>OY728163.1:1024555895-1025760558 GCA_963277665.1 Viscum album
ATGCTCATGTAGGAATCTCTAGTCGTAAAGATCGAGCCAACAGCTCCGTTGGGATCACCGACCTCCGAACAAGGGTAGTGGAAATGAAAGAATGACTGGCTCCTGTGTCTATAAGAACTGCAGCTAAGGTGGAGTAGACACAGATCATACCTCGAATCATCTCCGAAGCGCCATGATCATAAGCCTCACCTGCCTGGAGCTGAGCTCTCCTCTGTCCACCTGCTCCCTGCAGTCGGGGTGGACCTCCTGGTGGTGGTGGCGGTAATATCTCAAATCGTCGCCCACTTCCAGCTACACGACTAGCTCCTCTTTCACTTCTACCTGCTCCCTATGGACCACCTCGATCGAATCTCTATCTCTACCTGGGCAGTCCTTAGACTGTATGTTGATCATCAAAACGGCGGGTCAGATAGCCAAGATCCATGTGACCCTGCCTGCCGCATGTGAAAAACTGCCCGCTCCTGGCATGTCTGTCTCCACTTCGGGTACCTCGCATAATCAATCCTAAGTCATGCAGTCGTCTACCTGTAGGCCTGGTCCTCTTAGACCTTTGTGAAGTCTGTCTTCTGCCAGATGCAGAAGAATCCACTACGTGATGACTGGAATTGGGTCTCTCTGCTGGTGACTTCTTAGCAAAGAAACTCTCCACTAAGAGGGATCTCTCTAACACCCCTGCATGAATCGGGATGCTAAGTGAGATCACTGAATCCCTGATCTTCCGCATGAGTCCCTGCTCGAAGGTCTGGGCCCTGAAGAATGGGTCCCATACCATATCTGTGGAGTAGCATGATAGGTCAGTAAACCTCATTGAGTGCTGATCTACAGTCATGCTGCCCTGCTGCAGATGAAGTAGCTCCTGAATGCACACTGCACAAAGATTCAGTGGGACAAACTCCTCCTGAAACAGGCTCTCAAAATATGCCCAGAGAAGCATCACCTCATCATGGACTTGGATCATCAAGCTCCACCATCTTCCTACTGCTTCCTATAGAAGGCTGGCAGCAAGAGTCACCATGAGGTCTGCTGGTGTCCCTACCAGTTAGAATATTCTCACCACAACCTCCATCCAATCCTCAGCCGCCTGTGGGTCCATCTCTCCCCTGAACCTGGGTAGCCTCTGGTGTTGGAACTCGTGCAACGTGCTCAAGTGGCATGCACCGTCTGCTGCTGGGACTGGTGGAATCGATGGCCCAATGGGGAAAGGTACCGCTGGTGCCTCTATTGATGCCTCTATTGGAAGAGGGCCCTTCACCAAGGCCTCGTCGCTTGGTGGGCTACCAGTGCGTACAACTCTCGGAACCCTGGGTGGCTGTCTGCGGTGGGGCATTCTGAAAAGAAATAGGTGCGACACAGTAAAAAATTTATACCTAGTGAGCTGACCTGGTGAGCTAACTTAAAGAAAACTTTTGAAAACACACACGCAATTATTGTTTCCATACACTTAGTTGGAAATCAGAAGTCAAGGTCCTGGTGTATGGATACGTCGGCCGCTGCACTAACACTGGACTCCCTAAACTGAAAACCGTACTCACTACACTAAACATTATTACTTCACAGAAAAGATCAGAGTCCTAAGTTCTATGGTAGAACTGACTCCTTTGATACCAATTTGTCAAGACCCATCCCCCGGGGCCCGTTCCATGACTACCCCAAGCCCGCCTTCCATAGGCCAGGGGCTGGCGACTAGCACCAAAGGTGTAACACCCTAAAACGGGTAAGGAATTGCCTTTATAACCTGTAAAAACATACACAAGCAAGCACACAGCTGGATACGAAACACCAAATAAACTGTATAACAAAAGAGTGTTGAAAGTAAAAGGGACAGAATACAAGCCCAACTAGAAAGTACAAATAAAATTATGATACAATACAACTAAAGATAGTGAAAAAGTAATCTACTGGGTTGTCCTCCAAGGTTCCTACCTGAAGGGTAGGTACAGATCGCCTCCTCAGCACTCCACATCCATCTGTCTCTTCCACGTACTGACACACCGTATGGGCCACCTCTGTGCACCGTCCAGTCCTGGTACTCTCAGCCTTAGTCAGCGTTGTCCATTGTCTGCAACCAAAACAATAAGGTGTGGGTATAGCCCATGGAGGGGTGAGTATAACGATACTCAGTAGGAACCCCGAGACCCTCAAGGTCTCACAAAATACACCAAGTATAAACCAAAAATAATGAAATCAACAGATAACCCTACTTAGGTATATGCCCATACATATACCTAAGTTATCAAGTGATCCATCTCAATCATGAGGAAAACATAGAAAAACTAACTCATCTCAAACCAGGATTTTATTCTAGGGGGTAGTATCAAGTAACATCCCCAGTCACATTTTCGAAACCTCGACTGCTAAAGAACTCCTCCTCTATCGAGTACAGTGGGCCTACCGTGACACCAAGCACGCTTCCCACTAACCATGGACTACTGAGGTACTCCTCCTGTTGATTACTGTGGATTTGTCGTGTCACCAAGCGCGCTCCCCACCATGGTCTTGCCGCGTCACCAAGCGCACTCCCCCTCATATCCTACTGAGGTACTCCTCCTGTCGAGTACCATGGGTCTTCCAAGACACCAAGGTGCTCCCCACTGTGGGTCTTCCACGACACTAAGGCTCTCCCCATTGGGCTAGTCAAGTCACTCTAAGTTGTAACGGTCAGCAGTCGTCAGGACTCAGCCAGCTACTAGGTCTTCGCACTACGCTCGCTGGTCTCCCGGGAGGATATTCTCCATGAGCTACTGGTCGATACTCCAAATCTCAAAAATTCCCATGAAGAATTATCTCAAAGATCCACCACGTCATATGGGTCTCAACGTAATAGACGGCGCGTCAAAACGGACGCCCGGTCTGTGAGTTATTAGCCTTTTAGTCCCGGGGCCCAGTTGGATTCGTGCTCAATCCAACCAGACCTTTTCCAATCTCAATCCAAAACTTCAGTAGAGTATACTCAAAGGGACTGTCTCGCTCCAATAATTCTACCGCCACTGACGGTTCATCAAATGGACGTCCGGTGCCAAAGATATGGCCGAAGGAACGTAAGTCAGTCGTAGTGGGCCCGGGTCCGGTCCGACCCGGTCAGACCAACCCGGCCCAACCTGGTATGGCTTGACCTGGTTCAGGTTGACCCGGCTCGATCAGCTAGGTTAGACCCGGCCCGTTATGTGGCCTGGTCCACTGGGAGGTCCAGCAGGCCACGAGGGGCCGCAGAGCCCGCGGGTGTCGTGGAGCGGCTCGACCGCGGGGGTGTCATGAGGGCATGGGGCCGGTTCGGCTAGGGCACCATGAAGTCGTGGGGACGGTTTGGTCGGGACGTCGCGGGGGGGGGGGGGGGGGGGGGGGGGGGGGGGGGGGGGGGGGGTTGGTTCGGGCCGGGGTGCCGCGAGGGGTGCAGGCCGGTTCGGCCGAGGTGCGGGCTGGTTTGGCCGGGGGCGCCGCGAGGGGTGCAGGCCGGTTCAGCACGGCAGCGGTTCGGTGGTGGCGTAGAGCGGTGGAGTTCGTGGGTGTCATAGCGTCGTTTCCTTTGTCGCCTTCCTCCATTTTGAAGAACACACCCAAGAAAAACTGCGGAGGGTTCGGGCCATGTTAGTTTGGCCTGCACCCTCCGCGTTTAGAGTGATAGCAAGTGGCTAAACTTTAATCATGAATCAAAAACGAGGATATTAATCGAGAAGATTCACAAATTTAATAACCATCGCTACCTAGTATTGTTCGTTGATTACGATGAGAAGGGAAGGTCGGTCGTCGAAGACATCCCATGTCGGTTGCCTCCGCGAGGTGCTTCCGAGTAAGAAGTCGAAGACTTTCCTCGCCAGCATTCTTCATGGAGGAATCATTCTTCGTGGAGGAAGCTTCCTTCACTGGAGAATCTTTCTCCCAATTCCACCCAAATTTAAAGTGGTTCCAAAATAATAGATTAATTCATCTATTATTTTGTTTTCAATAATTCAAAAAATCTAGATTAATTAAGGTGGTTGGCATAATTAAAGGTATGTTCGTTGGAACAATTAATGTGGAGGAGGCCAAGAGGCTCCTCCACATTAATGAGGGGGGTTGAGAGTTTCTCACAATTAAAGGGGTTTTAGTCCCAGGTTTTCCCCACCACCATAACCTCTCATGGGAGGTTATGGTTCGGGTGGTCCCCACCACCATAACCTCTCATGAGAGATTAAGGTCTGGTGATCCCCACACCTCAACTTTCACATGGAGGTTTAGTTTTGGTGGACCCCACCTCCCAACACCCACATGGGTGTTGCAAATAAAAATAAAAAAGTCATACTCTTTTATTTTTATTTTATTCTTACACGAAAAATCCAAAAACTAACTTTCACCCTTGACCAACTGCCATCGAGGTGAAAGTCTTCTTAAGCGAATATCGGCGCTACGAGTTCAACAGTGCTCTCAGATTTCAATTCCGAGCACCGGTTCAAAAGTTAGAAAAACATGCTCGTACGTTTACTGAACGTACCTGAACAAAACTTCAGAAATTGATTCTAGGCACACCGGGCCTCGGAATCATGCATCATCAATTTTCACAGACTCATAAAATTCCCATATATTTAAAAAATGTACATGTAAATTCCAGGTCTTTACATTTATAGTGGTTTAAAGAGTGTTATTAATTTATTAAAGAACTATATTCATATTTATAATAGCTTATATGATCTTTTTATAACATCTTTCCACCCATTATTGATAATATTTGTTATTTTTATTATTTTGGATGCGTTTATTTCATGGTTTCCTTGGTTGGTTCATTATGAGTTTTCTTGTCGAATAGAATCAAAAATCCATAAGTAGAAATAAATGGTATTAATATGTTTACATAATTTTAAATGATACCATATATCATTTTTTTCTGATATGAGGATGATTAATTAGATAAAACATTAATGTAAATGATTTAATTTATTTTGGTGGTTTTTATGACCATCACGAACTTATATCGTTTTATTTAATATCATGTTTATATATTGGTTCCAGATCATTATATAAATTATAATTCATATAATAGAATCTTATTTAACCATAATAATAGTTTTATGACTGTCCTTGAAGGTGTTAAAAGAAAATGAAATTACATAATCCATGATGATGGTAAATCGACACATCACAGACAATGTTTTCATTTTCTTTAGAATAAGAGGAGAAGATGAGAGGATTGATGATGTATATTTCATTAAAAAAACAACATTCTAGTATATGTAATATAATGGAGTTATCATGTCACTTTGATTAGGGGAGGTGAGTAGAGAATAATAAAAGAAAAGAAATTAAAAAGAAAACGAAATAGGATTTTACCTCTTGGATTCTTCTCCTTGAGAATCTCCTTAAGGACCTTGGTTTTGGAATTTTTGTGAGAAAAAAAAGTTCTTGGAATTTTACAAGAGGCTTGGGAAGTGAATTGGTAAGAAATTAAAAAACTACAAGGTTTTGGAGGTGTGAGGATAAGAGGTGATGAGGGGTCATATTTATAGTGGATGAGAGAGGTGTTTTTTTATTATATTATTCATTAGCTTATTATTTTGGATCAAGACTATGAATAGTTTAAACCTTATCACTAAATATATTAAAATAATAAATTATATTTAGATATTTTGGGCTTACATCAGCCATACATCATCTATGACTCAATAATTCATGAATTTATTAAATGCCGCGAATTATAGTATTTCACTATTCACTAAAAATTCAACTATTTTATAAAAATCCCAAAAATTGACCCAAACCATTTTTAGATGTGTATAATTCAAAAATTAACTCCATTTTATTAAAATAATTTTGTAAATATTATAAATTTAATTTTTAAATAAAACCATCATTTTTGAAAAATAACGATTTTAAAATTACAACTGATTTTATGACACTTTGAAAATTTAATTAAGGTCTCATAAAATTATATTATAATCATATGAAAAAAATATTAATTTATGAATCTATTTTATAAATATAGATTTTATTTCAAATCATTATATTATTTATAAAGTTTTAAATAAAAATTTTTGTGCCGTAAAAATACTGACACTTAATTTATCATTTTCAAAACTTTTATTTACTTATTCCATGATATAAATATATCATATTCAATTATAAGATACATAAATTTTATTTATACTTTTATAGGTTAGGATACTATTATATTATTATATATTCCTTAATTTCTATAAATACCACTTATTTCGTTATAGATTTATAATGAATTTAACTATTTAATTCCAGGATGAAAAAAAATTATTTTATAAGTACCTCATTTGTTACATATAGAACCTTATCTCAACAGAATTTAATACTATTCATAAACCAGGAGTGGAGTCTAGAAACTCATCAAGAACCCTAATGAGGTATGGAAAAGTTATATAAATGACAACCATTCCTATGAACATATATTGTATAATATAATCTCTTTGTCTCATGATGTCTCATAAAGCAAGACGCACACATCATGTCATCATTATTTCTTGTTTTTTTATTTATTGACCTTACTAGATGGACTTAAATTCTTTTACCATGGTCATGGATTTGGTGAAGTTACTACCATCTTGATCAACTAGGCCTGAGATATTACATTCTTTTGGAAGCGAAAAAATATATCTTGATTATTCAATCAATTTCACAAAACCAATGGTGTTCCCAACACAAGCTATCTCACCACGACGTAAATGTCACAGTTTTTAACTTGCATCAAAGTACATGATAACATAATATACACTGATGATAATCTCAAGTCATGAGACCATTACATGTGTTTGGAAATAGGAACTACCAATGACACCTAAAACATGTGGTGTTCCTACTGGAAGGTTAGTCATTATGGTCACATCAATTCTAAATCACCAAGTGAGAACTTTAGGAGAAGAAGTCTCAATTATTATAAGATCCAAGCACCTCATAGTCAAAAATCAACTATGTCTATTCATTATGATGCATCTAGACCATAGTAAATATGTTTAAGATTAATTTCATAGTATCTCGAGGTTCTAATTATAGCCTCAGAACTTTTATAACCTTTTAACAAGATAAATAATATATAGAAATTATCATGTAAATCGTGGATATAGAAATATCAACACAATTATGATAAGATTACATCATGCATAACTAATCGTATACATGATTTGGTAATCAGAAATTACTTTTTAAGTTGATTCTATGGAACCCACTATTACAACAAGTCAAGAACACCTCATGGGTGGAATAAATCTTGTTCTAAGTCATCGGACCACTCATGGCCCATGGAGATGTTTCATTTCCTTATTTTGGGCTAAACAACATTTTATTGTATTTTAGGTTGAGAACGGAGTACGCTGGCATGACCAAACATCACACACAATAATAAAATGATGATACTTGAAGAAATAGTTTCAAGAATAATGGAAAAATAGAAGAAAACCCCATAAATAGGGAATAATAACTAAAACCTATGTGATACTAATTAATAGTGAAAGAGACCAAGAAAATAAGAGAACAAAATAATGGACTCACCTCTATCTCCCTATCGCAATGAACGACGCTTGATTCCATGGAGAGACAGAATAGAAATCACTATAAGGAGGAAGAGGGAGGAGGGGTGCGCATAGGACCAGATAAGGGAGAAAATGAGGCTTTGGGTTTTAAAATCATAAGGGAAAACTTGTAATTTTTAAATTTTTAATGGTCACACTATTGGAAAAAATGTGTGCCAACTGTGCATCTCCCACTACCTTAGAAGTCACACCTTGCACGATCTAGTTACATGGTTTGTAAAACTGCGCACCAACCATGTGATCCCCACTATTTTTATAACTTTACCCATCATGATTTGATCACACGGTTACTCAAATTTTTCACCAACCATTCAAAACAACCCAACAATTAATTGTAGGTTTTGAACTATTTGTAAAAACCCTCTGCATAGTTTAACCAACTATGTGTCTACCTTACTCGTGTACTTGGATGGGGTGCATAGTTAGCATTAACTATGATCTAACCATGTGCCCCAGGCTGTAACTCCCATTTTTTATATTTTCGGCCCTTCAACCCTTGAAATTATCTTAAAGCCTCTCAAAATTACCATAAGCACAATAAAACACATTAATTAAGAAATGAAACAAGACTAGAATAAAATTCAAGAAGGAAATTCTCCCTAAAAGGGTCGGTGTTTTATATCAATGCTCATATTCATATATCTTTTAGTTGTAGTTTTGGACCTTCTTCCTACTCCTTATTCCGTGTTTCTTATTTATGATATAATAAGGACATGTACAATGGGATCACAACTTTTAGAAATAAATATATTGGTAGATTCTCTAGCCATTCATGACCAATCAATTACTGATGTGGAGATTTTCTCTTTGTCTAGATGTCTTCCTCTTCCATGTAAGAAGTTTTCCATTACTAATGGTCAATTTTTCTCATTTTTCATGATTTTGTTTCTCTTTCATTCAAAGACTTGTATGGTCAATCTATATCCCTGATCATCATAATTTTGTTTCATTCATCGATCCTATACTCATTACTAAATCTAGTTATGCTTTGACAACAATCATACCATATAAAGAAACATCCATCCCTAGAACATGATTTGATTGTCAATATTATGAATTGTATTTTTTAATTTATCCCAAGAGAACAACATAGCATTGACTATCCTTTATTCATGTCCAATGGTGTTTCAATTAATATGGCACTCCAAGAAAATAGAATCATCGACCATAAAATCTAATTTCCTATACTGAAAATATAAATTTGATTTCAACATAAAGAAATGCTCTCATACTCACATACCTAGTGAATATTTTTAGGATATCATAGAGATGAATAGTTTGTTTTAAGTGAACCATACATATTAATTCATTATTAATGCTATTATAAGGAATTCTAAAAAAATAAAAAATATTCTCTCATTTATCCTAAATTCATTTCCTGAAATAAACATTATAATAACATTTAAACATTATACTACCTACATGTATATTATACCAAAATAATTATTGAGGATATATATTTAGTGAGCCATAAATGGGTGAAATTACTATATTTATACCTAACTACTTGTATAAAACCCCCACATCAAACAGGATCCCAAAAACTCCAAAATAAATACCATTTCACTTCAACCAATTTCCATTTATGCGTCATTATTGGGTGGAATGTACCTGTGGTTTTTTTATTATAAATTTTCTAAAAAAATCACATCATAAAATATATTTGAAAATTAAATAATCATATTTTCAAGGAAAAGTTCTCATGTAAAGTATATTATATCACTTCACTAAGTGATTCCTACCATACATGCATTGTATAATTAATCTATGTCTAATTGTTTAGAATATTTTCTTAATTTATACTTCAAATACAATGACATAAATTATTATAAACAAAAAATATAAATAAAATATGACACCCCTAAATTCATTTAACATATCCTTATTCTCCCTTTATTCAAGGATTCAAATACTCACTCACAAAACCTTATTTATCGCATAAAAATATAACCTAAATATTGTATGTGAGGATTAACTTAAGGGTTTGAGAGTAAATTATTATATAAAAAGAAATAATTTTATACATATACATAGTAACATGGTATAAATCAAATGAATAAGCATGAAATTATATGAAATATCATATCATGCAGTGTGAAAACAAGATAAATGCTCATATAAGGTATAAATCATGATAAATAATGCAACAAAATAACTCAAGTACCCACACATGGTATGGAAAAATTCCCCCTGAACATAAATAATTAAATGTCCCCTAAAAACCTCATAACACCAAGTATGTGGTTCCTATAGAGTTACTAACCCAATCAATCACCTTGGGTCAAAATTTCACGTCTACCAATAATTTCCATCAAATGAGTCTCCCATATAATTTTTATCAAGAAAAATAATATCTATAGGTACATGTTATATTTAAATATTGGAGTGATTACATAAATTAGTTGGATATCCCCTTCCTGGAATGAATAAAAGGTGTATATTTGTTCCAGCACATGATGCATATTAAGTATAACCCAAACCCAAATGAATGAAGAATGAAATTTTCATGTAAAAACTATAGGATAAAAATAATTAATATTATACATCTCATAAACATACAATATATTTTATATCATTCCATAGGTATATGAGAAATTTTCTCAAGTCCTCACATACTACCCAAATCAATGGAACTCATTTGATCAACAACTATGAGCAATCTAGGGAAAGGATTTGATCATCCTAAGATCTAATTACAGGGGGTCAAAAGAAAAAAAGGGTGTCCCAAAAAAATATAATAGAAGTTAAGTATATGTAGACATTCCTACAATTCTCTTCCATAAGGGATGATAAAGGTTGCGCCTAGTAGATCATAACCCCTAGTAACCAAGAAGAGTCCTAACACATGCATGGTTTATCACTCAGGGATAAGATGTATAACTCTTCTTGAACGAAAACTAAGATTATAAGAATATAAAAAAAATAAAAAAACATATAATACCTTCTCATACATAATTACCACACTCAATAAGAAATAAAAACATGTAAGCCCTAACTAGGTCCCACTCAACCTTTATATAGAGGATCGAACAATTGAAAGGGGGTGATAATCACTAGTGATCTCAAAAAACATTAAAGTTAAGATAAATGTAAACCCAATTTTTAAAAACATGAAGAATATCAATTAAATCAAATACATTGAAGAAGATAAAATCCAACTTTCACAAATAATCACCACTGCTTAATCATTCTCAAGCGAGCACCATTCAATTTCCACTGATGGTTTGATACCAAAAATCCTAAAACTCCTGTTATTTATGAAACTTTATAATATATATCTAACAAAAACATCCATGTTTAATCCCAAATTATATAATAGAATAGATATAGTGATGGAATATGAGGGACTCATGAACTAATACATTGATTTTGGAGGAGATCCACTAAGAGATGAGTAGGAAGTGATCATTCATGTGGGAGGGAAAGGGGGAAGGTAGGGTGATCTCCTTTGGCATGCGATTAAATAAGGATACCTAAATATGTAGCCACCTTAGAAAGACCATTTAAATTTTAATATTATAATTATCTCTAATGTTTTAATTAAACATATTATTCAACGTATATTTTATATTAGCTCTCTCAAATATAAATAATTCGATTATTATATATTCCTCCACTAAAATAATACGATTAAATAAATCAAGACCAAGAGGTTCTAAGGTAAAATCAATGTGAAAATGGTCCATTTATGAAACCGCATGAGTTTCTTGTAGGTTATTTAAGCCTTGAAAATGAAAATTTATTGGCGATGGTTGTCAAGACTAGGTGAATTATTTCCAAAATAGTGCATACTAATCCAAATTTCACTAAACAATGTCCCACTTTATTTCAAATCAATAATTAAAAAATATTACTTTCCAAAAAAATAGTGGGGTGTTATAGTCTCCCCATTATAGGTATTTCCATCCTTAAAAATCCATCAATAAGTTATCTTGAATAAAATAACTCAATCCATTATTGTGATATTATAAAATTCATTGCTTAATCCTATTATGACATCATGATATGGTTCTATAACGTCCATACTAGGGAAATAAATATCCCTCACTAGAACATAACTTGGTGGTCTATAATAAGAACTATACTTTCAAATTAGGTCTAAAAGAATAATAAATCATTAAATATCATTGCTTCCTGGCTAATGGTTCCCTAATCAATATGATAGATAAACATAACATAATCTTTGGTCATAAAATATGATACTCATTACTAAAAATATTCATATGATTTAAAGTATCTTATAGAAAGATTCATACAAAAATGTATCTATTGGATCCTTTAAAGGCCTATTCAAACTAAAATGACCTCCTTCGGTAAAACTTAAGGAACTATACACACTAATTCATGATCACTGCTATAATACAGAAATCTATAAAATGGTAAAATACTCTACCATGCTTGCCTCAAATTCTCTCTCAACATAACCAATATAGTTGAATTTAAAAATAATACTTCCATATTCATGAATATTTTACCTAAATCCCCATTGATGGTACCTCCCTGGTGATCCATACATAATAAAATTCATATGAATCTATACATGGATACCAGTATATAACCCCATATCAAATGAATTCCCAATAACCCCATAAAAGGATTATTTTCACCTCACCCCATTTCATTTTTCAGGGTCATTGAAGGTTGAAATGTACATATTATATTTTTATACTTTACATTATATTGTAACTAAAAATAATCATAAAATAAATCTTTAAATTTCCCTCCATATCTCATGACACTCGAGTTGTCGTCTTATAACATTTTTATATCATTGAAGCACCAAAGTAGGTTATTCAATTAGAAAGATATTAATCATTAGTAACACACTCTCATGAATGGGGTGAGCTAACCGCCCTGTGTTGGAATGAAAATGGGTCATCAATAGTCCCTCGAACCATTCCTTTACGTGATACCCACTATGTAGGCATTGTTTAATTACTTTATTCCCATGATAAAACATTTTATCTTAATTTACCCTTCAAATATAGTCACTCACATTTTTATACAAAACATAAGATGTTAACCAAATTTGATACCCCTGAGGTTATTTAGTATCTCCTTTAGCACCCATGAATCCAAGAATTCAACTAATCACTTACCTAAAAAACCTTATCAGATACATAGAAACATAATCTAGATTCAATTTTTGTATATGAATGATTCGATGAAATTTTAGAATAAATTCTTGTAGAGATCCAAACCTTGAGTTGACTCAAAATTAATTTCTTATGGGAACATTGTGTATCTACCCACAAAAATTTATAAGAGTGACATATTATAGCATATGAATATTTATCTCCAACTGACTTATTTTAGTGAATTTTAACCAATTTCTCAATGTGATAACCCTATGATAACCCAAAAAAAGTAAGTGGTGTTACCTTGGATTGGATTAAATCCTATCTTAGATATCAAAGGAATAGGTTCCAATTGAGTTATAAAATTATGATCAGTTTCTCCAAGTAAATAATTCATGTTATTTACCCAATGATCCTCCTAATACTAATAATGAGGTCAATCATGAATTATTCAAACTTAATAGGCCAATTTTTTACTTAAGTAGAACAAAAAAGTCAAGGAATAATAAGAATTATTTTACGGTGTGTGTAACGGTGTCCACAAGAATATTTTCAATCTTGTCTCCTCAAGTCTCCAATATTCTCTTAAAATTTTCATTATGGCATTCAACAGAGATTCAGTTAATGATTTATCATTATATGATGTTGAGGTAGTAGAAATGATAAGTCCTTCACTCATTTATTCTTATCAATATATTACTTTAGAGAGTTCCACTCTCACTCTCAAAATGGGTAATAAATATAATTATTAAGAAAAAAAATCTAACTCGGGGTGTTCATTAGTTTTTTCTTGTCCCTTGCTGATTTGTTTTTTGTTTCTTACTTCATAGTAAGGTATTTCACCACCAAAAGGGTGTTTTTTAATAAAATTTTCTAGTATATAAGTATTTAAATATATATATATATATATATTATCATTAATTTAGATTAATGTTCAGTCATCCCAAGCATGTTCAGAAACCATAAAGACAAAATCTTATCAATAGTGAATGGGGCTTAGTTTTTTATGGATAATAATGGAACTAAAGCATTCACAAGACACAAATACTTTCAAGACCATCATCTGAAATAAGATATCTAGAGGGATCAAAAAAACTTTCTAAATGAAACAAAATGTGTCTCCAGAGCCATCATGCAGTGAGTTACTAAGATTAGGTAAGGATTACACCATCTTATTTCACTGGGAACCATTTCATTAAATCCTCCTTGGTAAATCGGTGATGTAGCCCAATGTAGGATTTTCACCTCCATCACTGGCCAACATTGTATCCCGGACACTACAAAACAATATAGAAGTCCATACCATAAATTCCATTTGAAGGTTCATACTTGATTCTAAGATCAATGTGTTCTTGGATACAAAATATGAAACATCATGTATCACTGAAGTTCCTCTATAGCAACTCATGCTCCTTGAACTTCATCCCACTCTCCAGTAACTGCATTTTTTTACCCCTAATTATGACATAGAAATAAATCTTTTAATTATTCCTAATCGAGAAAGACCTTATAGTGTATCTCGCTTTCGAGAAGATGGGGCTCTGACCACTCAATTGCTCCAGCACCTTCACTGTCCTAGTGAGATGATCACTACTTTCACCTACAAAGATTTTCAGGATGAGATTTTGAACTTTCATTTCATGCATCAGGTTAGATATCTTCTCTGAATCCATGGATACTAGTGTGAAGAGCCACTGAAACAAGTGAGAGAAGAGGAAGGAGAGGGAAACGAACCTCGGATAATGTTTTCCTTCTAGGGTTTTGAGTTCTAATTTCTAGTAATATATATATATATATATATATCACTACACTAAAATAATAATAACATCATAAAATATAATTGAAAAAGAAACATTATGAAAATTTGATTAACACGTCACTTAATATCCCAATTCACATAGAGAGTTTTTAAACAATCCCTCGTACATTTTACAAAACCAATAAAAAAATTAATATCCCTTATTATAATACATTAAAATATCATCTAAAATATAGTACTCCATATAAAAAAATTCATGGGTAATAACCCTTTTTAGATAAACCATTCCAAACATAAATCAATCCATGAGCCCCAGAAGTCGGGACTAGTTGTGGTCAAATGCACCAATGATCCTTTGTTTCATAAATTAGATTGTAATTTAAAATTTTTTCAATCATAATATATCTTCCTAATAACCTAATAGAAATATCATGATGGATCGATATTCTACTGAATTTTTCTTTCATTATTTGGATCCAAACACCATTTAATTAGATCTATGTTGTGTCACTGCATACCCCAAGGAAAAGACACTCACAATGATAAGTGAAGTGCCCAGGTTCAGTAAACCACTAAGTTAAGGTGGTGAATCAATGGTATCTTTTTTAAAAATTATTATTTTAAATTAAACCTCTTAAACTTATTCCAATATCAATACCCTCAACTTTTATCTCTCAAACCCCCCTCAGATTAAGTAGTAAATAAATTCACAAGAATGCGATGATTTTATAAGGTTCAACTCTAAGGCCTAATCCATTTCATGATTGGTTATGAACCTAAATCATATATTCTTAACTATAATAAATCTATGAATACAATGGTTTGGTGATTATCATACCTACATAGAGTCCCACCGTGTACACACTTGTCATCTTCTCACTGTACTTCCATATAATCAGCTTCACATAGAAATCACAGCTTCACATTGTGTTATCCTTCAATACCCAGAGTCGCACTAGTTCCGTATCTTCTCTCTATGTATATATAAGTCTTTCTTCAATACTAGAAAATGGACCTATACCCATGGTTTTCCCAAAACCATGGGTATAGGTATAGTATGGGAGCCTATATCAACAGTTTTCCAAAACGTGGGTATAGGTTGTTTTTCAATACCAATACCCATGGTTTTTCCTAAAATATGGGTATAGGGTTGTTTTTCAAGACCTATACCCATGGTTTTTGTAAATACATGAGTATAGGGTTGTTTTTTGAGGACCTATACCCACAGTTCTCCAAAATCGTGGGTATAGATTTCCCGCATTATGGCGGGAAAAAAATTCACGAGACACAAAAAAAATAATGGGAACACCTATTCCCACAATTTTATACCTATAGCCACAGTTTATATAAATATATATAAGTAAATATATATTTATATACTAATAAGTGAAATGGTGGTAGTGGTTAGGCACTGGAAGAGTAAAGGAATTATCTAGGGATCGAATCCCATGACCACATATTTTGTCAAAGTTATACCCACGGTTTTACAAACTGTTGGTATAAGTTAATGACATGGTGGAGTGGACCTATACCCATAGTTTCCAAAACCATGGGTATAGATCAAAGCTATACCAATGTCTCAGTTTCCCATTATTCCTTGAAACCGTGGGTATAGCCTATACCCACGGTTTCAAGGTCTATACCCACAGTTTCAAACCGTGGGTATAGGGTAGTTTTCCAGTAGTACCTTCTAGCTCCCTTTTAAGTGGATCAATGACAAACACAGGGATGCCACTACATCCTCATAGTAGATCTCCTTCTCACGGAGTACAGAATCTTATACTACCAGCAAGTCATCAAGAGTAGAACATGAAACATGGTTTTTGCACGCATCTCAATTTCAAGATCTTCTACAAATTGTCTCACATGATTTCTCAACTCAAACCAAGATCCTATGATCTTTAGATATCCAATAGCTCCTCAATAATTGAAATTATTGACACAACAGATATTAATAGTAGCAACAAATTTGGTCTTTCACTCAACTTTGTTTTCTTCTTTTTCTTAAGATTATGTGCAACACCCCAATATTTTGGAATATATTTTTCTCTAAATTAATAATATGTCTAATAACTTTATTTAAATTAAATACTGAATTAAAATGATTCATGACACATTATATAAAGGTATAGAATATTACTAAGTCTTCCTTTTTCATTATGGGGTTTTTTTCAATTCGAAAGAGTTTTTAATAATTTAATTAGTGGTTTTGAAATGGTTTTTTCAAATTGTGATGTAATTTTAAGGTTATAAAAGTTTATTGGGATGTTTTTAAAATGATTATAATATTTTAGAAGAGATTTTTGGATTCTAGAAATGATAATAAAGCATTTTCTTAATTATTTATAAGTTTATGTAAGTAGAAATTAAATATTTTTAAATTTATTTTTACCCTTATGTAGGACCTTACCTCTACGTAACGGTAGTTTGTTTTTTTAAACATAAGTAGAGGTAAAACCATTTTTGAACTGACTATGTAAGGGAGGGTTTTGTTTTCCACTTATCAAGTAAAGGTCCTTGAGAGTTTATGAATCTCATATAAAGGTCTTTTCTAGCTTGTATAAGGGTGTGTTTGAGTTTTCTAAATCTATGTAAAGGTAGATTTTGTTTTGAACTAGCTATATAAAGGTTGTTCATTTCATGAATCCCATATTATTTTCCCTAAATATATGTAAAGTTTTCTCATGATTTTTATAACCTTCATAATGGTCATATGGTTTTCCTTAAATCTACGTAAAGGTAGGACACTCTTTTCCTTACCCGCATAAGGGTAAATCAAGTCTCATGTAAGGTAAATCGCTTAAAACAAAAGCTTGTGTAAAGGTCAGCACATTTTCCTTAAGCTTACATAAGGGTAATTAGCTATGTAAGGGTAAAATCATGTTACCCTTATGTAGTACTTGGGTTTCTCATATAGGTAGTGTTTTTGCTTTAAAATCCAATTTTCACTTCTAAATATCTTCTATAACGTATTTTTAATGGAAATTAATGAAAATAAATGTGGAAAATGTATTTTTGAATATTTTAAGAAAAGATAAATTTAGATCTTGAATATCATGATTTTAGGAGTGAAAAGTGAGTCCATGGGAGTAATTAAATGGAAATAAAAATTAAATGTGTTTTGATATAGGTTTTTAGTGGAATTTTCTCAAATAATTTGAGAGCTCTCTATTTTCATAAAATAATAGATCATTTTCCCCCCTTTCATGTTTACTTATTCCTTTTGAGTCCTAGTGAATTGAAACCTTACTGCTTGAGTTTCGTGAGTCTTTTAAAAATCATTTAAGGCACCTTCTACAAATTCCAACCTACATGCATCATCTTCTCTCTCCTCCCTTGTTATTGCATTGGGTAAAGCTTCTATCCTCTTAGTAGAGGATATGTTACTTATCTTTTTTTTTTGCAAGTGTGAATCAATCATGGTTTAGCTTCTTTGTTTAAATTGTCATGATTAAACTTAAAAATATAATAATCTAGTTATATCACATGAAGAATATTTATTGAAGAATATGAAAATTCATATAGGAAGAATAACAAGTTATAAACTGCATGTAATAAATTAATTATGCTATTTTAAATAAGAAAATCTATAAATTGTGGTAGATTACAATAGCATGAAAGGTTTTAATACTTTTATCTAGAATATGGTAATTTTATGATTAAATAATATATCTAATAACCTGTAAGTCATCTATGAAAAAAGAATAGATTTATTACATGCATCCTTTTAATAATTGATAAACTGTAATTTATCTAGAGAGAGTAAAAAGGATATTATTACAATCTAACAATTAGTCTTTTTTATTTGAAATAACTGCATGTTGATGAATGATAATTTATTATCATGCTAGAAAATTATTTAATAAAGATAAAAAGAATAATCACATGCTGTATTATATTTTTAATATTTCATGATCCAAAAATTGTAGAATTTTAAACAGAGGATGAATTATCTCATGCAGATAGATATATTTGATAATCTGTAAGTTATCAAGAATAGAGGGAGTATAATAACATATAGATTTGTCTGTATTATTAGAAAATAATAGTATCCCTTAATTTGGAGAATTAAAAGGATAATTTAGTATCTCCTATCGATGAAAGATAATTTATTATCCTTCTAGATATTAACTAAGAAAGATAAGAAGAATAATCACATGAATGTTTATCAATATTAAACCAGAATATAGGAATTGAAAGAAATTACATGTTGTATAATATTCATAATATATTACCTTGATATTTTAATAATTTAAATGGAAGCATAGTTCATGCACTACAATAAATTTAGTAAATTTCGGTAGTTTTACAAACAACTGCTAAATGTAAAAAAATATTTTGACCCCATTTTTTACGATGATTTTGTAAATATTCAGTATTTAGTAGCATCTTTGTTTAAAAATTCCACTAAATAATTTTAAAAAATATTTCATAGTGGTTTGGTTTAAAATCCTCACAATATTTTTTTTAAAAAAAATCATCACAACCACCCCCCCCCCCCACCCCATCCCGCCACCGCTCAACGTCGGACCTACCTCAGACTCTCCTTCATCATCGCTCAACGTCATACCCCTCTTGACCTCTACCTTACTAATGCTCAATGCTAAAACCCCTCTTGACCTTCCCCTCTACATTTCTCAATGCTAGACCGACTGCCCTCTCAGCCTCGATGTTAGATCCCCCTCTTTAAAAATTAAGTTGAGGTGCATTGTGAAACCTGTTTGCACCCATTTCAATCACTTTGATCCAACTGGTGTGGTACAACATTGTTTATGATGCTACTATTTGAACTACATTGAAAATTATTTTTTTCTGTATACAGCAATTAAAATCATGTACTTTAAAAAAATATTGATTTGAACATTTCTTTGAATATGTGGAAAATGTGATTTTTCAATTTTCATGCAACCCTTTAAACATTCTTGAACTAATGAACTGTCAATCTATTGTAAAATAAATTGTCTCCCACCATAGGATTTATAATTGGGGATAATTTTGAGTTTGATGTGTAGGATAGAGGGGTCTTTATATGCTCAGTTGTTCTTTATATTATGGACACATCAAAATCCTCCTCACATTTTTGTAAAAAAAAGGGTCAATTTTTTTTCAAATTCTTTCACAAACTAAGGGTGTTAAGCTTCGTTTGTACCTTAATTTTTTCCTAACTAGAGGATAATAACATATTGGTTGTTGAGGTTTGCACTAATTCTGAAATTGTTGGGGTGTATGATTGTCGAGTGATGTTTCATGTTGTTTTTATGGATATTCTATTTAGGAACTGAGTCGAGGAGTGGGATAAGATAGATATTTGTGAAATTGTGATCATAACTTTAGGAAACTAGAAATTTAAACTCAAAACTAAGGGACTCACCTTTTGAAAATTAACCACCTTAGGTAACCAACTTAAATGATAATCTTACAAGTCCTTTGAAATCAGAGTAAAATGGGAAATTTGGATCCCATAGTGAGTCTTTCACTACTACAAAAACGGCATATATCAGTGCTCAAAATGGGATTTAATGGTGCTAAAAAAGCACTATAAAGCTCAGTGCTAATATAGGGGGGTCCCTTTCATCAGTGCTCCGAAAAGCGCTGATAAAGGCCACTTTTATCAGTGCTAAAAAAATCGCTGATAAAAGACCCCTTTATCAGCGCTTTTTTTAGCGCTGATAAAAGAGGCCTTTATCATCTCTTTTTAAAAAGCGCTCATAAAAGTCAAAAAATAAAAAAAATAAAAAAAATTAAATAATGCATGGGGAGAGCTTTTATCAGCGCTTGACCACCCATTTATCAGCGCTAGGAGGTCTCCCACGCACTATCCTTCCCGCGCATCCTCACACGTGCGCACCACCTTTGCCTCCACCTGAACTCAGACCCGTAACCTCCCCCTTTCGTGACTGCACCTTTACCACTAAGCTATTTCATTATTTTCTCTATTTAATGATATATCTCTTTATATATATTTATATATAGTTATATTTATTCGTATATTGATATAGATTCATATTAATATAAATATATTTATTCATATATTAGTATATATATATTCATTCATATATTAATATATATTTATATTTATTTATTTATATATATATATTTAGATATAATTTTTTATTCGTATATTTATTTGTATATTAATATATACTTATATGATTAGTTTTAAATACATTTATGAAAAATGTTATGTATGTGTGTTTATAATTAAATAAATAAATACATACATACATACATATATATATACAACACACAAACACACACACAGACACAAACACACACAGACACATATATATTTACGGATAAATACATATATATGTGTATTTGAAAAGCCATTGAATGTTAAAACGACCATAACTTATAATCGAGAAGCCTTTTTCAACTCTACAACCAGTGAAATTGAAGAAAATGAAACAATCTTCGATATGATATGTGGTACAGGCTTAACGGACTTCCGGATTATAAGTTATACATGTTATAATGTTAACAAATCGAGGTATCCCGACTAAAAACTCAGTTTTAGAGGCCTTCTAGGCCTTTTTTGGGCTTGAAAAATGTGATAGAGGCTTTTCCTAGGTTACTAGCACGTAGATCTTGTCACAGGAATCGATTTGATATGTTGTAGAGCTCAAACGGACACCCGGATCAAAATTTATGGCCATTTGAAGTTTAAGTTACATTTTCAACTTATTTTAGATCTTTTGTTAATTTTTTTGATTTTTTGTGTCTTCAAATTATTATTAAATTATTTTTAATTGATAATAATTAGAAAATTATTAATTAATAATATTTTTTAAAAATATTTTAAATCCATTTACACTAAATTTCTTATATATTAAATGTAATAGTCTATTTATATGTATATAAAACATATTTAAAAAATATATATTATATTTATATACGAATAAATATACTTATATAACAATAGTTTATTTTTCATGATTTTTTTTGGAAATATAATTTTTTTTTCAGCACTGATAAAGCCCCCCTTTATCATCTCTACTAAAAGAAGTGTTGATAAAGGGGTCCCCTTTATCAGCGCTTTTTTCTAGCACTGATAAAGGCCTCCTTTATCAGTGCTTTTTTTGAGCGATGATAAATGGGTAGCGCTTCCCTTGCCCATTTTTGTAGTAGTGTTTGAAACAAGGTCACTGGGTGTGTTTCTATAAATAAATAAAACCCAAACTCAATAAGTGTTTTTCATCATGATATTCCCAACCCTTTGGGTGGGAAAATTAAAAATAAAGGGATTTTTCAAAAATGAGTTCATTAAGGTGAGGGGAATTTTGAACCCAGAAGAAGAAGGAGACAACTGGATTTTGTGAATATCATTTGTGTTGAATCAATGAAGTGATAAAAATTAAACTTTGATTTTTGGAATCTACATGAAAGTAAAAAATTTAAAGATGCACCTTGTTAAGGTTTTATTTACACTCAAATCTAACTTTTCTTCACTCTTACAATTGTAACTTTAATTGAAATTGAAGTAGGGTAGGGAGTGACTTCATCTAAGAGGCACGACGTATTAAATAGTGAATGAATTTGTGTTCTCTTATTCTCCAATGTGTATTTAAATTTTGGTACTACCTACTGTGATCATCATTTGAAAAGCCCGACCCACCTCATATTTTGTTCCTCTGTAATTAAAAGCCTACACATGCTTCATTTTGATCTCACTATGAGAAATCATGTTTTCTATTTTATATACAAAAATTATGCAATTGTTTGAGGACAAACAATCATTTAAGTTTGGGGGGGGTTTGATGTGATTGTTTTTTATACACTTTTCCATATCTATTTTTTAGAAATAAATGGAGTTTTTATTACTAAAATTTTGTTTTTATCTGATATTTAATAATTGTTAGTAAATTGATGCATTCACTAAAAAAATTATTAAAATTTTTTGTTTTGGATATTAAATGAAAATATTTTTATTCCCTCTAATTTCAAAATATTTGAAGCACAAGAGTTTGATTATTTTAAATGAAAAATATATTTTTTTCAAATTATATTAATGACTTGTGATTTTGGTTGAAATGGATTCTCTAAAAAATCCATATTTTTTAAAAAATATTTTTGGGGAATAAAAAAATTCAGGAAGATTTATTTTCAATAAATATTGAAATTGTTTTATGGATTTTGAAGTTTTTCTCAGAATTAATAATTTTATTGGAAAATATTTTTTCAGATTGAATTTAAATATTTTATAACCATTGTTATGTCTAAAATAATTCATTGACATTTTTTCAAACATTTTGTATGGAATCAAAATTTTAATTGAAAGAATCATTGATCAATGGTTTTTGGAAATCATTTTTTTGAGGAAAATGGTATTTTACATATGTTGATGTGTGAATTTTTATTAGGATGCTACCTCCAGCCACTATGAGCTCCCGTGAGTAGACTAATCAGCCCCGATAAAGATGGTAAAACGCGCTTGAACCATAACACCGATGCCTTTGAAGATCTGGAAGTCTAAAGTCATGATACCTCATTCGATCCAAACTAGGGTATCGCTCCTTGTTGGATGAAGATCGAACCCCCGCTAAGCTCTATCCCTATGAAACCCGAGTCCTCCATCGTTGGAGGTTCGCCGCACAAGATCTAATACTAATAATAATAGTATTTGTACAGATATATATATATTATTATTATTAATACGTATATAAATAATAAAATATATATACATATATTTATTTATATATTTAATAATAATATAATTAAATTAAGTAATATATATTTATTTTAATGTCCCGTAATATTTTCATCCAAAAAATATAAATTTAACTACCAAACCCTTAAATGATTATGTATTTATGTCTGTTGTCTGGCAGGATCGGGTGATGATCGAAGGCGAGGTGGTCGTGGGACATTGCGTCATATTTTTTAGGGGAAGTGCACATCATTGTGTCAAAGATAATGAAGATCACATGTGTAATGCCCCAATCCCAGAAGCCCGAACTCGGTGCATTATTTTAATACATTGGCATGATTACAAGGGATCAAGTCCTGAAGGACTGATTAGTTTAGCAGTCTTGGAAAATATATTACATACATAAATGTTACATTACACTTTCTAACATAGAACACAACAAAAATAATCATTTGAGAACGCCATTATTCCCTTATAATAACCCTATATATCAATCATAGTACACTTTTTGGAATCCAGGGAAAATAAAACATAAGAAAGGGGTAAGCTCAGATGCTCAGTAAGGGTAAATAATTTAGCAGAAGCTATAAAATTTTAAGGCAAGATATGTAATAAAAACAAAATCCTTTTAAACATAAACTTGAACATAATATGGAAAAAATAAATCAAACGTTACCATATAAATGTGCACTTGGATATTCTATTAGTCAAATAATCACATGTAATAACTAATTTCATAATGAGGGAATGCATAATTTCGGACATGATAACCACATATTCAAGGCCTCATGCCAAGAATACAAATAAAAATTTTGTCAAGGCATTGTTCCAAGACACTAATTTGTCTCATGGGACCTACTGATGCATCGAGGAGCTATAGCGGTCTCCACCCGTCACTTACTAAGTTCAATGCATTCCTCATATGAAAATTTTGAAACATAACATAAACATTTATATTAAAACTAGCATAAGAAATGTCAATACTTTATCCATAAATTATGAATGGTATAAAAATAGAACATTCATAGTCAAACATATCATAACTCATTCAATACAATATTGAAGATTGTATTTATAATAAATCAACCTCAATCAAGAACAATATCCAAAAAGGATGTTGACATAGTTGAAAATAATTAGTAAAACCCTTTGAGAGAAATATCATTTTTTCATGAAATCATTTAAAAAGTATCACAATTTATAAATGAAGTCATTTAAAAGATATTTTTGAATCAAAGTGTCTCATACCACTTTGAAACTTTTGAAAATAATTAACATTTTAAAAAAATTATGTCCATATGAATAAATCCTTAAAATCATTTTGAAAACATGGACATTAATTAAATAGATTTAGAAAAATAAATCTTTAAAATATTTAAAATGATGATATAGTTAAAGAGTATCTTTCATAAAACCTTAAAATATTCCTTTTGAAAATATTTTATGAAACATGGACATGGATGATAAATATGTCCTAGTAAATAGATATATATAAACAATCTCAGATAATAATGAGATTGAGGAATTAACCATTACCTTGTACTTTCCTTTGGTCGAGGGTACGTTTAACCTAATGTATAATAACCATAGTATGTTATTAAATTATACCAGAACTATATTCATATTTATGATATCATACTTTATTTATTTATGACTTTATACTACCCATTTAATAATAATTTCCATGTTAAAATAACATTTCAGGTAATAATCGCTTTCTTTATCGTACGTGGTTTAACTTTTTATTCTTGGTCATATCACTTATATCCTGATTTAATTGCTTACATAATATAAAATATTATTTATGTATCATATATATTTATAATATAAATATGTATAATAGATAGATGTATGAAATTTAAAACACCATTTATGGAGACGGTAGGTCATACGTACGCATTAACGTTGTTTCTGTTTTCATATCGTATTGAACAGAAGTAAGTGAATGAGATATATGTAAATATATATATATATATATATATATATTCAGTATCATTATTATGTCATATATTACATACTTATTAATAATATATATTTTTATAATCATCATTGAATGGTGAACGTGGAAATGAATCTCATCGCGTCGTGGAGACAGTAAGCCATACGTACTTACGAGCGATGATATCATTCTATTGATGGTGAAATAGTATATAATTGGATGGTATAAATAATCATTCAAATGTTATATTTATTATTTACATAAATTATACTCATTATTATACTCATCCAAATAATGAAGTGTTTAATAATAAACTACACCACAACGTGGAGACGGTAAGTCGTACGTACGCACGTACGGTGACTTTGTCATTCATAGGATGGATAGACTAATGAATACGATTGTACCATATTTATAATAATATCACCATAAGTATAAGGTGTTAGAGTTATTATTTTGGTATGGAAACAACAAATAAAGAGAAAGTGAAAGAAGAAAATAACTTTAAAAGAGGTGATGAAATTATTACCTCTTCTTCGGGTGCTTCCTTTTGATTTGATCAAAAGGGATCCTTAGGTTGGATTCTGATCAAAGTAAGGCCTCTAGGTTTAATTGAGATTAGTTTTAAGGATATTTTCCAAATGGATTTGGAGGTGTGATTTTGAGAGAAGGGGAAGTAACCTTTTATAAGAGAGATGAGGGTCACTTTAGGAAAAGCTTGAAATATTATTTTATTATACAATAATATTCAGTTTATAATGGATCCAAAAGGATTTCTTTCGAGTATAAGGTGGGTATGGGTCTAAATATTCTAAATAAATAGGTTTTAGACAATTTTAGGGCACCATATTAACCTTATCTTTTAGATTTAACTCTTAGTTAAATAGTTTGATATTTACCATGTCTCCTTGTATTTTTATATTATATGGTTAATAAACTTACTATAAAATGCCAAGAGAACCTAAATTGGTTCATTAATGATATATTTATCATTATATAAGTTCTTTTTCTAAACCCTAAATTTTTAGGAATATTATATTATTTAATAAAATAGTATTTATTTTAAAAACTCATTTATGTCAATTTTGACACTATTTAGTATTTGGTTTTTGTGAAAGTCATAAAAACTTTATTACTTTGAAAAAAATTCATTTAATCAACCCTAAAATGTCTTATTAACCTATAAAATTCGTTTAATGCATCAAAAGTCTCAATTTACATTTATTTTAATATTTATAATACCATTTATTTGATTCTTTCATTAATAAGGTAATTACTGCATCATCATTGTGTCATAAATAAATTTAATTACTTAATGTCTAAAAATTATAAATAAATACCATGATGTATAAAATATTTTTAGCTTTATAATGAATATTTATAGTCGAATTTATCTTATGTGTAACCCTATATTAAAAATAGTTTAGTTATTAAACTTTTAATTTAACACTTTTAACTCTTCTTTAAATAAAATATTATAAATGTCCTAATCTAATCCAAGTGAATAAAAAAGTATCATATTTTTGTCCTAAGGATTATTTTGGTCGAAAAACACTTATCCAATATAATTAGGATATGTGTTGGGACAATTATAATATCATTTTTACCTTTAGTTACCCTATTTACTTTTAACCGTGGTAAATAAAATTCAAAAGTTACTATTCACCAAAAATTATTTTCATCCTATTGAACCACATTTTACTTACTGATGTCAACCGTGTCTCTTGGATTTTTGAAATTCAATTCACAGAAGTGGTAAAATTATGTTTTATGCAAATTTGCAAATGTTCCTAGAAGGTCGGTAAAAGACGTTAAAAAGTTCAATAACATTTTATATATCTAATCTTATTATAAAATGACTCCAATGAATTATGTTAGACTAATATAGGTATTATTTATATATTTTGACTTTAAAATAAATTTAAATAAAAAATAATTATTATTTAAATAAAAGTCGGTTTTAAACAATAACGTAGTGTTTTTTACTATTCATCAAAAATTGAAAGTTTTCGGAAAAATACCAAAAAATCACCCTAAGATAATTTTGATAATCCTAATTAAAAAATGAAGTCTATTTTACCAAATTCAAAACATAGAAGTTTCATTAATTAATTTAAAATTAATTCTCGTTGTCAAAAACGAAAAGTGGTTTTTTAAAAGTAAAAACTATCAAAAGATTGACATGTGTTTATGTCCAATTTAAATGTGAAATTACTTATAATGACCAAAATTATATTAAATGATGAAAATAGAATCTAATTATACTTTAAAACCACTAAAATGCATAATTTAACACTATAAATTATTTCAATTAAAAAACTTGTTGCCAATTAAAATTTAGTATTTTTCACTATTCATCAAACTATGAAAGTTATCAGAAAAGTACCAAAAAATTATCCAAACTAAATTTTTATGTCCCACTTCTAAATAAGAATTTTATTTTGTCAAATTGAATATATAAAAGTGTCAAATATTGGATTTAAAAAGGGTTCTCCATTAAAAGGTGGTAAAATTGCATTTTTTTGAAAAATACTTCTTTTATTTGAAAAAAATGAATTTGTTCTTATATTATGTCTAAGAAACACATAATATAAATTCTAAAATTATATGGAGTATATAAAATTAAAAATACAGTTAATACTATTCATAACCGCTTTTTGAATGACTAGTTTGGTAAGTTGTGGTGCGCTCGAACTCAGTGTTGCGTGTAGCGCAAGCTATTGAATTACTTTAAAGAGATAACGTACTATGAAATATTAGGGTGTTTCAACATGAAGGCATGCCAAGTGGGTATCTTCTACCTGTTAGGACGTCGTGCCTTTTCTCTTTTATTTTCGAATAAGAGGATGTATCCTCCTCTGTTTTTTTGTATTCCACGGACACGGGAATCGACTCGATTCCAAAAGACGGGAACCAAAATATCCCTCTTATTATTCTCATTCTTTTTTGTTGTTTTAATTTTTCCTATCTTTATAAATATCATAGTGTTATTTTCACTGCCACAAAACTGGGTTTCTATGGTGTCGCCCTTTAACAACGCTTTTTTTAGTAGCGCTGATAAAGGGAGGGCTTTATCAGGGCTTTTTTCCTAGCGTTGATAAAGTGTATATTTAAAAAATATATTTCATAAAAAAATTGATATATAAGTATATTTATAATTATATAAATATAATATATATTTTTTAAATATGTTTTAGATCTATTTGATATGTGGTAGACGCAAAACGGACACCTGGAGGAGAAGTTATGGTTGTTTGGAGGGATTAAGGATCTTTTAGGGACTTGAAGAATATGAGAAGGTGTTCCAGTTGTCACTGGAGTGTAGTCTTATTCTCAAGCTTCGATTTGATATGTGGCAGAGGCAAAACGGACACCCAGAGCAGAAGTTGGGACAAAACAGACACCTGGAGCAGAACTTATGACCATTAGGAGGAATTATGGGCCTTTCGGCCTTGAAGAACGTGAGAAAGGGTTCCAATGCTCACCAGAGTGTAGATATTTTCGCAAGATTCGATTTTATATGTGGTATAGTGAAAACAGACGCCCGGAGAAGAAGTTATGATTGTTTGAAATTGAGAAACCCTCTTAGTGCCTAAAAACCTAAGAATCCTGTGACTCACTAAAATAGCCATAACTTATGCTCCGGGTGTCCATTTGAGCGCCGCGACCAGTCAAATCGAATCTAGTGATACAATTGAGGACCAAGACCAATCTAAACCATGATAATATCAAAGAAACGGAAGATATATAAGTTATACCACTCTAAAAAAACTCCAACTTAAAACAGCCATAACTTTCACTTAGGGTGTCCGTTTGGGATCTAACACATATCAAATCGAAGGAAGTGAAGATATATACAAATTAGGATCACTGGAAAAAGTTTCAATCACATATTAGATCCTAAAACCTCAAAAGACCATCATAAGTCCTCCAAAACTCCATTTTCGTGTCTGGTGCCCTATCAAATTTTTCTTAAAATGGTAATAAATCTCGATCTGTGTGTCTTTTTGAGCTCTACCACATTTTATGTTGTATTTCATTCTATAATATTTAGTTTTACTGGTCACGAAGCTGAAATGGACACCTGGATCAGAATTTATGCACGTTTCAGTGACTCTGTGGTTTGTTAGGTTTTCCAAGCCTCGTTTCTAGCACTTTTGTCCTATGTGTTGTTTTTTCAAACAGATGTAACTTGTGAGTTGCATGTCCATTCAGCCTCCAAATCCTATCATATCAAAGATCATTTTATGATCTTAGATTTGATTGTTCATAGAGCTGTAATGAACTCTCAGATCATAAGTTTTCGTCATTACCCTGAGTTTAGGGTTTATTTGACTTTCTGACTATATTTATGGGTTTTGAGGGTTTCTCTATTTTTTACCTATTTTTCAGGTTTTCAGGGATTGTTGTCATTTTTCATAATGTACTGTTATTTATAATCAAATATACAACAATATATACATATTTTTTATATATTCACACATAAAAATTTAATTTTATAAATAAATAATTAAACATATTTATATATAAAATATATTTCTCAATATATAAGCCTTTTATAAATAAAAAATTAATATCCATTTTATTTAAAATACAAATATATAAATATTTATATACATATATAATGTGTATGTGTTTATATGTGTGTGTGTGTGCATCTGTATTGACAAACTGATATATATTATCTATATATTCTAAACATGTGTATATACATATTAATATATAATATTTGTAAATATATATAAATATGTATAATTATACTTACATATACACATATAATATGTGTGTGTGTGTTGATGTATTTATTTATTTATAAACTCACACAAAATCATATTTTATAAATGTATTTAAAACTGATCTTATAAATATATATTAATATACGAATAAATATATCAATATATAAATATATATATATATATGGATGTATATATATATGTATTAATATAACTAAATATATATATATTAATATAAATATATATGTTAATATAAATATATATTAATATATGAGTAAATATAACTATATATATATATATATAAATAAATAGATATATTAATAAATGAAGAGAAAATCAATATGGTGGAGTGGTAAAGGCTTAAGTGTGCATGCAACAGGTCCTGAGTTCAAATCTAGGGGAGGCAGGTTGCACACGTGGGTGGAATAAGGGCTAACACTGTTAAAGGGTGGGGGCTAGCGCTGTTAAAGGTTGGGGGTGGCTGGGGCATGTGGGCTGGGGGGCGCTGTTGAAGGGGGGTTCAAGTGCTCCTCCCTAATTTGTAGAAATATTTATTTATTTTTTTTAATGTTTTTTAAATTTTATCAGTGCTTTTTTTAGCGCTGATAAAGGGGGTCTTTATCAGCGCTTTTTTTAGCACTGATAAAAGAGACCCCCTTTATCTTCGCTGAGATTAACATCATTTTTTAACACTGTAAATGGACTTTTCTAGCGCTGATAAAGGCCATATTTTCAGTAGTGTTGTTTTATTTTGTAAATACAATTATGATGTTTGTCTGTTCATTTATCCTCTGTCTATGTTGTGATTTCAAATCTCCAGAAATGGGGAACTAATTTTCAAGTCCAACTTCAAGAAGTGAAACTCTATGCTACCTGGAGATCTTCACTTCATGATGATCATCACTACATCTTTCCTCTTAACAAATTGTGAAGGTTATTTGGGGTGTTGCGTGAGCGCATTCTTGCATGGGATTAGTTTTTTACTATACTCCCCTTAATCATTTTCCATTCTTCTCTTAACTTGCTCGATCGAGTGGTTAGGTGAGTTTGTCTGATTTTTTATCCTTTGATGATCACTTCGGTAATGATGAAATTCTTGGATAGAGTGATTTGATTAGGATATTTCTTCACTTTGAGAGATTGTTCATGTGTTGGGAGCAATTTTTCACATGAATTATCAGTGTTTTGGGTGAGAGAGGTGTGTGCATCGAGCCATCGACCAAACACAAAGTGAGGATTAGATTTTTTGATTTATTTCTTAATAAGATCTATGATAGGTAGTTGAGGGTGAATCAACCTGGATATGGCCTTGATCTCACTAACTCTCTCTCTCTCTTATCCTTGTTTCTTTTTTCCTCTATTCATCTTCTATTTTGTCACTCTTTCATCACTCCCATTGTGTTTCTCATCAATGTTTCATGATTTTTTCATCTAATGGTTTCAAAATATTTAAAATCACAAAAATATTTTTGGAAATACCACCAGGTCATTCGACACTGCTTTCTTAAGAGCAACCCCGAGGTCAGCCATTGTGCTATATTTTGGGTTTTATAAATGTATCTTTGACCATCCTTACGGTATAGACATCGTCACCCATCTCCACTATCCATAACCTATTGGTCCCACATACAAGTTATGAGTCTAAGGTGACACCAATAACTGCCTCTACCCATGCCAAAACACACCTTCTCAGAGTCCCCTCGATCGCACCAAGCATGGGCACCCATCTTGGGTTTTATTGTTTCATTCCTATGTCTTAATCAACACTTTTCACCCATAGGGAATCACATCCCTCTGAAACATCATAAAATTCACACAACCTCTTAGGACACATAGGGTACACCTCATAGGAAATAGTATAAAGAGATGGATCAAGCCCCATCTCAAAGTCTAAGGTCAACCTAGGTCGGTCCCACTCACCCAACTAGACTCAATGAGTCTAACAGCTCTAAGGTATCTCATTTAAAATTTAACAATTAACTTCAATTAATGAAAAAATTAAATTAAACAGTCCAATGCCCTGAGTGGCGCGACCACACATCCCAAACATCATAAATAAAACATAAATGTCATAGGTAAAGTACACAGATGACCTACCTCAATACAATATTTTCCCATTTTTAAAACCACAGGTCGGCAACTTTTCCAAGGCTTGACCATGCTCGTACAAGGCTCATCCAAGCTCATCCACGTTCCACCAGCTACCAAAAATTCACCTGAGGCCTTATCTCAAGCTACACAGTCCAAAATAATTAATTATAACATTTATAATTAATTGAACATATAGATATAATAAAGGCATAAATGCTGAAACTCACTGGATGGCCTCATCATTTCGGCACCATGACCAAGCACCCATGAGAGGCCCCCTATGGATTCCCTGCATCAAATCAAGTTAAGGACCTAAAATACCTCATCATTTACACCATAAAATTAATTTAATTTTAATGGAAAACCAAAGAAAAAATCACGGTGAAACATACCTTAACCAAAACAATGAGTCACCACATACAGATGGCGTTATGTGACGCCCTCTTCCTAGGAAGAATGGAAGCCCTTCTGTAACACCCCAGGTAAATAAAGAATATGACATATTTATATTTATCCATATTTTTGAATCAAATATTAATATTACATTAAAGGGGATGCTATGCTCGATGGCGTACCCAACACGCAACAATGAGTTTCTTGGGAATCTTACGTTGCACTCTAATAATAAAATAATATTATTTTAAATGGTAGTTAACATGTAGTCGTTGTATTGGCGGGAATGGACATAAATAACTAAAATATGATTATATATGTTTTTAAATGTTTTTACATTTATCCAATAAAAGATAAATGCTTAAAATACAGAAAGAATTCAATTTTAGGCGTATATGCCCTAGTTTTCACTAAAGGTTCACTTATCGCCTTTTGATGGCGAACTGTCATTAAATATAGTTTTGATCACTCTTATACATTCTTTTGGACCAAATAAAACTCTTCTTTAGAATCGGGACATTAAATTTTATTTTGTGTAAATTTTTGGTTTTTTTTGGATAAAGTTCATTTTTTAATGAATAGTGTAAAATGTTGTATTTTAATTCAAAACCTCTTTTTAATATAATTTATTTATATGATTAGATTATCTTTTGAATTGGTTTTAAAGTGAAATTAGATAATATTTTTACCATTAAATCCAATAGTGGTTGTTGGAATTAATTTCACTTTGAAATCGGAGTTAAACTAGTGTCAATCTTTTGATGCTTATTGTTTCATAAAAACACGCTATTTGCTCTGACAGCGGGAATTAATTATTAAATTAATTAATGTGACTTATATGTTTTGAATTTTTTAAAATATACTTCATTTTTGAATTCGTAATATCAAATATAGATTAGGGTGAATTTTTGGTAATTTTCTGAAAAACTTCAATTTTTGATGAATAGTGAAACCACTAAGTGGTACTTATAAAGACTGATTTTCCGTTTAAATGAAATTTTGCCATCATTGTGTTTTGAATTTCAAAAATCCGACATACATGGTTTTCATTAAGAAGTAAAATGTGGTTCAATGGGATAAAAATAATTTCTTGGTGAATAGTAACTTATTAAGTTCTTAATCGCGATTAGTGGTAATTAGGGTAGTTTAAGGTATAAATAATGCTTTAATAATATTAAATGACCTAGACACATGTCCCAAACTTATTGGTTGTGTAATGGCCGACCAAGAAAAGCCATGGGTAAACTTGGGGACCCCATGGAGACACTTTGGTTGGGAAATGACATAAATAACTTTTTATTTAATGTAAAAGTAAAAATGACACAAACATAATATGTTTTACGAAAACAATTTTTACATGGGGTTATAAAGATCAGATTTTTGATTATAAAAATTCATTGGAAAGATAAAAATATTTCCTACATCATAGTATTTTTTTTATAATTTTTAGACATTAAATAAATTAAATTATTTATGACATAATAATGATGCAGCGATGACATCATTATTTGACGATTTAAATAAAATGGAAAGATAATGTAAAATCTATGAACTACACATGTCCAAAACCAATTGGATGAGTGGATTTCGAACCCTTATCACCTTATCCACGAATTCTATCAATGTGGGACCTTTTAAAACCGAAACACATTTTCAAATAAAGTAATATTTCTTTACTTTCCAAAAGTGCCCCTCCCCATCTCTTATAAAAGGCCCCCACCTCTACCTCATTTCACACACTCCTCAAGCCTTTGGCTCGGCCAAAACCTACCCATTTACTCTCTTCACATCCCTCTCCTCATCCTAGAGGATTCCCTTTGGGAAGAATCCTTTAAAAGGAAGCCTTTAGGCTCAAATCAAAAGGAGTTACACTTTTAAAGGTAATTCATTCTCTCATGTTCATTTGTTTTATTTTGCTTCTCCAACCCCCTAAACTCTTTTTATTTACTCCTTTTGTAACAACACCAGTATCTTCAATATACTATGATGTTGTTATAAGATTTATTCGAGCTAAACTCTCTCACAACTACATCAAATGGTTAAAGAACATACGGTTTCCGTGGATGGCGAAATTCTGCCTCTCGAAACGATGATTGTTCAATACTCATTTAACACCTTCAAAGGTGGCCATTATGATGTCACTATTTTTATATATGATATATAATATTTTTATTTTTTTCTTTAATCTTCTGTATTTTTCATTTTTGACATACCTTTATGGTTTCCATTATGGGTAAACATGATATCTTCATTTAAGGAAGTACGGACTACCGCCCCCTCAAAGTGATGTGATTCGTTAATGCCATACGTGGGACGTATAAAGGATGGATTTAACGATGTTATACTGGAATTATTATATACCTATATATCATTATTATTTCTTTCCATTAAATTATGAGATAGAAATGAAAGTAGCGTTCATGCGTACGTACGGCTTACCGTCTCCATGAACGGTGCATTTCATTTCTTATCCCCAAATGTAATGTACTATTAAAAGTACATGTATATAATGGATATATATAATGAATGATATATCTAAATGATGAATATAATTCTGGAATTAAAATATACATACCTCTCATTTAGTTTTAATTCCATTAATATGACAAAGAAATGAAAGTAGCGTTCATGCGTACGTACGGCTTACCGTCTCCATGAACGGTGCATTTCATTTCTTACCTCTAAATGATTATGTAATATTATAAATACATGTATATGCTGGATATATATTATATATATGATATCTAAATCAGGAATGTCATTCTGGATATAAAGAACCTTTGACCACACGAACAACATGTAATTGTAAGAAGTCCACTTTCGACTTAAGAACCAAATATCGACAAAACAAACATTATTAACTTAACTGGTTACATAATGTTTATAACATGTAAATAAGTGATATAAAAGGAGTAATGAACTCTAAAAAGGTTCTTAATCAAGTAGAAATTAACTCAAGTTTATTATTCAGGACGTTAAAGAACGATCGAGTCAAGTCGGACCCGAGGTAAGGGATCCTACTCCTCTCTTTCTTTTTAAGTACACACTTTTATGTCATTCATTTTAAAGCTCATCTTTCTTGTTATTGGGATGATATTTTATATTAAACTTACTGTAATTTTTATGTTCATGTGATGAGAGACCCTATTCTCTCTCATCAATCCATTTTGGACGTTTTGAGTGGCGCCGTTAGGCTGCCGAACTTTCGTAAGAGATCTAACTTCTCTCTTTCTTTTAAAGTACTCTCCTTTATGTCACTTCTTTTAAGCTCCTATTTGTTATGTTGGGGGATGGTCGTTTATATTACTCTTTCTGTAAACATTATGTTGATGTGATGAGAGACCCTATTTACTCTCAACAATCCATTTTGGAAGTTTTAAGTGGCGCCGTTAGGCTGCCGAGTTTTCGTAAGAGATTTTTCATCTCACTTTTATTCCCGTGAGATTTATGCTACGTTTGCCAAAAATTTCATTGAGTGGTGTATGTACTGACCATTATTCTACTCTTTGTATAATATACTTTCGTTTATGAGTATTTACATCAATGATCTATTGTCCATCTTTCATGGGGTGTATGTTCTGAAAGATACCCAAGTCGGTAAGGGAACCTTTCACCGTCCTCTTTTTTAAAAGACTTCTTTTGTTGGGTATTTTAATTTACATATTTCTATGTTGGGATATGTTCTCATATATCCTTATTGATGTAAATTTTATGTCCAAGTGTTGATATACACTTTTTATCTCTCATCAACTCATTTTGATGTGATGCCGTTAGGCTGTCAAGGGAACTTTTTAACCCAATTTCGATTTCTTTGGGTTCAACATGTAGTCATTGAATATGTCATCCATTGAATATGTGTGAATGACCTTTTATTGTTTTACACTTAATATCCACTTATATTGGGTGTATTTATATTTGTCACACATATTTTTGAGATTGATTTGTCCTTAATTTAAGGATACCTTCTTTATAAGGGATTTCATCACATTTGACATTTCTATTGAGGGTTCATTGTTGTTATGCACCAATTCACTCTTATATGGTGTATATACTGTACTTTGGAGTATTATATCATGAATCCATTTATTCTCATGATATTATAAAGTTCTGACAAAATGTTATTCCTCAATTATTGTATTCAAGTGTCTCTAATTTTGGTAAAACCCCTTTAATCAAAATGTCATTTTAAATGTTTTAATTATTTGTTCTTATTAATATCCATGTTCTAAAAATGGTTTTAAGGATTTATTTATATGGATATTAATGGTTTAACATTTTAAAGCTTCAAGGTGGTATGGGACACTTTGATTCAAAAATATTTTTTTTAATGTTTTAAGTGGTTTTGAAAACGGTTTTGATAAAGGATTCTATTATGATACATTGTGATGTGGAAATGTTATCATTCCTTTATATTGGTTTTATGTTTTATGATTTTATATTGGTACTTGGACATTTTAACGGGTGGTTACGTTATAAACCATATGACGGGTGGTGCCGTGAATACCAGGACGGGTGGTTACGTTATAACCTCCAATGCATTGGGTATGGAAGTCGGCCATATGGCTATTCCATTAAGTATGTATGGAAATTGGCCATATGGCTATTCCATTAAGTGATATGTGTGGAAGTCGACCGTATGGTTATTCCACTTAAGTATGTTTATGTCCCAAGTTACCTTTATATATGTTATGTGTTCTTTATATGGGTTTTATGGTAATACTTTGGTTACAAAAAGGTAAGTAATGATATTTTATTCAGTGAAGAGTTTTTACTACTTCATAAAGGTGAAAAGTATTACCTTGATAAAGTATACATGGTTTACTATTTGTTTTGATAAACTAACGGTTTTTATTCTTTGTGTATCCCTTACTGAGTTTTTATGCTCATCCCAAGTTTTTGAAATGTTTTTCACAGGACTTAGCATGGAATAGGGTCAAGGATGGGATCAAGGGAAAGTCATGCTACCTAAAACATGAAACTAAACAAGTTTCTTTTTAATAATTTTTATTTTATGGAAATTTAGTAGAAGAGACTACTTTGTAATCTGTTGAGATGTAATAGTTATGTCCTAATTCTCTAAAACTCTAAACCTGAAATGATCCTCAATGTGAATTATTCATTTAATTCAATTTTAAGTAAGGTTTAAGGCTGGGGCCTTATAGTTGGTATCAAAGGTCGGTTTAGATAACTTTAGAGGTTAGGGTATTCTTTAAGCATAAGTGACATTACCATAATGGTTAGGATTTCAGAAAGAGTCCTAGTTTTAGATAAAGTGAATGAGTAAGTATATCTTAGTGTTTATCTTCCTCATTAGTACATGATGGTTATGTTGATATACTCACACTGACCTTTTTGGTTTTAGTAAATGGCTGGATCTAGCAGGCACCAAAGTGACAATGGGTTGGAAGGAAACTGTGGTGGTTCTCTGATTAAGAGACTGGATGAGATAGGGGATTCAATTAGGAATCTCATGGTTGTTCTAAACCAACTATCAAGGAGTCATGATCAACCACTTCAACCTTGGTGAGTTCTCTAGTGCATCATATACGAGATGGCCAACTTGATATGGAAATTCAGGTAATAATTATTAAGGTAACCATTAGGGTTTATATGATCCTTACTTTTGAGGTAATTATGGGTTATTATATGTTCTGATGGAAAATGAAAGGCATGAGATAAACTTGAGGTTAAAATATGTTATGATCATCTTTGAAGATTTTATCTCATTTTGGGGAATGTTTTAAGAATTATATAGTTTTGGAAAAAAGAAAACACGCAGACCGTGTGACAACCCGTCACGTCGGACAAAGCTGCGGGAATCGAACCCACAACCAAAGTGCGACTGGTATTTATCACCTACCACTGGACTGCGTGAAGTCCCTGGTTAGTTTGACCGATTATTTTTAGTTATATGATTTTATGAATTAAGAGTAAGTTTATTTTGGGTTATTTATGAAAATGATTAACCTATCATGGAGGATATGTGACTAGGTTAATTACTTTTCAATACGAGACTTTAGGAGCAACTGATGTTGTTTGGAGATAAATGTTACGATTTAACTTGGAAGAATATGTGACTAAATCCTTAAAATATTTGTGTTTCAATCTTAGATTGGTTTAATTTGAATAATTTTATGGACAAATTGTTTATCTAATGGTCCTCGTTGAACTTTGGGTTTTGTTTGACAAATCTTGGAGGTTAAGAATAGATTATCCTTTTCTGGATTATCTGACCTTGTACTAACCTTTTTGGTTTTGGTTTTGGTTAAAGCCTAAAGACATGGGATGTATATAGTTCTCTTTTGTGGATTAGGTGATTCTCTAGAAGTTGATTATAGTACTCTTAATGCGAACAAGTCTCCCTAAATACTCGTATTTTGGAAAAAATATGAGTTTGATTAAGGAATCTAGTAAAAGTTGAAAGTCAACATGATAAGTGATTATGTTTACTTATGAATAAATTCCTCAATAAAAAGTAACTTAAAACAAAAATGTTGTCTATTAACTTTTCCTACTGGGCAACCCAACACCGTTTAACCCATCACAAGTTTGTGATTTTCTCATTGTTAACTTTCTCCTAAACATGTTTTCTATCACTCTCCATCAGAACATGACCCTATGTTTTCTCCTCCATGTCCATGTTTTCCTACATGGAGTCCTAGTATGGGTTAACTCGGGTGACCTTTGTACTTATCTTTCTTTATTTTAAAGTGATTGTTTTATCGATCCTTGTTCCGATGTGGGACTTTCAAGGATGTTTCCAAGCCCAATTTTAAAATTGCGAGGACGCAATTCCCAAAAGGGGGGAAGGATGTAACACCCCAGGTAAATAAAGAATATGACATCTTTATATTTATCCATATTTGTGAATCAAATATTAATATTACTTTAAAGGGGATGCTATGCTCGATGGCGTACCCAACACGCAACAATGAGTTTCTTGGGAATCTTACGTTGCACTCTAATAATAAAATAATATTATTTTAAATGGTAGTTAACATGTAGCCGTTTTATTGGCGGGAATGGACATAAATAACTAAAATATGATTATATATGTTTTTAAATGTTTTTACATTTATCCAATAAAAGTAAAAGGCTTAAAATACAGAAAGAATTCAATTTTAGGCGTATATGCCCTAGTTTTCACTAAAGGTTCACTTATCGCCTTTTGATGGCGAACTGTCATTAAATATAGTTTTTATCACTCTTATACATTCTTTTGGACCAAATAAAACTCTTCTTTAGAATCGGGACATTAAATTTTATTTTGTGTAAATTTTTGGTTTTTTTTGGATAAAGTTCATTTTTTAATGAATAGTGTAAAATGTTGTATTTTAATTCAAAACCTCTTTTTAATATAATTTATTAATATGATTAGATTATCTTTTGAATTGGTTTTAAAGTGAAATTAGATAATATTTTTACCATTAAATCCAATAGTGGTCGTTGGAATTAATTTCACTTTGAAATCGGACTTAAACTAGTGTCAATCTTTTGATACTTATTGTTTCATAAAAACACGCTATTTCCTCTGACAGCGGGAATTAATTATTAAATTAATTAATGTGACTTATATGTTTTTAATTTTTTAAAATAGACTTCATTTTTGAATTTGTAATATCAAATATAGCTTAGGGTGAATTTTTGGTAATTTTCTGAAAAACTTCATTTTTTGATGAATAGTGAAACCACTAAGTGGTACTTATAAAGACTGATTTTCCGTTTAAATGAAATTTTGCCATCATTGTGTTTTGAATTTCAAAAATCTGACATACATGGTTGTCATTAAGAAGTAAAATGTGGTTCAATGGGATAAAAATAATTTTTTGGTGAATAGTAACTTATTAAGTTCTTAATCGCGATTAGTGGTAATTAGGGTAGTTTAAGGTATAAATAATGCTTTAATAATATGAAATTACCTAGAAACATGTCCCAAACTTATTGGTTGTGTCATGGCCGACCAATAAAAGCCATGGGTCAACTTGGGGACCCCATGGAGACACTTTGGTTGGGAAATGACATAAATAACTTTTTATTTAATGTAAAAGTAAAAATGACACAAACATAATATGTTTTACGAAAACAATTTTTACATGGGGTTATAAAGATCATATTTTTTATTATAAATATTAATTGGAAAGATAAAAAGATTTCCTACATCATATTATTTTTTTATAATTTTTAGACATTAAATAAATTAAATTATTTATGACATAATAATGATGCAGCGATGACATCATTATTTGACGATTTAAATAAAATGGAAAGATAATGTAAAATCTATGAACTACACATGTCCAAAACCAATTGGATGAGTGGATTTAGAACCCTTATCACCTTATCCACGAATTCTATCAATGTGGGACCTTTTAAAACCGAAAAACATTTTCAAATAAAGTAATATTTCTTTACTTTCCAAAAGTGCCCCTCCCCTCCTCTTATAAAAGGCCCCCACCTCTACCTCATTTCACACACTCCTCAAGCCTTTGGCTCGGCCAAACCCTACCCATTTACTCTATTAACATCCCTCTCCTCATCCTAGAGGATTCTCTTTGGGCATAATCCTTTCAAAGGAAGCCTTTAGGCTCAAATCAAAAGGAGTTACACTTTTAAAGGTAATTCATTCTCTCATGTTCATTTGTTTTATTTTGCTTCTCCAACCCCATAAACTCTTTTTATTTACTCCTTTTGTAACAACACCAGTATCTTCAATATACTAGGATGTTGTTATAAGATTTATTCGAGCTACACTCTCTCACAACTACATCAAATGGTTAAAGAACATACGGTTTCCGTGGATGGCGAAATTCTGCCTCCCGAAACGATGATTGTTCAATACTCATTTAACACCTTAAAATGTGGCCATTATGATGTCACTATTTTTATATATGATATATAATATGTTTATTTTTTTCTTTAATCTTCTGTATTTTTCATTTTTGACATACCTTTATGGTTTCCATTATGGGTAAACATGATATCTTCATTTAAGGAAGTGCGGACTACCGCCCCCTCAAAGTGATGTGATTCGTTAATGCCATACGTGGGACGTATAAAGGATGGATTTAATGATGTTATACTGGAATTATTATATACCTATATATCATTATTATTTCTTTCCATTAAATTATGAGATAGAAATGAAAGTAGCGTTCATGCGTACGTACGGCTTACCGTCTCCATGAACGGTGCATTTCATTTCTTATCCCCAAATGTAATGTACTATTAAAAGTACATGTATATAATGGATATATATAATGAATGATATATCTAAATGATGAATATAATTCTGGAATTAAAATATACATACCTCTCATTTAGTTTTAATTCCATTAATATGACAAAGAAATGAAAGTAGCGTTCATGCGTACGTACGGCTTACCGTCTCCATGAACGGTGCATTTCATTTCTTACCTCTAAATGATTATGTAATATTATAAATACATGTATATTATGGATATATATGATATATATGATATCCAAATCAGGAATGTCATTCTGGATATAAAGAACCTTTGACCACACGAACAACATGTAATTGTAAGAAGTCCACTTTCGACTTAAGAACCAAATATCGACAAAACAAACATTATTAACTTAACTGGTTACATAATGTTTATAACATGGAAATAAGTGATATAAAAGGAATAATGAACTCTAAAAAGGTTCTTAATCAAGTAGAAATTAACTCAAGTTTATTATTTAGGACGTTAAAGAACGATCGAGTCAAGTCGGACCCGAGGTAAGGGATCCTACTCCTCTCTTTCTTTTTAAGTACACACTTTTATGTCATTCCTTTTAAAGCTCATATTTCTTTTTATTGGGATGATATTTTATATTAAAATTACTGTAATTTTTATGTTCATGTGATGAGATAACCTATTCTCTCTCATCAATCCATTTTGGACGTTTTGAGTGGCGCTGTTAGGCTGCCGAACTTTCGTAAGAGATCTAACTTCTCTCTTTCTTTTAAAGTACTCTCCTTTATGTCACTTATTTTAAGCTCCTATTTTTTATGTTGGGGGATGTTATTTTATATTAATCTTTCTTTAAACATTATGTTGATGTGATGAGAGACCCTATTTACTCTCAACAATCCATTTTGGAAGTTTTAAGTGGCGCTGTTAGGCTGCCGAGTTTTCGTAAGAGATTTTTCATCTCACTTTTATTCCCGTGAGATTTATGCTAAGTTTGCCACAAATTTCATTGAGTGGTGTATGTACTGTACATTATTCTACTCTTTGTATAATATACTTTCGTTTATGAGTATTTACATCAATGATCTATTGTCCTTCTTTCATGGGGTGTATGTTCTGAAAGATACCCAAGTCGGTAAGGGAACCTTTCACCGTCCTCTTTTTTAAAAGACTTCTTTTGTTGGGTATTTTAATTTACATATTTCTATGTTGGGATATGTTCTAATATATCCTTATTGATGTAAATTTTATGTCCAAGTGTTTAGATACACTTTTTATCTCTCATCAACTCATTTTGATGTGATGTCGTTAGGCTGTCAAGGGAACTTTTTAACCCAATTTCGATTTCTTTGGGTTCAACATGTAGTCATTGAATATGTCATCCATTGAATATGTGTGAGTGACCTTTTATTGTTTTACACTTAATATCCACTTATATTGGGTGTATTTATATTTGTCACACATATTTTTGAGATTGATTTGTCCTTAATTTAAGGATACCTTCTTTATAAGGGATTTCATCACATTTGACATTTCTATTGAGGGTTCATTGTTGTTATGCACCAATTCACTCTTATATGGTGTATATACTGTACTTTGGAGTATTATATCATGAATCCATTTATTCTCATGATATTATAAAGTTCTGAAAAAATGTTATTCCTCAATTATTGTATTCAAGTGTCTCTAATTTTGGTAAAACCCCTTTAATCAAAATGTCATTTTAAATGTTTTAATTATTTGTTCTTATTAATATCCATGTTCTAAAAATGGTTTTAAGGATTTATTTATATGGATATTAATGGTTTAACATTTTAAAGCTTCAAGGTGGTATGGGACACTTTGATTCAAAAATCTTTTTTTTTAATGTTTTAAATGGCTTTGAAAACGGTTTTGATAAAGGATTCTATTATGATACACTGTGATGTGGAAATGTTATCATTCCTTTATATTGGTTTTATGTTTTATGATTTTATATTGGTACTTGGACATTTTAACGGGTGGTTACGTTATAAACCATATGACGGGTGGTGCCGTGAATACCAGGACGGGTGGTTACGTTATAACCTCCAATGCATTGGGTATGGAAGTCGTCCGTATGGCTATTCCATTAAGTATGTGTGGAAATTGGCCGTATGGATATTCCATTAAGTGATATGTGTGGAAGTCGACCGTATGGTTATTCCACTTAAGTATGTTTATGTCCCAAGTTACCTTTATATATGTTATGTGTTCTTTATATGGGTTTTATGGTAATACTTTGGTTACAAAAAGATAAGTAATGATATTTTATTCAGTGAAGAGTTTTTACTACCTCATAAAGGTGAAAAGTATTACCTTGATAAAGTATACATGGTTTACTATTTGTTTTGATAAACTAACGGTTTTTATTCTTTGTGTATCCCTTACTGAGTTTTTATGCTCATCCCAAGTTTTTGAAATGTTTTTCACAGGACTTAGCATGGAATAGGGTCAAGGATGAGATCAAGGGAAAGTCATGCTACCTAAAACATGAAACTAGACATGTTTCTTTTTAAGAATTTTTATTTTATGGAAATTTAGTAGAAGAGACTACTTTGTAATCTGTTGAGATGTAATAGTTATGTCCTAATTCTCTAAAACTCTAAACCTGAAAAGATCCTCAATATGAATTATTCATTTAATTCAATTTTAAGTAATGTTTAAGGCTGGGGCCTTATACCTTCGTACTCAGTTGATTCCATCATACTCCTGTGGAATCAGAAACGAATCCATAACTAGATAAGTGGGTAATTATAACGGAAATAAGTGAATATCAATGAAGTTCACCGTAGTTAAATACGTACCTCAGATTTCCAAAAAAACATCATCCAACGGCACCCCAAACCAATGGGAAGAATGGGAGAAGAGGGAGAGGGAGGCCTCCTATCGTGCGATTAAAACGAGATAGGAAGAGGGGTAAATTGGGTAAATTCCCCCTAAAAACACCCCATTATCTAGTCAATGGGCTACCGGATGACTGGTGGCCACCTACAGCATGTTGGTGGCTTTGGCCAGCCACCGACCAGCTAGTGGTTGTAGGATACCAGCATCCCAACCACCCCAGGCTACCTCTGACGTCCACTTGAACTCTACAAATCTCTTATAAGCCTCCAACCACATCCAAAACACCCCCCCTTTGGATGCTTGAACTTCCTGAATACCGTTATGAGTCCCTAATCCAAATCTGAATTTCCTGCTAATTCAAAATGCAAAAACCTATTGAAATTCAAACTCATCCATAAACACATCATATTACATGGGACCCACATTGATTGTATGCATGCTAAAACTAGTGCGATTTTTTACCATAGATTCATATGGACCACCACTATGTGGTGGTTCCTGTGTTAGACCATGAATTTATGAGCATCACTGCAACCGTGGTGATGCCTGTTTTAGTGAAAATATAATAGCCTCATCCTCCAAAAATCTTGGAACTATAACAGTGGTTGATCACACTAAGAATGATAGTGTTCAATCTGTCTACACTTAAATCACCTCACTGAGCTATCATCTTGAATAGATAGATCACTACCCTGACTTCCCCACCGACTACTACCCTATCGAGACCCATCAAAATTATGCTTCTTACCATTTAACGACCTACTACCAATTCCAATTGCTGAATCCACTTGCCTGGAACCTCAGGCTTCCCCCATGTTCCTATAAATAATAAGGGCATGATTTACCTAATATGAAAGATTCAATATGTGAAAAATGTTTACAAGTATGTGTATCACATACCTGAGATCATACTCAAAATGTCTCACCCTCATCACCTCATCCCCTGTGAGCATTGGGGTAAACTACTGTGAATCCATGAAACGAGTAGCATAATCCATCACTGAAATGCTTCCCTACTCAAGGTGAATAAACTCCCTAGTTCTTTCATCTCTCAAGATCTCAGGAAAGAATTAATCAAATAACCTATTATAAAATCCTTTAATGACATCCTCACGTGTTGATCTACTAGGACCAGGACATCCCACCAATGCTTCGTTGGTCCTTGAATCATATACACAATGAGATTCACCCTCCTTCCTCAAGGTGTCTCTAGATGATAAAAAATAGTCTACATAGACTCCACCCTCATCTCAGTTGTTTGGGGACCAACATCTCCTAATAATAGTAGAGGTTTTTGTAGTTGTAACTCTCTAGTAAGGTATGACATCATCAACACCGCTTGTGGTGCTTCTCTCTCCATTAACTACACCATGCATAATAAGAAACCACGCAAATTAAGTGTAAATTCAAGTAACCAATTATAAGAAACAAAAAAAATGGAATTTGAATTCAATGTGCCTAATATTATTCATGTACACACACACTTTTTCCATTCTAAGAGATGATATATCATAAACCATAAATTCCAAAATCATGGGCATCACTCAAGATGAGAATTTTTCAATGGTAAAAATAGAAACTGAAATAGAAATCTCATCCCTAGTAACATGGACTTTCCTCATATATGGGATGGAAAATATTAGGAAAAAGTTTCATATCAAGTTATGAAAACACTCTATCTATTATCTACCTCACTCAAATAGTCAAACAAAACAAAGTTCCATAATACCACTTTGTGGAATCCCCCAACCATAGACCACTAATCGATGTCTCAACCAATGTTTCCATGTGACCTCAGGTGTGCCCACATGTATGTCAGAGGTTGTCAACTATCAGCGAGGGTCTATGGTAGTAAAGTGGGGAGATTATACCCTCATATCACAGTGAAATAATAGTAGAAATAATAACAATTACACACATATATATACATCCATAATAAGCAGTAGACGAATATAACAACAAGATCCAATAAATAATCACAACTCATGCTATATAAAAATGAGCTATATGCATGTCAAGTAGTCATACATCCCAAAGAAGGTCACATGCACCAATATCTCAAAAAGAAAAAAAGATAAAAACTGGGAAACTCCACCCAAAAAATGATTTAGAGTCCTAGCCTGGTCCCAAATTCTCATGCTTCGTCTTAGTTGTCCAAATCAAGCATTAGTCAAAGAGTGTTTTCCCTTATCCTGTCTTGTGATCATAAAGACTATGTAAGTACCAATGATGGCTCGATTATGGTGTGAATACGACTCAGTAGGTCACTACCAATGGTGTCTAAAATCATATCAACTCTTAGTATATAGTTCATGTTGATGTGTTTATAAAAACAAAATCACGACATAAATAAGTAAAACCATCATTGACCCTTAGGTTATATGGTGACACCCAAGGTCGACCATACCTATTTCGGCCTAAGATGGATGTCTCTTATCATGATAACCCATAGAGGCACAAACAAACACAAGGGGTGTGTCTAAGGAATTCCAAACCAATAATCATAATTCGAATCCATGGAGCGTGTGTTACGGAAAACATCAGGAGCAATGAAGTGAAAAAAGATCATAGAAGAGTAAAAGGGAAAAATAGAAGAACGAAAACACAAAAAATTGCATGGTTCAGGAATAATCTTTGCGTACATAGAGATCCATAATTTTCACTATGATATGAGAGCACAATTTACGGAATATTTCTCAGAGTTTCTCACACTTGAAACCCTAACCCGAAATGGGCTAATAAAGAGGACGGAACACTATTCCACCAACTGTCAGAAATTCTGTTGTGTTACAGTGAAAGGTGGCTGGAATTCCGCATCATTGTAGTGAAAGGTGGACACCCAAGTCAAAAGTGCTATAGTGGATGGTGGCTGGAAGTCCAAGGAGCTACAATACTATTGACTCCAAAGTCCGACCTCCTACAGTGCTTTATCAGTGTTGGTCGGTTAGATCTACTATAGTGGTTAGAGTTGTGGCCTAATGATCAGTATGAGCCCCAAACATTTGGTCCAAACATCATCCAAATCGGATTGAGCTACACCAATCCAACAGAATGTCCAAGGAATTCCAAACTAGTATTCATAGTCTGAATCCAAGGAGCGTGTCCAAGGCATTCTACATCATTAATCGTTATTTGAATTCAAGTAGTATGTACAAGTAATTACAAGTCAACATTTATCATCTAAATACAAGGAGTGTGACCAATGAATTCCAAATTGTTAGTCATTATGCAAGTACATAGGCAGTTCATCCATCAATTTATTTAATTAAATTTTATCAAATATCACATAATAACCAAGTACACTAAATCCTAGAGAACATATTAGGAATAAGAAGTCACATACATGATCATTTCTTAGGTCCATATAACCCTTAGGGTCACCCTTTTAAATTACTCATTCATCTTCCAAAGTCATGAAGGTACTGAGGCACGCAGTGGAAGCATATGGGCCATAAATTTAAAAAATTTAATCATCGAACGACATAAAAATTCCATATTGGGTGATGCGTAGCCCGGTACAACATCCAAGGATCTCACATGAAGAATTATAAGCACAAAAATTAAACAGAATATTACCTCTTTTGATTTTATGGTGCATTTGACAATTGCTCTTCACCGGTGACCGTTGCTCGAAGGAACTGAATTTTGATCCCTCTAGATCACCCACATGTGCTTTGAAATTATGTTAAGATTTTGTGTCCTAGAACCAAATATTTGTACTTTTATTACACGAATATTTAATATATTTAAATATTAAACATCTTATTACATATTTTTCATTGTTCTTCATGACTATAGTGTAATAATGACCTGGAGTATTTGTCGCATTGACAAGGTCATAGCAGTTCCCTGCTATGATGAGAACATTGAAGTGCTATGACAATATTCTTAAATATAGTTCTACAGTTGGATGAAATACTATACTGGGACACATAGTATAAAGTCTTTCAGGTGCGAGTACTCATAAGAATATGAGACTTATTATCATGAAGTTCACACTTGATAATCTCCAAGATGGGAGATTATGAGAACAGACCCTCAAGTAGGAATTCTGCATGTTTTGGTGTCATCAAATATTCCTATCTGAGAGCGTGTGTAATGGTTCTTAGACTTTAAAATTATCATTAATATGTGTCATGACTCACACACTTTGATTTACTAACAAAAACTGTCATGCAGACAATTGTTGGGAATTATGGTACATTGGGTGTGTCACGAATGACATGTTATTAATGGATAAGTTGAGGAAGGATTTTTCCCTTCCATTTATGGAAGTTGATATATCGGAACTTTGATTGAAATAGAACCATCACATGAAACTCCATGGCCATGGTGTAACAATGATTTTATTTCAGGTAATCAGAGAACGACATATCAAGTATAAAGTTTGATGACACCATCATGAAACTATCTTTATGAGATATTGAGAAAAAGGAATTATATTACACAGTGAGTGTTCATATGCGGATGTAGTTGCTGCAACTTTAAGTTCTTTCTCCTGGGTTCCTTGACCCATTGCTAGACAGTACTCTTGGACTTTAGGCAAGACCTCCTAATGCCAACGAGAAAGAATCCTAGAGGGTCACACACTAAGTGTTTTTGGTGGTCTCGGTTAAATTCTATTATAATTTAATTAATGGAATAAATATTATTCTCAAGACAATAGAATAATTTTATTCAAGTTAAAATGATTACATAAATTAAATAAATATTTATTCATGGGATTGTGAATAAAAATATATTTATTTATTTTATTGAACATTTAATAAATATTTATTTACTATTTTGTAAATAAAATATTTATTTAAGAGAATAAATTATTTATTTATTTATTCAGGTGCTCAATAAATAGAAATAGATTTCGAGCGGACCAAGGAAGGTTTGGTAGTAAAATAATTATTTGCAGGATGGTAAATAATAATTTATATAGTTCGCACAAAAAAAATAATGCGGTTATAATTATGTGACACGAGATTTTATTTATGATTCCATTTTACGCGAGTTGGCATGCCACAAATAATGACGCGATTATTGTTATTATTTAGCATGGGTTTTCTCTAAGGTTATGAATGTATTTAATTACTCTTACACAATTAAATATTATAATTGAATCCTCATATTGATAAATAGACAGGTATATCTATTATTCCATGTACGGGAAACCGGTGACGCAAGAGAAATACCAAGTCATGAATTTTTCTCTCATCTCCTCTCCTCTCTCCCTATCAAGAATGAGAGACGTTCTTCAAGTTTAAAGAACATGCGATCAAGATCAATTGACGCAAGGAATTCGCTTCACCTCTCTAGCACCTAAAAAGAAAGTGGCATCAATCAGATACCATTGGAGCACATTTGGATCACCGCTAGATGGATTCTGGTTTGGATCCTCGCAAGCGCAACGAGATAATTCAAAAGGGTCATCTGAAATGATCAACATCATCAATGAAGAATGTACTGAAGAACCAAGTATTTTATTTCTTTAGAAATTAAATTTAAATTAATTATAAACATGATGTGAAAGATCCTCTCTAAAGGTTTTGGGACTCTTCCTTCTTTATCTAAATATTTGATTATATTTCCTAGAGACTGGTGTTCATCATCGTATTGATCCTGGAATAATCATTGATCAAACTACAAATTAAAGTTCGGTGTCGGCCCAACCGCTCTTCTGTTATGCCCAAAACATTCAAGTGGTATCAGAGGGGTAACATCATAGTTTATAATTATTTAAATAATCCGTTGATGATTTATGGTTTAATAATTTAGTTTCTCAATTCAAAGTTAATCGTTCTTGTAATTTGGATTTCGATATCTGTTCTCCCTCTTTTTTTTCTCACAGATTTCACATAAACGAATGATTTTTTGATTAAAATTAAAATAGAGAACTCATTAGGAGGTTCCGATGATTCTGCCCAAGTGACACGAAAGTACATACCATGTGTTCGTACTTACACATAGTGTTATCTGCCATACATGCCATGTAATTCAGACTACATGTCGTGTAGTCATGTTCAGCGCATCGGGAGTAATTCAGAAATTACTCAAGCCATGTGCATTATTGCACGCGGTGTAGTTAATTTTACACTATGTGTTGACTGGAATAGATAGGCACACGCTTACTGGATTACATGCCATGTGGCCCACTGCACATGGTGTACAGTCCCTTCAGTTCAGGGGCCAAACCATATATACAATACACAGCTAAGTCGGTCGGTAATCGTGTAACGCGGAGACAACACAGCGTGCAGCCCACTGTACACGCTGTGTACTCTGAAATTTATGAAGTACACTTCACACATCGAGACCCTAGGTTTTTACTTAGGGACATATGATGAAGGTAGTACACGCCGCGTAGTCTAAACTACACATCGTGTACTTTACCAAATTACACAAAGTTAAAACTTTAATATTTATGTAAAGTTACATATCATGTATAAATCATACTACATGTTGTTACTCTATGTATTGAAACATATTTTATTCCATATGTCATAAGAGTAAAATAGTATACAAATATAATACATTTTGGGTTGATTCGAATGGGTATTCACCAGGATACCTCAAAGGTGCAATTACGTACTAGGATGAGAATCTCAAGAAAATTCATAAAAGGATTAAGATAAAAGGATTGATTAATTAAAGATATTAATTAATCAATTTGAGTGAAATTTATCATAATAAGAACGATTAAATAATTAAATTCTAGTTTTATTAAATGCATAACTCATTTCATGTTTGTGGGTGATCATGAGCTAGATCAAGACCTTTGTATGTGATTGGTTTCCTTTTAATTTATTTATTAAATTAATTGTTGGCTTGTGATCCATCTCTCCTCATTAATACATAGGGCTTGTGTACTCATGGTTTATTTTATGTAAACCCCTTTTTACCCCTCACTTGAATGTGAGTTTAAAAAGTATATGTAATGGATGGAGCTCCCAAGATGGTAGAGGCGGTCCAAGTCAGGAGTCGAGGTGAAACCAATCCAAGGAGATACAAAGGTGGATAGGTGGAAAGCTGTAAACACGAAGGTGTTTCTCCCCTAGGTCAGGGTTGGTTTATCAAGCGCTATATAAACTAACCATTATGAAAAATCTCATTATCATTCCATTTACTTTATTTTATTTCTGTCAGTTTCATGGTTTTTCATTATGGATGTGTTGTCGTGATCACATAATTAATGAACTAACAAGCATGAAAGATGGAACTAAAATAAACCAGGATTGTGCGTAAATATTATCAAGACATGGTTAATCACTTAAGTAAGTTCCACTTAATATTATCAATCATGTGATAAAGATAATAAGTCAATTTACACATACGAGATAAAAATCCATCAAAAAAAATATTAAGTCATACTGAGCCTTTTATTACTTGATTAAAGGAAAGACTTAATGAAATTATGTGTTTGACCAACCCTTGTTGGGACACTTACTTTTATATAGGAATCCCTTATGAAAGGTTTCAAGTTGAATTAACCATATTTCATCAATAGGAGTAGCCCTTGCTAGACTTGGTGTAATATTAGAGGTAAGTGTTGAGGAAATCCAAGTCAAGATTTCAGGATTTGGGAGTCCACTCAACGGATCAAGGAGTTGCAAGCCCGCAGTTGGAAAAGATCTTCCTACCTAAATACCTCCAAATATCTTGACCAACCCTTTTTGGGGTTATGATAAGGGTAATATGGATCCTTTCCACTATAATTTCATAGAAACTGGACATTCCGATTTCAATGGTGAGGGCCATTGGGACTTGATAAAATAGTGGGAGACTTAATAAAATTAATTTATTATTTCTCATAAAATGTAATCAAGAAAGTACTAATCATATACTCTTTTAATTGTAGAATAAAATTAAAATCTCATCAACCATACTATCCCTGCAATAAATTCTAGATAAAGACAACATCCTCACTGGAAGTAACTTCTAGGAATGGTTTAGACGCCTTCAGGTTATTCTACACCATGAATGGAAGTCTTACGTGATGTATTCATCATTACATAATACTCTTTCCCAAGAGGTGAGTGACGAAGAGTTCTTGTTCTACAAGAAACATATGAACGATGTGGTCGATGTTCAATGTTTGATGTTATCATCAATGTCTAGTGAGATCATGAAGTCTCATGAAAACATGGATTCCTATAGAATGCTTGAGCACCTCTGTGGTATTTACCAGGAGAGATCAAGACAAGAAAGTTTTGAGATCTCCAAGGCACTCTTTCTGAGTAATCATGGAGAGGGTGCCCTAGTTGGGCCTCTATTTCCTCTAGAATTGGGAATGACCTCGTTGATTTAAGGTTCAAACATTCCAAGCGGTTTCTAACGGGTTTGTTCATATAACCAGAAGCATCCAATGATTCTATATCCATTTGAACCTACTTTCCAAAGGTAAGTGGTCATTATTTATGGACCGATGAGACTTAAGAATTTTCATTGGTCGAGACGATGGGAGGTCGGAATCATCACACCTTTTTTAGGGGAATTATTGTCTACTCCGGGACTCTCTTTATAGATTTAAATTATGTTCGTGAATCCTTATTACATTACCAAGTATAAAATGATCTTTCCTTTAAATCTGACAATCAATGATTAGATATGTAGGAAATTTAGAGAATCTTTTATATGTATTCGAGGTTCTTCATCAATAGAGAATCATCTGTATTTGTTAGAGATTCTTAGTCAATGGTATCCTTCAATACATAAAAGTCTCTTGGCCATTATGGTGACCATACTGGTTTTAAAGCCACTCAGTGAGGCACTTGAAGTTTATTGTCATTCAGAAGGACATGGATTATTTCAGAGTTGGGATCGTACCTGCAGATGGGCTACCTACATATCCTTTATTTAGAAAAAGAATCAGAACCCACGTAGTTCTAATAAGGGATTATTATGTTTATGCATGATTTATGGCTCAAAGAAATATGTCATGATTACTTTTACACTCTAAGCTCACGTGAGTCATGCTCGGTGTGAGAAACAATAGGTATTGGTGAAACCAGACAATTGTGCCACGAAAGATGCAATAATGTGGGGCTTATGTATGTACAACTTCCCAAAATAGATGAATATTGGGTTTTATTTCAGGGAAGAAATCCATGAACAAGTTCCATAAAGGTATATGTGTTTTATGGAGATTTGGATACTCTAACTTGGGGATTACTCCTAAGGAGGATGCCCAAATTGGGAGGGGACTTGTGATTGGGTTTTACTCCTGAGAAGGATGCCCAAATCAAAATTAAATTAAGACTGGTTAAAATAAATTATGACTGGGTCTTATTCCTGAGAAGGAGGCCCAGGTTAAAAGGTTTTGAGAACTAGGGCTTACTCCTGAGAAGGATTCCCATATTTGGGAACTTTGAGACTGGGGCTTACTCCTAAGGAGGATGCTCAGATTTGGGAAATTATGACTAGAGCTTACTCCTAAGGAGGATGCCCAGGTTAGGGGACTTGGGGATTACTCCTAAGGAGGATGCCCAAATTAAGAGAACTTGGACTGGGGATTACTCCTAAAAAGGAGGCCCAGGTTAAGGATTCTCTCATCTTAAAGGATGAGGTTAAATGAATGAAATCTCTGACCTTAGTGACATAAAGATATGTAGATCACTAGGTTTTAAGAGATGTTCCACAGAATTCCTTTCAGATAAGGAATCCAACAAGGAAATAATTCCATGAATGGATTTGGAGAGAGTTCTGAAGGTTTAATCTTGAAGATGATAGGTGGATAGGCATAAGAGAGGTGAAATAGGTAGGAGGGGAACCCAAAAAGAAGGTGGCATGCAAGTCCTGTGTGGGCGCGCAAGTCCTGGTCGCGCAAGCATACTTGCGCGACACAGGGGTACTTGCACGATGGTCAATTCTTAAGGAAATACTTGGGTGAGACTTGGCTCAAGCCCTTAGTATTATCCTTAGGGGTTTCCAGAAGGGTGGCGCGCAAGTTCTTTTGAAGGAGTAAGGAGGCGCGCAAGTGTGGCCATTTCTCTTAAGGGTTGTCCACTTAGGCGCACAAGTGTTGATGATTTTCAACACTTAGCCCCCCCCCCCTCTTTAGATCTTCCGTTCTAGGTAAGAAATTACCATATAAGTGTTTGGAAGCTTCGAGAAGAGACTAGGGCGCTGAGAGCTCAAATCTGAGTTTTTGAAAAAAAATCCCCTTTTAAATGGGGGGCCCACAGGGGGTATTTATAGGTTGGAGAAGACCCTAGGCGAAATTCAAATAAGTCGCGCAAGTCACATGCGCGACCACTGGGTGGCGCGCAAGTATACTTGCACGACCTTGGTGGAACTTGCGCGACCCAAGTGTATTTTAATCTTTGTTCATGCCTTTGTCAATTTTTGATGTTTCTTCAAAGGATGAATCACTTTGGGTTTAAGGTATTTCCCTTTTAAATTTTTTTGACTCTGTGATGGAAAGGAGCGTCAACAAAAAGTCCCCCCTCGGAGTTGGATCCAAAAGAAATGAGGATGTAACTCTGAGGAAAGAATAACACCAAGGAAACTTCGGTGCGCAAGTGTTGAGCGCACAGATGGCATCGCGCAGGTGTTGATCGCACTGGATTTAGGGCACGTTGACTATTAGGTGTGTAGGGTTGAGGCCTGACCTATATATATGTGGCCATTCCTCATGCAAAGCACCGAATTTCAAAATTTTGAGCTCTCGCCACGCAAGTTGCATCCGCCGCGCAAGTTGCATCTGTCGCACAAGTTGCTCTGTTTTCCACTTTTTCTTTACTGTCGCGCTGCTGTAGAGGTATTTGGACTTGCGTGGTGATACTTGCGTGCCAAAAACTTGCGCGACACATGCATAATTACGCGACAAATTCACACTTGCGTGGCAAAATTAGACTTGCGCACCTTAATTCCTTAGCCATTTTTTCGAATTTCTTCACAAATTTTATGAAAAATCAACCTATTTAAGAGTTAATTTATTCAAATTTTTTGCAGATTCAATGGATCCCAAGAGAATCGGAATGGCTGATGAACTGGCTAGCAAGCGAATTGATGATATGATGAGCATCATTGGCCATGATTATTATACCGTCTGCGACATCACTCTCCCGGATTTGGCTAAGTATTTGAAGAAATATCATCTTAATTTCCCATAGAGCATCTACCTACCTCTGTATGGTCATGGTCATCTGTAAGGATTCAATGTTTCAGATGCAAAGAACTATATGCTTGAGATGCAGCTGCACTACTACTCCTCTATTTCGGTTATGTTATGCATTAAGAGAAACAAAAATGTTGTGAAATTTCAAATTTTTCCTCCATGCCATTTCCTTGCAGATATGAAAATGGAAAACCCATGGGATGAAATGTTTTCCACTACCAGTTGGTGGAGAGAAGACAAACATGGCATTAGAACAATATCTGAAAACATTACTCTCTCCAAATGGATCTTTACTTCCAATGCTTCATTCTCAAATCCATGTATCCATCTTCCAAGTCTCCTGGACAGAAACAAAGTCACTGTTTGATCAGTAGAAAATTGTCTCAAACCGCACTCAAGAACATTCTTTTACAATTGTTCCAAGAAGAGCTGGTATCACTGCATCTCTTATTGTATCCAGTTGAATGAATTCCAGGTGGCTGCTGATGAAGCTCGGGATGTTGTAAATCAAGTGAAGATTTATGTTGACAGCCTTTTGTAATTATTGGAAAAGAGAAGAGACTCCATTCTGTGGATGTCCTTCTAATTCTTGTACATCAAATGGAAAAAATGCTTTCATTTTCAATCATTTGTGCATGCATTTTTTTACCTAAGCCAATGGGCCTAGTAAGCATAGTTTTATTTTTTCTAGGATTATTATAAATAACCCTACAAACTTTGAATCTTTTAATTGCTCAATATTACCTAAATCATACGAAATGTATGTTTAGTGAGCTGGAACTTGACTTTTGTTCAGAGTTCCCTTGTCTTTTGTGGGCAGTTTAAAGTCATGCACGTCGGACATAAAAAAGGATAATGTTTAAGGTCTAAATAGCTTTGACTGAATGGATTAAAATTGACTCAATTCCTTGACAATTTGTCTGAAAACATATTACCACACTCAAGTATGAGGGAAAATATGTAAATGATGACTTAAGAATTTTTGAATCTGAGGAATGACACGGAAAAAGGACTAAAAAGCATTAGAAGAAGTAGTTCCCAAGAATGAAGTTACCATTATTTAACAAACCTGTTAGGGGGTTGAATTATGCAGGGCCACCTAAGGGCATTGGATGCATAGTCAAATAATAGTATCTTTTGGTTGACAAGTCTGTTATGTGGACTATTTATGCAAGTCCGCCTAAGGGAACATACTGCATAGTCAGGCAAAAGAACTCTCAGAAATTTACTTTTCTACTGCTAAAAATCCAGTGGAAGTTTATGGAGATTAAAATTTTCCAAATCATAGATTTTTTTGTATGGAGAGAGGTACTTTAATATGAAGAAGATATTTCCAAACAATATTGTCTAAGAACTAGATGAATGTTACTCCTACGAAGGTTTGACCCAAGTGTAGGGAAGGAAAATATAAACCATAGACTTGAATACTTTCAGATCATGAAAAAAAACATGAGACAAATATGTTAAGGATGGATATTTTTTGCGGATACTTACATATTATTGATAAGACCAATAAGGAAAAAAGAGGTTTTATTCCCAAGAATGAAGTTACCATTATCTGAAAAACCCGTTAGGGGGTTGAATTATGCAGGGCCACCTAAGTTCATTGGCTGCATAGTCAAATGATAGTATCTTTTGGCTGACAAGTCTGTTATGTAGATTGTTTATACAAGGCCGCCTAAGGGCACATGCTGCATAGTCAGGCAAAAGAACTCTTAGAAATTGGACATTTTGTGACCATAAGTCAAGAAAAGGGTTATGAAGATATGGAAGTATTTAATGTTAGGAGTATGACACATAAAAATGGGAATTTGTTCAATGCATGTAGAGATACACAGACCAATGCTAACCATAATCATGTTGTGGCTGGGTCCTGAATTGAAATGTTGGAATTCACTACGTATCCCATAAGTATGGGAATCAATCCATACGTAGTTCTTGAAATAAAGTTTAACATCGTGTGGGAAGAAGGTATGAGAGATCTTAGTTTGGGGTCATAGAGCTCGGACCATAATAATGAATACATAGTGTGTGTTTTCATAGGGACTTTTCAGCCAGGGGACTGAAAGTAAAATTTGGGGTTAGGCCCAAAAGACTTGGGGCTAGATTCTAGGGACACTTGAACATTCGTACGTATCCCATAAGGATGGGAATCAAGCCCACGTAGTTCTAGAAATACCCTCTATACAGATTTGGTTCGTAAATGTGAAGGGTGAAAAGGGGACTTTAGTGCAATGATGGTTTGACCCAAGATAAAAGGTTCAGGCATTACCATGTATGCACATAGTCTTTCTAATATAACATGATTGGAGATCAATGTAAATAATTATTCCCTCTCAGGTGAGGGTATCAAAGAATGTTGTAGTTTATTGTTATACAGGACAAAAGTGTTGTATATTTTAACGTCATATAGCAAGGAAAAAGGTGAACCAATGTAAAGATATTGATTCTGGGGATGGCTTCACGAATCAACATCGTATGAGATGGAGGTGAACCGATGTGAAGAGATTGGTTTTGGGCTTGAACCTCAAGAGGTTGCCTACGTACCCAGCCTATAAGACAATGATTAAAGTCCACGTAGTTCGATTAAAGAATGAATTAGTGATCAATTTATTCTTGGGTACAATGACCTAAAAAATGGTGTTGGGGCTTACACATGGTTAGTGGCCCAGAGAGGGTGTTATGGTTGAAGTTTACTCTAAGCTCACATGATTCATACTTGGTGTGAGAAACAATAGGTAGCAACAACCTTAACGATGCACAGTTTAATGTCATGTAGGACATATGAAGGTACTATGTAGTTTAAAGTCTTGCAATGAATACTATTGGTGCTGCACAGTTTAATGTCATGTAACAGGGACAAAATACAGTTTAATATCATGTAGGACAAATATAGGAACACAGTTTAACGTCATGTTGGACTTGAACACAGTTTTGCGTCATGTTGGACAATAAAGGTGTTGTATAGTTTAGAATCCTGTAGCTAAGATGATGGGGACAATACAGTTTAACGTCATGTTGGACGAAAGGGGGACTGTGCAGTTTAATGTCATGCAGTAAGGACAAAGAGGACACATTTTAACATCATGTTGGACATATCAGGGATTTTTTTCCACATTTTAACGTCATGTTGGACAAAAATAATGAAAATAGTTTAAGGTCATATACATAGACCGTAGATGTTGCAGTTTAACGTCTTGCTAGACGAAAAGGGACGATACAGTTTAGCGTCATGTTGGATGAAAGGGATGCAAATAGTTTAAGGTCATATGCTTGGACTGTCGATGGTGCAGTTTAACATCTTGTTGGACGAGATAAATGCCAATAGTTTAAAGTCGTATGCATGGAACCTTGGTGTATTTTGTGTTTATACAAAATAATTCTTCAGAAATATGGCATTGGTTGGAGTAGTGATGAGTTCTCCATCCATTGAGATTAAAGAATAAGCTCCATTGGAGTAGACCTTATGTATTGAATAAGGTCCTTCCCATTTTGGCTCAAGCTTGGGAGGTTTCTTTCCTGGTATCATTGGAGTTCTAAGAACTAATACCAATTCTCCCTGAATGAATGAACGAAGATGAACTTTTTTGCTGAAAGCTTGTGCTATTCGATTCTGATAGACTTCCAAGTGGTGCAAGGTGCACAATCTTTTCTCATCTAACCATTACAATTCATCCAATCGCTTTTGAGATTGTTCATCTATAGATGATTGATCACAAATGGCTACTATGAGCGAGGGTAGTTGAACCTCAATTGGAAAGACTGCTTCTGTTCCATATACTAATGAATATGGATTTGATCGAGTTGTAGTGTGGGTGGTGGTCCGATAAGCCCATAAAGCATGAAAAAATTTATCAGGCCATGATTTCTTATCTTTATCCACCATCTTTTGCAGTATGTTTGAAAGAGTCTTGTTGAAAGCTTCTATCTGGACATTAACTGCTGCATGATACCGAGATGAATGATTAGATTTGATGTTGTATTCTTGATACAACTTCTTCACCTCGGATGAATAGAAGTTGGTGCCATTGTCCATCAGTATGGTATGAGGGACACCAAATCTGGTAATGATGTTAGACTTGATGAAGCTAACAATGCATTTAGAACTGACTTCTTTGAGGATTATTGCCTCTGCCCATTTGGAAAAGAAGTCAGTATTAGTAAGAATATACTTCAAATACTTGGCTGTAGCCGAAGGATAAGGTCCCACTACATCTATTCCCCATGTGTAAAATGGCCATGAGTATTTAGCTGTATGAAGAAACTCTAGGGGTTGATGAATGAAGTTGGCATGTACTTGAAAAGAATGACACTTCTTTGTGAAATCAACACAATCTTGTGTCATTGAAGGCCAAAAGTATCCAAGCCTTTGAATTTGATCAGATAGTCTGTGTCCAGACTGGTGGTCACCACAGACTCCTCCATGTACTTCTTTCATGACATCCATTGTCTCTTCACAATCAATGCATCTGAAGATAACTCCATCAAAACCACGCCTGTAGAGAATTTTCCCTAGGTGATCTGGGATATCAAAAAGAGTAAAATTGACCACACGTCGTCGGATTCGTTCTTTCTCGGCTCTATCAGGTGGAAGCGTTCCATTTTGAAGGTATTCCCTGATAGGTATCATTCATCCTGTAGTATAAACATATGGTTCAGATATGGGACTAATTTCATTTATTTCCTATGTTCTAGCTTGAACATAAGGTGAAATTGTATGACAGTGGGAAATACTGATGGTTGTCTCGTCCCAATTTGGATATGCCAGAGCTGTGGCTATATTATCCAGTGCATCATCTTGGGCATTTTTGTGATCTCAGGACATAAGAAAATGTCGGTTCCGTAGAAAATTATGCCATTAACTCTCTAACATAATCATACAAAGGGATTAGTTCTTCTTTTCTAATGGCATAATCCCCATTGACTTGTTTGATTACCATGTATGAATCACATTTCACCTTTAAGTGATTCACTTGTGCTTGAAGCGCCAATTCCAATACTGTGATAAGAGCTTGGTATTCTGCTTCATTATTTGTACCGCCTCCCAACAATGAGAAGGAATAAGGTAGCACTGCCTTTTCTGGGGAAATGAGTACAATTCCTACCCCAAATTTGTTGAATTTAGGATTTTCCATTTTCCTCCCTGTTGGACTTCTGGAAGCACCATCAAAGTACATTTCCCATGTTTGAAGACTATCTTGAATAGAAAAGACTTCCTCATCAAGAATTTCAATATCTAAAGATGTATCTTCTACTGAAGGATGTTCAGCAAAGAAATCAGCCAGATCTTGGCCCTTTATTTCCTTTTAAGGCACATACTGAATATCAAATTGCTGTAAAATAACCGTCCATCTTGCCAGACATCCTGTAAGCATTGGACGACTAAGGATGAATTTGAGAGGGTTATTTCGAGATACCAATTGGACCTCATGATATTGCAGGTAGTGTCTCAACTTCTGAACTGCAAAGATTAATGCTAGGCAGCACTTCTCAATATTTTAATATCGGGTTTCGGCTTCAAGCATAGTTTGACTGAGATAGTAAAGGCTATTTTTATTCCCAGCATCATTCTTCTGATCAAGAAAGGAACCCAATGATCGCTCTAAAGTTGTCACGTAGAGGATAAGTGGTCTTCCTTCAACAGGTGGCATTAATATCGGTGGAATCAAGAGATACTTATTGAGAATATTGAATGCTTCTTGACATTCTTTATTCCACTGGTAATTGACTCCCTTCTTCATCAATTTTGTGAAGGGTAAACTTTTTCCTGCCAAATTGGCGATGAAACGCCGAATATAGGCCAAGTTTCCTTGAAGCCCTCTCAATTATTTCAAATTTCGAGGATGTGACAAATCAAGGATTGACTTTGTCTTATCAGGATTGAATTCAATACCATGATGGCGTACAACAAAGCCAAGAAATTTTCCTAACGTTACCCCAAAAGCACATTTTAAGGGGTTCATCTTCAAATTATGTTGCCGAAGTTTGTGGAATATGATTTCCAAATCAGCCAAGTGGTTAGAATGTTTCCTGAATTTAACCACCAAATCTTCCACATAAAATTCAACAAACTTCCCTAAAAAGGGTTTGAAGATACGATGCATGGCACGTTGATATGTTGCGCCTACATTCTTTAGGACAAAGGGCATTACCCAATAGCAAAACACACCCTAAGAGGCTCTGAAGGCTGTAGATTATTCATCTTCTAGATCCATTCGGATTTGATTATATCTAGAATATCCATCCATGAAGGAAAGTGCTTCATAGCCAGTTGTTTCATCAATTAAGAGTTCTATTATCGGAACTGGAAAATCATCCTTAGGAAAATGCCGATTAAGATCTCTGAAATCAATGCAAACTCTAATTTGTCCATTCTTCTTTTTCACAGGGACAATATTATCCAACCACTTGGGATATTGAACTTCTCTAATGAAGTTATCTTTGATAAGATTATCCACTTAAGCTTAAATTTTGGAAGCATAGGTTGGGTGTGTTCTTATCGCGGCTTGTTTGAATCCTCAATGTTCTTCTGTAAAACCCAAACAATGAGTGGCAACATCAGGATCAAGCCCCGGTATCTCTGTATAGTTCTAAGCAAATATATCTCTATTTTTCCTTAAAAAAGAAATATACATATCTTTCTCTTCAAGAGTCGTGGCCGCACTAATTAAAGTGGGGCGTGGATCTTCTTTTGTACCAAGATTTATTTCTCTGAGTTCATCCACGATGGTAGAGATACCCTCTTCAAATGCTGGAGGACCATCCCTAAGATCTTCCTCTTCTTCTTCAACATGTGTTATTTCTTCTGTTTCCACTTGCATAGTAGATGAAGAAGCAGAATTCCCATGATCAAAAGAGATGTTAAAATTTGAACATCTTGAAGAAGAAGCTTCCATTTCTGACCCTATTGATGATGAAGGGTCTTCCTTGGGTAATAAAGAGGAGATGATGGATTGAGAATCGACATCATCATTCACCTATAACATTGCTATAAATTCTTCTGGTCTGGTTGGTGAAGTATAGACTTTCTGGATTTTAGCAGATGAAATGAAGACATCTCCATTTGAGCTTTCATCATTGCTTGGTGGATCACCACTTTCTCCCATGCTATCTGGCTTGATTTCCATAATTAAAATTATGAAAGTTTCCATAAGAGTATTTTGATTTGGGTTTATCCTATCAATTTGACTGATAGGCAACACATAATCTGTACTCACATGTGTAAATGGATTTACTGGAATCTTTTCCAAACCATATAGAGCATTAACTTTGGTAATCTCCTTTGTTGTGGATTTCTCCTTACCCTTCATGTGATAGAATTCCACCTCAATGTATTGATATTCACATGTCTTGAACGGGGACTTATCACCATACAATGTCCCAATTTGACCATCAAAACAATACTTGAGACATTGATAGTATGATGAAGGGATTTCCGCATGTTGATGTAGCCAGGGTCTTCCAAGCAAGATGTTGAAGGCTGAGTCTTGATCAACAACCATAAAATCTAAATTGGATACAAGATCTCCTAACTGAGTTCTGAGTTTAATCTCTCCCAGTGGTTCTTGTTCATTTTTATCATATCCTTGTAACATCAAAGTAGAAGGAGATAAATCAGATTATGTGAGGCCCAATCGACGAAGTGTACGAATGGGGATGAGGTTGACTCCTGAACCATTATCAATGAAAACTATTCGGACGTCTACACCATTGACCGTTCCAGATAAGTAAAAAGGTCTAATATTTCCATGCATGACATCATGTTCATCTTCATTAGTAAAAGATATCACTACATGGAATTCTGCAAGATTATTCTCTACATGGTAGACTTTAGCTACAGCGATTTCAGTTTCAAACTCCTGAGGACTTGAAAAAGCCTCAATGAGTGCCTCCTGAAGATCCTTTGATAAATTCAAAGTATCTAGAATTGATAACTTGGCTAGTATTTGGGCCAAGTGTTTCAATACATCATACTTTTGATCCAAAGGTCTGCGTTTCCCAACAGGAACATGTGGTTTCACAGGTTCCTTAGAAGTTGATGCTTTGGAAGTTGATGCATCTTGTACCGGGATAGGAGTTGGTAATACTCCTAGCTTTGAAAGATTAGACTGATTAGGTCTATTCACTTGCTGAGAGGAAGAAGGTGGAACCTCCAACCGATCTTCCAGAATGACTGTTCCAGGACTGAATCTACCTTGTGTAGAAGAACTTGCTTGTTCTTGTTGAGCTCGTTGAAGGGCTCTGCCACGAGTTTCTGTTGCATACACAGTTCTAGAAGGGGTAGAATTGGAATAGAGGCCTCTAAAAGATCCACGTCTTCCCCTATACCCTGAGCCTCTGGAACTTCCTCTGATTCCTCTGTTTGATACAGGGAACACAGGTTCATCGAGTTTGAAATTGTGATTGGCATAAGGATCTGTTAAGTGAATCATATTAACAGAACTGAAGATTAACTCTTCATCCGATGAAGACTCTGCCTGACTAGCCAATTTAGGTTGTGCTGTTTAGTGGGGCGGTGCCCGTGGCTTCGAAGTAGATAGCATAAAATCTGCCAGATTCAAAGACAACTTGGGCTTTGACACGATATCATCTTCTTCTGATTGTTCCTCTTTCTTTGAATTATGTCGTTCCTTTGAGGATTTTCCCTCTGATGAAGAGGATTTTTCTGTGGCATTCATGGAAGAAGACACAATTTGTTTCTTCAATTGTGTTCGCAAAATATCATGAGTTCGGTTGATAATTTTTTTGACCATCCAATCATCATATTTTTCTGCATTTTTGTTCTTGACTTCTTTCCATTCACCTTCCTCGTCTGGATCTGTAGCAGTAACACATGATACCTGAGCTGAAGAACCTTTAAATTTGACTTGTCTCAAGTTGACCATTTTTTGTATGAGGTTCTTGAAGAAAAAACATTCCTGAATGGGATGCCCCAACATTTGATGAAATGGAAAATAATTGGGACGGTCTTCATCTCCTTCCTTGTTCGACCTCTTGGGCCTTGGCAATTGGACCAAATTATTTTCCAGAGCTGAAATGAAGTAGTCAGGAACTTGTTCATTTTAGAAAGAGTAAAATTTTCTTTTAAAATCCTCAAATTATTTTCATATCTGATCTCTTTGATCATCTTAATGAAACAGCCTCTGTTGATGGCGCTCAGGAGGTGGAGCCCTTCGGGAAGATGAAGGTTTTGAAGTAGAAGCAGGTACATGTGCTTGTTTAAGCATAACTGTAGTAGTCACTTCTTTACCCATTCTCCTTCCTGGAGCTGATGGAATTACACGAGTTTTATCCTTAGTCTTCATAAGATAATCCTCAATCTGTTGAGAAATTTAAGTAAGGTTTCAAAACCCTCCTGTGTATTTCACAGGGGTCAACGGCGTGCGTAATTCATCACGCAAATTTTCCACATAGATTGGCAACAATTATTCTTGAGGGAGTGCTAAGATCATGGAATGTGTTAATCCCTTCCAGCGAGCAATGAAATCTGAAACCCTTTCATTTTCCCTTTCCTTACAATTTGTAAGATCAAAAATTGTTTTCATTGGAAATGTTGAACTGAATTGAAGAAGGAATCTTTGGCGGAGATCCTCCCATCCGGTAATTGATTGGGATTTCAAGCTTGTGTACCAGACAAAGGCAGGCCCTTATAATAACTGTACAAAACACCTGAGCTTAATTGCTTCTTGTTGCTGAGGGGTTCCCATCATAGGATCGCAACAAGAAACAAAATGTGTTAAGTGTTGCTCTAGATCTCCCAAACCATTAAATATTGGGAATGTGGTACTTGAAAAATTTGATGGGGGGGAATTGCATCAACCCATTCAGGGTAAGCTCTCTTTTCTGGTTGAATTTGAGCACACTTTCCCTCTATAGCTTCCAAACGAGTTGTTAATGACTCAATAGTAGTTATTAACTTTTGAGAAACATCCGGTTGATCTTGGACCTAAACAGGTGCAATAACTGGAGCTTGGACAGATGTGGCAGCCGATACTGCAATTAATGGTAGAATAACTGCCAATTGTTGTTGCACTTGACCCGTAGGATTAGACCTGTGAAGGTGTACTGGTAGAGGGGGATATTCTTAATCCATCTCAGTAGCCGCAACAAATTCCCTTGGCTGACTGACTCCAGCACGCTTAGGAGGAAAACTACTCTGAAGTAGTTCTGCATTCAACCTCCTCAGTTCCTTCATTTCTTCCTCCTGTTGTGAAAATATTTGCTCTAGTGAGAGTGATTAGCCTTCTCCATAGGAAGGGTATGTAAACTGATTCTTTCATTTCCCCTTGTTGGACACCTTTTGGAGAGGGGGAAGTGGGTTACTTGAAGGATTACCTAGATTCTAGGTAATCCTTTGATTTTGTGTACGCACACCTTCTTCATTTGTGTCTTTTCGTACAACTTCTTGAGCAGGAACCTCTTCATCTGATCCCTCTGAATGAGCCTCATCTGGTGGAACAGCAACAACAGAATTGATGACATTAATTGATGCATAATTCATGTCATCCCTTTTATTGGCATTTCTACGATATTGTCTTCTTTCATGTCCATGATGATACATTGCCTTTTGTCGATTTGATCCCTCAGGAACTTCTTGACGAACCGTAATTTGGAGGGAATCTCCTGATAATTTGTCTCTTTGTTCCTTTTGAGGCTTCTTCCATAATCGAGAGAAGACTGAATTTCTCTGAGGAAGAGATTGATGATTTGAAAAAGTCCCCAGTCCAGTGGACTAGGGTTGTTCCTTCTCAACTCCTCAAATCCCATTTGTTGATTCTAAGGGTTGGGTTAAAAGAGTCCCCAGTATGGAAAGCTGGGGTGGTTCTTGACATACTATGTCTGATACTTTCTTTTAATCTCTCCTGATATTACAGACTTTAGTCCGAAACTTGGTTGGATGCATAAACTTGTATCCACTTTTATCACCCGGCTCAAAAGACTGTTGGATGATTTTTGACACTTCTGTCACTTGGTGATGTGCTTGCTCCAAATGAGAGGCCTGTTCAATATTCTTGTTTGCTTGATGCAGGAGTAATTAAACAACTTGTTCTCTGTATGCTTGATTTTGAGAGGAACTAGTTGAATCATGTTCTTGGGCAAGCTTTTGATTACAAAAAAACCCATTGACTATGGCTGGCCATGGGCAATAACATTGCATGAGACCATTTTTGGCGGGCTTTGCTGACTGGAGAACACAGTGAAATGTAGTGCTCCATGAACACCCCATCCCCTGATATGAATACCAGATGGGGCATTGGAAATTAACTGGCGCAATATTCTTATTTCTCCAAGGCATGAACGCTGAAGGGATCTCTACTGCTTTTCAGCCTTCGAATATCGAGAAACTGAGAGAGATACCAAGTCAATTTGGCGTTGTAACCCTTATATTATCTTGACATGATTTTCATATTCATCATAAGATAATATTTTCTTTTTCAACTGACAAAGAGTTTTTCATATGTTGAGACGAATATTATGAATTCCATATTCCGTCAACATCTCTGGAATGTCATACTGAGAGTCAACCAGAGGCCAAAACCATGACCGGCACTTCACCTTTCACCAGTTTTTTTCTCATATTCGGTACTTCCTCTTTATCATTCAATGAAGATTCTTCTACCTGATTAGACCAAATCCGGTGCTTCCTTGTTGCTTCACTAGATTCAACAAGATCGGTAGAGAATTCACTAATCAAACTAGAAGATAAACAAACCAGGGGTGGTTCGGAGAATGACCTACACCCTGAGCTATCTTCTGATTGAGAAAGTGTTTCACCTGTTAGTGGTAAAGCATCAGACATGACTGGCTTCACATTTTTAAGTGCCTCAAGATAAGAGGGCTTTCTCGTCACTACATTGTCCATTAGAGAACTTTCCAGGAAACATTCATTATTACTATAGAGAGTACTTTCATAGCTAAATTCATCATCATGGGGAGGACCATCATGGTGGGTTATAGAAAAAGATGAAACATTTTTCCCCTTGGTCTTATGACCACACAGAGCGTTCTTGTGGATCTCATCTGAAGATGAAACTTTGAGATCGACCGCATTGTCATGAAGCAATCCTTCATGAGGAAGTATCTGATGCAGACCTTCGAAATTAATGTTCCCACTATTGGGAACTGAGAGCGTAGAATCTTGAGTTTCACCAGATAATTGTCTGAGTGCATCAAGAACTCCATTATCGAGTAAGGACTTGTTAGATATTGGCCCTTGATTTCTTGACTGTGATGGGTGGGTCTTATTTTTAGACGCCTTCTTACTCACTTTGGGAACCACTTGTTGAAGAAAGTGGTCATTATGGGCAGGTGTATGTGCCTGCTCAGGAGAAATGATCAGGTTAGGCTGATTGTATCCACTCAAATCAGGTGTATGTGTCTGACTTGGTTGTCTGTATGATATGGGGAAGTACGCCCCAAAACCCTCTTGGACTGGAACAGATGTGTGTGTCTATTCCAAAGTGAACTGTGACGTGTCACTCCACTGGTAGGGATATATTTATGTTTCTTTCCCTGAGATGCTGCTGAAGCTGTTATAATATCCTGGAAGGCATCTAGAATATGAGCAGGGATTTGCTTCTGCTCCTTCACCATTGATAGAATATGCTTGGTGAATTCATCTGTCAGAACGGGGATATATGTCCATTCTGTGCTTGGAGCATGTGTGTGTTCCTGCTCCTGTCCTCCTTTTCCTGCCAGTGAATTCTGATAGTACTCATGTGTGGGGGCAGAGAGTTGAGTCTGCCTCCTTTTTGTCACCAGAGCTTTCCAACTGACTTCTCTGCATGCTACCAAACGAGACTGTTGGTAGGATTGATCAATACTAGCAGGTGTATGTGCCTGCTGATTGCACTCCGCCGAATGTGGTTGATGAACTTCATTCAATACTGACAGACGAGGCTGCTAGCAGGATTGATGAGTGTAAGCAGGTGTATGTTCTTGTTTACCAATTGTCAACACATTGGGTTGGCGGGCTCCATCACATGTAGTCAGAAGAGCCTACTGACTAGCTGATTATTTATAAACAGGTGTATGTTTTTGTCTATAGTACTCCGTCGGAATTACCTGGCGGGATTGGTGTGTTGCTACCAGACGAGTCTACTGGACAGCGGAATTAAAACGGATGGGTGTGTGTTCCCGTTCATTTCTTGCCACCAAGTTAGGTTAGTGGACTTCTCCGGAGATGGCAGAGATGAGAACCTGCTCACTGTTGACTAGATTTCGCCTCTAGCGGTTCATATTGCCTACTCGGGTTCGAGGAACCTGAGTCGAACGCCTGGAGATGATACCCTCATCATGTTGAGGGCTCACTGCCACACGATTCTAGCGGCGATTGTTGATGGGAGCCCTTGGGAAGGACTTGTGTCTCCTTGAATTAAGGTCCTAAGGGACCTACTCATTCACTTCCCCATAATATGGGGGTGAGTGGTGATTGCGTTCTGGGGATAACGACCCGAAACGGTTGGAGATGGTGGTTGGCACCACCTTCTTCTTGATCACTAGTCGTCGCTGTCCAGATGACCAGGGTGAGTTGTTCACTCTGAGGGTTTGTCGAGCAGCCTCCAGAGTTGGAATGGTACCATGTTGATGGTACTCCTTAACCAGTGCATTCGATACCCAACGTTGAATATGCTGAGTAGGTGATGTCGTCCTCAGAGCGGACGACGATCCAGCAAGAGTAGCAGCAAATGCATTTACATCAGTGGTTTTCATAGCAGAGGCATTCATAGACGTGAACTTAAGAAAATCCATTCTCGTAATGCATAAGATCTTGGAAAAGAGTGCCTTTTTATATAACATATGTAATCAAGATAAGTCCGGCCACTACATCTTTTGGATGAACACAGATGTTATTGATTGTCTTGGTGGCCCTCTCATTGAGTTTAAAAAGGGGCCTAACAAATAGGTAAAACATCACTTTAACTTGGTTAAGGATTCACACCGGGTTCACCATTTTTTGTTTCCTCTGGAATTGGGGATGACCTCATTGATTTAAGGTTCAAACATTCCAAGAAGTTTCTAATGGGTTTGTTCGTAGAACCGGAAACATCCAATGATTCTATATCCATTTGGACCTACTTTCCAAAGGTAGGTGCTCATTAGTTATGGACCGATGAGACTTAATAATTTTCATTGGTCGAGAGAATGGGAGGTCGGACTCATCACACCTTTTTTAGGGGAATTATTGTCTACTTCGGGACTCTCTTTATAGATTTAAGTTATGTTCATGAATCCTTATTACATTACCAAGTATAAAATGAGCTTTCCTTTAGATCTGACAATCAATGATTAGATATGTAGGAAATTTAGAGAATCTTTTATATGTATTCGAGGTTATTCATCGATAGAGAATCATCTGTATTTGTTAGAGATTCTTAGTCAATGGTATCCTTCAATACATAAAAGTCTCTTGGTCATTATGATGACCATACTGGTTTTAAAGCCACTCAGTGGGGCAAATGAAGTTTATTGTCATTCAGAAGGACATGGATTATTTCAAAGTTGGGATCATACCCGCAGATGGGCTACCTACATATCCTTTGTTTAGAAAAGGAATCATAACCCACGTAGTTCAAGTAAGGGAGTATGATTTTTATGCATGATTGATGGCTCAAAGAAATATTTCATGATTACTTTTACACTCTAAGCTCACGTGAGTCATGCTCGGTGTGAGAAACAAGAGGTATTGGTGAAACCAGACAATTGTGCCACAAAAGATTAAATGATGTGGGGATTATGTATGTATGACTTCCCAAAATAGATGAAGATTGGGTTTTATTTTAGGGAATAAATCCAGAAACAATGTCTATAAAGGTATATGTGTTTTATGGAGATTTGGATACTCTAACTTGGGGCTTACTCCTAAGGAGGATGCCCAAATTAGGAGGGGACTTGTGATTGGGTTTTACTCCTGAGAAGGATGCCCAAATCAAAAGTAAATTAAGACCGGTTAAGAGAAATTATGACTGGGGATTATTCCTGAGAATGAGGCCCAGGTTAAAAGGTTTTGAGAACTTGGGCTTAATCCTGAGAAGGATGCCCATATTTGGGAACTTCGAGACTGGGGATTACTCCTGAGGAGGATGCCCATATTTGGGAAATTATGACTAGGGCTTACTCCTAAGGAGGATGCCCATGTTAGGGGACTTGGGGCTTACTCCTAAGGAGGATGCCCAAATTAAGAGAACTTGGACTGGGCCTTACTCTTGAAAAGGAGGCCTAGGTTAAGGATTCTCTCATCTTAAAGGATGAGGTTGAATGAATGAAATCTTTGACTTTAGTGACATAAAGATATGTAGATCACTAGGTTTCAAGAGATGTTCCATAGAATTCCTTTCAGATAAGGAAGCCAACAAGGAAATCATGCCATGAATGGCTTTGGAGATAGTTCTAAAGGCTTAATCTTGAAGAGGATAGGTGGATAGGCATAAGAGAGGTGAAATAGGTAGGAGGGGAACCCAAAAAGAAGGTGGCGCGCAAGTCCTGCGTGGGCGCGCAAGTCCTGGTCGCGCAAGTATACTTGCGCGACACAGGGGTACTTGAGCGATGGTCAATTATTAAGGAAATACTTGGGTGAGACTTGGCTCAAGCCCTTAGTATTATCCCTAGGGGCTTCCAGAAGGGTGGCGCACAAGTTATGTTGAAGGAGTAAGGCGGCGCGCAAGTGTGGACATTTCCCTTAAGGGCTGGCCACTTAGGCGCGCAAGTGTTGATGAGTTTCAACACTTAGGCCTCCCCCCCCCCTCTTTAGATCTTCCGTTCTAGGTAAGGAATTACCTTAGAAGTGTTCGGAAGCTTCGAGAAGAGACTAGGGCGCCGGGAGCTCAAATCTAAGTTTCTGGAATTTTTTTCCCCTTTTAAATGGGGGCCCACAGGGGGTATTTATAGGCTGGAGAAGACCCTGGGCGAAATTCAAATAAGGTGCGCAAGTCACCTGCACAACCACTGGGCAGCGCGCAAGTATACATGCACGACCTTAGTGGAACTTGTGCGACCCAAGTGCATTTGAATCTTTGTTCATGCCTTTGTCAATTTTTGATGTTTTCTCAAAGGATGAATCACTTTGGGTTCAAGGTATTTCCCTTTTTGATTTGTTCGACTCTGTGATGGAAATAAGCGTCAATAGCCTCACGTAGTCAATCTCATTGGCTACATTGAGTGCCTGGAGGTTCTAGGGTTTAAACTCCTCGAAGAACTGGGTACCGATCTCATTCTTGCATCACTCCCTCAGAGCTTCTCCATATTTATTGTTAATTTTAATATGAACAACATTGAGAAGTCTCTATATGATCTTATTATCCTCATTCTACAAGTGGAAAAAGATATGAAGTGAAAAAACCCTTATGTACTTATGGTGGATAAGAGGAAAGGGAAGGAAAATAGATTTAAGCCCAAATATTCTTCACGCCCTTCCAAGAAAAGAAAGATAAAAGGGGAGGCAAGGGAATATAAAGATGTGTGTTTCACATGTGTCAATAAGGGACACTGGAAGAAGAATCGCACTTAGCCTAAGAAGCGAGGGGAAGATTCATGTGTGTTTGTTATCGAATTCAATCTATCTGTTTCTAAAAATTGGTTATTAGATACATCTTGTGGTGCTCACATATGTATCCAAATATAGGAACCAGGTAGATTCAGTAATATTGAACGAGTGGAGTTAGATCTATGAGTAGTCAATAGATCCATACTTGTTGTTGTAGCTGTCGGGGACTACCGCCTCACATTTCCAACTAGGATGATCTTGGTGTTAAAGGGTTGTTATTATGTGTCATCTCTTACTAAAAACATTATCCTTGTATCCAGATTAGATAAAAATGGATTTGTTTTCAAATTTAGAGATGAATGTTTCTTCTTTTAAAAAGATAGCATTTGTTTTGGTAGGGCACATTTATACAATGGTGTTTATGTGTTGGATTACACAAACCAAGTAATGGCAATTGATAAAAAAGATACACTGCATGACTCATACTACACCCAACTCTAGCACCACCAGCTAGGTCATGTAAATGAGAAACGCTTGACAAAGTTACATCAAGATGGATATTTAAATTATTTAAAACTAAAACCACTTGTCATGTGGCATTCATGTTTAGAAGGTAAAATGACCAAATCTCCATTTTTTTGGGAAAGGTGAACGGGCTAAAGATCTTCTTGAATTAGTTCACACCGATGTGTGTGGACCATTTCCAGTTGAAGTAAGGGGTGGGTACTCATACTTCATAACTTTTACTGATGATTTTAGTAGGTATGGATATATCTACTTAATGAGGTATAAGTCAGATTCTTTTGATAAGTTCAAAGAATACAAGAATGAAGTTGAGGACCATCTTGATAAGAATATTAAGAAACTCTGCTCACATCGAGGTGGAGAATATGTTAATCCAGACTTAATTGATTACTTATGGGAGTTTGGGATCCTATCCCACCTCACTCCTCCTTACACACCTCAGTGGAATGGTGTGAGTGAAAGGAGGAGACACACTTTTTTGGACATTGTGAGATCAATGGTGATTCATGCAAGTCTTCCATTATCCTTTTTGGGATATTCATTACAAACAGCAGTGCACATACTAAACCAAGTACCGACTAAATCAATAAATGGTATTCCATACGAGTTCTGGAGTGGAAAGAAAGCCATGTTATTGAATTTAAATATGTGGGGAAGTGTAGCATTTTTTAAGGCCTCTTGAGGTAGAAAACTTGCACCCTAAGGCACAAAGTGTACCTTTATTGGATACCCCAAGGAAACAAGGAGATATTACCTATACAACCCCTCATACAAAAAGATTATAGTGGAAAGACATGCCATATTCCTTGATAGGGATCACATATCCAAAAGAGATAGTGGGAGCGAGATAGACTTCGATGAAGTCCAGGCTCAAGGTATATAAGAGTTGGTACAAGAATAGATTCTACAAAGCCCAGTGGAAGAAAGAACTGTTTCAGAGATGCAAGAACTGCGTAGGAGTACAAGAGAGGTTAGAGAGCTGGAACAGTGTAGTTTTCTAGTTACTGAAGATGGTGGTTCGTTATTAATTGATAATAATGATCCTATAACCTACAAGTAAGCATTAAGTGGAATAGACATTTCCAAGTGGCAAGAAGCCATGAATTCTAAAATGGATTCCATGTACCAAACCAAGTCTAGATTTTGGTAGATCCTCCAATTGATGTAAATTCTGTTGGTTGAAAATGGGTATTCAAGAAGAAATTGGACATGGAGGGACAAGTCAGTACCTATAAGGCACAACTGGTTGCAAAAGGGTTCAAATATAATCAAGGCATTGACTATGATGAAAACTTTTCACCAGTTGCAATGTTGAAATCCATCAGAATTATACTTGTCATTGCGGATTACCATGACTATGAGATTTGGAAAATGGATGTCAAAACAACCTTCCTTAATGGGAACCTTCAGGAAGATTTCTACATGACACAACCTGAAAGTTTTATGACTCCAAAGGATGCCAATAGGGTATGCAAGTTGCATAAATCCATTTATAGATTAAAGTAAGAATCCAGGTCATGGAACATTCATTTTGATGAAGCCATAACGGAATTTGGTTTTATAAAGAACAAATGTGAGCCTTGTGTCTACAAACGGTTTAGTGGGAGTGAAGTCATTTTTTTAATAGTATATGTTGATGAAATATTACTTATTGAAAATGAGATACCAGTCTTACAGTCTGTTAAGGCATGGTTGAATCAATGATTCTCCATGAAGGACTTGGGAGAGACAGCATATATTCTTGGGATTAAAATCCATCGTGATAGATCCAAGATATTATTGGGCTAAATTCAAAGTACATACATTGAAAAGATACTGAAGAGATTCAGTATGGAACAATCCAAGAGGGGATTATTGCCAGCATCACATGGCATTCATCTTTCTAAGAAAATGTGTACTCAGACACATGATGAAATAAATAGAATGGAAAATACCCCATACGCATCAACGATTGGGTCAGTCATGAATGGCATACTATGTACTAGGCTGGATGTTGCCTACGCATTGAGTGCGGTAGGAAAATATCAAGATGACCTAGGTGACTGACATTGGATGGAATTCAAGACTATCCTAAAGTATCTGAAGTTTACTAAGGATATATTCCTGGTTTATGGAGGAGATGAAGAACTAGTCATCAGAGGATATGAAAATTCTAGTTTCCATACTGATCAAGATGACATGAAGTCACAAACAGGATACATCTTCACTTTGAATGAAGGTGTAGTGAGCTGGAAGAGCTCAAAGAAGAGTGTGATCGCATATTCTACAGTAGAATCTAAGTATATCGTAGCTTCTAAGGTAGATAAATAAGTAGTTTGGATGTAGAGCTTCATCTAGGAGATGAATGTGTTACCTAGCAGTAAAGATCCCATCACATTGTATTGTGATAATACTGTAGTGGTGGCTCTTGAAAAAGAGCTAAGGTAACATCAATGGACGAAGCACATACTTCGGAAGTATCATCTATTGAGGGATTTTTCTCGGAGAGGTGAAGTTTCAGTGAGCAGTATTTCCATGGAAGACAATGTGGTGGACCCCTTGACTAAAACCTTGACTCAGCAGAAACATGATCATCATGTGAGGTCTAGCGGACTGAAAGTTGTAGGGTGTGAATAAAAATATTTTTATTTATTTTATTGAACATTTAATAAATATTTATTTATTAGTTTGTAAATAAAATATTTATTTAAGATAATAAATTATTTATTTATTTATTTGGGTGTTCAATAAATGGAAGTGGAGTTCAAGCGGATCAAGGACGATCCTATCGTAAAATAATTATTTGCGAGATGGTAAATAATTATTTAACTAGTTGGCACAAAACAAAATAATAATAACGTGGTTATAATTATGTGGCACAGAATTTCATTTGTGATTCCGTTTTTTACAAGTTGACGTGCCACAAATAATGACGCAATTATTGTTATTATGTAGCATGAGTTTTCTCTAAGTTTTTGAATGTATTTAATTACTATTATTTAATTAAATATTATAATTGAATCCCCATGTCGATAAATAGACAGGTACGTCTATTGTGCCATGTATGGGAAACCGATGATGCAAGAGCAATTCCAAGTCAGTAATTTTTCTCTCAACTCCTCTCATCTCTCCCTCTCAAGAACAAGATGCATTCTTCAAGATTGAAGAACATGTGATCAAGATCAATTGACACAAGACATTCGCTTCATTGCGCTATCACCTAAAAAGCGAGTGGCATCAATCAGAGACCATTAGAGCACATGTGGATCACCGCTAGAGGGATTCTATTTTGGATCCTTGCAAGCGCAATGAGACAATCCGAAAGGGTCATCCCAGATGATCAATGTTGTCAAAGAAGAAATTACTGAAGAACCAGGTATTTTATTTCTTTAGAAATTAAATTTAAATTAATTATAAAATGATGTGAAAGATTTTCTCTAAAAGTTTCGGGCCTCTTCCTTATTTATCTAAATCTTTGATTCTATTCCATGGAGATTGGATTTCATCATCATATTAATCCCGGAATAATCATTGATCACACTAAAAATTAAAGTTGGGCACCGGCCCAACCGTGCTTCTGCTGCGCCCAAAACATCCAATTATATGGGAGTATAGATCGTCAAAATATGGGTGCTAGCACAGAGATCTAGATATGAATTCAATGTCCTGACGATCACCACTATGTCGATCCTTTGATCAGTGAAGATGAACTCAGATCGGCTTATTAGATCATCTGCTTCTCTCTCTAGGAAGTGGGAGAGAGGAGGTAGAGGATCTCAAAATTGTGATGTGAATAAAAACCTATATGAGAGCCCCTCCCACTTATATAGTGAGGTGAAAACACCTAGAAATGGATCCCCAACCCCCAAATATGTTTTACCTACTAAATAAGCTATAAACGACATATTATGACTGATGTATTGAGTCATAAATATCATTTATATTTTTATCACTTACTTATAATATAATAAATATAGCATGTGATAAAAGAAAGTTATTAACTTGATTCATTTTTCCCACAAATATTAAATGAACCTTGAGTATTAAAATAATATTCGTTCGTTAAATATTTTTCTCATGTATTCACTTAATATCTTATGAATACTCTTAATAAATAAATTCAACACCAATTATTCTAAACTTGAATAATATGAATTTATTTATTAATTTGTGATTGGTCAAACTCATACATAACTTAAAATCTATGGTGGGGAACACCATGTCCTAAACTCCTATTTATAGGAATAGGTCATACTTTTGAATACATTTAGTATTTTTCTAGGCCCTTATCTCAATAGTAGTGAATATTATTCACAGACCTGGAGTGGAGTCTAGTAACACATCAAGTCACCAAAGGAGATAGGGATAATTCATAACAATGACAACCTTCCCTATGAATATATGCATTGTAATATAATCTCTTTGCCTCATGATGTCTCGTAAATAAGGATGAACACTTCGTGTTATCATCCTTTATTAGTTTATTTTTCATTGACCATACTGGACAGACTTACATTATTCAACCATGATCATGAATTTAGTGAAGGTATTATCATCCTGATCAACTAGGCCTGATATATCACATCCTTTAGGAAGTGGTAAATTATATTTTGGTTATTAAATCAATGTCATACCACCAATGGAGTACCCAATGAAAGCTACCTCACCACGACATAAATTTTGTGGTTTTTTCATTGAATTAAAGTATGTGATCAAATAGTATACACTAATAATAATCTCAAGTCAAAAGACCATTACACATATTTGCAGATAAGAACTACCAATGACACCTAAAAAATGCGATGTTCATATTACTGAGTCAATCCTCATGATCTCATAAACTCAAGATCACCAAGTGTGAACTTCATGAGAAGAAGTCTCATTGTTTATAATCCCCCAGCACCTGATAGTAAGACATCATATGTGGCTAGAAGGTATGATGTATCTAGACCATAGAACATATGTTTAATATTAATGTCATTGAATCTTGAGATTCTAATTATAGTTAGGGAACTGCTATAACTTTTTTATACGAAAAATAATCTATTGAGATTACCATGTAAATAGTGTATGTAGAAATATAAACATTATTATGGTAAGTTTACATCATGAATAACTCATTGTATACATTATATGGAAATCAAAAGGTATTAGTTAAGTTGGATCTAGGGAACCCACTATTACAACACTCTCACTTTCACTAAATCCAACTTGATAACTAACCTTGTTAGATCTCTCATGATAAGATCATGCTTCTGATGAGTTATGGATTTAGTCGTTGGGCCTGCCATGTCTCCACTGCATGGTTATTTTGTTATCTATGACTTCACCTCCATAACTAAGACTTCTCGATAGATGATATCCCTAAGTTGATTCTATTTTTTCCACCATCAAAAATTGACATCTTGGATAGTACTAGTAGTATGATTATCATAATTTATATTATTATAAACTTTACTTAATAGGTGTGATTCCAAGAATCGGAAAAAATCATTTCATATTTTACATAGCTTCTTCAGTTGCATTAGAAGTCACAACATACTTAGTATTTATAGATATGGATATCACTGGCTTGAATGAGATTATATTTCTCATTACCTTAGTCTGTCTGCAATATTAGATCATATTGATCTAAAGGAATAATAGTTTGTGTCCCCTTAAAACTAGTGTCTCTTCCCCTCCATGTACCAAGAATATATATTTTTTATTTTTTCAAGTATAATTGGATAGTTTTGACTGATTCTCATGGAGTTCTCCTAGATATAACTGATATTTTTCAACCATAAAGTATATGATGGCAATATCATAACCAATGCATAGCATGGCATATGTTATTGATCCATCACAGAAGTGTATGGAATTATACTCATCACATTTATATGCTCTTATGTATCATACATGTCTTCTTGGAGATATTTATGCCATTTGACATTGGTAACAATTCTCTCTCAAATTGTTCCAACTTGTATTTTTCAATACCTTGACAATATATGTACTTTTGACTTGGTCTAAGAAACTCATTAGATCTACCTCAGTAGATCTTTCTCCCTAGAACTTGGGTTTCTCATTTAAGTCAATTTTAGGATTATTACTTTCATTTTAGTCTTAACTAACTATAAGAATAAATATTTATTTTCTATATGTTATCAAAATATTTTACTTGGAAAATAGTGGCGCTCCCATAAAACACTTATAGACACATGGAAAAAATACATTCCATATAAATATTCTATGACCTTGTTGCTTACTTAAATCCAAATATGTATTTCAATAACCTGCACCCCTTATTGGAATTCTATGGTGTCACCAAATATTTCTAGTTGTATTGTGTAGACACTTTCAAAGAAAGGTGGTCTTGACATGCAATTTCAAATATAATGATCGTGGAAAGTAGCTATGATAAGTAAAATTCCAATAGATTGAACATGATAATTGGTACAAAGGCTCTGTCATAGACCTTGACTATAATCTTGTGTGTTTTGACTATTAATCATGCCTCATTGGCCCAAACTTGACCATCCAAGTATTAATTCTCTTGAATACCACCAAAATATTAGGATGTGAAACATTTAAAATATTAATCACGTGTAATTTGATACAAGGAATCCATTATTGAATTTTAATTGATATTATCAATATTAACTTATTGTCATTTACTTCTTGTACGATTCATTATTCTCAATGAATAATGTATCCCCGACCATGATGAATATAAAACTATTATTATGGTTTCATTCTTCCTACATGGTTTGTGTCTCTAGAATATTCCTTTTCCACTAGCTCTTGTAGAACTTGTTCCTATTCCAACCACTTATGCATCTCCAACATTGATTAAATCTAATTAAATCTTTCTCCCACTATCTCAAATAGAGATGTGTACCCTTTTATAAAAATATAATCTAGCACTTGACTATAACTTTACTATCATATGGATTTATATAATATCATATATGAACTTTAGGATACTAATAATGATACAGTTTGTAATTTTCTTGTTGCAAGTTTGTTTATATCCTTAATAAACAGTTTTCATCTAAATAGATGTTATGATGACATGATGGATTTATATCATACTATAACTCATATAATATTCATTTTTCATTATAGTTGGTATATGGTTCTAGGATAACACGACAATTTTCTAAGCATGACTCAAAAAATAATGGAAGTTTTTGCAATGCATATGAATCTAAACATTGATGCTCATTACATAATGACTCTGATGCATATCAGGAAATGTGCATTTAGGAATTACCCCCACTACATTTTAATGATCAATATTTTCATGTAATTATCATCATCATTCCTATTTACTAACATCATAAATTTTATGTGTATAAGGAAATGTGAGTTAGGAATAAATCCACTCTACATTTCATGATCGATGTTTGCTCGTTCAAGATATTATTTGGAACACATGGATGAAGTGACTCATTATTATAACCATGCATATTATATACTTCACTTTTAAATCCTTAAAACTCTTAAAGGAATCTCATGAAGTACATGAATATACCTCTAGCATAAACTTTGGAATAATTCGCGCTCTCTAGCTAAACAAATTCCAAAATATTTGTGGATTACCTTTATTTCTAAAGGTTTCTTTATCCAAAACTAGATAAGTAATGTGTTGATAATACCTAAGGTCTTAACTCCAAAGAGTCTAAAACTCATTATCATGAACCAAGCTGGGATTCCATCTGACCTGACACCCGACCCAGCCCATGACATGGATCGAAGGGAATTCTCGATCCCCATGGGCTGACAACTAGTGTCTGGGTATCAAAAATACACTTTTGGGAATGATTTCACTCATGATAGACAACCATGAACAATTATCAAAAAGGAAACATCACACAAAGATTCAATATCCATCACCAAAATAGATACAATAATTTCAAGGTAAACATTTTACAACTTTAACCCAAAACTAAAATACCAAAAAGAGGAGGGTTTCCAACTACACAACTCAACCTCCATGTAAAAAGAGGTTCATCACACTCAAGACACCACCACCAACACCTGCAAGAAAATAATAATAGTAACTGGATCTACCGTCACCACCATGGAACATCTTGTCTTTGTATGGGTCAAACATAACAAGATCTACATACACTCAAGGGTGTATGTAGGGTGTGAGTCATTGCCTAGTGGGATGCCACCCAAAAGAGATTTTATGCCATAACATTATAATAAAAATTAACATATAGGTTTTAAGAGAGAAATTGGAAACATTTTTAGTAAAACAAGTTTAAGGAAAACATTTTCAAGGGAAGCATGCTTTGAAAATTAGAATGAAAGCAAGGTACACTATATGTCGATGGTGAGCACAACATTACAAGAGAACCGTGGGTAATCCCTAAAGGATCTAGATCTAGTGGGAGCCTAGGAACCTCATACCTTAGTGAAACATGGTATAAAAATCATAACCCACAACGTCCTCATGCACGATCCACTAGAGGGGAACACATCCCAAGATCAAGTAGTCTCCAATCATCATCAAAGTTTAGTTAGTGTTTTAGCATAAATCCTGCTAGAAGAAATAGGGTCTCAGCCCCAACGATTCAACTAGCTTACTAGTCCTAGTCTACCAACCTAGATACCTAAGATTCCCTTTGTACTCAATTTCAATTTCACATGTCTCATAGATCACCACTTTCACATACACACACCAAGAAATATGAATACACATTGAAAACAACCATTTTTTCATAAGAAAAACTTCTTTCAAAACCATACATACACCAAATCCATTTGAAAACATGTTTCACACCACTTACATATTTCATGGAACACATTACAATGCATAACAAAGAATACATACATGAAATCCAACCAATTCCATTTGAAAATTTATCTTCCAATGCATACGCACCTTGAAACCATATTTCACACCAGACACATAATCCATGGAACACATTTAAGGAACAAATTAAGCATACCAAAATCATCTAATAATGCTAAATCATGGAACCACCTACCTCAAGCTTGGAAACTTATGGAATCCGATGGAAAACCACAACTAAACCACAATAGGATCCTATAAAGGAAATATCATACCATAAGAACAAAGATTAAACCCAAGGAACAAAGGTTTAACCCGTTTTAGTGAAACTAAACCACTGGAGAAAGATGAACCCAAAGAAGAAGGAAGAATAACCCAAGAAGGATAAAACCAAAGAGGGGCTTACTTGATGATTTCTTGAAGAATCCACACCAAATACACCCAAAAAATAAGTTCAAAGAGGCCAAGAAGGAGGGGATGAGGTGCCTAGGGATGAAAATCCCAAATGGGGGGAGAAATAGAGGATTTGAGGTTAAAATTGGGAAATGATAGAAAGGTAAAATCATCACTTTTAATGACCTGGACAGGCCACAAGGTTAAGTTGCACGGTTTACCAAATCATGTGGTAACCATGTGGTACCTCTTCCCTTAAGGAAAAGAGGTCACACAGTTTCCTGGGGGGATCTGGATGCCCATGTTCCCTAGACAGAACCTATGGTCGGGCGCATGGTTAGCCGCACACCTGTGTACTTGGTCATGTGGCTTGGACAGTGACACTGCCTAGGGTGAATAGTCTCTCCTAGACTAGCATACAATTTCTACTAACTGTGCTCCAACTATGTGCCACCTCCTGCCGGGTTCAAAAATTACACTTTTCACTAAAAAACCCTAGAAATACACACAAAAATGGTAAGACCAAAAATAAACAAAATAATACCAAAAAATCAAATCATGGATGTGATAATTCTCCCCACCATGTAAGATTTACACCCTCAGAAAGTCATCCCAGAGTCTGATCAGAGAACAAAAAATAGATACTGCTTCTCAACCCAAGATTTCTACTCCCATATCTCATGATCATAATTACCATGATGCCAAAGAACTCGAACCAATGGTATGAACTTCCCATGAAGCACTTTTTACTAGGAATACACAATCTACACCAGCCACTCAAACACAGAAAAATCAGATTCCAACTCCAATTCTTCCCAATTCAGCACATGAGACATGTCTGGGTTATACTTATTTATCCGAGAGATGTGGAACACGTCATGAATTGACGTCAACTAGGATGTAAAAACTAATTGGTATGTCTCCTTACCAACTCTCTTGATAATATCAAAAGGTCTGACATACCACAATTTTAGCTTCCCTTGATTATCCAAACAACGATGACCCAAACGAGGGGCCACTTTCAGAAACACGTGATCACCCACTGAGAATTCCAAGACTCGGTTCTACTAATTAACATAAGACTTGTGGTGAATTTTTACTGTCAACATCCACTTCATGATCAAACTAACCTTCTCAGACATGTCCTGTATGAGACTTGGACCCAACAATAAGGTCTCACCCACCTCTGTCCAACATAAGAGCGACTGGAATGGCTAACCATAAAGCACCTCTAAGGAAGTCGTCTTATCGAGGGTTGGTAACTGTTATTATACGTGAACTCAACCAACCCCAAATGGCCATTAACCTCTGAAATCTAACAGACATTCTTGGAGCATGCTTTTAGGATGTTATATTGTTCTTAACTTGACCTACGACCTCATTGCCTTCTGAAGGCCTTGCCAAAATCTCAAGGTAAAATGGGGGTCCCTGTTTGAAAAAAAATTTGATGGTACACCATGAAGCCTCACTATCTCTTGAATATACAATCGAATCAATTCCCCCACCTTGGCTAAATCCATTATCGGAATAAAATGGCCCAATTTGGTCATATGGACAATCACTACCCAAATCATGTTCCTTCCCCATGGTGTATTAGGTAAGCCGATAATGAAATCCATGGCGACCTTATCCCACTTCCAGATAGGAATGGGTAAGGGGTGAAAAAAAAATGGAGGTCCTTTGGTTCTTTTCCTTAACCTGCTAACATGTGTAATATCGAGATACAAAATAAGCTATATCCCATCTCATACCTAACCACCAGAACCAATGACGCATGTCATAAAACATCTTGGTGGTCCCAGGATGAACGGACCACTGATACTGGTGGCTATCCTACATCACCACCTTCCACAACAACAACGGCACCACCACATGGACCTTGAAGCAAAGAAATCCATCTGAAGATAAAGACCATTCACAAGGCACCTCCCCACCATTTAGGAACTGCATAGAATGCTAGCACAACTCATCACTCTGGTGCTCCTACCGAATCAAATCTGGAAGGGAAAGTGTAAGTTGTACACTAGCTAAGAACGCACCTCCACTGTGCTCTTTGGTCACCATATGCATCTAGGGAAATATCCCCATCAAGTTCCATTCATCACTGGACTCTTTCATTGTTTGTACCAACACTTTCCTGCTCAAGGCATATACTACCACATTACCTTTTTCGGGGGTATAAATGATATCAAAATAGAACCCCTAAAGGTATTCAACCTAATGATTCTACCTCAAATTCAAACCCTTCTGGTAGAAAATGTAGGTCAATATCTTATGATCATAATAGACCACAAACTTCTCCCCAAATAGGTAATTATGACACGTCTTCAAGGCATGAATCACTACCACTAATTCCAAGTGATGGGTTGGGTATTCTTTTTGTGTGGTCAAAGTTGGTGAGAACCATACATCACCACATGCTCATCCTACATCATCACACACCCAAGACTCATACCTGAGGTTTAATGTCCTGACCCGAGATCCACTTAACCCATGCCCCAAGATGATGGGTCACATGGCCTCAAGAATACCTCCTCATACACCAGAGGCTGCCAACTAGCAGCAATGATGTAAATGTGGTATGGTGGGGAGGTCATACCCTCTTATCTGAGTGTCACATCAAAGATATCCATAAACATAGAACAACATAAGCATATATAAATAGACATAATAAATAATCAACAAAAGAATAAATTACTGAACAAGTGAATTATAATATCAAAATCCACTTCACAGTGTCATATACATGGATGCATGGCATGCTGATATACAAAAGGGTAACAGGGGAAAAACATATACAGTCAGGGTATACAAAAACTAAAAAAAAGAACAAAAGGTTTCTCTAGTATAATCTCAAGCATATTCTTGGTCCTCTGCTCCTATGCTCCATATAAGGTAAATCGTATCAAGACTTTGTAGTAGGGTGCTTGACCTTATCCATACCTACAGTCATATAATCTTCTCGGGTACCAAAAGAAGCCCGAGTAGGGTGTGAGATAAAAGCCTGGTAGTTCACCACCAATGGTGTCTAGAAGTAATCCAAGTAGTGTTCATATCTAAACAGTGTTCATATAATAATAAATAATAAACAATGTTGAATAAATAAATATCAGCCTACTCAGGTTCCTAAAGGACACCTGGCGATTCTACCTGCTTCGGCTCATGGCCAGAATGAGTGTTTGATCAGTAACTGTATATATATAGTAATAATATATATGTGTATGTATGTATGTATAGTATATTTATATATTTCATCCACCTATATTTACCAAGGGCATACAGACGCTGGTGGCCATATACATGGAATACTAGATGCTGGATGGACCGGGGTATAACTTTTTCATCCATAACCAGTCTGTACGAGCCTATATGCTCAAGTAATAGGGTACATGCCCTATATCTCATAATGAGTAGGAGACTACATGCTCTTCACTCGAGATGGTGATCATGTCATCATGTCAACACTCGAAATAAGGGATGTCGTGCATCATGCCCACCATCCAAATAGCTTCAATGACGTGAGATATCATGCTCAACACCTGATGTAAGGGAGCATGAAACCATAATTCCCAACAGAACCATTACCATCATACCACAAACTATATCAAGGTGTAATCATATTTATAATAAAATACAAGTGGCATTACCTCTCATGTATATCAATAGTCAAGTACAATTACAGTAAGGCATCATAATTCACAATGAGCATTCGATAAAATATACAATGATAGGCGTGGCCTTTCCACCCTTTATAAGTCGTTTGATTTAAAATATTTAATTTATTTAAGGAAACCCATCATGAAGAATCCATTCTATTTAATGCAATCCATTTAATTAACCAAAACATGGCATTTGCATTTATAAGTCTCAAAGGGGAACTTAGAAGGTGCCATTGCCAAGTGGGCAATTACCTACATGGGTAACTCCACTTGTAGTTGGGACAAGTGCTTAGGAGGTGCCTTAGGTTCAATTAAAAATTTATATAAAAATTTCAATTCAATTTATAATCCAAGATGAATTATTAGAAGGCGTTCTAGGCAATTAAACAATTAACTATAAAGGAAATTTAATCTAGAAAAGACAAGGGGTGTCCATAACTGAGTTCAACATCCTCTAATCTACTACACAATGATTAACAGGTGTAGATCAAGGTGCATAGATCAATTTAATATAAAGAACTCAATTAAACAGTGATGCACGACTAAGTTCAGTGTGTAACACAACAGTAAGCTATGAAAACACTGAAACACTTGGGGAAAATTATGAGACCACGTACCATAGGGTTGTTGATGACTCCTCATCTAATGGCGGCCTCAAATTTGAGTAGGTTAGAAGAAATTGAAGAAACAGTCGAAATACCTGAAAATAGGGCAAAAGAGCTTTCACCTAAATAGAACAATAGTTCAGAAGATAAACTGAAATAGGAATGAAGAGGATTATAAAGCATACCTCTAACTATCCAATGCTTCCTTTGGATCGTGATTTTGGATTCAGATCAAGAAGTTACCTCAATGCCTAGGAGGAGGATCTTGGAAGATCATGGGAAAAGAACCGAGGATATGCACACTATAATGGGAGGAGAGAAAGAAGAAATGGGTAAATAGATTCATTAAGGGAATTTTGGACTTTTCACCCTCAAAATATAGGGTGCACGGTTTGCTCACACGGTTTGGTCAAACCGTGTGAAAACCATGCTTAGCCCACTATTTAAGGGAAGACCCCACACAGTTAAGGTGCACAGTTTCCCTAACTATACACAAACCGTGCGAAAAAATCACTATCAAAACCTCTGTAGTTTTTACATAGGCTTGCACCTGGGGTCGCACGGTTCCAAAAAAATGTGTGGCCCCTGCTGCTCCTCTGATTTTACCTGCACGGTTATTAAATATCATGTAGGCTAGGTTGCACGGATTTTACAAACCATGTGGACCAGTTATGTTTCCAAAAGTTTAGGGTTCTGGGCTCTGAGCTAGCCCCGAACACCCTCATGACCCCCATGACTCCATTGGGTAACATTATAAGGGTTGTTTCAAGGAATTTAAAACCAAAAACAGATGAGTCATACCTACATGAAAAGATGGGTCATTACAACCTCCCATACTTAAAGCAACTCATCCCTAAGTTGACCTTATGAGGGTAAACATGTATCATCTGAGAATAGCTATGGCCACTGAGATTGTATATCAGTTTCCTGCTCCTAGGACTCGTCTTGTACTCAGCCATGCTTCCATAGCACCCACACCAAAGGAACTGGCCTGCCTCAAAGAGTCTTCACGCTCTGATCAACAATATGAATTAGATACTCCTCGAAGGAAGCATCCACATCCAACTCAACCTCATCAGGATGAAAAACATGCGATGGGTCTAGATAATATCGGTGAAGATGATATACATGAAAGACACCATACATAGACTGGTATCTTTGAGGAAGTGTTATCTAGTAAGCCACTAGTCTGATTCACTTCACAATCTCAAAGGATCCAAAGAACCTAGGTGAGAGCTTACCCCACCTCTGAATACGCATATGGCCCAACCTGGGAAATACTCGCAAGAAAACCCGGTCTCCGACCTCGAACTTGGGAGGTCGTCGGCGTTTTTTGGCATACGACTGCTGTCTAGACTAAGATATCATCAGGCGCTTTCTGATCAGCTGGACCTGCTATATAGTCTTCTACATAAGACATGGTCTAAGCATAGTTGTCTCCCCTGCCTCTAGCCAGCATAGAGGTGAATGGAAAGACCTACCATATAAGGCTTCATAAGGAGGCATCTCGATGGTAGCTTGAAATCTATTATTATAAGAGAACTCAACAAGGGGAAAGTGTTTATCTCAGGAACCTCAAAGTCAATGACACATGCACAGAGAATTTACTCTAGAACCTGAATTTTATGCTCCATATGTCCATTGAACTGAGGTTGATAGACCATGCTTAGAAGCACCTGTGTACCTAAGGCCTTCTGCAGCCCTTGCCAAAACCATGACATAAAGTGAGCATCTTTGTTAGAAACGATAGATCATAGAGCTCCATGAAGACGTACAACCTCCCTGACATACAGCCTCCCTAGATCGTCTATCGATAAGGTCTCTCGCACAAGTAAGAAGTGTGATACCTTCATCAAACGATTAAAAACAACCCACACTGTATCATTTCTATGAGGTGATATGGGTAAACTAGTCATGAAATCCATAGATTCATCATCCAATTTCCACTCGGGGATGAATAATGGTTGTAAAATCATTTTCAGTCACTGATGTTCCTCATTCACCTACTGACAAGTGGAACATCGAGTGATGAAGTCAGAAATATCACATTTCATATCAGGCCACCAGTACTGGCATAGTAGATCTCAATACATTTTGGTGACACTAGGGTGAACCTCCCATGCTGAGGTGTGGAATTCCCACATCAGATCCTCTCTGATATCTATTGGTACCCATACATGCCCATGAAATAGTAATGTATCATCCTCATCTATGGTCCAACCTGAAGATGTATCATCATTTGAGATTCTTTCCCTTAGGAAAATGCCTTCAGGATCAGATAGTTGTATCATTATTACTTGTTCTAGAAGAGTAGAAGTCACTGATAAGGCTATGAGGATATTCTGACTTTGATCCTCCTGAACCTCAATATGCATCTCTGAGAATAAATCCATGATCTTTAATTCTCCATTGGCCTCTCGAACTGACGGTGTCCAAGTCTTCTAGCTCAGATCATCAGCCACTGCATTGCCTTTTCCAGGTATGTAGGCAATCTCGAAATCAAACGAATGTAAGTACTCAACCCACCTACGTTGTCTGAGATTTATATCCCGTTGTGTAAATATGTACTTGAGACTTTTGTGATTAGTGAATACAAAAAATCACTCTCCAAGTAGATAATGTCTCCAACAGCATAGAGCATAAACTACAGTAGCTAACTCAAGGTTGTGTGTCAGGTAATTCTGCTCGTGAGGCCTCAACTGATGAGACTCATACATGATAACTCACTCATCCGACATCAAAATAGATCTAAGCCCGATACTCGATGCATCACAGTAGACTATATAGCTTCTACCTAACTCTGGTAGAATCAGTATCAGTACTGAATTCAATCATCCCTTCAACTCCTAAAAGGATTATTCACAACTTCTGACCATACGAATTTCACACCCTTCTTTTTCAAGCCCGTAAGTGGCGCTGCAAGGCATGAGAAATCCTGGATGAAGCGTCTGTAATATTTAGTTATCCCCAAGAAACTCTGAATGTCAAATACATTCTTGGGATACTCCTAGGAAACTAAATCTATCACTTTCTTTGGGTCTATTAAAACTCCTAACTCCAAGATAATGTAACCCAAGAAGTGGACCTTTTCGATCCAAAAGTGGCATTTACTAAGCTTAGCATAGAGATGATTCCCTCTCAGTTTATTCAGTATGATATCAGGATGATTGGAATGGTCGTGTCTAGAGCATGAATACACTAAGATATCATCAACAAAGACTACCATGAATGAATCTAGATATGAGTGGAAAACCTGATTCATAAGATCCATCAAGACTACATGTGCATTCATAAGATCGAAAGGCATAACCTGGTACTCATAAAGACTATACCTCCTCCTAAAAGTTGCGTGAGGTATGTCTGATGACCTGAAACACATCTGATGATAGCCTAACCTCAAATCTATCTTTGAAAACACTCTCACTCCTCAAAGTTGATCAAATAGGTCATCTATTTGAGTTAATGGATATCGATTATTTACCATGAGTTGGTTCAAATGGTGGTAATCCACGCAAAGTCTAAGGGTACCATCCGCTTTCTTGGAAAAAAGGACCGGGGAACCTCAAGGAGAAGTGTTGGGGCGTATAAATCCTTTAGCCACCAGATCCTCCAACTATTTATTGAGCTTCAAAAGCTCCATTGGTGTCATCCTATAAGGAGGAATGGTCACTAATGCTGCTCCTAGCACAAGATTGATGGTGAATTCTACCTTTCACACTGGAGGTAGACCAAAGAAGTCGTCAAGAAATACATTCTTGAAAGATTCCATATGAAGAGATATCTGCCAATATCAATGGGATATTCTCCTATCTCAAAGATTATTAGTTGAGGATGAAAATATTTCATATGAAGAGATGTTCGCCTATCTCAAGGGAACAATCCATACAATAGCGAACACCCTCTGAGTGGATACCTAACAAGGTATCAAGCGTCATAAAACCATAGAAGTGATTGATCTTGAGGCTCAGACACTCTGTGATTGACTCAAATATAAATGAGTGAGATACACCTATTTCAGATAAAGAAGACACTAAAGTGGATGCTACTAGAATAGTACCTTGAACTGTAGAAAATTTGGCACTCTGCTCCTCTAACATAGGTTGGACTGCATGTGCCTAGCTTGTACCACGGCTCTAAGTCACTGCCTAACTGCCTTGAGAAAGCCCGCTCTATTGGCATAGAGAATCATGAGCATGACTGCCTCTGCCTCGACCACCACCTCAGCCTAAGCGGTCGGTGGTATTATAGCTACCTTCCAAGCATGATCCTATTGGCCCGGCTCCTAATTGTGGAGTGGGTGTAGATCCCCGCTCTCTAGGCACTGAAGGAAAGGTCTTGCAGAAACACTGGATATGGAACATCCTACCACAGCCTCTACATTCCACTGGATCTTGTGACCACTAAGGCTTTGTGTGTCCCTGTTTCCCGCACTGTTGACATATTAGAAATTTTTCATCATGAGGAGCCTGACTGCTTCTACCACCACAAGTAGCCTCAAAATGTCTCTTTCACCTAGAAGAAGAATCACTGAAAGATCTAGGTGTTGAACCTTCCTGACTCGCACCATCAGCTTCCATCAAATTCTTATTTATAATAAGGGTATGGTTGACTATTTCAGAAATAATAGTCAACCTGAATACATTGATCTGGGACCGAATGGCATATACCATCCCATCCTCGAATCGTCTGACGGTCATAAGATCATCACCCTCTAGAGTAAGAGTAAATCGTTGTAGCTCAGTAAAGCGAGCAGAGTATTCCATCACGAACATACCTCCCTACTACAGGTTCATGAATTATCTAACCTTGTCAGGCCTTAGAGTTTGAGGGAAAATAGTCATAGAAAATCATCTAAAAATATTCTTAGAACATATCTCTATGTCGGTCTATCTAGGTAATAACATCATGCCATTGCTTGGAAGAATCATGAGCATATACGTAATAAGTTTGACTCTCTGCTCTCGAGGTGTCTCCATGTGATTGAATATAGAAAGGATATCTTCGAATCAAGAGTCAATAGTGTGTGGTCTATCATCCCCTGAAAAAGTGGTAGGATGATACTGCTAGAACTCTCAATTCAACTCGGTCATACTCAGGGCAGGTCGAACAACACCTTGCATATTCTGCAACATATGCAGAAATATCTCTCGGAACTGGGAATCAATGCCCATATCAAGAATTGGAAGTGGTGCCACAGGTGGCACTGCAGGAGGAATCATCGGCGGCTCAAGGCCCGCCACCTCTAGTGCATGGTCATTACCACCTTCAAGGCATACAACTAGAGGACGTTGTGGTGGCATGATACAACAATGTCAAATGCACGCCTCAGAAAATATTTTAATAGTTGAAAATATTGCAGATAGAAAACTAGGATAGGTACAGAGCCTTCCTATAGACATGATCATGCCTTTCTTCCTGCTTCAAAAGCCAGGTCTAGGCGGTAGAAGAGACCATAATGACCATAAGAACGTAAAAGATACCCCACTACCCACTACTAAGGTTGGGATCAGTTCTAAGTCTATATTTCACATGTATAAAATTTTTAAAAGTTATATTTGTTCTTAAATTTCTACTCATTTTGATTTTAAATATCTTTAAATGGTTGAATCATATGGATTACCAATTTTGACCCACAAGGGTTCATACTCCTTATGAACCAAAATATGGTGTCCACTTAACCCATATCATAACACGTTCCATCCCAAGTGACCAATGGTCCATGGCTCAACGCGCCATAATTAACTACTTAAGGTATCTGCTTTATCCTATGTAGAAAAATATTGTTAGGCTAAGGTAGTCACTTAAGTGTTAATTATGTTTTACAATCTCTGTAAGAAAATCCATCACATTTCAATACATAATCAAGGCACTAACAATATGCAATGGGAAAATGAACGCTGAAAAATAGACGTGACATGGAAAAATGCATAGTATATTAGCCTTATTGTGCCTATAATGATGCATGTTATGCAGTGCCCTCACTTCATCGGGTCATGGTAAAGAAATCTTATTTCAATAAAACCAATAATAATAACATCGTAAAACAAGTGCATCACCCAACAGTGAAGTCGCATCAACCACAACAGGTAAAATCAATAATATCAATTTCTCATCCCATGTAATTAGGGTTTCCCCTGTACATGAGTTAGTTATGTCCAGGCACATGGTCATTTCCAAATTCCTTTAACTCTTAATCTCATGTCTAATACCCAAATAGTAAGACAAAGGAAAAAATAGGCTTTGATACCACTTTGTAACATCCCGATCTGGGATCCACTTAACCTGTGTCCTGAGCCGGTGGGTCACATGGCCTCAAGTGCGGCTCCCTGTATGCCAGAGGCTACCAGCTAGCAACGATGGTGTAAAGGTGGTATGGTGGAGAGATTATACCCTCTTATCAGAGTGTCACAGCATAGATATCCATAGACATGCAATACTGGAAGCATATATAAACAGACATAATAAATAAGCAGCACAAGAATAAATAATTGAACAAATGAATTATAATATAAAAAACCACTTGGTGGTGTCATATGCATGGATGTATGGAATACTGATATACAAAAGGGGAACAAGGGATATACATATATAATCATGCTATACAAAAATTAAAAAAAAAGAACAAAAGGTTTCTCCACTAGCATCTCAAGCGTATGCTCGGTCCTCTTCTCCTATGCTCCATCTAAGGTAAAGCATATCAAGACTCCATAGCAGGGTGCTTTACCTTATCTATACCTGCGGTCATATAATCTTCTCTGTTACCAAAGGCATCCCGAGTAGGGTGTGAAATAAAATCTCAGTAGGCCACCACCAACAGTGTCTAGAAGTAATCTAAGCAGTGCTCATAGATAAACAATGTGCAGGTAATAACAAATAAGAAACAATGTTGAACAAATTAATAACAGCCTGCTCAAGTTCCTAAAGGATGCCCATCGGCTCTACCTGCTTCAGCTCATGGCCGGAATGAGTGTTTGATTGTTAAATACATATATATATATATATAGTAGTAATATATTTATAGTATAGTTATATATTGCATCCACCTATAAGGACCAAGGGCGTGCGGATGCTAGTGTCCATATACCTAAAATACTAGGTGTTGGGTGGACCAGGACGTAACCCAATCATCCATAACCAGACCGAACGATCCTATAAGATCAAGAAATAGGGTACATGTCCTACATCTCATAATGAGTGGGAGATTCCATGTTCGTCACTCGATATAGTGAGTGTGTCATCATGTCAACACTCAGAACAAGGGGTCTGGTGCGTCATGTCCACCATCTAAATAGTGTCAATTGTGTGAGATGTTATGCTCAACACCCGATGTAAGGGAGCATGAAATTGTCATGCCCAACAAAACTCTTACCATCATACCATAATCTATATCAAGGAGAAATCATATTTATGATAAAAGACATGAGGCATTACCTATCATGTATCTCAATAGTCAAGTCCAATTACAACAAGGCATTATTCATAATGATCATTTGATAAAAGATGCAACAGCAGGCGTGGCCTTTCCACCCTTTATAAGTCATTTGATTTAAACCATTTAATTTATTTAAGGAAGGCATCCCATCATGAAGAGTACATTCCATTTAATGCAATCCACTTAATTAACCAAAACATGGCATTTACATCTGTAAGTCTCAAAGGTCCACTTAGAAGGTTTCATTTCCAAGTGGGAAATTACTTACATGGGTAACTCCACTTGTAGTTGGGTCAAGCATTGAGAAGGTGTCTTGGGTTCAATTAAACATTCATATAACAAGGTAAATTCAATTTATAATCCATGTTGAACTCTTAGAAGGTGTTCTGGGAAATTAAACAATTAACTATAAAGGAAATTTAAGTCAGCACACCCAAGGGGTGTCCATAACTGAGGTCAACATCCTCTAATATACTAGACAAGGATCAATGGGAATATATCAAGGTGCGTAAATCAATTTAATATGATGAAATAAATTAAACGGTGATGTGCGGAAAAGGTTGGTGTGTGGCACAACAGCAAGCTATGAAAACACTAAAACTCTTGGGGAAAATTGAAATACCACCTACCTTAGGTCCATTGTCGACTCCTCGTCTGATGGTGGGGTTCAGATTTGAAGTAGGTTGGAAGAAATCAAAGAAATAATCCAAATCCCTAAAAATATGGAAAAGGAGATTACACCTAAAAAGCGCAACGAATCTGAAGATAAAGTGAAATAGGAAGGGAGAGGATTGTAGAGAATACCTCTAACTATCCAATGCTTCCTTTGGATCTTGATTTGGACTTCAGATCGAGAAGTTACCTCAATGCCTAAAAGGAGAAGCTTGGAAGCTCACAGGAGAAGAACTGAGGGGCTACACACTGGAATGGGAAAAGAGAGAATAAATGGGTAAATAGATTCATTAAGGGAATTTTGTAATTTTCGCCCTCAAAATAGAGGGAGCACAATTTGGCTACAGAGTTTGGTCAAACTGTTCGCAAACCGTGCGAAAATCCATTGTCAAAACCCCTGCAATTTTCGCATGGGTGTGTGCTTGGGGTCGCATGGTTGCAGACAAAACGTGCAGACCCTGCTGCTCCTCTAATTTTCCCCGCATGGTTAGTAGAGATTGTGTAGGCTGGGTGGCACGACTTCTACTAACATTGCGGCCTAGTTATTTTTCCAAATGTCCGGGGTTCCGGGCTCCGAACCAGCCCCGGACACCCTCAAAGTTGGCAAGAACCATACGTCACCACATGCTCATCCTACATCAGCACACACCAAAGACCCATACCTGAGGCATCACAGTAGGCCACATACCCTTTTCCAGATTTTGGAAAGATCAAAATAGGGGTTGTGGTCAACCACCGCTTAAGCTCCTTAAAGGACGCCTGGAATTCCAGGCTCCACTCAAACTTTACCCCCTTCCTGGTGATAGGCGAGGCAAGCTAAGAGAAATCTCTAAAAAATATCCTATAGTAACATGTCAGGCCCAAAAAGCTTCCGATTTCAAAAACGTTCTTCGGATGCTCCCATGACATCATTGCACTGATCTTCTCGAGGTCCACCAAAACCCCTCATTCCGAGATCACGTGACCCAAAAATTTCACCTCCCTGATCCAGAAGGTACACTTGGAGAGTTTAGCATAGAGGTGATGGTCTCGAAGAGTTACCAACAAGATCCTCAAATACCGCTCATGCCCTTCCTCGGTCCCAGAGTAAACCAGGATGTCATCCAAAAAATACCACATAACGAAAGAATCGAGATACTAATAGAACACCCTATTCATGAGTTCCATGAAAACCGTTGGAGCATTTGTCAAATTGAAGGGAATGACCAAATACTCAAAATGGCTATATCTAATTTAGAAATTTGTCTTAGGAACATCCACCTCTCTGACACTGACTTGGTGATACCCGGAACACAAGTCGATCTTAGAAAACCACCTTTCCCCTTTAAGCTAATCAAAATGGTCATCAATGGGAGGCAAGGGGTATTTATTCTTGATCATCACCTTATTTAGATTTCGATAATCAATGCACAAACAGAGAGATCCATCGGCCTTCTTTGCAAATAAGACAGAGGCGGCTCAAGGTGAGACACTCGGGCGAATGAATCCTTTGGATTCCAAATCATTCAGTTGTATCTTTAATTCCCTCAACTCGGTGGGGGCCATACGGTATGAGGGAAGAGATATCAGTTATGTCCTCGACGCCAAATCAATGGTGAAATCCATGTCCCGCTATGGAGGCAACCCTAAAAAGTCATATGGGAATACCTCTAGAAACTCATTCACCACAAGAAGTAACCCACTTTCAGAACTACCACCATCATTCTCCAACATGAGCGATGAGATCTGAAAAAACTAGACTACCCAACTCCGGAAGCAGAGGTTCAGCACATCCCGACCAAGGATCTCATTCACCCTGAAAAACTTGGTTACTCCCATCAGGTGCCACAAAACTCACTTGACGACGATAGCAATCGATGTGCGCCTAGAAACGCATCATCCAATCCATGTTGATGATCACATAAAAGAGGCCTACTTCCAAAACCAAGAAATATCATTCTAGCTCGACCCCTAACATGGTGAGGGCACATAACGAACACCTGAAACCCTACTCCTGCTTCTTTCCAAGCAGTTTCACTAACTCCATCGCTCACGGCATGAGCTCAGTTGGTAAATTCAAAACATCCACAAGATGGGAAGAGATAAAAGAAATAGAGGCACCTGTATCAAACAAAATAGAAGCTATGGACAATGCAATAAAAATCGAACCTCGAATAGTTGTAGGTCTTACATCTGATTCCGTTGGTGTTTGGTCCACAACATGAAGACGCATTGTCTCTGCCTGAGCTTGAGGACGACCACTAACTTGCGGCTCTATCTTAAGCTGACTTTGCCCAGAAGAAGATCCAACTCTTCCGCCACGACCGCCAAATCGAGAACCCATTGTCCTGGATGACTATAACTGCGCTGACATTCCCCTGGAGGCTGTGGAACATGCACCACCCTGATATGGGTGTGCCACTTTACAAACCCACTGCAAGTGCCCCATAGTTCCGCACTGGTAACATGGTCTGGGTGGGATCTGAACACGTTGACTGCATGTGCCCCGCCTTCCCACACTGATGACATAGACCCGATCCAACATCTGAAGTCGTAGACGAGAATAGTTGAGAAGGATGGTCTCAGCTACCACCTCCCCTCTTTTCTTACTCATCTCACTTCCTCTTCTTTTTAGATGAACTTCCACTACCCTGACCCACTACCAAAACTACCCCAGAAAACTCGAACATGCTGACACGATCAATCTCCACCATCAAAGCGCGGTCAACCACCTCAGCATATGTCTTCAACTTGAACAACAAGACCTGGGATCAGATATTCAGGCACAACCCCATTTCAAACTGTTGAGCCTTCAGCTGCTCATTGGAGACCACCTCTAGTGCGAACTGAACTAACTCAGCAAAGTGGTTGGCATACTCCATCACAGTCTGATCCCCTTAGTGTAGATCCAAAACTCCTAGGTCTTGGTGAAGGCCAAGGTCTCTGAGGAATACTGCTCATTAAAGACAGCCTTGGAGTCCTTCCAACCCATCTACTCGTGCTTCCCAGTCTGAACCACTGAGTCCCACCACCTTCGACAGGGACCTTCCAACAGGAACGAAGCACATTTTACCCTAACTACCTTTGGAGTGTCAAGAAACCCAAACATCCTCTCTATTTTCCTAATCCACTCCTATGACTCATGGGGATTCATGATACCCTGGAAGGAAGGAGGGTTGTTCTTGAGAAACTCCTAAGCCTTGTCCTTTCTTGGACCTGGTTCGGCTTCCTTGACCTGAGCAAGACTAGGACTCGCTCCCTGACCCAAGGCTTGGACAGCTCGAACCACAACTTCCACTAGTCTCTGATCAGTAGGTGAGGGAGAACTCTCTCATGTCTCTTCCTACGGTTGCGTGGGAAGTCTATGGGGAGGCATCTTGCTACATCAATCAACAAACATGGGAAAAACCATCAACACACTGTTCTAAAAAAATCAACAAATTTTTAAACATCTTTATAAATCAAAACCAAAACCAAAAAAAGCACAAACATAAACCAAACCACTTCACCCCCATCTGGTGTCCATGCACAGTTTGTAGTTTGTATGTTCCACCTGGAGGAGAAGTCAAACCAGAATCCCAACATCCCATGACAACCCATTGCCTGTCATGAGGTGTGTTGGCCAGACACCCCACACACAACCAGAACCTCAAGCCCTAACAATCCTAACTCATGTCTATCCAGACTCTCCCAAATAACATGACCCAGAGAAAGGAAGAAACCTGCTCTAATGTCATTTTTTCATGAACCAAGTCAGGTTGTCATCCGACTCGACACCCAACTTAACCCGTGACATGACCCGAAGGACGTTCCCGATCCCCACAGGCTGACAACTAGTGTTTGGGAATCAACAATACATTTTTTGGGAATGATTTCACCCACGAAGACAACCATGAAGAATTCTCAAAAAGGAAACATCACACCAAGATTCAATATCCATCAACAAAAAAGATGCAACAATTTCAAGGTAAGAATTTTACAACTTTAACCCAAAACCAAAAATACCAAAACGGGGAGGGGTACCAACTACACAACTCAACCTCCATATAACAAGAGGGTCATCACCCTCAAGCCACCACCGCCAACACTTGCAAGAAAAGAATACTAGCAACGGGATTTGCCGTCACCACCATGGAACATCTTGCCTTTACCTAGGTCAAACATAACAAGATCTACATACACCCGAGGGTGTATGTAGTGTGTGAGTCATTGCCTAGTGGGATGCCACCCAAAAGAGATTTCATGCCATAACATTATAAGATAAATTAACATGCAAGTTTTAAGAAAGAAATTGGAAACATTTTTAGTAAAACAAGTGTAAGGAAAACATTTTCAAGGAAAGAATGCTTTGAAAATTAGAACGAAAGCAATGTTCACCGTATGCCGATGGTGAGCACAACATCTCAAGAGCACCATCCATAAAGGCTCTAGCACTAGTGGGACCCTAGGAACCTCGTACCTCGGTGAAACATGGTATCACAACCATAACCCACATCGTCCTCATGCATGAGCTACTAGAGGGGAACACATCCCAAGGTCTAGTGGTCTTCAATCATCATCAAAGTTTAGTTAGTGTTGTAGCGTCAATCCTTCTAGAAGAAACTAGGCCTGGACCCCACCAATCCAACTAGCATGCTAGTCCTAGTCTATCCACCTAGATACCTAGGATTCCCTTTATGCTCAATTTTCATTCCACATGTCACATAGATCACCACTTTCACATAAACATACCAAGTAATATGAATACACAAGAAAACCCACCATTTTTCATAAGAAAAACTTCTTTCAAATCCATACGCACACCAAATCCATTTGAAAACATGTTTCGCACCACTTACATATTTCATGGAACACGTTACAAGGCATAACAAAGAAGGCATACTTGAAATCCAACCAATTCCATTTGGAAAATCATCTTTCAACCCATACGCACCTTGAAATCATTTGAAAACATATTTCACATCACATACATAATCCATGGAACGCATTTAAGGAATAAAGCAAGCGTACCAAAATCATCTAATAATGTTAAAGCATGGAACCACCTAGCTTGAGCTTGAAAACTTCCAAAATCCGGTGGAAAACCACAATCGCACCACAAGAGGACCCTATAAAGGAAAGATCATACCATAAACACCAAGATTAAACCTAAGGAACCAAGGGTCAACCCATTTTAGGGCAACCAACCCACTGGAGAAAGATGAACCCAAAGAAGAAGAAGAACCCAAGAAGGGAAAAAACAAGGAAGGAGGGGCTTACTTGATGATTTCTTGAAGAATCCACACCAAATCCACCCAAAAAAAGAAGTTCAAAAAGGCTAGGAAGGAGGGGAGGAGGCGCCTAGGGCTACAAATCCCAAATGGGGGAAGAAATGGGGGATTTGGGGTTAAAATCGGGGGAGGGTAGAAAGGTAAAATTGTCATTTTTAATGACCTGGACATGCCACACGATTAAGCCGCACGATTTACCGAGCTGTGCGGTAACCGTGTGGCACCTATGTCCTTAATGAAAAGAGGTCGGATTGTTTCCTAGGGGAAGTCGCACACCCGTGCGCTAGACCGTGCGCCCTAGATATAACCTCTTGTCTAGGTGCACGGTTAGCCGCACGCCCGTGTGGTAGGCTGTGCGGCCTGGACGATGCCACTGTCCAGAGCACACGATCTCTCCTAGGCTGACACACGGTTTCTACTAACCGAGCGCCAACCGGGTGCCACCTGCTGTCAGGTCCAAAAATTCCACTTTTCGCAAAAAACTCCTCGGATAGCCACACAACAATGGTAAGACCAAAAATAGACAAAAGAATACCTCAAAATCAAATCACTGATGTGACAGTCATACTGGGTATATGCTTGACAACTATTTTGTTTTACTAGACAAAGAAATATCTTGCCACAATTGGGTATAGCAGAGTCTTATATTTTATATTCATCAGTTATTGTCAATGATTCAAGCATTAATGAACTATTAGTTGAGCATTATGCACCACAAACACCATTCATTCCAACATGGAATAATGTCTCCTTGTGTCAAATGGACACATCAGATAAATGTTTTAGTAATACTTAATAAAAGTTCAACTAGAATCATTAATCTTGGTAATTAGAAGTTGTGTACTTCTCACCGCTGACTTAGGAATCACCATTTCTCAACCGCTGGGATAATTCGCCTTACTTCTTGTAACGTTTCTTTTCTAACTTCGTTACCGCATTTCAATACACATATGTAATAGGCATATTATATTTAATACTCAAGTACAATAGAAACATCACTTATAATTGATGAATATCCTTGAAGAAGAAGCGATTAATTGCTTCTTTAATTCAATTTATAGCATTTAATCTTCCATAGAATTATTTCGTGACAAGCGAAACAAATAACCTCATATATAAAGATCTACCTCGGTTCTTTGAAGGTTGTCGCGAAGGTGTCTTTGGCGCCACACTTTCCATTGGCCTTTTCGCCACATCTTTCAACTTGTTCGCCAACTAAAGATTAATCTTTCTTTAAGTTTTTATCTGCTTGGTGAACCTTACCCAATAGGTAATGAAGTGTTTTCTTCATAATGTTCGTTTTGTAATCTTAAACAAAACTAGAGTAAGTGGGTGAAAATGACATAAGAAATGGATGTATTGAAAAATCGTGATCCATCTTTCAATTTACACGTATTCAGTGTAATCAACATCTCAATCATATCTTGTTTCACTTTCTCCTCGCAAGCTTCTCGGAAATGAGAGAACATGTGAACCATCCAAGTCCTGATGTTGTTTTCACTATTCATTAGACATTGATTATACTATTATGATGTAAACATCAAATGTGATATCTATATGTCTCATGTAAGCATCTTTCTCACCCCTGCTTCTTGAGTTGGCTCAACGGGTAGTGGGGACTATGGCACATAGAATTTCCATCCATTTCGTAGTACTATGTTGCTGCAGCAGGTGAGTACATTGTCTTTGTCCCATATTAATTGCAGTGTATATATTTTATTACTTACCATTGTTCTACAAAATTAAAATTTTAGCAAATGAGCACTTTATATTGATTACCGATTAATTAAATCATTACATGTTTCCCACTATTTTATCAAACTCTAGTAGCTCTCACTACTAGATTCGGAATACCAAGTCACTTGAGTATTTTAGTGACAATGATCCTTGAAACCTCCCTTCATAGTCCAAGTTATGGTTACACTCCTACTCAGAGAGTTTCAAGGTAGGCGTTTGACTGGTCAAATGCATTAACTCGCAACTCATTGAACTGTTGAGTGAAATCCCAACTTTTAGAAATCGTAAATTTGATTTATGCAACGATTTGCCTTTAAAGATGCAACAAGCTAGGTATGGCTACTTTTTTGTGGTCATCTTTAGTTAAGTCGACTCATCACTTTCATAAGAACTCTTTGGCAGTGGGAGATACCCTCAACTAGGGATGGCAAGCACCACGTACATCTGGTTTTGTTCAAATTAAAACGACAGGAAGCTTTACAACTTAATATATATTTGAGGGTTTTTATTATTTCTTGACAAATGAAATCATTTTCTATTAGATATTCACGTGTTATGTGATCACACTCACAACTTGACCATGCGGTAAATAGAAAACATTCATCGCGTCTAAATTTGTTTTTAATCTATGCATTTTTTTATTATTATTGTTATTTTATGTGATCACGCTCACCTGCATACTCACAAAACAATAATAAACAATGCATAAATTAAATAAACAACGCGACTAATCTTGAGCATTTGGTATTGGTTGATCCATTTACGCTCAATGGATCAACCATGACCCTAGGGGTATAATACATGGGTCGTGTCTAAACCGTATTGCACCTCACACCCCGCTCCAATGCATCCACGTCTCATGTGGAATATCGTCTCGCCTCAGTGTGGTCCACGCCTCTGTTTGTCTTCATCATAATACATAAATACTCGCATGCGAATGAGGGGTCTCGGGAATGCGTAATACACATGCAATACAACTCTTGTAGATACACAAACTCTTATACATATAATGAGAAATACAGACGGTGTGCGGACCGGCAGGGGAGGTTTGGAACGGGGAAAGGTCAGGGTGTGGGAGCCCTTAACGGCGGGTGGTCCAGCGGGCCGAGCGGGTGGGGCACAGGAAGGGAGGTCGGCGCTGGTGAAGGTCGATGCAGCAGGGAGGCCGACCGAGTGGTGCAGGGGAAAGAAGGTCGAGCGGCGGCGCCGACTCCCTCGTTTAATTTTTTTTCCCTACACCTTTTAATAGGTTTTTTAAAAATAATTTTTTTAATAGACCGTTGACAACCACCACACAAACCACATTAGGTTTTTTTAACTTGGCTGCTGCCCCCCCCCCCCAAAAAAACCCTTTTTTATTTTATTTTCATTGAAATTTTCAAAGCACCTTCACGGATTTGAAAAAAAATTCTCTTTTTCTACAATTGTGTGGAAATTGGGAATGACAACAAAACACTACTCTGACCATGAAATCCGGCGGGAATAGTGGGTATCGTCGGAAAACTCCACCGGACAAATTGTTCATTTATATTATATTTACACACACGTGCACACACACGTTCTTCATAAAATAATCTAATAATCGGTCATTCAATCCTCGGATGGTCATATCTCGGTCATCCGATATTGAATTGGATTGTCGTCTTCAACAATGAGATCGAAACAAGGTCGTCTTCATGAATTTAATGTAAATCTTAATTCTCATGACTTAAAAATTCACATGACTCCCTCTGATGCCAATTGAACTATATAACATCATCTCTGGCAATGCGCACCCCGATACAACAACCAAGAATCTCGTGTGAAGAATTGTAAGCATGAAAATTAAACTGAAGATTACCTCGTTCGATTTGATAGAGCGTTCGACAACCGCTTGTCGTTGGTGACCGTTGCTCGAAGGAATCGAAGTCGGATCCCTCTAGATTGTCCACACACATTTCGAAAATCTGCGGGAGCGTCGATCGTCGAAATCTGGATGCTAACGCGAAGATCTGACAATGTCTTCAACGTCCTGACGATCAATGCTACGTCGATTCTTCGATCTGTGAAGCTTAACTTGGATTGATTGCTCGAATTGTATGTTTCTCTCTCTAGGAATCAGTAGAGGAGAGAGTGGCTCTCAAAAATCATGTTGTGAATAGTACTTTGTATTAGAACCTCCTCCCACTTATATAGTGAGGTGCAAAACACCCAAAAATGGCTCTTCGACTCCCAGGTATGTTTTACCTACTAAATAAGTTATAAACGACATCTTATGACTGATTTACTGAGTCATAAATATCATTTATATTTTTATGGCTTACTTGTGATATAGTAAATATATTACATGATAAAAGTGAATCATTAACTCGACTCGTCATTCCCGCAAATATTAAACGAACCTTGAATATTAAAATAATATTCATTTGTTACATATTTTTCTCATGTGTTCACATATATCTTGTGAATACTTTTAATAAATAAATTCAATATCAATTATTCTAAACTCGAATAATATGAATTTATTTATTACCTAGTGATCGTTCAAACTCAAACATAACTCGGGCCTCGGGATGGGGCCCACCATGTCATAAACTCTTATTCATAAGAATAAACCAAACTTTTGAATACGTTTAGTGTGAGACCTTCTAGGACCTTATCTCGATAGCATTGAATATTGTTCACAAACCAGGAGTGGAGTCTAGCAACTCATCAAAACCTCTAAGGAAATAAAGAAAACTTATAGCAACGATAACATTTTCTATGAACACACGCCGAGTAATATAATATCATTGTCTCATGATATCTCACAAAGCAAGACGCAAACTTCATGTCATCATTCTTTATTGTTTTATTGTTCGTTGACCTTACTAGATGAGCTTACCTTCTTCTACCATGGTCATGGATTTAGTGAAAGTATTATCATCCCGATCAACTAGGCCTAAGATATTACTTACTTTCGGAAGCGACAAATTTTGTCTTGATTATTCAATCAATGTCATACCACCAATGGTGCACCCAACGCAAACTACCTCGCCACAACATAAATGTCACAGTTTTTATCTTGCATCAAAGTAGATGAACAAATAGTATTCACTACTAATAATCTCAAATCAGGAGATCATTACACATGTTCGCAAATACTACCAATAACACCTACAACATGTGGTGGTCCTACTGGCGGGTCAGTCCTCATGATCTCATCAACTCAAGATCACCAAGTGCGAACATCATGAGAAGAAGTCTCAATGCCTATGAGCTCACAACACCTGATAGTTAGACATCATCAGTGTTCAGTCAGTGTGATGTATCTAGACCATAGAACATATGTTTAAGATTAATGTCATAGTATCTTAAGGTTCTCATCATAACCTAGAAACTACTATAACCTTTTGATACAACAAATAATTTATGGACATTATCATGTAAATAGTGAACACAAAAATATCAACACTATTATGATAAGTGTACATAATGCATAACTCATTGTATACATGATGTGATAATCGAAAAATACTATTTAAGTTGAGTCTAGGGCACCCATTATTACAACAAGTCAAACACGCCTCATGGGTGGTAGAAGTCTTGGTCTAAACTTGTCATCGAACAACTTATGGCCCATAGAGAGGTTCCATTTCATGATTCAGAGCTAAACGTCATTTTATTATATTTTAGGTAGAGTGTGTGGTATGTCAGCACGACCACACATCACACACAATAATAAAATGACGAGACTTGAGGGAATAGTTTCAAGACAACCTACCTTATACTCGTAGACATTCACCCATCCAATATCGATAACTGATTTGAGCTCAAACAGGGAGAATCGGAAAAGCAAAAGAAAACCCTGAAAAATAAGGCATAATAGATAAAACCTGCGTGAGACCACTTGGCGGTGAAAGAAACCAAGAAAAGAAGAGAATGGAAGAATGGACTCACCTCTAGCTTCTTATCACAACGAATGACAATTGATTCCACACAGAAACAGAAGAGAAATCACCACAAGGAAGAAGATAAAGGAGGGGCGCACGTAAGACCAGTTAGGGGAGAAAATGAGGCTTTGGGTTTTAAAATCATAAGGGCAAACTTGTAATTTTCCATTTTTTAAGGACCGCACGGTTGGCCAAATCGTGAGCCAGTTGTGCAGCTCTCACTACCTTAGAAGCCACACCATGCACGATCTGGTTGCACGGTTTGTCAAACCATGCACCGATCGTGCGATCCTTGTTGTTTTTATAACCTTACTCTATATGGTTTGATCACACAGTTACTCAAATCGTGCATCAACCGTGCAAAACACCCCTATAATTAATTGTAGGTTTGGCACTATTCTCTAAAATCTTCCACACGGTTTAATCAACTGTGTGTCTACCTTACTCTACATGGATGGTATGCATGGTTAGTACTAATCGTAAGCTAACCATACACCCCAAGCTATAACTCCCATTTTTCATATTTTAGGGCCTTCGACTCCCGAAACATTCTCAAAGCCTCTCCAACTTCCCGTAAGCACAACAAAACACATTAATCAAGAAAGGAAACAAGACTAGAACGAAATTCAAAAAGGAAATGCACCTCAAATGGATCGGGGTTTTACATCGATGCTCAAATTGATATATCTTTTTGTTGGCGTTCAAGGCATTCTTGCCCCTTATTCCTTGGTTCTTGATGATAATATGATATAGACATAATCTTGCCAGATTCTCTGGCCACGCATGACCAATTGATTAATGATGTGGAGATTTTCTCTTTGTCTGATTGTCTTGTTGCAGAAACGTCGGGAGTCACAGCGACAGAACAACGACGCGCAGAAGAGTAAAAAAGAAAAAAAATGAATGAAAACACAAAGATTTACGTGGTTCGGGAATAATCTCTACATCCACGGAAAGACAGAATAATTTCACTATAATCAGGAGCACGATTTACAAGAGTTCATCTCAGAGTTCTTTCTCACAGAAACCCTAACCTGAAAATGGGTTACAAACGGAGAATACGATTCATTGTTCCACCAACCGCACAGGAAGTTTGCGTCGCTACAGTGAAAAGGCGGTCACCCAAGTCAAATATACTACAGTGGATGCCAGATAGAAGTCCAAAAGGCTACAGTAAAGTTGACTCCAAAGTCCACGCTGCTATAGTGCTCTGTCGGTGTCAGTCGGTCAGCTCTGCTACAGTGGTCAGAGATGCTACAATACCTGCAAAATTGGGTCGGGCCCCGGACCCCCAGAGCAGGGGCGCGTTGCCCCCTACAACCCCCAATGAGCTCACCTTGGAGCTCGACCCGCAAAAGTTGCAGGCCGGTGCGTAGTACGGACCGAAAACATTCGGTTCAAACATCACCCAAAGAGGATCGGGCTACACAAATCCAACGTGTCTTCCTCTTCTGTGCAAGTTGTTTGCCATCGATGACGCTCTATTTTTTTCATCTGTTGTGATTGTGTTGCTCTTTCATTCAAACTCTTGTATTTTGGTTTCATTCATCGAAACTGCTCATTACTACGTCTAGTTATGCTTCGACAACATTCATACCAGGGAAAGAAACATCCATCACTAAAACATGATTTGATGGTCAATATTATGAATTGTATTTTCTAATTTAGCCCAAAAACACAACACATCATTGACTATTATGGCCATTGGTGCGCACATTAATATGACACTTCAAGAGAACATAATCTTCGGCTATTAAATCTAATGCCCTTTACCACAAATATAAATTTGATTTCAACATAAAGAAATACTCACATACTCATGTACCTAGTGGATCCTTCTAGGGTCTCTTAGAGCTGAATGGTTTGTTTTATTAACTAAAGGGAACTCATACACATTAATGAATTATCAATGTTATTATAAGGAATTCTGAAAAATGGTAAAATATTCTCTCATGTTATCCTAAAATTCTTGCATGGAATAACCATCATAAGAGCATTTAAACATTATACTACCTACATGTATATTTTACCAAAATCCTTATTGAGGATATAGCTTTGGTGAGCCATAAATGGGTGAAATTACTATGTTTATCCCCAACTACATGTATATAACCCCCCAAACTACATGTATATACCCCCACATCAAACAGGATCTCAACAACTTCAAAACAAATTCTGTGTCACTTCAACCCATTTCCATTTATGCCTCATTAGAGGGTGCATACCTGTGGGTTTTTATAAAATTATTTTCTAAAAAAAATCGCATCATAAAACATCTTTGCAAAGGCAATAACCCTACATGGAAGGAAAAGTGGTCATGTCAAGTCCCTCAGAACACCCCGCTAGGTGATTCCAACCATACAGGCACTGTATAATTAACCTATGCATGATTATTTAACATCTGTTCTTAATTTCTACTTCAAATACAATAACACAAATCATTATAAACAAAAAAAAATATCAAGAAAATATGACACCCCTAAATTCATTTAACATCTACTTGTTCTGCCTTGATTCAAGGATTCAAGTACTCACTCACAAAACCTTATTTATTGCATAAAAATATAACCCAAATGTTGTATGTGAAAGATTCACTTAGGGGTCTAAGAATAAATTCTTATAGAAAAAGAAATAATTCTACCCATTTTCATAGTAACATGGTATAGATCAAATGAATAAGCATGAAACTGTATAAAGTATTAATCATGAGAAATAACGCAACAAAAGGGCTCAGGTGTCCAACACATGGTATGAAAAATCCACCCCCGACCATTATTAATTAGAGCCCCTAAAAACCTCATAACACCAAGTATGTGGTTCCTACAAAGTTAACTGACCCAATCAATCACCTTGGGGTGAGTACAACAATTAGTAGGATATCCCCTTCCTGAAATGAATAAAAGGTGTATATTTGTTCCAGCATGATGCATATCATGTATGGATGAAGAAGGAAATTTTCATGTAAAAACTATAAGATCAAAATAATAATTACTACACATCTCATAAACATCCAATATATGTTATATCATGTCAAAGGCACATAAGAAATTCCCTCAAGGTCTCACATACTACCCATATCAATGGAACTCATATGATCAACCACCACAAACACTGCAGGGAAAGGATCTAATCGTCCTAAGATTTAATTAGGAGGGTCAAAAGAAAAAAAGGGTGTTCCAACAAAATATAATAGAAGTTAAGGATCAGTAGACTGTCCAATGAGTCGCTTCCACATGGGATGAGAAAGTTTGTGCCTAGTAGATCATGACCCCTAGTAACCGAGAAGAGTCCTAACACACACATGCATAGGTCATCACTCAAAGATAAGATTATAAGAATATCAACAAATACAAATACAAAATAAAAACATATAATCCCTTCTAATACAGCATTACCCCGCTCAATAAGAAACACAAACATGTGACCCCCAACTAGGTCCTACTCAACCTTTATCTGGAGGCTCAAGCAATTGAAAGAGGACGATAATCACTAGTGATCTCAAAAATCATTCAAGTTAAGATAAATGTAAACCCCCTTTTGAACAACATGAAAAATCTCAATTAAATCAAATACATGGAAGAAGATAAAATCCAACTTTCACAAATAATCACCACCGCATGCCACAAATCCTAAAACCCCTGTTATTTATGAAATTTTCTAATATAGATCTAATGAAAACATCCATGGTTTAGGCCCAAATTAGAGGAGGAGAGAAGGAGATGGAAGATGAGGGACTCATGAACTAATACACTGAGTTTGGAGGAGATCCACTAAGAGATGAGTAGGAAGTCATCATTCATGTGGGAGGGACAGGGGGGGAGGGGTAGGGTGATCTCCTTTGGCATGCGAGTAAAGAAGGGTACCTGAATACGCAGCCTCCTCGGAAAGATCATTTAAATTATAATATTATAATTATCTTTAATGATTTAATTAAACATCTTATACAATGTTTATTTTATATTAGCTCTCCCAAATATAAATAATCCGATTATTATATATGCCTCCACTAAAATCATCCGATTAAATAAATCAAGACCATGAGGCTCTAAGGTAAAATCAATGCCAAAATGGTCCATTTATGAAACGCATGACTGGCTTGCAGGTTAGCGAAACCTTGAAAATGAAAATGAAAATGTGTTGGCAATGGTTGCCAAGACTGGGTGAATTATTTCCCAAACAGTGCATACTAATCCGGATTTCACCAAACAATATCCCACTTTATTTCAAATCAATAATTTAAAAAAATATTGCCCAAAAATTAGTCGGGTGTTATAATCTCCCCATTATAGGTCTTTCCATCCTTAAAAATCCATCAATAAGTTCTCTTGAATAAAATAACTCAATCCATTATTGTGACATCATAAAATTCCATGCTTAAGCTTATTACGACATAATGATATGCTTCCGCAACGTCCATACTGGGGAAATAAATATCCTTCACTAAAACATAACTTGGTGGTCTATAATAATAACTGTATTTTCAAATTAGGCCCAAAAGCACAATAAATCATTAAATATCATAGCTTCCTGGCCAATGGTGCCCTAATCGACATGATAGACGAATGTAACATATTCTTCGGTCATAAAATATGATACTAATTACTAAAAATATGCACATGAGTAGCTTAGAGAAAGATTCATACACAAATGTATCTAGTGGATCTTTTGAGGCCTCTTCGAACTAAAATGGCCTCCTTCAGTAAGACTTTAGGAATTATACACACTAATTCATTATCACTGCTATAATATGGAAATCTATCAAATGGTAAAATACTCTGCCATGCCCGCCTCAAATTCTCTCTCAACATAACCAACATAGTTGCATTTAAAAATTATACTGCCATATTCATGTATATTTTACCTGAATCCCCATTGAGGGTGCCTCCCTGGAGAGCCAGACATGAGAAAATACACATGATTCTATACATGGCTACCAGCATACAACCCCATATCAAACGAGTTCCCAGTAAACCCATAAAAAGATCATTTTCACCTCACCCTAATTCATTCTCAGGATCATTTGAGGTTGCAATGTACATATGATATTTGTCGATTTTACATAATATTATAACTAAAAAAGAATCATAAAATAAATCTTTAAATTTCCCACCATATCTCACGACACTCAAGTTGTCATCTTATAACATTTTTAAATCTTTGAAGCAGCGAGGTAGGTTGTTCAATTAGAATGATATTAATTATCAGTAACACCCTCTCGTGAATGGGAGGAGACAACCACCCTACGTTGGAATGAAAAGGGGTCATGTCTAGTCCCTCAAACCATCCCTCTAGGTAATACCTGCCATGCAGGCATTGTATAATTACTCTCCGCCCATGATCAAACATTCTGCCTTAATTTCCCCTTCAAATACAATAACTCGCATTGTTATACACAACATAAGATTTCAACCAAATTTGATACCCCTGAGGTTATTTAGTATCTCCTTTAGCTCCCTTGAATCCAAGCATTCAACTAATCACTTACCTAAAAATCCTTATCGATTACATAGAAACATAATCCAGATTCAATTTTTGCATGCGAATGATTCACCGAGGGTTTTCGAATAAATTCATGTAGAGATCCAGACCTTGAGTTAACTCAAAATGAATCTCTTATGGGAACATTGTGTGTCCACCCACAACATTTTATAAGAGGGATACATTATAGCATAGGACTCTCTCTCTCCAACTGACTTATTCTGGTGAATTATAACCAATTACTCCATGTGATAACCCAAGCGAAGTAAGTGGTGTTGCCTTGGATTGGCCTAAATCCTATCTTAGGATATCAAAGGAAGAGGTGCTGATTGAGTTATTAAATTATGCTCAGTTTCTCCAGGTAAATAATTCATGTGATTTACCCAAAGATCCTCCTAAATCCCAATAATAAGGTCACTCATGAATTCTTCAAACTTAATAGACCAATTTTTTACTTAGTAAAACAAAAAAAAAAAACAAGGAATCGTGAGAATTATTTTACAGTGTATGTAATAGTGTCCACAAGAAGATTTGTCAAACTTGGTTCCTCAACTCTCCAAGATTCTCTTAAAATTCACATTGTGACATTTAATAGAGATTCAGTCGATGATTTATCTTTAGATAATGTTGAGGTGGTAGAAATGATAAATCCTTCAGTCATCGCTTCTTCTCAATATATTGATTTAGAGAGTTCCACTCTCACTCTCAAAATGGGTAATAAATATAATTATTAGGGAAAAAATTATGGCTCGGGGTGTTCATTAGTTTGTTCTTGTCCCTTGCTGAAGATTTTTTTGTTTCTTACTTCATAGTAACATGTTTGGCCACCAAAAGGGTGTTTTTTTAATAAAATTTTCTAGTCTATAAGCTGTTAAAAAGATGTAAATATATATATTATCATCAATTCAGATCACTGGCCCGTTATCCCAAGCATATTCAGAAACCATAAAGGTGCAATCTTTTCAACAGTGAATGGGGCTTGGTTCTTTTATGGCTAATAATGGAACTAAAGCATTCATAAGACACAAACCCTTTCAAGAACTTCGTCTGAAACAAGATATCTGGAGGGAGCAAAACAACAAAACGTTCTAAATGAAACAAAAATGTGTCACCAGAGCCATCATGCAGTCAGTTGCTGAGCTTTGTTAAGGATGACACCCTCATATTTCACCTGGAACCACTTCATTGCATCCTCCTTGGTAACCCGGTGATGCAGCCCGATGCGGGATTTGCACCTCCGGCGCCGGCCAACACGGTAGCCCGGGCGCTCCAAAACAACATAGAAGTCCATACCATAAATGCCAGTTGAAGGGTCATACTTGATTCCGAGATCAATGTGTTCCTGGATACCAAATCCGAAACATCCTGTATCACTAAAGTTCCTCCGCAGCAACTCGTACTCCTTGACCTTCAGCCCACTCTCCAGTAGCTGCATTGCTTTGTCGCCCCTAACCGTGACGTAGCAAGCAATCTTTTCATTGCGCCTGATCGAGAAAGACCTCACGGTGTATCTCGCTTTCGAGAAGACGGGGCTCTGACCGCTCAATTGCTCCAGCACCTTCGCTGCCCTTGTGAGACGATCGCCGCTTTCACCTACGGAGATGTTCAGGACGAGCTTTTGAACTTTGATTTCGCGCATCGGGTTGGAGATCTTCTTCTCCGAAGCCATGGCTACCAGCGTGAATAGCCGCCGCAGCGAGAGAGGGGAGGAAGGCAAGGGACACGACCCTCGGATAACGTTTAGGGTTCTGATTTCCAATTTCTGGTTATATATATATATATATATATATATATATATCATTGTACTAAAATAATAATAACCTCATAAAAGATAATTTTATAAGGAAAAAAAACATAATGAAAATTTGAATAACACGTCACTTATATGGCTCATAAGTAATATCCCAATTCACCTAGAAATTTTTTAAACAAGCCCCGATACATTTTACAAAACCAATAACAACATTAATATCCCTTGTTATGATACATTTCAACATCCTCTAAAATATAATACTCCATCTAAAAAAAATTCATGGGTAATAACCCTTTTTTGATAAATCATTTCAAACAAAACTCAATCCACGTGCATAGAAGTTAGGACTAGTTATGGTCAAATCTACCAAGGATCTTTTGTTTCATAAATTAGAACAATCAGATCATATCTTTTGAATAACCTAATAAAAATATCATGATGACTCGATATCCTACTGAATCGTTCTTTCATTCTTTGGATCCAAACACTATTTAATTAGATCAATGTTGTGCCACTGCATACCCCAAGGACAAGGCACTCCCATTGATAAGTAAAGTGCCCAGGTTCAGTGAACCACTGAGCGTGGGTGGTGAATTAGTGGTCTCTTTTTACAAATTATTCTTTTAAATTCAATCACTTGGATTGCGTCTGATCTCAATCCCCTCAACTTTTTGTCTCTCAACACTCCCCCTCGAATTAAGCATTAAATAAAAGCACAAGAACGTAATGATCTTTACGAAGTTCACCTAAAAGGCTTACTCCTTGTCATGATTGGTTATGCGCCTCAATTACAGATTCTTCACTACAATCAATCTTTGGTTATAATGATTTGACACTTCTCACGCCAACACAGAGTCCCATTGTGTACACACTTGCGAGCTTCTCACTGTACTTCCACTAATTAGCTTCACGTTGAAATCATAGCTTCACACTGTATCATCCTTCAATACCCAGAGTTGCGCTAGTTTCATAGCTTCCCACCGTGTATATACAAGCGTTTCCTTCCGACTCCTTTTAAAGTGGATCAACGATCAACACAGGGATACCACTGCATCCTCATAATAGATCTCTTTCTCACTCAATACATAATCTTCAACAACCAGCAAGTCTTCAAGAGTCGAACATGCAACTAGGTTTCTGTACGCATCTCGGTTTCAAAGAACTTCTACAAAATCTGCTCGCTTGGCTTTCTCAATTCAACCCGAGCTCTTGTGATCTTCAGATATCCAACAACTCCTCAATCACTGAAAGTCTTAACATAAGAGATATGAATAACAACAACACAATCAATCTTCCACTTAGTTTCTTCTTTCTTCTTTTTTCTGAAGCTTATGTGTAACACTCTGATATTTTGGAATATATTTTTCTCTAAACTCATACTATGTTTGATCACTTTCTTTACACATAATACCGAACTAAAATGAGTTGCAACACATTATATAATGGTCTGAAATATTCTTGAGTCTTCCTTTTCCATTCTGGGATGTCTGGTAGTTCAGAAGAGTTTTTTATAACTTAATAAGTGGTTTTAAAATGGTTTTTGAAATCTGTGGAAGTAATTTCAAGGTTTTAAAAGTTTTTTGGGATGTTTTTAAAACAATTCTAATATTTTAGAAGTTTTTTTTTCAATTTTGGGAATGATTATAAAGCATTATCTTAATTATTTATAAGTTTATGTAAGTATAAATTAAATATTTTAAAATTTATTTGTACCCTTACGTGGGACCTTACCTTCGTGTAAGGGTAAGTTGTTTTTTCTTAATGTGTATAGAGGTAAAATCGTTTTTGAACTAGGTACGTAAGGGTGGACCTTGGTTTCCACGTGTCATGTAAAAGTCCTTGAGAGTTTATGAATCTCACGTAAAGGTCTTTTCCAGATTGCGTAAGGGTATGTTTGAGTTTTCTAAAGCTACATAAAGGTAGCTTGTGTTTTAAACTAGCTATGTAAAGGTAGCTCGTTATTTTTATAACCTTCATAAAGTCCATTTGGTTTTCCTTAAATCCACGTAAAGGCAGCTCACTCTTTTCCTTACCTGAGTAAGGGTAACTCGAGTCTCATGTAAGGGTAACTGCTTAAAACAGAAGCTCACATAAAGGTCAACGCATTTTCTTAAGCTCGCGTATGGGTAATCAATAATGTAAGGGTAAAATCATGTTACCCTTACGCAGTAATTGCGTGTCGCGTATAGGTAGCGTTTTTGGCTTAAAATTCCAGTTTTCACTTCCCAATATCTTCTATAACTTGTTTTGAATGGAAATTAATGAAAATAAATGTGGAAAATATAGTTTTGAATATGTTAAGAAAAGATAAATTCAGATCTTGACTCTCATGATTTTAGGAGTTAAAAGTGAGTCCACGGGATGAATTAGATGAAAACAAAAATTAAATGCATTTTGATATAGTTTTTCAATGAAGTTTTCTCAAATAATATGAGAGCTCTTTGTTTTTCTAAAACAAGAGATCCTTCTCCTCCATTTTGTCTATCCTTCTTATTCTTGATTTATAGTGAATCAAAACTTGCTGCTTGAGTTTTGTGAGTCTTCTGAAAATCATTTGAGGCTCCTTCTGCATATTCCAACCTACGCGCATCATCTTCTCTCTCCTCCCTTGTTATTGCATCATGTAAAGCTTCTCTTCTCCAAGTAAGGGATCCATGAATTCTATTTGTTTTTTTGAAAGTGTGAATCAGTCATTTTTAAGATTCTTTGTTTAAATGGATGTGATTAACCTTGAGAAGATAATAATCTAGTTATATCACATGAAGAATGTTTATTGAAAAATCTAAAAATCCAAGTTGTAATGTAGTAAATTAATTATGTTATTTCAAATAAGGAAATATATGAAATGAGAGAGATTAGAATATCATGCAATGGTTTAATAATTTTATCCAGAATATGGGAATTGTATGACTAAATAATATATATGATATCCTATAAGTCATATGAGAAAAAAAAACAAATTGATTGCATTAATCCTTTTAATAATTGATAAACTGGAATTTATCTAGAGAGAGTAAAAAGGGAGTTATTGTATGATCACTATTAGTCTTGCTTATTTTAAATGTTTGCATACTGATGAATGATAATTTATTATCATACTAGAAAATTATTTAAGAAATATAAAGAGAATAATCGCATGCTATATTATCTTTTTAATATTTCATGATCCATAAATTGAAAAAAATTAAACAGAGGATAAATTATCTCACGCAAATAGATATATTTGATAATATGTAAATTATAAAGGATAGAGAGAGTATAATCACATATAGATTTGTGTGTATTATTTGAAAATAATAATATCATTTAATATAGAGAATTAAGAGGAGAAGTTATTATCTCCTGCCAATGAAAGAAAATTTATTATCATTCTGGAAATTACCTAAAAAGATAAGAAGAATAATCACACGAAAGTTTATCAATATTAAACCAGAATATGATAATCGAAAGAAATTACATTCTATAGAATATTCATATTATATTCCCTTGATATTTCAAGAATTGAAAAAGAAGTATAGTTCATGCACTACAAGAAATGTAGTAAATTGCGGCAGTTTTACAAACTACCTCTAAACGTAAAAAATATATTTCAGACCCCTTTTTTAACAATGTTTTTGTAAAGCCTCAATATTTAGTAGTGGTTTTGTTTAAAATTACTACTAAATAATTTTAAAAATTATTTTTTGAAGGTTTTGTTTAAAAGTATCGCTATATTTAAAAAAACACAGTCCCCCCCCCACTCAAAACGCTCTCGTCCTTAACCTCCCCCTCATCGCCACTCGATGCTGAACCTACCTCAGACTCCCCCTTGCCATCACTCGATGTCGTACCCCTCTCGAACACCACCCTGCCGATGCTCAATGCCAGACCCCCTCTCAATCCCCCTCGACGTCGCTTAACACCGGATCGTCTGCCCTCTCAACCTCGATGTCGGATCCCCGTCTTTGATTCCCTCTCCACATCAACACCACCATACCCTCTCAATGATTTGGGGTGATCTCTCTTAATTCATTTAGCCTTAATGATAGTTAATTGACAGTGTGCTCTATTTTATGGCAGAATTGTGTAATAGAGTTAGGTGTTTGATCACTATTGATGGAAAACCTAACTAGATGGGGGTGGATAGTTCTTTTAAAAATTAATGACAAAAACAATCAGAGTTTATAAAATATTAATTTGTAGTGAGTGCAGTGTTCTTGAGTTGAGTTGTAGTGAAAATAAAAAGGAACAAACACAAGATTTATAGTAGTTCAAATCACCAAGATCCTAGTCCACTACTCAACCTCCTTTACTCCTTGAGGAGATTTGTATTCACTAAGAACCTCACTTTTAAAGGTGTGTGAACTTCGTTACAGACAATTCCTTTTTAAACAACCCAGATGCACAACCTAGTCTTTTTACTGGAGACTCAACCTAGTTTGTATCCTGACTTTTGATCGGGAGTCACAAACCAAACTTCCTTTTGGGTGGTAGAATAACCATAGAAAAGAAATAATTTCTTTCGATGGGGAAAAACATAAACCACAACATGAAGAAATACAAACATAAATAAACAAGATTACATTAATAAAATAAATACCGAAAAAGTAGTAAATGATCAAAATGTCGAAGAAGTTTAAGCTCGATGATCATTGATCACTTATATGGAACAATGTAGAAGGTGAATTCCTTCTATGATCACAACAAGAGTGTAGAAGTCACAGAAGACACTACCACAAAAACAGTTTTTCGCAGCGCCCCCTCTTTATCAGCGCTAACGAAAAAGCGCTGATAAAAGCACCCCTTTATCAGTGCTTTTTTTAGCGCTAATAAAGGGTCGACTTCAAAAAAAAATTAAAAAAATATATTAATATATTAATATATAAATATAGTTATATTGATATATAAATATAATATATAATTTTTAAATATATTTTAGATAAGTATAAATGTACATTTACACTTAATATACTTAATATATAAGATATTTAGTGAAAATGGATTCTTAAAAAATTAAAAAAATATTTTAAATTAATAATTTGATAATTATTATGGAGTAATAGTCATTTAATAACAATTTGAAGACTAAAAAAATTAAAAAAATTAAAAAAAGATCCAAAATATGTTGAAAACGCAACTCAAACTTCAAACGACCATAACTTTTGATCCGGGAGTCCATTTGAGCTCTACCACATATCAAATCGAAGCCTGCGACGAGATCTACGTCGTTGTGACTAAGGAAACCCCGATCAAGGGATTTTTGAGGCCAAAAGAGGCCCAGAAGGCCTCCAAAATTGAGTTTTTAGTCGGGGTACCCTGATTTTTTTAACATTTTGTGGATTTTCAGCCTTGTTTAAGGGGGTATTATTGGATTTTTTTGGTAGGTTCTGAATTTATTCCAAGGTATTACATTCATATTGATATTATGACTTTAAAATTTCATCATTTTTTATAATGCACTGCTATTCATAATCAAATATATAACAATATACTCATATTTCTTATATATTCACACCTAAAAATTTAATTATAAATATAAATAATAAAATATATTTACATATAAAATATATTATCTTTATCTAAATAATAACTAACATCCATTTTATTTAAAATACAAATATATGAATATTTATATACCTATATATTAATCTAACTATATATATATATATTAATCTAACTATATATATATATATTAATCTAACTATATATATATATTAATCTAATAACTATATATATATTAATATAACTACATATATATATATATATTAGTATTACTATAAATATATATATTAATATCACTATAAATATATATATTAATATCACTATATATATATTAATATAACTATATATATATATTAATATAATTATATATATATATATATTAATATAACTATATATATGTTAATATAACTATATATATGTTAATATAACTATATATATATATATTAATATAAATATATATTACTATACGAATAAATATAACTATATATATATATATTAATATAACTATATATATATATTAACATAACTATATATATATATTAATATAACTATATATATATATATATTATAATATAACTATATATATATATATATTATAATATAACTATATATATATATTAATATAAATATATATTACTATACGAATAAATATAACTAAATATATAAATATATAGATATATATTAATATAACTATATATATATATTAATATAACTATATATACATAAATATTATAATATAACTATATATATATATATATTATAATATAACTATATATATATATATATTAATATAAATATATATTACTATACGAATAAATATAACTAAATATATAAATATATATATATAGAGATATCATGAATTGGAAGACAAATCAAAATAGAGTAGTGGTAAAGGCTTAGACGCGCAGAGGGGAGGTCTCGAGTTCAAATCCTGGTGGAGGCAGGGGCGAGCGCGCATGGGGGAATAGAGAAACAAGCGCTGTTAAAGGGTGAAGGGGGTGCGTGGGGCGCTGTACATGGGCAGAAAAGCGCTGTAAAGGGGGGGGGGGCTCAAGCACTATAAAAGCCCCTCGATTGGCAGTATTTTTTAAATTTTTTTAAATTTTTTTAATTTTTTTTTTAATTTTTTTTACCTTTTATCAGTGCTAAAATGAAAGCGTTGATAAAGGAAGCGCTAATATAGAGGTCTTTTATCAGTGCTTTTTTTTAGCGCTGATAAAAGGGGTCTTTATCAGCGCTTTTCGGAGCGCTGATAAAGGGGACCCCCCTTTATCTTCGCCGGCTTTATCAACACTTTTTCTAGTGCTGATAAAAGTCATTTTTAGCGCTGATAAAAGCCGTATTTGTAGTAGTGAGGCTGCGAAATTTTAATGAGAGAAGTAAGAATGTCAAATATGTAACACAAGTTGTCTCTCTTTGAATGATCTTCACAAGTATATATTTTATATTTTGAAGAGATCTCCCAGATCATTAAAACATAGATCCTCTAGAAGCATGTCCATGTCTAATATATGCACGACACTTGTTAGTGTATAAAAATGAAAATATATGACAACTACCATTGTTTGTTAAATCCATACTTGAATAACATAGAATACATTTGGGATTTACATTACTTCATGCAATATTAATATAAAATAATTAATATATTAATAAAAACAATTGTAAACAATTCATAATTATAAAACATTTTAAATAAAAATATAATCTCATAGATTACATATACAACTGTAACGTCTCGGTTCCAAGTGTTGTCCAAAGGAGCCCGAGACCCGGTTGGTCACATGGCCTCAAGCGCATTTCCCCGAATGCCAGAGGCTTCCGACTAGCAGTGAGGGTCTTGGGTGTGATAGTGGGGAAACTATGCACTCATTGGTAGAGTAACTCAGCAGAAACAAATAGATAACAATAGTAAAAACAATAATACCATACAATAAGTAAACAACGAAAGAATGAAAGTAAATAACAACTGGAGCACATATATAAACGATGCATGTCACATATGTCTAGGAAAGTAGCCAAACAAGTCACATTGCTGGAATAAAATACTAAACCAAAGTACAAGAAAAACAAATAAACTCCAGCAGCATCACAAGCCTCAGCTTGGTCCCATGCTCTCCAGCTCCACAACAATCAAGTGCCTAGAGTAGAAGGGTGTTTGCCCTTATCTATACTTGCAACAATATAATCTGCTTGGGCCTAAAGCATGACCCAAATAGGGTGTGAGACAAATCCTAGTAGGCAACTACCCAAAGATATGTGCCTAACTATCAGTGAATATATATATATATATAATAGACAAATATAAAAAATGAAGTAATAAACAAGGAAGTACTCAAAAGTAAACAATCCTACAGTTTCAACTACATTCATTTACATTGATTAACTATTCAACTAATAATTCACAAGTAACCCTCTGGGAAAGTTCTCATAGCCTAATCACTCCGGTTCAACTTATCATTTAACAATAAAGATATAACGACCCCCTGATATAGCTCACACAGTCTAACCCCTTTGGTCTCGTGCAAACAAAGACTCTCTGAGGAAGCACTCATTGTCAATTCCCCCTATAGTATTTTAACGATAAACTACAAACTCTATGAGGAAGAAATCAATGTCAATTCCCCCTGTTGTCTCGTAACGATAACTATAGAAACTTTGAGGGAGCACTCAACGTCAATCCCCCCTATGGTCTCGCAGCGTGAAAAGTACAATAGATACTCTGGGAAAGCCCTTAACGTCAATTCCCCATTTGGTCTCACTACACCAGGTTCTCACAACCTTGTGTAAAGAAATCATGTACAAACGATATTCAACATCCAAAGTAAAACAAAAATACTATTTGGTTAAATAGCGACAAAGCATAACACAAGCATGTCAGATAATATCACTCCATCCTAACAACACCAGGCATGGAAAACAGAGCAGACTAACAGGAAATTCTAGACCCAACAAACAATACCAGATCAAACATGGGAAAACACATAGAAAGGTAAATAACCCTATTTACAATAAAAAACCCATAATCAAGCAAACAAGGCATGGAATACATTAACATGATTATATTACCTAAACACGCAATACCCTAAGTTAGGGTATTGGGCACTTTTGCACATATAACTCAAAGACAATCTACGGAAAGACACAAACCACCTACCTCGATGTTGTACGATTGATATAGTTTAACCTCAGCCTCTGGATCGACCTAGAATGCCGTAGATCTATAAAAATGTCTAAAACGTACAACCATGGATATCTCACGAAAGAGGAGAAATCAAGAGATGAGGCTTTAAAAGAAGGAAGAACTCACCGTGGTGATTTCAATGCAATTGATGGTGTTTGATTCGAAGAATGGACAACCAAACAGGGGATTAGAGAAGAATTGACGATATTTATCGCTCCTGGATGAGACAGGTTTAGAAGAAGACAGTTCTGTCGATTAGATGTGACCCCTGTCCGATATAACAATTAAAAATAAAAATACATGGTATGTTCCCTGAGGATATACATCGTATAAAGGCCTTTACCAGGCCCCACTTTAGGTGATCTCCAGGTCACCTCACACAACCATGTACTCGACCATTACACAGCTACCCGCAGCAGCTGGGTACACGGAGTGTACTCCAAAGTACACGGTGTGTACTCCATAAATTTCCAGATTCTCCCCTTTTCCTTAAAAACACATGATAACAAGTTTCATACTTGAAAAAGAAGATCCGGGTTCTTACAAAATTTCCCCCTTAAAGAAATTCATCCTCGAATTTCCCTAGCAAGGTGGCGATGAAGAAGAATCCTAGAACACCTTCGGCCACTATGATATCACATCGACCTCCCTCTCCCAAGTCTTGTCTTGTACTCACCCGTACTACTATAACACTTATGCCAAAGGAATAGACTGGCCACAGAGAACCTTCATGCTTCGATCAACAATCCGGATAGGATGCTCCTTGAATGATGCATCCACCTTTAACTCAACCTCTTCGGGTTGGAAAACATGAGATGAGTTTGAGAAGTAATGCCATATTTGAGAAATGTGGAAGACATCATGCATGGATCAGTACCTATGAGGTAACTGCAAACAATAGGAAACTGGCCCGACTCTCTCCAAAACCTCAAATGACCCGACGTATCTCAGCATAAGCTTTCCCTATCTCCTAATCCTCATGTGTCCCAAACTCAGTATGACACGTAGGAAAACCTGATCTCCGACCTCTAACTCTAGATGTCATCTTTTTCGATCAGCATAAGACGTATTCCATGAATGTACAGTAGTCATCCTCTTCTGAATCAACTCCACCTGCTCTGTGGTCTCCTGGACAAGACGAGATCCCATCATAGCTGCATCTCCTACCTCCAACCAACATAGGGGTGATCGACATGGCCTACCGTACAAATCCTCATATGGTGCCATATGAATAGTTTCTTGAAAACTATTATTGTAGGAAAAATCTACCAGAGGTATGTGCTTCTCCCAAGAACCTCCAAAATCTAGGACGCATGCTCGAAGCATGTCCTCCAGCACCTGAATTGTATACTCAGACTGACCATATGTATGGGTATGGTAAGCTGTACTCAGAAGTACCTGTGTGCCCAAAGCCCTCTGTAGTCCCTACCATACCCGAGAAGTAAAATGGGCATCCTTGTATGAAACGATGGAGTGTGGAACCCCATGAAAATATACAATATCTTGGATGTACAACCTTTTAAGCTCATCGACATTGAATGTCTCCTTAATCGGTAAGAAGTGTGAAACCTTTATGAGTATATCAATGACAACCCAAACTACATCATTCCCTCAAGGAAACCTTGGAAAACCTATTACGAAGTCCATCACGACATCATTCCACTTCCACTCGAGAATGAGTAACTGCTGAAAAATCCATGCCAGTCATTGATGCTCTGCCTTCACCTGATAACAGCTGGAACACCTCATGAAAAAACTAGTAACATCTCTCTTCATGTCTGGCCACTAATACTGACAGTGTAGATCTTGATACATCTTGGTGACACCAGGATGAACCACCCAAACTGAAGAATGAAAATACCACATCATCTCCTCGCGTATGTTTGCTAACACCCATACACATTCATGAAAGCACAAAATCTCATCCTTTCCCACGATCCATCCATGAATAAGGTCCTCTCTTGACACACTCTCTCACAGGAATAGGATTTCAATATCTGATAGATACCTCATTCTCACTCGCTCAAGAAGAGTAGAGGTAATATCTACAGAAGAAATAAACAACTGACCTTGTCTATCATACACCTCCAAATGCATCTCAGATAATAGAGCCATAAGATTCCACTCACTACTGGCCTCTTAAACTACCTGTATCTGAGTCCTCCTGCTCAATGCACCAGCCACTGCATTTCCTTTCCTAGGTGTGTAGGCAAGATCAAAGTCAAAGTACTAAAGGTATTCAACCCACCTTCGCTATCTCAAGTTCAGATCGTGCTGAGTGAAGATATACTTGAGAATTTTATAGTTAGTGAAAACCACACAATTCTCTCCAAAAAGATAATGTCTCCAACAATGTAAAGCATGAACAACTGCATCCAACTCAAGATCACGCATTGGGTAATTCCTCTCATGTGGCCTCAACTGGTGAGACCCGTAAGCAATGACTCCTTCCCCCTGCATAACCACTACTCCCAGCCCGATACCTGATGCATCACAGTAAACTGTGTAAATCTTGCCTGGCTCTAGAAAAACTAGTATTGATGTTGAAGTCAACCTCCCTTTTAACTCCTGAAAGTATAGATAATAGGAATCTGTCCACATATACTTTACACCCTTCTTAGTTAGACCCCTCAGTGGTGTTGCTAAGCATGAAAAGTATTGTATAAAGCACCTGTAGTAACCATCCAGCCCTAGAAAACTCTGCACCTCAAAGACGTTCTTTGGATGCTCTTAAGAAACCACTAATCTCAATTTCTCTAGTTCTACTGATACTCCTGTCTCTGAGATAACATGACCCAAGAAATGAATCTAGTCCATCTAAAAGTGGCATTTTGAGAGCTTAGCATATAACTGATGCTCTCTCAGTGTACTCAAAATGATCTCAAGATGGCTATCATGGTCGTGTCGAGTGTGAGAGTACATCAAGATATCGTCCAAGAAAACCACCAAGAAAGAATCCAAGTAAGGATGGAACACTCGGTTCATCGATTCCAAACAAAATACTAGCGCGTTTGTGAGACCGAATGACATAACCACGTACTCGTATAGACCATACCGACTCCAAAAGGATGTAAGAGGTATATCTAATGGTCTAATGAACAACTTATGATAATTAAATCTCAAGTAAATATTTGAGAACACCCAATCTCCTTGAAGATGGTAAAATATATCATCAATTATCGACAAGGGATATCGGTTCTTGACCGTAAACTGGTTCAGCTTTTGATAATACACACAAAGTATGAGGGTACCGTCCACCTTCTTTGCAAACAGGACAGGTGAACCCCATGGAGAAAAATTGGGTCAGATGAAACCCTTTTCCTGTAACTCCTCTAATTGTTTCTTGATCTCTTGTAACTCTGGTGTAGCCATCCTATAAGGAGGAATGGACACCGGTGCCGCTCCTGGCACAAACTAAATAGAAAAGTCTACCTCTTGCTCCAGAGGCAAACCTGCAAATTTCTCTGGAAAGACATTCCTGAAACAATCCACCACTAGAGGAAAGTCCATCTGTGAAGTCCCCTGGTCATCCAAATACAAACTAGCAATCTGGGTTGTAACTCCTCCCAACCCATGATGCTCGGGTCCCAATCTGCTCGCCTGAACATCCCATTCACCCTTATGTAGAAACAAACTACCCTTTGGTGACATGAAACTCACCCTACAGTGATAGAAATTGACAAATGCATGGTAGGGAACCAACCGGTTCATTCCAAGAATGACATCATAACCTGTAATCTCTAAGACATAGAGATCCCATAAGAAGTGACACTCACTGACCTCAAGAGGGCACTCCTTCCACTGACATACACTAGAAATTCTAGTCCCCAATGAAGTGTCTAGCATCAAGATATCAGTAAAAGTAAAGACACAGAGCTCAAGGCTCTCCAAAATAGAAATAGATATTAAACTATAGGAATCCCCTGTATTGAAAAGAGAAGAATCTAAAACTGAGGCAACCAAAATTGTACATCTAACTGTAGAGGGTTCGGGATCCTTCTCCTGCTGGGTCTACTTCACTACAAAAGTATAACTTGTTCTGCGGCCCTGTGACCCTGCCTGACCACCCTGAGCTAATACACCCTGTTGTCACTAAAATCCTGGAGAATGGCTACCATGACCACGACCTCCACCTCATCCTGAATGGCTAGACAAACTCCAGTTCCCAGACTGATGAGAAACTGGTAGTCCTGCTCTTAAATAAGGATCCATATAAGAACCTCTATCACTAGTTGCTGGTGATAAAAACTAATAGAAACATTGAAGATGACCCATCTTTCCACAAGATTGGCACTCAAATGGGTCTCTCGGGAAAAGCGCCCTTGTATGCCCACCCTTCTCACACTAGTAGAATACCGCCTAGCTACCTGAAGGTGCATCCCACCTACTCAGATCTCCACATGTAGACTCCATGCAGTGCTTCCTACTATCAGCCGGAGAAGCACCAACTCTGGATGTTGAACTGCCCTGGCCCACAGCTCTAGAATCCCTCAGGTTGTGCTCTGTGATTAACGCCTAGTTTACTATGGAAGATATGGTCATCAACTTGAAGATGTTCACCTGAGATCAGATGCCATGCTTGAGACCATCCTTAAACTTCCTCGCTAGGAATAACTTATCACCCCTAGAATGGGTTTGAAGCGTTTCATCTCTGTGAAGAAAGAATAATACTCCATGTCTGAGAGTGTACCCTACTCCAAACTCATGAACTCTTGGGCTTGGTTGGCCCTCAAAGTTTCTGGGTAAAAGTAGTCATATAAGGTATGCTGGAACTCACCCCAAGCCATAACCTGATGGCATCCCACCTGAGATTTTACATCCCACCATATCTTGGAAGAATCCCAAAACATATACGTAGTGAGCTTTACCCTCCTCTCTAGAGGCGTCTCCAGATGTTTGAATATAGATAACATGAATTCTAACCATGACTCTACAACCTGAGGTCCTCCATCCCCTAAGAAAGTGGGAGGATTATACTACTGAAAAACCTGTATCAATTCTTCCATAGACAGGGTATGAGGTGGTGCTCCCTTGAAAGTCTACATAAACCTCATGAAACCTTGTCAGAACTGTGCATTAACACCTATATCCAGAATGATGACTGGTGCCAAGACATTCACAACTGGAGGATCTGCTGGTAGTCTTTGATCTACCATGTCCGATGTATGATCGTTGCCCTATATCTGGAGTACAAACAGAGGATATCTAGGTGGCATAAATCTGCAAGGTCAAGCACACGCCTAAGTTCAAGATTATAAAGGAATAAAACTTAGAAGTGTAAGAAAGGAATAGGAGGAAAAAATATTCAATTTATTCATGGATACACGACGCGTTCCCTTAAGCCCTTACATGGGCATGTACTTTAGCCAACACTGGTCATGTAACACCCCATACACATGACATGTTATCCCTTGACACGACGTGTACTCAAATCATTCCCCCATTCCCAAGTTCCTCTACACGGCTAAACCACACGGTTCCCTCAGAACAAGACTACACAATGTGTTTGTGCCAGACACAACATGTACTAGAAGGAATACATTGACCCGTGTCATTAGTCCCATGGCCAGTTACACGGTCGACTCCACATGGAGTGTTCAAGATGGACATGGTGTGTACTATCTGATTTTTCATCCACATGTGTCGTTAGTCACATGAACAGATACATGGTCTCTACAACATGGCGTGTACGTCCGGTACACGGCGTGTTCCACCAAAGATTTCCCAACCCTATTTCCCTGCCCACACAGGTAGTCACACAGTCAAGGATTACATGGTGTATACATATAGTACATGGAGTGTACGTAAGAAAAAATTTTCCTTCCCAAACAGAAGGATACATGGTGTCTATTCATCATTACACACCATGTATTCTTGGTTTTTCTGGACAATAAGCCTCAAAAACTAATCCGAAAGCCCATGAATCACAGAAACAAACGTTTAAAGTGCCAAATTATGATCCATGAGGCCCCATACTCCCCGTGAATCAAATATTGGCATCTTATACATGTACATCATAAGGAATAACAGTGTAATCAAACACCTGATCCACCAAATTCTGATCCATGAGGGCCCATAACATCTCAAGGACCAAAGTTTGACACTCATTCAAATGAAACCTTAACAATTCAATACCCTATCAAATAGTAGGTATTCTATCAAGGAATATATTATAATAACATGCATATCTAGAACAACATCTATCACAACAACATGCAATCAATAATTCACCCTAAATGGCATGACAAGAATGCATGACATGTGATCTCTAGGAAGTGCCTATATGATGCATGAGATGACATACCCTCATCCCACCAGGTTGAAACAGAAATAGAACCTCAATAACATCAATGATAACAACAAAAAACATGTGAATCACCCAATGGTGAAATCAAATCAACTATAATAATTTCAAAACTAGAAAAAATTGCAATATTTGAGGCATATTGGCTTTTATCTATACATGAGTTAGCTACTCCTGGGCACAACTTATTACCAAATAACTATTCCTTCTTATACCTGTCTATAGGATCCAAACAGTAAGTCAATAAGAAAAGAACCTCATTTGATACCACTTTGTAACGTCCCGGTTCCGGGTGTTGTCCAAAGGAGCCCCGAACCCAGTTAGTCACATGGCCTCAAGCGCATTTCCCCGAATGCCAGAGGCTTCCGACTAACAGCAAGAGCCTTGGGTGTGATAGTGGGGAAACTATTCCCTCATTAGCAGAGTAACACAACAAAAACAAATAGATAACAATAGTGAAAACATTAATACCATAAAATAAGTAAATAACAGAAGACTGAATGTAAATAACAACTAGAACACATATATAAATGATGCATGTCACATATATCTAAGAAAGCATCCAAACAAGTCACAATGTTGGAATATAGTACTAAACCAAAGTACAATAAAAAAAAATAAACTCCAGTAGCATCGCAATAATTAGCTTGGTCCCATGCTCTCCAACTCCACAAAAATCAAGTGCTTGAAGTAGAAGAGTGACTGCCCTTATCTATACCTGCAATAATATAATCTGTTTGGGCCCAAAACATGACCCAAACAGGGTGTGAGACGAATCCCAGTAGGAAACCACCCAAATATATGTGCCTGACTATCAGTGAATATATATATATATAATAGGAAAATATACAAAATGAAGTAATAAACAAGGAAGTACTCAAAAGTAAACAATCCTACAGTTTCAACTACATTCATTTACATTTATTAATTATTCAACCAATCATTCAAAAGTAACCCTAAGGGAAAGTTCTCAGAGCCTAACCCCTCTGGTTCAACTTATCATTTAACAATAAATATATAATGACCCCTTGGGATAGCTCACACAGTCTAAACCATTTGGTCTCATGCAAATAAAGACTCTCTGAGGAATCACTCACCGTCAATTCCCTCTATAGTCTTTTAACGATAAACTACAGACTCTCTGAGGAAGCACTCAATGTTAATTCCCCCTATGGTCTCATAAAAATAACTATAGACACTCTGAGGGAGCACTCAACGTCAATCCCCCCTATGGTCTCACAACGTGAAAAGTACAACAAACACTATGGGGAAGCCCTCAACATCAATTCCCCCTTTGGTATCACCACACCAGGTTCCTATAGCCCCGTGTAAAGAAATCATACACAAATGATATTCAAAAGCCAAAGTAAAACACAAATACAACTTGGGTAAATGGATACAAAGCATAACACAATCATGTTAGATAATATCACTCTATCATAACAGCACTAGGAATGGAAAACAAAGCATCCTAATAGGAAATTCTAGACCCAATGAACAATACTAGATCAAACATGGGAAAACACATACATAGCAAGGTAAATAACCCTATTTACAATCAAAAACCCACAATAAAGTAAACAAGGCATAACATACATCAAAATGACTAAATTAACTAAACACAAAATACTCTAAGCTAGGGTATTGGGAACTTTTTCACATATAACTCAAAGACAATCTACAGAAAGGCACAAACCACCTACCTCAATGTTGTACGATTAATATAGTTGAACCTCAGCCTCTAAATTGACCTATAACTCCATAGATATACAAAAATGTCTAAAAAATTCAACCATTAATATCTCACTAAAGAGGAGAAATCAAGAGATGAGGCTCTATAAGAAGGAGGGAATCACTATGGCGATTCCAACACAATTAACGGTGTTTGATTTAGAGAACGGACGACCAAACAGGGGCTCAGAGAAGAATTGGTGATATTCATTGTTCCTAGATGAGATGGATTCAAAAGAAGATAATTCTGTTGATTAGACATGACCCCATTCCGATATAACAATTAAAAATTAAAACACACGGCATGTTCCCTAAGGATACACGACATGTATGAGCCTTTACCAGGCCCCGCTTTAGGTGGTCTCCAAGTCACCTCACATGGCCATGTACTCGGCCATTACACGGCTAGTACCCGGCTACCCGCGATAGTCGAGTACATGGCGTGTACTTCTTAAATTTCCAGATTCTCCCCTTTTCCTCAAAAACACCCGATAAAAAGTTCCATATCTGAAAAAGAAGATTCGGGTTTTTACAACAAAAAAACAACAATAAAATAGAGCGTGATATGAATATCAAATTGCATGAATAAATGAACATCAAATATTTTTACAATTATTTTTTCACACTCTACAATTATATTTCAACATAAAATAATAATACTTTTAACAAAGGAATTATTTTTAATAACATCAATTGAAATATGAAATAAAATTTCAAAAAGAAATTTTTTCAACTAACGATGGATCATGACCTACCACTAAAAACAGAGAGCGATGTCTCATGAATCACCGCTAAAAATAGAGAGCAGTGGCACATTATCTACCGCTAGAACAAAGCATATGTTACCATTAAAATTTTAAGAAAAAATAAAAAATGGTTAATCAAAAAAAAATTTATTCTATGCCAATGTGAAATTAGAGGCTTGATATTATTAGATGTCCAACGGTGACTCATGACTCACCGTTAGAGATGCCTAGTGGTGACTCATGACCTACCATTTGAGGTGTCCAGTGGTGGATCATTGAAATTCATTTCCAAACAAAAATAATATTAAATAGATGAATAATATACTAAAAAATAAATAATAAATAATTTTAAACTACAAATTAAATCTACTTTAACCAAAAAAAGAATGAAGTGCTCCTGTTGAAGCTTGAAAATCTTTTTCCAGCAAAGAAATAACAACCTATGAAAAATTTATGAAGATCAGGATAATAAACTGATGATAAAAAATAAGAATAAAAAATAAATATAAGGAAATCTACAACAACTAATGACAAAGAATCTCTTGTTTGAGCTTAAAGATCTTTTTCCAATACTTGTACAACAGAAAAACAACAACCGATGGGTAAAAAAATAACCCACCATTGATGTCCAATGGTAAGAAATATGACCCATCATTGTAACCTGGAGATAGCTCACTGGTCCACTATTGGGTTCCAATGGTGGCTCATGACTCATCCACCATTGGTATTTTCCAATGGCGACTCAACTCACCCACCATTGGTATTTTCCAATAGTGACTCGATGAGCAACCAACTGAGAAGAGGATTTGAACCAGAAGAAAAATCCAAGGAAGAATATGAAGATTCTTACTATTTAAAACTCAAAAGAATAAGCATAAATAAATGTTGAAACCAAATGAGATAAAACTACAGGATTGAGGAAAAGTAGAACCAGTAACACTAGTTTAAGAAGATTACAAAATAAAAAAAAAATACAGAAGAACTTGAAAGGAAGAGAAGCACCGGTGCAGAGATGCTGGTGAACTAGAACTCGATGGTTAGACCACCGAAGAAGATGATGAAAAATGAAGAAGAAAAAAAATGAACACAACTATGTGGGATTTCAAAAAATAAAACATGAGATAAGGAAAGTGACTAGATGGCTTGAAAAGAAGATATCCAACGACCGACAATTCAACCGTGTTTTTAAAAGATGAATAGTAATAAGAAAATATTGTCCCATATCAAAATTAATAAGTAGAGGGCATGTGGTATATTAACCAAGGTGTGGTGATCATTGGTTTGAATTAAAACACAATGCACACACGATGGGTGACCTAGCCCAATCCATGTGCTCTACGGGTGCGATTCATGGGCCTTATACATGATCCCACACACAATCCATGTGCACAATGCTTACTGGATACACCAGCCTCTTTCTAAACTGTCTGTGGTAGGCTTTTCTATGGGTTTGACCTAATGGGTCCACTATGTGGTTTAGAGCTAGCCACTTGGATCATAAGGAAGACCAATATTTTTTCTTTTATATTATAAAAAATATGACCTTAAGTAGAAAAAATATTTAGACAAATTATAATATTTAATAAATAACATTATAAAAAAATATATTATTAATTTTAGAACTTATAATTAAAAAAATTTGAGAATATAATAAAATTGAGAATTTAAAAATTTATAATAAACTTTGAGAATTAAATAAGAGAATTTAATATATTTTTTTTATTAAGAGTAATTTATCAAAACAAATAAAACTATTGAAGTATTTAAAACAAATTCAAATACTAACAAACTCCCCCTTTTTGTAAATTAAAAAATAAATTATTAAATTTTAAACAAAAATCTCCCCCTTTTGAAATTTATCAAAAATTATATCAAAAATTTATTATATAAAAAAAATTCCCTTTTAACCAGAATCAATAAAAGTAACAAAATAGCATATTGTCATAAGAGTAAACATTAAGTTACAGTATTCAAAGATAGTAAAATTGAGACAGAGTAAAAGTTTTAACAATGAGATTATAAGTAGTATCAATTAATTTACATTTGAATAGAGTGAATAATATTTATCAAAATGAAATATTTACACAAAATAGAAAATTTAATCCTTTTTTCATGTTAAGTTGAAACATTATAAAATTAAAAAAAATTACATTCAATGAAAAAATAAAATTGATTTTTATGAATAAATATATAAAAAAATATGCTTTTATAAAAAATTAATATTTTCTTTTCTTTAAGGATTTTAAAACAAACTACCCCTGAGTTTAAGCATAAAAGTATTAGATTAAAAAGAGTTTATCAAATCAAAATTTATTAATTTTTTTTGAAAAAATTAAAGAAATAAAATATATTTATCAAATTGGAACAAAGGTTTAAATAAAATATTTAGTACAAGAAATTTATCTTAATTTATGAACTTAGACTAAATTCACCTCGTAAGAATTAAATCAATTTTAGAATAAATTGACTATTTAAAACATTTCATACTTCTAAATAAATTTCAATTAAGAATTATGAAAAATTAAATTATAAAGAACATAAGATATTTGAAAGAGCATAAAATACTTCCCTAGATCAGTTTTTGAAAAATTATTTCAAATAAACGAGGGAATATTATGTTTTCATAGTCTAATTATTTAGATACTTATTCAAAACTTACATAGTGGTATTTTATTTAAATCAACAAAAAAGAGGCAACTCCACCTAAATTCATGAATATTTAAATATAGATAAATCAATACTATTAAAAAAATTTATAAAAAAGTAAACATATAGTTATCATATTCACAATTGAAATTTTAACTATGTATACTACAACAATTTTACTTACTAAAGAAAAATAGATAGAAATTGAAGAAAAAATCTTGAATTAGAAATAAAAATATTATTAAAAAGATATTAGATATCTTGTATGCCATCATATAAAATTATATTAAAGAATATAGTATGCATGCTGGTTAACACAAAAAAAATTACTTATCTGGGCATGGGGGCCAGCTTAGGTCTAATAGGATTTGAGTTGCATCCTTTTGGTACCCATGCTATCATAAGTTCAATAGAATTCACAAAAGATCTTTTGACCACCCAAATAGATTTCAAACATTTGTTTCTTGTTGAATCTGAATACAAATTGTCAGATAAAAAAGTTCTAGGATAACCAAAATATCAAGTGAATCTCATTGAGCATTCATTTTAATAATGACCTTTCATTCTATATTTAAATCAAGTTAAAATAGAAATACATCCTTTTGAACTTCTAGCAAAATAAATCTTATTTAAACTTGGAGTAATACTTTTATATCCAAAAACATTCTTATTGGTGTTTATTTTCATTAAAGACACAATCTTATCATATTATTGTTTACCTTTTAAAAAATTAGATAAATCCTATTTAAGATTAACAACTTCATTCTTCATATCCATATTCTCTTTTTGAATAGTTTATAAATCTGTATAAATCTTTTCATTGGATCTCGAAGTTGGATTTCTTAATTTTTTATTTTCTTATTTTAATTTATTAAATTCATTTTCTAGTTTATTTAGACCATCCACAACTAAATTAAATCTTATATCTTTTTCTTTATCATTTACCACCAGAAAGTCTTTAAGTCTTTTATTTTCATCTTCCAGTTTCAAAATCTTAGAATCACAATTCCTTTTATTTTATTCATTTTAGGAAACAATGATATTCACATTTTCACATTCCATTTTCAATTTATCATTTTATTTGACCAACTTATTATTTTTACATTTAAATTCTCTATATCTTTCAATCATTTTGAAAATACCATATCTCAATTCTTCATTATCTTTAAAAAATTGTTTAACTCTAGAATTATTAGAATTAGAATAAGTATCTTTTTCACTTTCAGATATTACATTATGATCAACATTTATAGTATTTATTAACTGAGTAAAAAGAGAATCATTTACCTCACATGTAATACCCATTAGGGAAAGATTACCTATTTCCTTTTCATTTCCAGAGTCACTGCTTGAGTTAGAACTATTTGAGCAGTCCCATCCTCCAAACATAGCTTATTTTTATTTCCTATTTTTATCTATGTAATTATTTTAATTCTTGAGTTTTGGTGATATCAGTTATAATGTGACCTTTATTCCTATACTCATAAAATTTTAGATATGAAACATCATTATTCTTACTTGAATTACCTTTCTTGTAATCTTTTTCATTATTTCTTTTAAATGGTCGCTTACCACCATTGCTTTTCATCAATTTGAAAAGTTTATTTCTAAAGTGATTCATATACTTATCACTTTCCTATAACTTAGAATTAGAGGAATTATAAGTATCAATTACATTAGATGTAAATATAATAACTTTTTCTTTTTGTATATTCCTCATCTACAATATTACTCAGCTCTAACTCATAATACATTAGAGAGACTATAAGTTCATCTAAAGTATATTCCTTAAAATTTTTACTCACATCTATGGCCACCTTCTTTGCATTCCATCTCTTTGGAAGAGATCTCAGTACTCTTTACACTTGAGCTGTGTTGTCCAAGACTTCTCTAAGAGCACCCATACCATTGGTGATACTGGTAAAACGATAGAACATAGATTCTTCATCTCCCATCTTGAAATCCTGGTATTATACTCAGAGCATTCCCAACTTGGTTTTCTTAATATTGTTAGTCCTATAATGAGTTATTTGGAGTATCCTCCATATATCACGAGCTCTCTTCCAAGCTGAAACATGGATATAGATACTTCTACTTATAACATAGTACAAAATATTTTTAACTTTATAATTCAAAACATTTCCTACCATGTCATTACCTACCAAATTCTTCGAATTAACCTTGGGTAGTTAATATGACTTTTTTATAATGATCCAATGATTCAAACTTAGTTGTTTCAAGTAGGATTCCATTCTGTCTTTCCAGTAGCCATAATCAGTCCCATCAAAGAAAGGGGGGGTTTTTTGGTATCCAACCATCAATGTAATTAAAACCGTACATATTAAAAGATTTTTTTTATTTTTTTCCTTATAATTTTAAGCCTAGGATATCAGGTTAGAATATAGTTACAAATAATTAGTAGAAATAATATTCTTAAAGATTAAAATAGATAAATATGTTAATTGATTAGAGCCCCAACTATGTTACCAATTGTTGGGTCTCTATTGATGGAAAATATGAATAGAGGTGGGGGATATTTATTTTAAAAATTAATGATAAAAACAATCAGAGTTTATAAAATATTAATATGTAGTAAGTACAGTGTTCTTGAGTTGAGTTGGAGTGGAAATAAAAAGTAAAGAACACAAGATTTATAGTGGTTTAGATAACCAAGATCCTAGTCAACTCCTCAAACTCCTTTACTACTTAAGGAGATTGGTATCTATTAAGAACCTCACTTTTAAATGTGTGATAACCTTATTATAGATACTTACTTTTTAAAAAACTTGGAGGCACAACCTTGTATTTTTACAAGAGACTCAACCAAGTATGTATCCTGACTTTTTATTAGGATTCACAACCCAAACTTCCTTTTAGGTGGTAGAATAACCAAATAAAATCAAGACCTTATTTTTGATGGGGAAAATCATAAACTAAAACACGAATAAATACAAATAGAAAGAAGCACGATTACACAAATAAAACAAATATAAGAAAAGTAGCAGATGATCAGAATGTTGAAGAAGTTTAATCTTGATGATTTTTTATCACTTTTATGGAACAATTTCAAAGATGAAGTCCTTATGTGATCATAATAAGATTGCATAAGTCACAAAATATTGTGAACAATTTTTGAGAGTAACAAGAATGTCAAATATGTAACACAAGTTGTATCTCTTTGAATGATCTTCACAGGTATATGTTTTATATCTTTAATATATCTCCCATATTATTAAAACATAGATCCTCTAGGAGCGTTTCAATGTAGAATATATACACAACACTTGTTAGTGTATAATTATGAAAATATATGACAATTACCTTTGTTTATTAAAGTTGCGCATGAATAACATAGATACATTCGAGATTTACATTACTCCATGAAATATTAATATATAAAATTAATATATTAAGTAAAACAATTGTAAGCAATTAATAATTATAAAATATTTTAAATAAAAATATAATCTTGCAGATTAAAAATACAACAAAAACTGTAGTAAAACAGAGCATGATATGAATATCAAACTGCATGAATAAATAAACATAAAATATTGTTACAATTATTTATACACACTATATAATTATATTTCAAAATAAAATAATAATACTTTTGATAAATGAATTATTTTTAATAAAATCAATTTAAATAATAAATAATTTTTTTTAAAAATAAAATTTTATCTAACGGTGGCTTCTGACCTACTGTTGAAAATAGAGATTGGTGGATCATGATTTACTACTGAAAACAAATAGTGGTGACTCATGACCTACCACTAGAACAAAATAGATGCTACTATTGAAATTTTAAGAAAAATTAAAAATAGTTAATCAAAAAAATTATTCCATGATAGTGTGTAATCAGAGGCTTCATGAGAAGAAAATAATTTTTTTAATACCATTGAATTTCCAATGGTGACTCATGACACATCATTGGAGATGTCCAAAAGTGACTCACTACCTACCATTGGAGATTTCCAGTGGTCGTTCATTGAAATTAATTTCCAAACAAAAAGAATAATAAACAACTAAAAAATATACTAAAAAATAAATAAGAAATAAGTTAAAACAACAAGATTAAATACACTACAACCGAACAAAGAATGAAGAGCTACTTTTGGATCTTGAAAAGATTAAACCAATAAAGAAATAACAACCTCAGACAAATTTATGAAGACCAAGATAATAAACAGATGATAAAAAATAAGAATAAAAAATCAATAGAAGGAAATCTATAACAGAAAATGAAGGAGAAACTTTTGTTGGATCTTAAACAGCTTCTGTCAATACTTTTACAATAAAAAAACAACTGGTGGGTAAAAAAATAACCCACCATTTATATCCAATGGTGAGTAATATGAACCACTATTGATGTCCAATGGTGAGTAATATGACCTACCATTGTAACCTGACAATAGCTCACTAACCCACTGTTGGGTTCTAATGGTGGTTCATGACTCACCCATCGTTGGTATTTTCCAACGGTGACCCGATGAACAACCAATAGAGAAGAGGACCTAAATAATAAGAACAATCCAAGGACGAAGATGAATATGATTACTATTTAAAACTTGAAATAATAAGTATAAAGAAACTTTGAAACCAAATGATATAAAACTTTAGGCTTGAAGAAAAGTTGAACTAGTAACACTAGTTCAAGAAGATCATAAAATATAAGAAAATATAGAAGAACTTGAAAGGAATAAAAGCACTAGTGTAGAGACACAAATGAACTAGAAGTTGATGTTTGGACCACCAAAGAAGATGATAAAAAATGAAGAAGAATAAAAACAAACACAACTGTATGGGATTTCAAAAACAATACACGAGATAAGAAAAGTGACCGACCGACTTGAAAAGAAGAGATCCGATGACTCAAAATTCAGCTGTGTTTTTAAAAGATGAACATTAATAAGAAAATGTTGTCCCATATCAAAATGAACAAGTAGAGCTCGAGTGATATATTAACCAAGGTTCACTAATCATTGGTTATAATTAAAACACAATGCACACATGGCAAGAGACCTATCCCAATCCATGTGCTTTGAGGGTGTGATCTATGGGCATTATACACAGGCCCACATGTGATCTAGGTTCACTATGCTTAATGAATACACCAGCCTCCTTGTAGGTTTTCTATGGTGGGATTTTCTATCGGGTCGACCCAATGGTTCCCCTATTTGGTTTAGAGCTATCCACTTGGCTCACATGGAAGGCTAATATTTTTTCTTTTACATTATAAAAAATATGAACTTGAGTAAAAATAAAACATTTGGAAACATTATAAGATTTAACAAATAACCTTATAAAAAAATATGATTAATTTTATAAATTGTAATAAAAAAAACTTTAGAATATAATAAATATGAGGATTTAAAAAGTTACAATAAAATTTTAGAATTAAATAAGATAATTTAATAAAATGTTTATTGAGAGTAATTTATCAACACAAATAAAATGTTTAGTAATTAAACTATTCTAATTCTACTTCAATGATTATAGTTTAGTAGATTTGTGAATTCTTTGTGTTTTAGGGGTATTTTGGGATCCATTATTGGTGTTAATTATTTGTCTAGTTTGAGATAAATATCCTCTTGGACACTATGATATTTATTTTGATGATTTTATAAAAAAATTTAATTGCTCTTATCTTTGAATTTTTAGTGTGAACTTAATGATTTTAAAATTGAGTTCTATCAATTGAGAATGATATTACATGAATTAATAAGTGATAAACATTATATATGAATTTTTTTAAGTAAATAAAAGTGAAATTTCTTATAAAAATATGTTTATTTTGATAAATGGTTAAATAATACATGAAATTGATGTCAACATTATTAAAAGAATTAATAATAAATTTATTTTTGATTGAATTATTCTTTAGTTTTATATAGTTATGTTATAGTGTGATGTATTGTTATAAATGGTAAAATAAATCATGAAATAAGTGTTTGGGTATAAATTTTGTGTATGACTTCTAAAAATATATTTATTTCATGTTCTATCGGTTATATAATATTTTAATATAAATTTATAAATGAAATTTCACGTGAATGATTAAATTATGTATCTTAATATGTTTATCCTCATTAAAAAAAATTCAACTATCTTCCTTTTTAAAATTAAATGTATTTAATTTCTATATAAAATAAAATAATTATATTTTATATTTTATAGTGTAGGAAGTCAAGTACATATGGATAAAAGTTGGATTACCTTACAATCAAAGCACAATAATTTAAGAAAAGATCATATTTTTTAAACTTCCATATTGGGAATTTAGTTTCTTATCTCATAATATTAATGTTATTCACATTGAGAAGATTGTGTGTGATAATGTCCACATCAATATGAAACGCTGTCTATAGATAAATGAGAATGGGAAGTATCCATCATCCATTTTTGCAATGAAAAATCATTAGAAAAATGTTTTCCTTCAAATATTAAAAAATGAAAAAGTTCTTAATAGATATTCTAGTAATATTTCAAGATATATTGATTTTAATTTTCGTAAGATACATGGATTGAAAATTCATAACTCACATATATTGATGGATCGGTTTCTATCTTTAATAATTCATAATTTGTTACCTGGAAAAATAACTACCATTTTAATAATTTTTTTCACATTCTTTAGATATCTTTACAAGAATACATTAAACCCCAATGATTTGGATAATATTTAAGAAATAATTGTATGTATTATATGCCATTTAAATATGTTCTTTTCCCCATTATTTTTCACTATGATGATTCATCTGACAATGTATTTGTCCAAAGAATCTAAAATTAGAGGGCCCATGCATTATCTATGGATGTATCCCATAAAGAGGTATTTTATTTTAATACTATTTTCATTAAAAAATTCTACTTTTTTTAGTCAATATTTAAAAACTATTTATTAATTTATTACCTTTTATCATTAGGTATCTTGGTTATTTGAAGTCTTATGTGAAAAATAAAGCTCATCCAAAAGGTTCTATTGTGGAAGGTTACCTTGTCAAAGAGTGTCTAAACTTATGTTTAAGGTATTTGGATTCAATAAAGACAAGATTCAATCAAGTGATACATTTTGATGATAATCCAAGTAAATTATGGGCTAATAATGAGTCATTAATGTTTCCAACTTTAGGTCGAGAAATTGGAAAATTCTCTTCATATTTATTGAAAAATATGAAATTAAGACAAGCAAGCAGATATGTGCTACTCAATACTAATATTTTCAATACCTATGTCAAATAATTAAGGACACAAATGAAAAGACACCTTAGGAGCTGAACTCAGAATGAGACAGAGATAAAAAAGTTGTTACTATAGAAATTGTTGAATGGTTTAGATTCCATGTAAGTTCTTAATCTAATACTCAGTTTGAATATGTTTACAATTTTCTAAATTATCTAAATTTTTTTTATATCAACTTTTATAGGTATTGAATGATCATAATTGAGTTGAACTATCAAAATATTTGAAGTTTTTAGCTCGAGTTCCTTTGAAGGATGCTAGGATATTCAGTGCTTACAATATTAATGGATTCAAATTTCATACTATTGATCAAAATGAAGATTTGAAAACAAAAAATAGTTCTATATTCAAAATTTTAGATCAAGGTTACCATGGAAAGTTGGCTGATATTATCAAGTTAAATTATCATGGAAAATTTTCAGTTATGTTATTTAAATGTAACTAGGTCAATATTAATAGGGGTATAAAGCATGATTCATTACAATTTACTTATTTCTATTTCTCTTGGTTGATCAATATTGGTGAGTAGGAAGAATATGATATATATATTATGGATTCCCTAGAAAAACGGTATATTATGTTGATAATATAGTGGATGAAGGGTGGACTATTTTTTTCTATATGAAACCAAGAGACATGTATGATATGAGTGATGAAGGTGAAGTAATTTATGATAGCGAACTCCATCAATAAAAATAGACTGAATTTATTTTACTTGAAGATATTGAAAATTTTAGTCTTGTGAGGGAGAGTAAAAAAGAAGAAGAATGAATGAAAGAAGAATAAATAATGTTAACAATGGAAATTGATAAAAACATAAACAAACAAGAATAGAATTTGTAAGTTGTTTTTTTATATTAATATGTGAAAGATTTTTTTTTATATTAATAAATAAAATTACTATTTTTTATATTAATAAATACAATGATTTTTTTTATTGTTATGCACTACCAGAAGAGGTTTTGTGATAGTACCTTCTCTATGTCACAGGGTTCTCATTCTACCTCTATGTCATAACATAAAATTCATCACATACATTGTACACTTTTTATACCATTTCATCTTATCCTAATATGCTTTCATCCATATGTATGACTTTATTCTAGTAGTTATTTTTTTCTTCAGTAAATATTCTAAGTCAAAGGACTTTAAATATTTCTTTAGTATCCCCCATAAAAATAGTTCTTCAATTCTTTGATTAATCCACATCATAATCTCATGATAATTATGATAACACATAAGATTATATCATCATACAAAATTTCATTTACAATTATCATAAACTATATAATGAAGTCATAATATAAGATACATTATTCTTCATATCAGTGAGTCTTATTGTATATTTTTTACTTCACAAATACATATCTCTTGATATCATGATATCATAGTGTGTAATATATTTTCCTTTATAATATATTTTCCATCCATGAATATCATAAATATGATATTATAAAAACATATTCAATGATCAATAACCCTAACCGATAATTCCTTAGATTCTAAACCAAAATCTTCAAATCCACTTCAATAAGAATCATTAGAATTAATGAATAACTATAGGATTTTTAAACTAAAGGGAATATTGTAGATAACATCGAAAAAATTATAAATATCAAAATTATGTTGAAATAGGTCATAATATCATAAGATATTTACTGAGACTATCATATGTTATGATAATACAATATTGGTTTTCTATATCATAGCATGTGGATTACATTCCATTTAGTGTGATTCAAGTCTTCTTATATTCCATTATACATGTATAACCTCATTTATCATGCAATGTCTTCTCTTATGTTCCATTCAGTTCATTAAACTCTAAATTTATATAGTTTCATGACAGACAAGGATTTTTCTCCAACTTTTAGTTTTACCATTCTACAGTGTCGCATTTTTCATGTGATGACCATGTATTGTTATCTTTTGATCATAGTTTTCTAAAAAATCATAAGAGTAAACTCTGAAACTATAAAGGTAACTTCCATCAATTTTAAGAGTCATTTTCTGAAATATATAACACATATAAAAGCCAATTCCTCAAATTTATGGTTTATTTCCTTAGTGTAAGAGTCATTAGATTGTGAAATTATAAACCCCTCTTCAAATGTAAGGGTAAAAAATTCTTTATCATAAGAATAAATTCTAAATTCATAAAAGTAAACTTCAAAATCTAGAGAATTAAAATAATTAATTTTACCTGCACATGTATAAGTATTATACTCAAACAAATTATCAGATCTCAACAATTGTGAGAGTGAATTATTTAGAATGTAAGATTCATTTCATCATGATGTGAATAATAATGTAAAAGTAACATTCCAAAACCCAAGAGTTATGAATTAGAGCCTTATGATGGGTTAAATTGAGTAGTGAGTTTAATGAATTATATAATGGATCATCAGATTTTATGAGCATGCACATGGCTTCTAATTATTCATTATTTTAACATTACTTAAACTAAATTTGGATTAAATCATATATCATGTGAATTGTACTCTATTTATTATTCATTGAATATTCTAATTACTGATGTGTGGTCTATTGAGCAAAGTATTGTTTTCAACAATACATGTTAATGTTATTTAAAGGGGGAGATTATTAAAAATAATACTCTGTCTCTTTATGATAATTTTGATGCTCACAAATACCCTTAGTTATTTTCTAATGATTTTATTTAGTATTTTTCAGGAATTTATTAATTTATTTTACTCTTGATATAACGAGAATTTATTACTTATTCGAAATCGGCTTTAGCGTGTTCTGGAATCACTGTTCATACCTTACGTGGATAAATATAGCACAGAATCTACTTTAGTGCATTTTGGAATCACTGTTCATACCCTACGTGGATAAACGTAGTGTAAGGATGAAAAGCGTGTATACTTTTTGAGATAAGAGAAAAGTATGGTTAAACAACCATACGTTTTCAGCGAAGTATGGAAGAAGAACCTTACGTTAGGAAGGAACCTTACGTTTTGGTTATCAGCAAAATATGGAAGGAGAACCGTACGTAAATTCTAAATGTTACGTTTGTTTCTCAAAAGTATGGTTCATCAACCTTACTTTTGTAAACAACCATACGTTTTTGGAAAAGTATGGATCAAGTAAAAGTACAGATCTTTTACCATACGTTTGAGAGTTGAAGAAAAAGTATGAATGATCAACCCTACATTTATGATTCAACCTTACGTTGTAAACCTTACATTTGAAGACTATGTCATTAACCCTGCGTTTGGAGGCCACGTCATCAACCTTACGTTTGGCGTCAGAAATTTTGACAGACGATATTTTTGTGCAGCGATCAGTAAGCTGATTATTGGGCGGATTTCAAGCCGGATTTAAAGTCGTTTTTAAAGTATGACTTTGACTGATTCAAAGCCATTTTATTAATGGATTTAAGATCGAATTAAGAGGAGATTTTTATGCCAAGTCTTAAGGGAAGTTATGACTTCTCTGTAAATTCAAAATTTTGAATATCGTGAATTAGAAGGTGACTTTTATGGATCTAAATGTGCAGGAGATATGCTCAGATTTATTATATATGTTCTCTCTGAAACACCAGGTACATGTGTGTGTGTGTATGGTGATCGATCTATTATTGAAAAAGGTAGAAAATAGAGACTGCAAATATTCACGTTGATCCGCTGATTCAAAAGGAGTGTCAAAGTTCTATTTGTTCAAGAAGAAGGAACTCGATAGAAGATTCACTTGTTCTGCATCGAATTTCTACTGTGGATCTACTACTGCTGAAGTTGTGAACTATATCTCTATATCTATTGCAACTGGATCGACTCAGAACTGCTTCGTCTTGAAAATCAATATTTCTAGAGACTTCGATCCATCTGCTGTCAATTGCATTCTGTTGCAATTGTGAAGATCAACTGGAAAATTTCTTTCTGAAATTATTTTTATTCTTGAGTAACCAGCTTCTCGTTATAAGCTGTGTAGGTTCGTGTTTGAACAAAAAGGCTTTGTTTTTCCTTGGATTGTAAAGGTGTCAACTGCCTATACTCAGTTGTGAACCGGTCTGTGGAAAAGAGGACCAGATAGTGAAAATCACCAAGCTCGTGGAGTTGAGCATTGGTGGAGTGGACTAGGGGCCTTCTATTCCCCAAACCACTATACATCTTTGTGTTCTTGTTTTTACCTTTTCCGCTGCATGATTAAATCTGATAAAGTATAAAGGAAAGAACTCGTTCAATCAAAGAGTTATCGAAAAATTGTAAAAGACACAATTCACCCCCCCTCTTGTGTATAATCTGTAGATTTAGATCTAACAATTGGTATCAGAGGGGGAGCTTCTGATAGAGGCTTAGCAAGAAAGAAGAATTTAAGGATTATACAACAGAGCATCATGAATGATACAAGATAAGAGATGTCAATGGTTAGAGCACCATATTTTAATGGAGACAACTATGGTTGCTGGAAATCGCGCATGATAATATATCTAAAAAACCTTGGATATAAAGTCTATTCAAAGATTTTGACTCCTTATGAAATTCCTGGAAATCCTGAAACATGGAGTGCTGCTACAGAGGCAGAGTATGATATGAATTCAAAGGCTATGAATGAAATCATCTGCGGTCTAGGACCAGATGAATTTAACAGAGTATCTCAGTGCCCAACAACATATGAGATGTGGCAAACAATAGCTGTGACATATGAAGGAACATACAATGTGAGAAAAATGAGATATACAACTGCCAAATTGAAATTTGATACTTTTAGAATGGTTGAAGGTGAAAGCATTACCCAAATGAATGGGAGATTGACAGAAATTGTCAATAACATAACAGCTCTAGGAGAACCTATCAAGCAGGATGATCAAACTTTAAAAGTAATAAGGATACTTCCTATTCAATGGAATGGTATCTCTGTTTCAATCAGACAATCAACTCCTGTCAAAGATCTAACCATGAGAGAGCTGATTGGTACACTGATGATGTATGAAGCTGAAATGCAAGATGAGGCTAATGAACATAAAGTGCTTATCAAAAGAGAAGATACTGCCTTGAAGGTAACTTCACAACAAAAGAATAGAAAGATGAAGAATAGAGAAGTCAAAGCTAAATCAGAAAGCTCTGACTCATCAAACTCAGATGAAGAACTGGCTCAGCTAGCCAGGAAATTTAGAAAGTTCTACAGCAAGAAAAGAGGTTTTAAAAAATCCTTTAAGAGAGATAATAAGGAATTAAGATTTTATGAATGTAAGAATATGGGGAATATTAGACCAGATTTCCCACAATTGAAGGATGCAAAGAAAAAGAAATTCTTTAAAAGAAATGACTTTGAGCAGAAAGACAAGAAAGCTATGAAAGACACTTAGAGTGTGTCTGAAGACTCCAATAGCTCTTCTGAATCAAGCTCAGAGAAAGAAGAAGTTAATCTAAAAGAAAACATGTGATTTATGGCAGAAATTGATGAGGTACAATCATATTACTTCTCTGAATCAAATTTTGAATCAAGCTACACAAATGAAAAACTTGCAGCCTACTGCAATATGCTTGAAGAAAGATATGATTCACTATTTAAGAAACACAATTCACTAAAAAATAAACATAAAACCATTTCAGATGAAAGAAATACAATGCTGAAACAATATAAAGAATTAACTGATAAATACAATTAGATTAACAATAACTATATTAATTTTGAATCAAGAATAAAAATACTAAAGGATGAAGTAGAATCTTACAAACTGGATGCATTGGTTTTTACAAAAAGAGAGAAATCATTAAATAAAATTCTTGGAAAAACTATCCTTAAAAAGGAGATATTTGGAATTAGCAGTAAAGGAAAAAAACCAAATCTATATAAAAATTATTTTGTTCCTAGCTCTAAAAAGGTTAATTGTAACTTTTGTGGGACAAAGGGACATATAGCTAAAAACTGTTTCTTAAGACAACCTCAAATTTGTGGTATTAAGAAAGCCTATGTTTCAAAAGACTTATATGATTCAGCTAATTTTAAAAGAACAAAGCAAATCTGGATACCCAGATCATTGCTTGCTAACACCCCTTAACCCAACAAAATATGGGTACCAAAACAATCTATTTGAATGTCTTTGCAGGTAGCAGGACACCAAATAAGAAAAGATATATGGTACATGGATAGTGGCTGCTCAAGAAATATGAGTGGAAACTCATTGAATTTTTCTTCACTCACTCAAAAGGAAGGAGGACTTGTCACATTTGGTGATAATGCTGAAGGAAAAATCATTGGCATTGGAACTATTGGAGATCCAAAAACATTCTCAATCAACAAAGTACTTTATGTACAAGGATTAAAACACAATTTGATAAGTATCTCTCAACTTTGTGATGATGGATATACTGTTGATTTTACTAAAAATTGATGTACTATTTCTAAAGATAAACTGTTTAAATTTAAAGCACCAAGAACTAAAAATGTCTATACTTTGGATTTAAATTCCTTGTGTAAACAACAAGCAAACTGTTTGATTGCTAAAGTAAGTGAATCCTGGATCTGCCATAGAAGACTTGGACATTTCAATGTATATGTTTTACATAAGTTATCTAAGAAACATTTAGTTTCTGATTTACCTTGTCTCAAATTTGAAAGTGACAGATTTTGTGATGCATGTCAACTTGGCAAGCAACAAAAATCATCCTTCAAATCTGTTAATAAGGTTGTTACATCTAAACCTCTAGAACTTATTCATATGGATTTGTTTGGACCCTCAAGAGTAGAAATATTGGCTGGTAAATTATATATATATGTTTTAGTTGATGACTATTCAAGATTTACATGTATTTTCTTTTTGAAATTTAAAAATGAAGCTTTTAATTTATTTGAAAGTTTCTACAAATCTGTTCAAAATGAAAAAGGTTTCAATATAATCTCATTGAGAAGTGATCATGGTGGGGAATTTGAGAATCTGGAATTTAATTCCTTTTTCTCAAATATGGGTATTAAACACACCTTCTCTGCACCAAGAACACCTCAACAAAATGGGATTGTAGAAAGAAGAAATAGAACTATTCAAGAAATAGCTAGAACTATGTTAAATGAATATAGCCTACCTATATATTTCTGGTCAGAAGCTGTGAATACAACTTGTTATATAATTAATAGAGTTCTAATTAGACCTATTTTGAAAAAGACACCCTATTAACTATGGAATAACAGAAAACCTAAAGTAAATTACTTTAAATTTTTTGGATGCAATGTTTACATCTTAAACACCAAGGATAATCTTGGTAATTTCGATCCAAAATCCGATGAAGGTATTTTCTTAGGATATTCTGCTACCTCCAAAGCTTATAAAGTTTATAATAAGAAGTCAAGGATTGTTGAAGAATCAGTTCATGTGAAATTTGATGAATCTGATCCCTTTGAGAAAAGGACATAACAAATGGATGAACTTGACTCTAATGATAACATGAGACTTGAGAACTTAAAGAATGATTTTGAAAATGATATAAAAGAAATTCAGTCCAGTTCAGAGGAACATGATACTGAAGAACCTTTAAATATATTACATAGACAGTCTAGAACCCTAAAGAATCACCCTTTAGAAACTGTAATAGGTAACCTATAAACTGGTGTTCAAACTAGAAGAAAATTAGGAAACCTAGTGGAATTCTTTCCCTTCCTATCTCAACAAGAACCCAAGACTATAGAAGAATCTTTAGATGATGAAAGCTTGGTAATAGCAATGCAAGATGAATTAAACCAGTTTAAAAGAAATGAAGTTTTGGAATTAGTGGAAAGACCTAAGAATTATCTTGTAATAGGAACCAAATGGGTCTTCAGAAATAAAAAAGATGACCAAGGCACAATAACTAGAAATAAAGCAAGATTAGTAGCTAAAGGATACAATCAAGAAGAAGGAATAGATTATGATGAGACTTTTGCACCTGTAGCTAGGTTAGAATCCATTAGAATCCTTTTAGCCTATGCATCTTATATGAATTTTAAATTATTTTAGATGGATGTTAAATCTGCCTTTTTAAATGGTTATTTAATGGAGGAAGTTTATGTTGAGCAACCTCCTGGTTTTGAAAATTCTCAAAAACCAGATTATGTTTTTAAACTTACTAAAGCTCTTTATGGCCTTAAACAAGCACCTAGAGCTTGGTATGAATTATTAAGTTCTTTTCTTTTGAAAAATGATTTTACTATTAGAATGGTATACCCAACACTCTTTAAGAAAACTGTGAAAAATAATGTTGAATTGGTTCAAATTTATGTTGATGATGTAATATTTGGATCAACTAATAAAACTCTTTGTCATGAATTTTCAAAATTAATGCAAGAAGAATTTTAAATGAGTATGATGGGAGAATTAAATTTATTTTTGGGTCTTCAAATATTTCAAAAAGATTTTGGAAATGTTTTAAATCAAAGAAAATACATTACTGATTTACTTAAGAAATTTGGACTTGAAAACAACAAGTCATTTACAACTCCTATGTGTACTAATATAAAAATTGATTTGGATGAAACTGGAAAATCAGTTGAAAACATGTTATATAGAGGTATGATTGGTAGTTTGTTATATCTTACTGCTAGGAGGCCAGATATAATGTATTCAATATTTCTTTGTGCTAGATTTCAATAAAATCCTAAAGAATCTCATCTAACTACTGTTAAAAGGATTTTTAGATATTTAAAAGGAACTATTTTTCAATATCTTCTTTATCCTAAAACTTCTGATTTCAATTTGATTTCATATTCAGATGCTAACTTTGGAAGTTGTAGATTAGATAGAAAAAGTACATCAGGTACATGTCACTTCTTAGGAAAGTCCTTAGTATCATGGTCTAGTAAGAAACAACATTCAGTTGCCCTGTCAACAGCTGAGGCAGAGTATGTTTCTTCTGGAATTTTCTGTGCACAAGTGTTGTGGATGAAAAATACTCTTATGGACTTTGGATTGAATTTTAATAATACACCTATTTTATGTGATAATACAAGTGCAATTAATATTTCAAAAAAATCCTGTTAGCCATTCTAGAACTAAAAACATTGATATAAGGCATCACTTTTTAAGAGATCATGTTATTAAAAAGGATATATTTTTAGAATTTATAAATACTGAAATTCAATTAGCATATATTTTTACTAAACCACTTCCCACTGCAAGGTTTTATTTTATTAAGGGGGAGCTAGGTTTATTTAATTTTAATTTTTTTTATTTTTATTTACTTTTATTTATTTTTGTAAATTTTATTTTTTTAATACTGTTTAATTTTTTTTTTCCGCCATATGCAAATTTTATTTGTTTTAAATATATTTAATGATTAGTGATTACACGAGAATCAAGGCTGTCAGAGACTTTTCATCTTCTAAACCATTTCACTTCTATCGATACCCCTTCGAAACCCGAAAATCGCACTTCTGCTCCTAAACCCTAGTCTTCAAACCTCTGAAACCCTAACCTTCAAATCTTCAGAGATTCTTGCAAAGATAGTAAGAACTAAAAGAGCCAGTGAAGCCGAGCCAAGAAATTCCAAGAGTCAACGCCCCGAGGGAAGAAAAATTTTACAGGGCAAGGTAATCGATCTCGACTGGTTATTTCAAACAAATATGCTGTTGAAGAAAGCACTGTCATTTCAGAATCTTGAACAGATGTTCAACAGTAAAAATACGGAATTTCTGTATGAAGTAGAACTTAGATACTTCTTCAAATCTATACAGTTTATCCCGGGAGATACCGAGGATAGTATGATGGCTAAGATAGAGGATATGGATTTCTCAATCTCATCATTAGAGATTAGTCAGATTCTTAACCGCCCTCATGAGGGAGTTTTTCATTTCGATTTGAAAAATATTGGAGATTCTATGCATAAATCTGAGGAAATTATGTCTTTTCTTTTTGGTAATAAGACAATAAAGAAAATGTTTGTCAAGGATTTGGAGCCTGATCAGAAGATTTTGGTCAAATTTATTTAGACTGGAATATCTCTAAGAATGGCAGAAATGAAGAAGATTTTGTACCCTGATATGTATATAATGTTTCTTATATTAAGCGATATTAAGTTAAAATTTCCAAGATACATGGTAAGGTATCTCAATTACTGCTATCAAAGCGAGGCCCATATGAATTTCTACCCTTTTGGTCGATTTATTTCTAAACTGCTATTTAAGAAAGACATGGTGAGATTAGTGGATGCTCGAGTAAACTATCATTACAGTAATACGTTTAATGCTGGAACTTTAAGGAAGGTTGGATATTTCTGGAGCACAATTAAAGGAAAACTTTTTCCAGTAGGAGCTAAGGAAGACTCAGAGAGTACTCAGGCTTAACCTGCTAAGTCCAAGGAGGGACAAGCTGAATCCAGAGTCAACAATGTAGCAAGAAGGATTTGATTCAAAGTGGAAGATATTGAAGAAGATAGAAGTCAGAAAGGACTTCAATAAAAAAGAAAGATACCTGTCAATGAGGAAGTTACTTCCTCTACTTTGGAAACAACCACATAAACTTTATTTTCTTATTCTTTTGTAAGGGAATCTGTTGTTGATAAGACCATGGAAGATGTTACTGAAAGAACAACACCAGTAGAGGGATCGGGAGTTCCATAAGAAGCTCAAAGGGAGACTTAGGAACAGATTGTAGCTGATGTTGAAGTTTCACTTCAACAGGAACAAGAGATGGAGGCAGTGCCTGGTGAAGAAGTGGCCAGACCTCAAGAAACCACTGAAGATATTATTCTTGAAAACCTAGTAGAAGGCCCAGATACTGATGTTTATGGTGAGCATGCTTCTGAAGCTCACATAGAGGTACTTCAAGAGGATTTTTCTGTGGAGGAGTTTGATAACTCTAAGGAAAAATCTGTGGACCAACCTTCTCAGGATAGAGAAAAATAAAAATCTGATGATGAATCATTACCTTTGGTACTGCTGCATCAACCAGAGAATGTTAATATGAATCAAGCACAAGGTGCATCTGATTCAAGGCAAGAAGAAATTGAAAAACTGTACAGAAAAGTATCTCAGTTGGAATATGAGAATGTTTCTCTGAGAAATGCCTTAGACTTAGAACATTTGAAATTTCAAAAGCTAAAGGAGTGTATAGTTTCAAGGAAAGAAGTTGAAATTTTTAAAGAGGATATGTTTACTGCTATTACACAATTAAAATCTAAAATGGTTATGAAGTCAGATTTATCAGATCTGAAGTCATTTATGGAGAACCAATTTGCATCAATTGCAAATAGTGCTGTTAGTAGATCATGTACTTCACCTGATTTAATCAAAAGGTTTCAAGCTATCACAACTATGATGAGAAACATGAATGATAGGTTACAAGATCTTCAATGTAACAGTGCTCCTTTATTAGTGTTGCTGGACAATCAGAAGTTCTTAGTAGATCAACTGACATCTAGTGAACCATCGGTCAGAATCCTGTTAAATCAGTTGTTAGAGAAGCTGTTAGTGTTTTTTGAAAAAGAGGAAAGGATGGATGAGTTTTTCATAGTCAATTTAATCGAATATATTCATATAAATCAAGATAACAGAGAGATCATTATTAAACTTGAATATGGGATGATGAAGAGACTTCGAGAACAGTTTACAGAAATCAAGTCTGCAATCCAGAGGAGATAGACCCTGTTGCCTATCTTACCCAAATCTTGATTCCTGTGTATATCATTTTCATGTATATACTTCTGTTTTTGAATGAAAATTTCCTTCATTGTTTATTTTTTTCTATCTCTATTTGTTTTACTAACTTTATTTTTGATATTCCAGTAATCCAGATTTAATTATTGATAAACAGTTAATAATAAGCATTTACCTACAGTTCAGTACAATATTAAAAGTGTTAAAATCCATGATTTTTCATTCTTTTTGATATCACAAAAAGGGGGAGAATTTGAATAAACACAATATCAAAAATGGGGGAGAATTAAATGAGAAATTTGGACTTATAATTATCTTCTTAGTGGAGAAGTTTTTATTTAAAACTTTATGTAACTATTTTTGGAAGTTAATTTTGTTTAAATAATTTTACTTATTTTATGGGTTTTGTGATCATCAAAAAGGGGGAGATTGTTGAGCAAAGTATTGTTTTCAACAGTACATGTTAATGTTATTTAAAGGGGGAGATTATTGAAAATAATACTCTGTCTCTTTATGATAATTTTGATGCTCAAAAATACCCTTATTTATTTTCTAATGATTTTATTTAGTATTTTGTAGGAATTTATTAATTTATTTTACTCTTGATATAACGAGAATTTATTACTTATTCGAAATCTACTATATCACGTTCTGGAATCACTGTTCATACCTTACATGGATAAATATAGTGCGGAATCTGCTTTAGCGCATTCTGGAATCACTGTTCATACCCTACGTGGATAAACATAGAGTAAGGATGAAAAGCGTGTATACTTTTTGAGATAAGAGAAAAGTATGGTTAAACAACCATACGTTTTCAGCGAAGTATGGAAGAAGAACCTTACATTAGGAAGGAACCTTACGTTTTGGTTATCAGCAAAATATGGAAAGAGAACCGTACGTAAATTCTAAACATTACGTTTGTTTCTCAAAAGTATGGTTCATCAACCTTACTTTTGTAAACAACCATACGTTCTTGGAAAATTATGGATCAAGTAAAAGTATGGATCTTTTACTGTACGTTTGAGAGTTGAAGAAAAATTATGGATGATTAACCCTATATTTATGATTCAACCTTACGTTGTCAACCTTACGTTTGAAGACTATGTTATTAACCCTACATTTGGAGGCCACGTCATCAACCTTACGTTTGGTGTCAGAAAGTTTGACAGAAGATATTTTTGTGCAGCAATCAGTAAGCTGATTATTGGGCGGATTTCAAGCCGGATTTAAAGTCGTTTTTAAAGTACAAATTTTACTGATTCAAAGTTGTTTTATTAATGGATTTAAGATCGAATTAAGAGGAGCTTTTTATACCGAGTCTTAAGGGAAGTTACGACTTCTCTGTGAATTCAAATTTTTAAATATCGCAAATCAGAAGGCGACTTTTATGGATCTAAATGTGCAGGAGATATGCTCAGATTTATTATATATTTTCTCTCTAAAACACCAGGTACGTGTGTGTGTATGGTGATCGATCTATTATTGAAAAAGGTGGAAAACAGAGACTATAAATATTCACGTTGATCCACTGATTCAAAAGGAGTGTCAAAGATCTATTTGTTCAAGAAGAAGGAACTTGATAGAATATTCACTTGTTCTGCATCAAATTTCTACTGTGGATCTACTACTGCTGAAGTTTTGAACTATATCTCTATATCTATTACAATTGGATCGACTCAGAACTGCTTCATCTTGAAAATCAATATTTCTAGAGACTTCGATCCATCTGCTGTCAATTGCATTCTGTTGCAATTGTGAAGATCAACTGGAAAATTTCTTTCTGAAATTATTTTTATTATTGAGTAACCAGCTTCTCATTCTAAGCTGTGTAGGTTCGTGTTTAAACTAGAAGGCTTTGTTTTGCCTGGGATTGTAAAGGTGTCAACTGACTGTACTCAGTTGTGAACCGGTCTATGGAAAAAAAGACCAGATAGTGAAAATCACCAAGCTTGTGGAGTTGAGCATTGGTGGAGTGGACTAGGGGCCTTCTGTTCCCCGAACTACTATACATCTTTGTGTTCTTGTTTTTAATTTTTCCGCTGCATGATCAAACCTGATAAAGTATAAAGGACAGAACTCATCCAATCAAAGAGTTATCGAAAAATTGAAAAAGACACAATTCACCCCCCCTCTTGTGTATAATCTGTAGATTCAGATCCAACATGGTCAACTACTTTAAATGTAAGTGTGGGAGGTAGGAAGTGGGAAAGGAAGTTATGGTAAATAGTATGATCAAGTAATATAGGACTAGGGGAATGCATCTCAGTAGAATATCTAATACTCATGTTTTCATTAAATTTTTGTGAAACATGACATTTTGTAAATTATAATGTAATTTAATGTGGTTGTATTATATGTAATGTAATGTAATGTTTGTTGATGTATAAAACATGTTGTTTGTGTTATAATATATTATTTTCCAATTTTTGTATATATTTTTTGTACTAGGTTTTGGTGGATTAGGTGGTAATAAATTATACTGTTTCTAAAACTACATAACTAGTGGTGGTTTTAATCGCCTCTATTAAATTAGTGACAATTTTAACAACCATGAATAAAATAGAAGTGGTTAAAACAACCAAAAAATATGGAAAATTTCCATATTTAGTGTCCATTTAAACCATTAATAAATATTTTTATCCAAAAAAATACTACTAATAAAAAAATACCGCGAAATATTTTTCTTTATAAAAACCACTATTAATCAGAAAAAACCACTTCTAAATTTTACGACATGACAAACCACCATGAAATAAAATAAAACCTCCAATAAATATAAATTTTATCATAAAAAAAATTAAACATCATGAAAAAATAAAATCATTATTAAATATTTAATACCGGACCATTTCATGATGGTTTTAAAAAATGGATGCGAAAACCAAAAATATTACCTCTATTTTCTATTTTTCCTATAGTTATGTTGAATTTTTTTTTCATATAGATTGTTAGATTTTTTCTTTCTTAAAATATAAATAGTAATTGATAATTATAATCACCTACTAGTTGATTAACACAATTATTTATTTAAACAAGGAAATTAAAGAAATACATTAGATAATGTTATCACATGTGGTGGAATATTGTTAATATAATTATTTATATAATTGAATTATAAATAAATAATTAAATGTTGTGGAATAATTATGATCATTTTGGAAATTATCTATGAGATATAAATGGATAATTTTATGCCCCATTTTAAATATCATTTTGATAATATCAAAATGATAACATGTCATGGTGTTAAACTTATTAAATAACATTGATGATATTTTTTTATAATTTTAGATATTAGAGTATTGAAATGGGGATTATCACATGTTAATGATAGTTAATAATTCATTTCATGGGAAATAAATTATTGGTTGGGACTTTATGATCAAATGTGTTTATTTTTGCCTCTTAATATTTACTAGATAGTGTATTGTCAACTTAGTTGTATTTTTTTTATTGTTGTTAGCATGGATGATTACTTGGAGCAAATAAGAAACATAAATTCAGATGTTATTATTAATTAAACTAAAGAGGCATGAGTAGAATTGGCACTGTTCATATTGAAAATCTTTAAACATAAAATTAATTCTTGAAGTATATTACATTGATTTTAGCTACTTTCAGACACTTATATAGGTTTCTTAATATAGAAAACCTATGCATAATAAACTAATGAATTCAATATGGAATTAAAATGGTTTTTTTGTTAAAGATGAATTGATCAGGGGTTGAGTGAACTCATTCTTGATTTTAGGAGGATTTAATTACTTGGTTCTATGACCATTTTTTCCTTAATATGTGTGGAAAATACATTTGATATGTATATATGATCTAAAATTTAGAACCTTGATATGAATAATTGATAACCTTGTGTGGTTAGAATATATGTTGAGAAATGGGATGGAGGCCTGGAATTATATTGATGGTTGGTTATATGATGAGTAATGGGAAGGGATGCCTAAGTATATAGTGGTGTTGATGATGATGGTGGAATTGGTGATGGTTATGATGATGGTGGTGGCACAATGTGTTAGATGTAAAGATATTGGTATGAGATGTCAAATGTGATTTTATGTACAATGGTGTGGGACACCAAGGTGGTTGATATAAGTTTATAGTGGGACTTTCTCATCAACAATTACTTCTATATTGATGCTTTCTTGATGGTCTAATGATCGAATGCTATTTATATGTTCAGTTTTCTATTATGGGACACAGTTTGATACTATTCACTTTGAGTAAATATTTTAAGTGGCCACTTAGGATAAAACCTAGAGTACCCAACTATTTATGAAATGATAATGAAATAATGAAATAATGAGGTTGGTTCTCATATATTATTAGAAGATGACGAAATTCTTGAAGAGTAATTAATATTAAGAGATATTATGACATTCAAAGCACCGAACATGGATGATTAATTAATTAATATTGAAAATTTTAATAATTAATAATAAAACTAATGATTGTGTGATTATTTTATATTTAGTCCTTAGCAGTGGTAGCTAGATGTTTCGAGAGATGATAACTGCAGCCGAGTCTAATACTATGTAGTTACCCTTGATGTAGTTGTGATTTATACGTATTCTACATGTTTTGTTGTTTAATACACACCCCACCCATTTCGGAAGGGAAATCGACAACCAGAGGTTCTTGGGGGTGGTTTCCCCAACATCTAGGTTGATGAGGATACAAATGTCTGACTACCCTCTCTCCCTTGCTCTCTCTTTAGCTATAGTATTATATGCGGGTATGCACATGGGTGATTTCCTATTCACGTGAGTTGTAGGTTTTGATGGATTTAGTTTATTGAACATGAATTTATTCTGGATATAGTTTCCAAAAGATTATTTTGGGTGTGTTATGTATGGGATATGATGATTTGAGACATAGTATATAATCCAAATCCACTATATAGTAACCATGTTTATTTATAGAAGTGATGATGGCTCAGGATGTGCGGTGTTGGGGCATGAGAGCGGCAAACTAGCGTGGAAGTGGTTATGGGGTACCCATTTCTATATACATATGTTCTCAATATTACAGTTATAATTATGTATGTTATTTGGTGAGTGATCTATGTTAAGGATGGGAAAAGAATAGTATACCTATTTAGGTGATGATATGATTTCATTTATTTACTCACCGGGATTTGGTATGATTCTTTAACATTTTTCACAAGAGTTTTTAGGGAGGATACTACTAAGTATACATGTTATTCTCACTCTATGTATATATAAACTATTTTTCAATTAAACAAGAGTTATTTGGAGATTGAGCCGTGTATTACTAGTTCGAGGAGTTGTTTAGGAGCTATTGAATATTTGTGGTCACTGCCAAATATTTATCTATTTTTCATTTTTCATTTCATTTGTATCTAGTTATATATGAAATAACATCATGTATTTGGATTGATTCTTTATTTATTATGAGAATGAGTTGTTTGGTGGTTGTTCTCATCTTATCTATTACTTCTAAAATATTTATGAGGGAAATGTCTCTCATGTGTGTGATTATGTACTCTTAGTTCTATTCATCAACCCATAGACTATTGGAGGTGGGCTCCAGGTATGACTATCTATCTTTATCTATTACTGACCCAGAAGGGGTACCTTTGGAGGGAGGTGGTCAGGATAGAGTGGTATAAAAGGTTAAAGGTTGAGAGATATGATAGAGTATTTAGACACTGGTGAGGATACACAGGTTAGTAGGGCAACCATATGAGACGGGCTTAGTATGTGCTATAAACAAGGGAGGTTGGATAGGACATAAGATTTTAGGTACCCCTATAATCTGATGTAAGGACCTTTAAGTTAAATGTACATGCTAATAAAATTGATTTTTCTTGTAGGATAGAGACCTAAGAAAGAATCACACATTATGCTTATATTAATTTATGTTTGAACTGGGTAGATAATAGGAAATAAGTTAAAAATTAATGAACTAATTAACCTTAAAAAAATTGTGCCCCAGGTTAGGAGTGCCTAATGTTTTTTATTTTATAAGAATGAATCTAGGCCAGCATCCCCATCAGGTTCATTCCAAATATGTTTAACAAGATGTGTTATCAAATCACCATATATTGGAGGATGATGAAAAAAATTCTAAGAGGAGGAAACTTTGAAATTTTTAGTACTAGAGTCTGTAGAAGTATGAGGGACCTATTTCAGATTATAAGATAAGGGTTTGGTTGGATGAGGCAATGATATCCTTTGGTTTGAATCATGATTAGAGAGAGAACTGGGCTTCATTAGCTATGTTGATGCTATACATGATATCTCAATAGTGATAGTTCTTATTCCTTCAGTTTTGTAAGGGGTCGACTGTTTTGTGTGGGAAGTTCTAAGATCAGTTTTTAGGTCGAGTTTCTTTCTTTAACCACAAGGGGCATCTTTTCAATCAGTTATGTTTTCCCTTCACTCGGGAATTTATGAGTTCTACTCTTGATGTGTGGTGATACCTTTCCCTTCCATTATTATCCCCTTGAAGTGAATGATTGAGATTATCGTCATTCTTTAATTTCTATCCCTTTAGATGTATATATGGAAACCTCATCATTCGATCAATTAAAACTCACCTATCAAATCCTTGAGCCATGATTATTTATACCACTACAACCTTTAGTTTCTAAACCACACTAATTATCATCATAGATAATAATTATAACTCATTCCATAGGCTTGATGTTAAGATGGAGATATGGTGAAGGGATAAGGCTTCTATGGCCTTGTTCGTATCATTCTACAACTCCCTCCTTGGGCTCATTGATGTGAATATATGGTCTGGGGGAGGGGTTACTACCATCATATACACCCTATACTCTTATCTAGAGCCTGTTGTTGTGGATATTTGGTCTAGGGAAGGGGTTCCTGTATGTATTACTTTATTTTAATCAATATACTATTCACTTGGTCCAAGTGATATGAGCCCTGATTTGGGGAAAGAGAATATTGTATGTTTGCCTTTAATTTATTTTCTACCTAGTATTAAATTATTATTTTTATATTATGTGATTTAAATTCTTGTATGTTGTGGGTTGTGCATGTGACTTTATTTATGATGTGGCTATAATATTGTTTAATAATATTCTCAAAAGGGATTTCTATCATACTGGTAATGTGTATTATGGAATCATGAATATGAAGAGAGGGGAAACTTCACCCATCATGATGTGTTATTTTTCATGATGCATTTTAAAACTTCATGGGTGAGTATGTGCCCCCAAAAATAGAAAATATCATGGTGTGGCAGAGAGGTTCCTTTTATTTGTATGATTGAGGTAACTCTATTTATATTGATCTAGGTTCTTATGTTGGTTGAGGAATTCTATGTGTTATCAATTTAAAAATCTTCAAAACAATGGCATACACCTATAGTAAATAGTAATTGGGATGTTAAATCCCTTATAGTTTTTACATGAGTGTGCTTCGAGTAAATAATGTTTTGTTAACAAAATTGGGAAAAGTTTTATAGCTGGATAAAGAGTATTTTTAAACCTCATGCTTTGTTTATAATGCATTTAATATGTTAAATTGGGTTCTCTATTTTTAAATTTATGCGTATTGATGCTAACTTGGTAAGGACCATGGTAGAGCTGTGTTATTTGAATAAAAAAAATTCAATAAAATCATGTAACTTGTATATTCTATGCAAGTTATCATAAAAAAATGTTAAATATGGAATGTTAGAAATAATTCTTATAATATTTTAAATTTATTATAATTATCAAAATAGTTTAATATAAAACATGTTAAGGTTTTAATTACAGTAATGGGTAGATAAATTAAATTTTGTGATGTATGATGAATTAATTTTTTTAATTTATTGGTCAACTTTGTTGTTTGATTAGTAATATAATTTTTTTAGGAAAAAATAAATTTTCATGGTAACATGATTTCATAAACAAATAATTGTAATATTTCCATAAAACATGAATTTAGTTTAAAATTAGTTTTGAAAAATTTATTGAAAGTGTTTTCACAAATAGGATTTTGATAAATACCTTGATATGAAGAAAGATAAAAAGGTTTTCATTTGAGGGTTTCCTAACCTACTAGATTTTGAATGAAAGAGGCTTGGTGAAAATTTTTTATCAACATGATGTTAAATTTAACATGTTTTAATATGAAATGTTGTGATATATCTCTAGCAATTAAGGAATCGTTTGAAAAAAATGTTTATGTTTTAAACACCTTAACTTGTAAGTACATAATGAATTGTTTTAAGTAACATATCTAAGATTGCTAATAAATTATTATGAAAGCATTCTAATTTAATTTTTTAATGATATGTTAAGCATGATAAGTTATGAATATTATGAATTAAATTTTATAGCATGATAAGTGAGAATAAATAATGTATGTATTTTCATTTGATGGAATGCCTAAGTAAAGTTGTTAAAGTGTTGGATATAATAATGTTTTCTGCTACATATAGTTCTATGATTTCTATTTAAATCAATGTGAAGTGATTTTTTAAGGTGTTTCCTTCTATAATGTTGTTTTATTTTAATGATTGTTTGATTGATATTCATTAATTTTTGGGTTTGTTATACTTATTTGTGTGGACCTTTTTTTGATTATGTGACCTTAATTGGGAACAAGAGACACATATATGTGGTCAATATATCAAGCTGTTTAATGATTGATTTTATTGGGTTGAAGTATCTGATTTTGTATTTATATATGAGATTTATTCTCCTCCTTGATTCAATGTTTTACTAATGTCCATGTTCCTATTTAAGAGGTATCTCCCTTAAGAGATTCTTTTGAGACTGTTTTAAAGATGTTGTAAAATTACACACTTGTTCCTCTAGTGTGTTGGATGTGTTACAAATATAGTGAGATCCTTGAGAGGTATCTCAAGGTGTGGATAAATTATCTCTCTTACTATCCCTATCACATTTTCTCTTTTGTTTTAATTATTGAGTATGATAATAATTTGATAGGTATCTAATGTATAGGTCTAGAATATTACTGAGCCTTTCTTTATCATTTTGGGGTGCTAGGTAGTTCAAAAGAGTTTTTTTATAATTTAATAAGTGGGTTTAAAATGGTTTTTAAAAATTGTTGAAGTAATTTCACAGTTTTAAAAGATTACTGGGAAATTAATTGGGATGTTTTTAAAACGATTATAATATTTTGGAAGATTTTTATGGATTTTTGAAATGATAATAAAATCTTATATTAATTATTTTTAAGTTTATCAAATTGAAAATTAAATATTTTTGAAGTTATTTTTACCCTCACATAGGAATTTTCCTTTATGTAAGGGTAGGTTGTTTTTAAACGTGCATAAAGGTAAAACCATTTTGAACTATCTATGTAAGCGCAGGCCTTGTTTTCCACCTATTACATAAAGGGCCTTGAGAGATTCTGAATATCATGTAAAGGTATTTTCTAAAATTTGTAAGGTTAGGTTTGAAATTTATAAAGCCACATAAAGGTAACATGATTTTTTAACTAGCTACGTAAATCCAACTCATGATTTTCATTAAATTCATAATAGTTATATGGATATCCTTAAAGCTACATTAAGGTAGATCACTCATTTCTTTACTTGTGTATGGGTAACCTGAGTCTCGCGTAAGGGTAACTGCTTAAAACTGAAGCTCATAGAAAGGCCAATATGTTTTCTTTAACTCCATATAATGGTAATCACTCATGTAAGGGTAAAATTGTGTTACCCTTATGCAACACTTGGGTGTCACGTATAGGTAGCATTTTGGGATTAAAATTCCAATTTTCACTTCATAATCTCTCATATATCGTGTTTTGAATGGAAATCAATAAAAATAAATGTGAAAAATGTAGTTTTGAATATGTTATGAAGAGATAAATCCAGTTCCTAAATCCCATGATTTTTAGAGTTGAAATTGATTCCATAATAGAATTAAACAGAAACAAAAATTAAATGCATTTTGATATAGTTTTTCAGGGGAGTTTTCTCAAATATTTCAAGAGCTCTCTATTTTTATAAAATAAGAGATCCTTACACCCTTTAAAATTTTGTTCTTCCTCTTGATTCCTGGTGAATCAAAACCTTACTACTTGAGTTTTTTGAGTCTTCTAAAATTTTTTTGAGGCTCTTTTTGCAAACTCCAACTTATGTGCATCATCTTCTTTCTACTCCCTTATTATAGCATCATGTAAAGATTATCTTCTTTGGGTAGGGTATCTATGACTTTACTTTGTTTTTATTCAAGTGTTAATTAATCATGCTTTATATTTTTTGTTTAAATAGATTCTATTAACCTTAAGAAGATAATAATTTGGTTAGATTGAATTAATAATGGTTATTGAATAATTCGAAAATTTATATAGGAAGAATAACCAGATGCAAACCGAATGAAGTAAATTTATTATACTATTTTAAATAAGTAAATCTATAAATTGAGATAGATTATAATAATATATAGTGGTTTAATACTTTTATATTGAATCTAATAATTGTAAGATTAAATAATATATCTGATGACATGTAAATCATTTAAGAAAAAAGAATCAAATTGATTTCATACAACCTTTTAATAATTGATAAATTATAATTTATCTAGAGAGAGTATAAAGGGTGTTATTGCATGATGACTATTAGCCTTATTTATTTGATTTTTTAGACAAACTAATACATGAATTGGTTACCCAACTCATTCCCCAAAGAAATTTATTAAAATAAAAAATTCCAGTACAAACATGAGATGTGACAAGCTCACACCATCATGGAATTGAGGGAAATGAAATATTGAGAGATATAAAATACATATGAAATCATACATTGAAATAAAATTATCTGCAACATCTTTCCTAACCCTAGGAGAAACTGTATCAAGGTAGATTCTCCATTCTCACTTAGACCCCTTGAAAGAAAAGATATTCTACCATAAGGATACATCACATATCCATTGTATCACAACCTAGAAGCCTGAAAATAAAGGTGTTTTAATCCCCATATCTATATCATATCAATGTAAGATAATAAGATCATCTGTAAAGGCAGTAATTCCAACCAATCACCAAATCCTCATAAGTAGGGATCTGTGGTCTTTAAAAGAAAAAAAAGAATACTGAAATGCATCAAATGACATGAGTGATGTAATATCATAGCAGGTCAATTGATGCCATCAATAGAACTAAAAACCTTGAAATCATCCTGGCACTGTGAAACCAGAATAAAGAAATAGGAAGACTATACATTACCACAACAACATGAACCACATGACATAATGCTCCGTTCCTCACGATTCCACCAACACAAGCAAGAACTGAAAAAATAGTCTGTTATACAAGCTAACAGGATTTAAAAAAGCTGCTAAAGAATACCATAACAAGATATATCAACCTTACCAAATCCAAACTCATCATAGGAATGATAATTTATCATCACATTGAAAAATTATCTAATAGAGATAAAAAAAATAATCACATTATATATATATTTTTAATATTTCATGATCTGAAAATTGCATAATTTTAAACATAGGATGAATTATCACATGGAGATAGATATATTTGATAATCTATAAATTATCAAGGATAAAGAGAGTATAATCACACATATATTTGTGTGTATTATTATAAAATAATAGTATCCCTTAATTTTGAGAATTAAAAGGAGAAGTTATTACCTCATGCCAATGAAAGATAATTTATTATCATTCTAGAAATTATCGAAGAAAGATAAGAAGAATAATCTCATGAAAGATTATCAATATTAAACCAGAATATGAGAATTGGACAAAATTTTATGGTGTAAAATATTCATAATATATTCAATTGATATTTCAAGACTTGAAATAAAATTATAGTTCATGTTGCAATTTTTTTTCATGTAAATTTTTAGTTTTTTTCTTTCTTAACATGGAAATCATAATAGAAAATGATTGTCACCTGCCTGTTGTTCGATATAATTATTTCTGTAAACATTGAAATCAAAGTAATATATTTGATAATGTTATCGCATGTGGAGTAATATTGTTAATATAATTATTTATAAAATTGAATGAGAACTAAATAATTCCATGTTATGGAATAATTATTATTATTCTAGAAATTATCCAAGATAGAGAAATGGACAATCACATGCCTCAATTGAAATAACATTTTTATAAAATCAAAATGACAACTTTTCACGGTGTTAAACTAATTTAATAGCATTTATGATATTTTTTTATAATTCTAGATATTAGAGTATTAACATGGGTATTAACACATTTTAATGATAATTAATAATTCATGTTGTTGGAATTAAAGTATTGGTTGGCACTTTGTGATCATATGTGTTTATTATTGCCTCTTTCTATTTACTAGATAATGTTTCGTCTATTTGGATGTGTTTTTTGTTGTTTTTAGCATAATTGAATGCTTGAAATGGAAAAATAATGTAAAATGGATGTTATTATTAATTAAAATAAAGAGTCATGAGAAAAATAATTACTTCTCATCTTGGAATTTTTTAAACACAAAAATTAATACTTGAAGCATGTTACATTGATTGTAGCTACTTCTAGATACTGATATAAGTTTCTTAATGTGGAAAACCTCTGCATAATAAACCAATTAATTTATGATGTAATTAAAATGGTTGTTTATTAAATATTGGGCTTGATTGATCCCATTCTTGATCACAAGAGGATTCAATGCCTTGATGATATGGTCATAATTGCCTTTAAAATTATGTGTTAAAAATACATATGACATGTATGTATGATCTAGAATATATATCCTTGATGTGAATGATTGATAACATTATGTGATTGGAATATATATTGAGTAATGGGATGGATTCCCCGGATTGTATTGATGGTTGGTTATTTGATGAGTAATGGGAGAGGATTCCCAATGATATAGTGGTGGAAGTGGGTGCCAATTATGATAATGGTGGTGGCATGGGGTGTTAGATATGAATATATTGTCTTGAGATATCAGATGTTATTTTTTTTGCAATGGTTTGGGACACCGTGGTGGTCAGGATAAGTTCAGAGTGAGGCTTTCTCATCGATTCTTACTTCTATCTTGAAGCTTTATTAATGGCCCGATGGCCAAATCTTATTTATATGATTAGTTTCCTACTGCATGACATAGTTTTATGTTATATACCTTGAGTGCATATTTTAAGTGGTAACTTATACATGGTTCTATAGTAACCATATTTTTATGAAATGATAACGAATTAATGAATGAACAAGGTTGGTTTTTAGTGATTATTAAAAGATGATGAAATCCTTGAATGATAATTAATGTTAAGAGATATTATGGAATTAAAAGAATTAGACTTGGATTATTAATTAATTAATCTTAGAAATGTTAATAATTAATAATGAAACTGGTAATTGTATGCTTATTTGATATCTATTTCTTAGCGGTGGCAGCCGGGTGTCCTGAGAGACAATAACTACAGTAGAGTCAAGGCTAGGTAGTTGCCCATAATGTGGTTGTGAGCTATACTTATTCTGTATGTTGTGTTATTTCATATGCAATCCACCCATGTTGAAATAAAAACCAACAACCAGAGGTTCTGGGGGTGTTTTTCCCATTAGCTTAGTGGTACTCATAATTCTCCTTGGTGTGATGTTATAAGAGAGGTCCCAAGTTTGAGTTACGGGGGAGGCATAATAAAATCCCTGGATGGCAGCGGACAATACCTGCCACATGGCATGTTGAGAGGCATTTGGACACCACATGGTTGGTTGACATGGACAATTACAGTGTGGAGTAGGGATCATTGAGGATCATTACATAAAAGGTTATCATATGATGATAAATTAACAGAGATAATTATAAAATATAATTATAAGAGGATAATTTGTAATACATTATCAAATATAACTATAAACAGATAATTTTTAATAAAATTATCAAAAGATAATTATCAAGGATAGTTTAAGATAAAATTATAAAAAGATAATTATAAAGGATAATTTATAAAAAAAATCATTGAAAGATAATTATAAAGGATAATTTATAATAAATTATAAAAAGATAATTATAAAAGGATAATTTAAGATAAAAATTATAAAAATATAATTATAAAAGGATAATTTTTGTTAAATTATCAAAATATAATTATAAAATGATAATTTAATAGAAAATATAAAAAAATAACTATAAAAGGATAATTTAAGAAAAATTATCAAAATATAATTATAAAAGGATAATTTAAGAAAATTTATAAAAATATAATTATAAAAGGATAATTTATGAGAAATTATAAAAATATAATTATAAAAGGATAATTTATGAGAAATTATCAATTTATAATTATAAAATGATAAATTGGAAATTATCCAGGAGAGAGAATGTATCATCACAGTTATATTTTATTTCCTTTTGAAATAAAATAACTGGTATTGGTTCTAGGAACCCTTGACGAACATTAAACATCGATGTGTTGATGATTAAGTCAATGAGACTGTGAGGAGTTGTATTGAACCACACATGGTGGTTTATCCTTATCACTGACGATAACAACTTTAAGGCAGGAAGTTCCTTATCTTTTTAGGCTATTGTTTACACATGTTTCTATATTTAATTTATGTGTTGACTTACTTGATATCGTGCTTGACTTGTGATTGTATATGTGTGTGTGTGTATCCCATAGTATAGTATGTTTTGTTTCTATGAGATTGAAGTGATAATTTGATTCCATGATGATGTTTGATTCACATGTTGATGTATATTATGATGCTAAGTTTCTCATGATGTGTGCTATGGTTTTTATCATGCTATGACTTGTCATGTTTTCCTTTGGAGGATTGGTATGTGTATACTTGATAGGTGGCTGTCGTAATATGATTACTCCCTGTGGGGTGCGTGCATGATGTGCGATGATGATGACAACACATCATGATAACCTTGTAACCTGGAATCTACTCAATTCCTTGTGGATTCTAAGTAGATGGATGAAACTTGATGAATTGTGGATTCCTAGTGTTAGTCGATGCCTTGTGGATTCCTGTTAGGTTACATATACTCTTTATATTGTGGATTCTAAGTATTACCCAATGACTTGTGGATTCCAGGTAGTTTGTTTTCACTCGATGCCTTTTGGATTTCGAGTGACTTGCCGATAGACTTGTGGCTGGTTTTGGATACTTATCGACATACAATATATTTCCCGCATGGAGTTGAAGTATGTACGACCGGAGGTTTGTGGAATATTGGTTAGTGCATGACTGCTTGGTTTTGGATTGTGTGTTAGAATGTATACTACACATTTATTTTATTATGGAATAAACTTATATACTCGAGCACATCATGTTAAGGATGTATTGGTGGAATCCTACTGAGTCTTGTACTCACACCCTACTTGGTCATTTTGATGCGCCTATATATTGCATGAGGGATTTAGAGAAGGGTAAGGGCCCTATAGTAGATAGCCGAGTAGAGGAGCATGGAGCTATTAGAATACTAGGACAGACTCGAGAGGATCAGCTATTTATTTATTACTTTATATTCTTTATTTCCTTTGGACATGCTTTCCACTTATGGGAGAAGCTTTATTTGTATTACATGTATGTCATCTTTACTTTTTTTTTCATTTTTACTCTGATCAGTTATTATAATGTTTATTGTTGATTATCGATCCTATGACATGATACTGAGGGTATAGTCTCCCCATGGTTCCACTTGAAACCCTCACTGCTAGTCAACAAACTCTTGTATACGAGGAGGTGTGAATGAGTTCATGTGAAATTTTGTCTTGGACCTGATGGTTTGGGATAGCATGTTACATGATCACTTTAGGTTCCTCTACATGTTTGGGTTCTGGAAGTTTTAGAAATTCCTTAAAACTGGATGATTTTTCTAACTGTTTTACAGTAGAATTAATAGGTTTGGAATTTAGGTTCAGAGTTGATAAATTATCCTCAAGGTTTTCTAAAGAGGTCTTAGGCTCATGTGGATCTATCTCATAAAATTTTATATGAATAGATTATTACACAATCTTGGTCCTTTTGTTGAAAACTCTATAGGATTTACTATAGGTTGTATAACCTAGGAAAATTACTTCATCACTTTTTGAGGATTTTTTTTTCAGATTATCCTTAGTGTTAAGAACAAATACTTTGAAAAAAAAACTCTAAAGTAATTAAGCTTAGGATTCATATAATTCCAAAACTCATATGGGGTCTTATTCAGGATAGATCTAATTAAAACCCCATTTATTATGTAACTGGTTGTGTTTACAACCTCTTTCCAAAAATAGACAGGTAAGTCATACTCATTTAGTGTAGTCCAATCTATCTTTTGAAGTGTTCTATTCCTTCTCTCAACAACTCCATTCTACTGAGGGATCCTAGGAGCAGGGAAGTTATGGATATAATCATTTTGTGAGAAAAACAATTCAAAGTATTGATTCTCAAACTAACGACCATGATCACTTCTTAGGGTCTTAATTCTAAGTCCACTTAAATTTTCTACAGATCTAGCATACTTGGTGAAATATGAGCAAGATTCACTTTTGTGAGCTTTAAAGAACACTCAAATATACCTATAAAATTCATCAGCTAATATATGGACATAGTTCTTCTCATTTAAACCAAAAACTCTATATGGTATAAATAAATACATATGAACCAACTCAATAGGTTGAGAAGCTGAAGCTTCTTTCTTTAATTCAAAAGAAATCTCGTGTTGCTTCCCTTTTTGATAGGGGTTATAGACTTTGTCATTTAGGAACTGTAGTTTTGGTAGATCCTTAACTAAACCTTTCCCAGTAAGCTTAATAAGTGAGTGAATATTACAATAGACTAATATTCTATTTCAGATCCAAGATTCTTCATGAAAATCACTCAAGTAGGAAACATTTTGAGAAACTAAAGAATTTAGATCAATAGCACAAAAATTCTCATTTCTTAAAGTAGTAACAACTAAAGCATCATTAGAATAAAAAAAATTACATGAATTATTATCAAATTTAACATGAAAAATCATCATCACATAATTTTGATATTCTAAGAAAATTATACTTCAAACCATCACCAAACAGTACTTTAGAAATTAAAACTGAATTGATGTTACCAATTTGGCCAAGGATGATGATTTTTCCTTTAGCACTATTATCAAAGGTGACATGACCATGACCAAAATTTATTAGGATCTTGAATCTAGAATAATCTACTATCACATGCCTTGAAAAAAACACTATCTAAGTACCATATAACTTTATATGAGGTCTTCAAATAGTTTTCCTATAAAATATAATTCATACATGAAATGATTTTGGTACCCATATTTTCTTAGGTCCAGAAATGTTAGTAATCAGCAACCCATATTTGTAAATAAACTGTAAGATTTTTGAAATAAACTCTTTGTTCAGTCTTTTATAAAAATAACTAGAAGTAAAATTTTACAATTTGGACTTTGGAAAAAATCTGTTTTTTCTACTCTTCTTTTTCTAGGTTGGTATCCTATACCAGTAACATATTTTGGAGAAACTTGTTTTCCTAAAATCTGAGTAAGAGTTTCTCTACCATTAGTAAAATTTTCTAAATCCTTATTCAGTTGTTCATTAGACATTTTAAGTTTAGTATTATACTTTAACAACTGATCATTCTTCTCTTTCTCAATAGATAAACAAGATTTAGTATTGGCAGTTAAAGCATGCTGTCTCTTAAGAACTTTATATTTGTCCTTAAGTTCATTTAAAGTGTATTATAGAATTTTTAAATATTTAAATATCTCTTTGTCAATTATATCATTATAATTTTTTTCATTCTCATAATCATCAAAATTAATCACAGGAAAACTATTAGAAACAATAGGTACCTAAGAGACATTAGTCATGAAGCACATATTAGATCGATCTAACTTTTCCTCATGTGATAAATTAGAATCACTAGAGATATCCATAGAAAAAATCAAATTGGATTTCATTTATTTATTATAATTTTGGTCCTTGTCATCATATTTCTTTTTGAATTTTAACTTTGGACAGTCTGCTTTTATGTGTCCTTTTCTTTTGCATTCATAAATGGTAATTTCATTTGTGCTATCGTCTTTCTTCCAATATCTTTTCCAGTTTCCTTTTCTGTCATAATTTATTTTATAATAAGGATTTATAAAAAACTTCTTCTTTATATAAAATTTCTTGAATCTTATGGCCAGGTGTTCTATGACATCCCACCTTTTTATAACATAACTTTTCATTGCATTGTACAAACAAAGGATCTTTTAAAGTTTAGTTTCTTAGAAAAAAGGTACATAATACATGAAAACTTAAAACATTATTATATTAAACTTAAAAGGATTATTCAAGGTTCATACTAATTCAATTTATTTCATATCATAACCTGGGGACATACATCAAAGAAAAGAGTGATCATAAGGTCTAATAAGGGAAAACAAGGGAAACAATTTACATGTGATCTAGAGGAAATTCGATAAGATCATGAAGAATATCATTATGGAATGAAAAAGAGAATATGAGGAATAAAATAAATAAAATAACATTAATTATAACTTTTAAATGTGTCTAAAGAAATTATTTTATACATTCATAATCATATCATCAATGTTTATCACCGAGGTTTCATAAATATTACCAAGGTTATTCACCAAGTCATCATAACACATGTCATCTATAGAGATTAAATTATTTACAAAATGCATTGGAGAACTCTAAGGGTGAACCATTAATATTTATTAATTAATGTGGGGAAAATATATCATAATAAAACATTTCATAAATAACCTGTGGAGAATAAAATAAATGGGTTTCATATCAAAATCATGGATTTTAAAAGGAAAGTGCTTAAAGATAATATCTTTATATCACTATTAACCTATTAAAAAGAAGGATAGATTCATGTATGTTAATACCATAATAAAATAGATAATTTTTATATATATGTGAATACCATTGGAAAATAAATTATTCTGGGTATTCACAAAATAAAATAAGATAATTTCTTGAGAAAAAGAGAGAAATTTTGAGAAGAAAATCCCACAACATAATGGGTATGAAACATGGTTTTATAAAATATTAAAAAAGAGAGGGGAAAAGGGTATCCCATTCATAAAATAAACTTAATAAAGAAAAGGGATATAATACAATGTTAATATAAGCATAGTATGGAAATTTTAAGGAAATACCACATAAAAAGAAAACTTAAAAGGAAAAGAGAAGTTGATATTTCCCTTAACTTGAAGATTAACTCCTAAAACTTGAAGATTGGGACCTTGGGGGCTTGAAGAAAAATTTGGAGGATCATTTTGAGGTAAAAATATCATATATTCTTGGAGTATGAATTGGTAAATAAAATATAATGGATAAATGGGTGGGCATTTAAAATAAAAGTGAGCGAATTTTTTATTAATTTCCTTGGACACCTCGATTGTGGTATTTGAAAAACCATGAGATTTACCATGATATTTTCCCATGGTATTGGCCACTTAGGACAAATAATATGTTATTTTAATCCACAAGAGTTTACCAATATTTTATATTACTTATTACATCATTATGATGTCATTAAAAATACAGAAAAACCAAAACTGTATTTTTACTATTCACTGGAAAACAAAATATTTTAGAAAATTATCATAAATTCCCCATAAACTAATTTCAACTTGATTATTTCAAAAATATTTTTTATTTTATCATAATAATTCTCTAAGTATGATAAATTTAACTTTTATATATAAAAATCCTTATTTATTAAAAATAAAAACAGATAGAAAATGCATAGTAAAATTTCCGACACTTAAAAAAAATAAAAATATTTTATCATTTAAATTTAAATAAGAGTTTTTTAATCATACCATTTAATTAAAATAAACATTATTAATAACACCTTAGTTTATTATAATAATTTTATCTTTTCTAAAAATTACAATTTTTGTCTGAAAAATCAATTTAACAAATTCCTCATATTTTTAAGAAAAAATAAACTCAAAACAGAATTGACAGAATAAAAATTTTATTTATATAAAGGGATTACACATTAAGTGACTAATAAATAAACACATAACCCCTTAAAACACTCACATACGACCTAAGTGTGTTGTGTGTGATGGTGATAGACACATGGGGCGGCTCAGCTAACATCGTCCGAGTGGTAATTTCTACTAAATTGAACTTTTCCTGTAGGTGATTTCATTCAAAATTAACATGTTGAAGCTCATCCTAGTCTTGGTCAAGATATAATCCTAGTGACGCTACCTCCTTCCCAAGATCTGAAAAATGGGATTCATATGGAATGACTCTACTGTATGAGGCCATCAACTCTTCTTTCTTCATTAATTTCCCTTTTTCATTTCTACTTATAAACAATAATTAAAACATTAAAATTATTATTAAGAGTTTTGTTTCCAATGGTCATGTTGAAAAATGGTTATATAATGGTTGAAACCCAAAGGTCACATTTCAATTATACTCCATTATTAAAGGGATATAGTCTTATTGAGTACAAAAATAATATAACACACATTTTTAGGAAATAATTATCATTCAAAAAGTTTGGGTTGTCACATGGTCCATCTCTTCATCACTGTCCGGAGGTGACTCACTATCAGTCAAACTTTCAAAATTTATATTTTCCTTTTCTCTTTGTTTGGATGGAGTAGTCTTGAAGGATACTAAATTTCTTTTAGGCTCATAATCTTCCTATCATTTGACTTTTATTTCTTCTTCATACACCATCAACTTAACATTCATCTCTTTGACTGACAGTTTGCTGATGTCACATGATTCTCTAATTGAAATAGATGTGCCTCTCCATCTTTCTGGAAGGTATCTTAGTAGTCTCATGATTTGGTCTTTGATAGATATTGGATTTCTAAGTGATCTCATAGTGTTCAAAATTTCATTAAATTTGAGATACATGTCAGAGATTAGTTCATCAAGATTCATTTTAAAAGTATCATATTTAATAGTATATGTGATTAATCTTATTTCCTTAACATTATTTGTTCCTTCATGAGAAATAACTAGCGTGTCCCAAATTTCAAAAGTAGTTTTACAAGAAAAAAATCTATTGAATTCCTCATATCCTAAAGCACAATAAAATGAATTCATAGCTTTACAATTATTATTATAGGATATATTTGTAGCATCAGACTAATATTTTCTAGGAGTCTCAGGTAACTCATAATTATCCTCAATAGCAGACCAAATTTCAAAACCCATTATTTCTATATGTATTTTCATCTTGATATTCCACTTATCATAATTATTACCATTGAAAAAGGAGGTATTTTAGTAGTAGAACCTTATGGTATATTATCTATATAAAATAATTAAAATTTAAAACTAACATAAGTTTAAGATCTTTAAATCACAAATAAAATAATAGTTGATTTTTTTTTCTGAAAAACTTTGATACCAAATCTCTCATATGATTCCAAATATTGGTGAGAGTATCTCAAGAGGGAGGGGGGGGGGGTGAATTTAGTACCCAATAAATTTTTTTGTTTAAAATGGATTTAAATAAAATCCCCTAATTTAAATAAAACAACCCAGTTTGTTAAAAAAACAAATTGATATAAGAATTGACCTTTTAAAAGAGTTATCAAAGATTGATTATGTCTCAGTTAAAATAATATACAATATTATTTTATCCTTTAAAATCAATTTACTAAATCAAGTTCTAATATAAAATCTAATTAAAACTTTCAAAGTAGTGGTTTTTCTTGACGGTAAAAAAATATTCGATTCTAACATACATAATATAAAGCAAAACAAACAAACAAAACAAAAAGTAAAAATTTGAATATAAGAGGTTCAATATCAAGTTGAGACTGAATCCTCTACACTTGAAAATCACCTACTTCCAATAAGTTTATATAAAATAAAATCTTTATCCACAACCTGAATCAGGTTTTACAATAATATACCAACTTTCCAGACCCCACAGGGTCTCTTCCATAATTTTCATGGGAGTAAAAAAACACAACATGTTACATAATACCTATACCATAGTTATAATAGGACAAGTAGATAAAATAAATTATAAAAATATATCACGCATCTTCCAATTTAAAGTAGGAGACAATGTGTATAGAAAATAGACCAAGACACACTGCTCGTAATGTAAAGATAAATAAAACAAATAGATAAAGTAAGAATGTAGAAAGGTCATCTTGCTCTGAATGATATGCTCTACAGCTCGTGACTCCTTGAAAGTGATTTGAACTAAGGCCTGAGTCAAGTTTTAGAAGTTGAAAAATAGAGTGTCTTAGACTCTTTGTTCTTGTATATAGGAAGGAACTATATGTAAGATGTGATTCAGGTTCTTCAGTTGAGTGTGTTCAGGATGCAACATGTAAGCTCTTCTGGTTCTTACAATAATTTCCAACTCACTTCAAGTGTTTTGGTATATCTTTTCATTCAACATGTCTCACTATCACTTATTCTACACGAGAGAGTCTACTTTATCTTTTAAGCAGAAATAATAGGAGAGAGAATCATCCAGATACTCTTCATCCTTGTACTATATGACTGACACATACATTAATGTATTATATTGAGAAATTAAGGAACAATCATTAAAATAATATATGACATTAAATTCAATAAACTAAACTTTAGTAATATTTAAATCAAAACAAATAGAAACAGTAGCAGTGAGTTAGTGACATTGGTGGTGTATAAATCTGGTTGCGACTCAGAGTCTGGTGGTGTGATATTGAAACGATGTCTTGATCTGGTAGTGAGATACATTGGTAGTGTGTCCTTGGAACGGTGACACTTCATTGGTGGTATGTTAGGCTGGTGGTGTTTCATTCCAACACTTTGCCAATTTTTCATTCAGGTGATATGAATTCCTTAATTGTGTCTCAAGGTTATGGTGAGACATCAATGGTGGTGTCTCATACTTTGTCAAATTTCCATCTCAATGGCGAATCATTACATATGGTGAGACTTCTCCTTGGCGATGAGTTTTTTTGGCGGTGTCTAATACTTAGGAACATTTTTCCAATCTGTCTTACAAAAATAAAATGCTAACATAAAACATGAAAATCATTAACTATCATATTAATAAAGATTTTGTGATCATTAAAACAATGAGGTCAACACTTTTATTATAAATTTATTCTAAAAGAATAAGCCAGTGGTTCTACGCTATTCTTGGAGATATTTATGAAAGATATTGACATGATTTATTTTGAGTATCCAAAAGAAGAGAAGAATTGAAAATTTCTGAATATATTATATATAATATATATATATATATATCTATATATCAAGTTAAGGAAGATACACAGAAGTAATAAGACAATAATACTCTATTAAAAATAAATTATTGAAAATATTCATATTGAATCTTGATTCTTTTAAAGAGAGACTTTAAATTATTTTTACATCATTATTATCTTATGGTGTAAAGAAGAAGGAAGCCTGCACAACACTGTCTAATTTATTTTCTATTTTTTAAATAAGAAGAAGCCTACATGTCATTGAAGATTATTTTTCTTCTACTGTACATTATTGAAGATAAAACACATCTTTCAGTTGCTGTTGAAACTATGAACTGAACCAGTATTCAACATCTATATCTCATTTATTTTCTATTGAAGTGCCGACTATTCATACTTTTTCATGGTAGAGTGTTAGCTTCTCGTACAAATCTATGGATATTTCAGTTTTCTCTAAAATAACTATAATCCCTGTAAAAGCCTTTTAAGGTGTCAACTACTTGTACTTAATTGTATATGTCTCTAGATAAGAGGACCTGGTAGTGAAAATCACCAAGCTCATCAAGTAGAGTGTTAGTGGAGTGTACTAGGGAATTTCTACGCCCTGAATCACTATACAACACCATGTTATTTTCTTTATTTATTTTTTCTAATCACTAATTTTTAAGATAGAATGAAAGGATCACTTCATTTTAAGAGGTACATTTTAATTTTGTCAAGATTCTTAATAGGAAACAATTCAACCCCTCTTATGTCTTCATCATTTCCATTCTGACAAAACAAGTGGTATCAAAGGTTGGGATCTTTTGGATTATTAAATATTTCCTTTGGCTCTAACATGACCAAGTTAAATATTCGAACCAAGACAAATCTTAATGTATGTTCTTAGAGAAGGCATGTAGATGATCTGTACTCCTTATTTTAAAGAAAATAATTATGGAAGCTGGAAATGTCATATGATTATTTATTTGAATAATCTTAACTTTAAAGTTTACATGAAGATTTTAAAATGACATGAAATACCTAGAGAATAAGAAAAGTGAGATGATGTGAAGGAAGATAAATATGTGGTTAATTCAAATTCCATGAATGCAATTATATGTGGTCTTGATCTTGATGAATTTAATCATGTTTCAAAATGTGCTACTTCCTATGAGACATGGCAGACAATCTTAGTTTCTTATAAAGGAACTAATAAATTTACAAATGTTTTCAATAATGTTGCTGCCTTGGGAACTCCAATTTCAAAACCAGATCAAGCGTTAAAGGATTTGATTGAGGTATAAAAAGTTGAGATTCAAGAAAAAACTAAAAATTATATTTCTATAAAAAAGGAAAATGATGCACTCAAAGTTTCTACAAATGAATTTTCTGATTTTCATAATTCAGTTTTAAGTGATGAATCTTTTATAAACACAGATGCTGAGCTTAAAAGACAAAAGGTAAATCTATGTTTTATAACTCATACTGAAGAGGTATAATATTCCTGCTCTCAAAGTTATAATTCTGAAAAAATTTCTTTTGATGAGCTTAATGAATATTCTTTTATTCTTCAAGAAAAATTTGAATCCTTAAATAATGAGAATATAAAACTTATAAAATCTCATGATGTTATTTTAATTGATAAAGAGAGTTTTTCAAAATAGATTACATATTTAAGATCTAATTCTTCCAAAATTTTATATGATCAGTATTAATCTGAAATTAAAGAATTATTGGATGAAGTTAGTAATTTAAAACAATCCTCTAATATTCTTAGTAAGGTAGAAAAATATTTGAATAAAATATGTGGTAAAAATAAAATTCATAAAGGAAAACTTGGTATTGGTAGTAATAGAGAAAACCAAAATTATATAAGAATTATTTTGTTTCTGGTTCAAATAGAAAATCATGTATACTGTTAAATATTTTTACTGTGGTATTAATAGACACTATGCTAATGAATATTATTTTATAAAAGCTAAATTTTGTGGTGTCAATCATGTTCATTACTCAAAATCCTTATCTAAATATATGTTTGAAATTTCTACTCAAAATAAACAGATTTGGTTGCCTAAGTCTTTAGTTTTTAACACCTCCAAAACCCAAAAGCATATGGGTATCAAAAAGCACTTATATTTGATATTTTCTAGGTTTGTTCCACTGAACATCATAGTTATATCATCAAGTGGCTACTTAAAAAATACATGGAAATTTATTTTATTTATTTTATAAAGGTCAAACATCTCTGAAGTCATTTATTATTTTAAATCTTTCATAGAGTTAGAACTATTAAATCTAGTAAGTAATTTATTTTCAATTTAATATTAAATTTAAGTGAACTAATTGTTTTATAAATGGAAAAAAACCTTTAAATGTTTTATCCTTTTTCCCTCTACATTTAATTATCCTTATTTTTAAACTCTTAAATCTTTTTCTCATTCTATTATTTTATGTGATAAATTAATTCCTTAAATTAATTTGTTAATGTCAATCATTCTCTTTAAAATAGTATATTAATATGTATTAATATATTTTTCTTGCAAGCATGTGTTTTAATGTCTTACTATTTAAATTAATTACATGTTCTAAACTAATCTATTACTGTATGGGGTAAATTATTCTATTAGTAGATTAAAATTTTTTGGCCAATTATGACATGCACAAAAGTTATTTTAAATTATTTGAAAATACATTATCATAAAATTCTTTGAAAATATTTTACTAAAAATTATTTGAAAATATTCCACTTAAAATTCATTGAAAATATTTTATTTAATTACTTGAATAAATTTTACAATTATGATATGTATTAGGGGGGTTTATTTTAAATATTTAGAATTTGTTTAAAAATTTTATTATTATGGAATGAATTAAAAGGTTTAATACATTAATTGAAAACCCTTATTATTAATTGAATAATATTTTATATTTTTTCATGGATTCTTGATTATATTTTTTTATCCTTTTTAAAGGATACATGAATTTTGGGGGAGTTTATATAACTACATGTCTTTAAAAAATATTTTTCATATCATTCCAAATAACCCATCTTTTTGATATACTAAAAAGGGGAAGAAAATTTTGATTTTCAAATTTTAAATATTTTTTATCCCACTTCTTGAATTTTGAATTTATATTCTTTATAAGATGGGTAAATATATTGTGTTGTTTAATATTCTCAAGAACTCACCTTTTTGAGTCTTACAAAAAGGGGCAGAGAAAGTTGGGAGATAGTTAGGGTGTTGTAATTATAAAAAAGGGGGAGTATGTTGAGTGACTCATTATCACTATCATATTGGTTTGGTGTTGATAATTACTTCAACCCATTATTCTTTGTTTGCTAATAAATTTTCTTTAGTGGCTTCAGATTTAGTATGCCACTATTTTTATTTTATATCTGAAGAAATAATGATTAGATTCTTACAAAGTTTGTTTTGATGGAAATATTAGAATATTATATTCATTTCAACTATTTATGTTAAAATACAATTTAGTATTTTTGATGGTGTAGAAAATATTTGAAGCTCTTATAAGTCTTTCAGTGACTTTTCAGTTTACAGCTTAAATTCTCCTATGAATTATGATAATATCTCAAGATACTATAAATAGATTCTTGTGAATATTATTCCATTAGATAGATAAAAGTTTTATCTAAACTTCATTAGTTTACGAGGAAGTCTAAAAAAGTTTTTTGGTGCTATAAAAATTCATAGAATTTTATATAAGAGTTTAAAAACTCTATAATGAAAAAATTTGAAAATCTATAGTTTTTCATTTACTAAAAGTTCTATATTTATCGGAATCACTCAAAACCAAATAAAATGGAAATAAAATAAGTTTATCTTGATTTAATTAGTTTACATTAAAGGATAAAAATGTAATTTTTATGGTCAATAATTTATCCAAATTTCTATAAAGATATTTTTGAGATTCAGTTTTTCCAGAGCTTTATTGCATTTATTTTTTGACGATATTAGGATCTTTATAAGTTTTATTATTGAAATTATTAATATGTTGGAAATCTCTTGGTATTTCATAAAATTAAGTATTCTAGGCTGAAGTCTTCATTAGATGTTTAGATCCACTAAAAAATCATCAAATTTTGTAAAGGTATGTTGCCCATATTTTATCCTTACTTTTAAACCCTACTTTTGAGTTAAAAGTTTGGTTAATGAACCATACATTGGATCAAAATTATGGGTTATTTATCATATGTTGGAATGAAATGAACCCTATCATAATTTCAATGAACCCTAAATTCTGGTTATAATGTACACTACATTTCTGCTTCCATCATGTATTATTCTGCTAGATATTATGCTTCCCTGATAGAGCTGACCTTCATAACACCGCTACTGCTTCTATTTGAAACTTGAAAAAATATGAAATGCTGGAAAACATCTTCATTCCATGTCCAATAGATTATATGATGAAATATTGATCAATATATTTCTAAAATTAACACCTAGTATCAATATGTATGGTGTATAGTTCTTCATAACTTAAACATTGTATCCTCTCAAGAACACCTCACATACTTTCTATTGGATGAGAACTCGATGAACAATATACCTTTCAATTTTTTAGATATTCAAATCATGTATATTTAAATATAGCCTGATGTATGTTGTACAAGAGATGAAAAATGGGATGTTCATGCTTATATTGAAACACATAAACAACATTCATGTGCCCCATTTGTATGCTGAAATGTTGTCTTTCTCACCATGCTAGAATTTTTATTGATATGAAATATTTAGATATCATAGAGACTCTCCACATGAATAATGTTGAGAATCACCACATGTGATATAACCATGAACAAGTTTCAAAATAAGGCCACACAAAGGATCAAAGAGATGTACCAAAACTTGATCAAGGATGAACTCAAGATGGTTTCCACATTCACATGAAATATAAAGTGTTGTAATATTATGGGAGATTATATATTTTGTGAATGTTTTGCTGGACATAGAAAAAAATACGAATTATTGGAAATATGAAAATATCCAATATTATGGATATTTCTAAATCAAGTCATGGTTTGTTGTTTTACTTATTCCTTGGCATTTAAGGCTACTGTATTTTTATCTAGAATATATTTAATGGTTTATCTATAGGATAAATTCTCATAAATTCTAAGGATTATGATTATTCTATTTTTGAAAAATTTGGTTCGATTTTTAAAAAGAAAAATGGCCAGTTTATTTCAATTTCATTTTTCTAGTGAAGTAGGAGGAAACACGGATATTTAAAATCAAATATTTGAATTATCTTACATATGATGCTGCTAACTTTCAGGGATTATTTCTGCTATTTTAAAGGAATATTTTAATAGTATTTAAATATATTTTGGAGGATTGTTCAACACTACTATTATTCTAGAGATATTATTGGAAGAATTATTCAAATTATTTTGAATTCATTTATTAGATATTTATTCTACAGAAAGAAGGCAATAGTGATACACTATTCTTAGGGATATTTATGAAATCTCTTGAATCAATTTATTTTGAGTATCTGAAGGAAGATGAGTGTTGTAACTTCCTGAATATATTATTCTTTATATATATATATATATCTAGTAGGTTAAGTAAGATATATAGAAGTGAAGAGATGTGAATACTCTGTTAAAAAGAAAGTGATTAAAATAATCATATTGAATCTTGATTCTTTTAAAGAGATAATTGAAATTATTTGTACATCCTTATTCTCTCATAGTGTAAATAAGAAGGAAGACAGAGCAAAATTTTCTAATTTATTTTCTACTATTTAAATAAGAAGAAGTATGCACATTATTGGAGATTGTTTTTCTAATACTGTGCATTATTGAAGATTAAACACATCTATCAGTTGTTGATACAACTATGAGCTGAACTTGTATTCAACTTCTACATATAATATATTTTATATTGAAGTGTCAACTGCTCATACTCAGTAATGGTGGAGTTTCAGCTTCTCATACTAAGGTGTGGATATTTCGGTTCCCTGTAAAAGAACCAGAATGCCATGTAAAATCCTTGTAAGGTGTCAACTACTTGTACTTAGCTGTAGAGTTTTCTAGATAAGAGAACCTACTAGTGAAAATCACTAAGATTATGGAGTAGTGCATTGGTGGAGTGGACTAGGGGATCTCTGTGCCCCAAACTACTATACATAATCATGTTCTTTTCTTTATTTATTTCTATTGCTCACTCATTTTTAAGAGAGAATGAAAGGATTTATTCATTTCAGGAGGGGTGTTTTAATTTTTTCAATATTCTTAAAAGGACACAATTCATACCCCTATTATGTCCTTTTAATCCCTATTCTAAAAAAACAAGTGGTATCAGAAGTTGGAATATTTTGGAACATTGAATATTTTCTTTCTCTCTAACAAGCTTGAGTTAAAGATTCAGACCAAGAAAAATCTCAATGGATGATCTTAAAAAAGGTATGCTGATGATCCATAGTTCTTATTTTAATTATGATAATTATTCATTCTAGAAATCTCACATGATTATTTATTTGAATAAAATTGTTTCAAAGTTTATATAAAGACTTTCAAACCTTATGAAATCCCTGGAGAATCAGAAAAGTGAACTAATGTAAAGGAATCTAAATATGATGTTAATTTAAAATCCATGAATGCAATTATATATGGTCTTGTTCATGATGAATCTAACCATATTTTACAATATGATACTGCCTATAAGACATGGTAGAAACTCATAGTTTTTTTTAAGGAAATAATAAATTGACATAAATATTTAATGATGTTTCTACCTTGGGAACACTAATTATAGAACTAGATTAGGAATTTAAGGAGTTTATGAAAATAATATTTCTATCAAAACAGAAAATGATGCACTCAAAATTTTGATGGATTAATTTTATGATTTTAGTTATTCGATTTCAAGTGATGAATCTACTATAAACTCAAAAGTTTATCTTTAAAAAGAGGTAAATTTATGTATTATGACTCATGTTGACAAGGTACAATCTTCCTGCTCTCAAAGTTCCAATTCTGAAAAATTTTATTTTGATGATCTTAATGAATATTGTTTTATGATTCAAGAAAAATTTGAATCCTTAATGAAAAATAATAAAAACATATAAAATATAATGTTGTTATTTTAATTTATAAAGAGAGTTTAGAAATATATATTGCAGATTTAAGATATAATTTTTAAAAAATTTCTTATGACCTGCATGAAAATAAAATTAAAGAATTATTTGATGATGTTGGTAATTTTAAACAATCCTTTAGTATTATTATTAAGGTATAAAAATATTTGAATCAAATTATTCGTAAAAATAAAATTCATAAAGTAAAACTTGGTATTGATAGTAATGGAAAAAAGCCAAAATTATATAAGAATTATTTTGTTTCTGGTTAAAACAACAAAATCATGTCTAATGTTAATTATTTTTTGTGGTATTAACATACATTATGCTAATGATTGTTATTTTAGAAAACCTCAATTTTTTTTGGTACTAGTCATGTTAATTATTTAAAATCTTTATCTATTTCTGAAATTTATGCTCTAAATAAATAGATTTTTTACCTAAGTCTTTAGTTCCTAACAATGCCAGAACCAAAAGCTTATGGGTATCAAAAATAACTTGTATTTTATATTTTATAGGTTTTCTCCACTGAAATTCATCATTATATCATCAAGTGGTCTCTTGAAAAATACATGGAGATTTATTATAATTATTTTATAAATAATGAACATCTCCGATTTTTTTTGTTATTTGAAAAATTTCATATAGTTGAAACTATTAAATCTAGGAAGTAATTTAGTATTCATTTTAATATTCAATATAAATTCACTAATTATTTTATATAGGGGAAGAAAAACCTTTAATTTTTTTTTATCTTTTTTCCCACTATATTTAATTCTCCTTATATTTAAACTCTTAAATCTTTTTCCTAGTCTATTATTTTATGTGATAAATTAATTCCTTAAATTATTTTTTTAACATAAAAAATTCTCTTTAAAATATTATATTGACATGCATTAATTTATTTTTCTTGAAAGTATGTGTTTTAATGTCTTTCTATTTAAAATAATTGCATATTACAAATTAATCTATTACTATACATGGTAAATTATTCTATTAATATATTAAAATGTTTTGGTCAATTATGATGTGAAAAAAAGTTATTTTAAATTATTTGAAAATATTTTACTTGAAATTCTATGAAAATAATTCCCTTAAAATTCTTAATTTTTTTATTTAATTCCTTGAATAAATTTTAAAATTATGCTATGTATTAAGGGGATTTATTTTAAATATTTATCATGTGTTTAAATATTTTATTATTATGGCATGAATTAAATTGTTTAACATATTCATTTGAAACCCTTATTATTCATTCAATAGTATTTTATATGTTTTTAGGGCTCTGTGATTATATTTTTTTTATCCTTTTTTAAAGGAATCATGAATTTAGGGGCATATTATATAGCTACATGTATTCATAAAATATTTTGAACATCATTCCCAATAATTCATCCTTTTAATATACTAAAAAGTGGAAGAAAATTTTGATTTTAAAATTTTAAATCTTTTTGATCCTAGTGCTTAAATTTTGAATTTATATTCTTTATAATATAGGGTAAATATATTGTGTTATTTAATATTCTCAAGAATTGAAGTTTTTGATTTTTACAAAAGGGGAAGAAAAAGTTAGGAGATAGTTAGGGTTATGTAATTATCAAAAAGAGGATAATTTTTATTGTATCCTTGTCATTTTCATCTTTGTTTGGCTTTGAAAATTACTTCAACCCATCATTCCTTGTTTGCTAATAAATTTTTTACATGGTTTCAGATTTAGTATGTCACTAATTTTATTTTATATCTGAAGAAATAATTATTGGATTCTTATGGATTTTGTTATGATGAAAATATAATAATATTATCTTCATTTCATCTATTTATGTTGAAAGTAAATTCAGTTATTTTGATGGTTCGAAATATATCTGAAGCTATTATAAGTCTTTCGGTGATTTTGCATTTTCAGATTAAAGTCACCTATAAATTATGATGAAATCACAAGATACAATGAATGTATTCATGTGATTCATATTACATTGGATATCTAAAAGGTTTATCTAAACTTAATTAGTTTATGAGGAAGTATGAACAGGTTTTTTCGATGCTCTAAAAATTCACTGATTTTTATACAACAATATATAAACTCCACAGTGATTTTTTTTGAAAATCTATAGTTTTTAATTTAATTCAAGTTATACATATATTAGAATCACTTGAAACCTAGTGAGATGTAAAAACAAGAAATTAATCTTGATTTAATTAGTTTACATTGAAGGATAAAATGCCATTTTCATGGTCAATAATTTATCCAAAGTTTTGGAACACTATTTCTGAGCTATAGTTTTTTCAGAGTTTTATTGCTTCTACTTTTCAATGATATCAAGAGATATAGAAGTTGAATTGGTTCAATTATTGATATTTTGTAAAGATATTGATATTTAATAAAATTAATTATTCTTGGATGAAGTCTAAATTTGATGTTTAGATCCTCTAAAAAATCATCAAATTCTATAATGGTAAGCTGCCCATATTTTATCCCTACTTTTGACCCTAATTTTGAATTAAAAGTATGGTTAATGAACCAAACATTGGATAAAAAGTATTTTTCATATACCATAAATTGGAATGAAATGAACCCTATGCTACTTTCAATGAACCCCATGATCTGATGGGAATGTACCCTATGTTGTTGCTGCCATCATGTATTATTCTGCTAGATATTATGCTACCAAGATAGAGCTAAACTTTACAATGTCGCTACTACTGCCATTTGAAGCTTGAAAAAATAAGAAATAATAGAAAACATCTTCATCCCATGTGCATCAGATTATATTATAAAATATCGATATGTATTTTTATACAATGAACACCCAGTATCACCATGTATGGTGTACAGTTCTTCATAGTTGAAACATTACATCCTCTCAAGAACACCTCACTTTCTCACTACAGGATGAGAACTTGATGCAAAATATACCTTTAACCTTGTAGGATATTCAAATATTTTATGTTGAAATATAGCCTGATGTATACTATACAGGAGATGAAAAATGGGATGTTCATGCTTAGGCTGATACGCATCAATAACATTCATGCACCCCCACTATATGCTGAAATGCTATCTTTCTCACCATGTTGGAATTTGAATTGATATGAAATATTCAGATACCATAGATAATCTCTGTGGGAATAATGTTGAGACTCGCCTCATGTGATATCACCATGAACAAGATGCAAAATAAAGTGCATGAAGGATTTTGGAGATGTACAGGAACTTGAGCAAGGAGGAACTCAAGATGGTTGCTGCATTCACATGAAATATAAAGTACTACAATATGTAGGGAGATTATATATTTTGTGAATAGTTTTATAGATGTAGAAATAATTACAAATTATCAAAAATATAAAAATATAAAAAATTATGGATATTTATAGATAGGTCAAGGTACTCTGTTTTACTTATTTCTTGGTATTTAAAGCTACTGAATTTTTATCTGGAATATATTCAGTGGTTTATCTACAGGATAAATTCTCATAAATTATAAGGATTATGATTAATCTATTTGTAATGATTTTGGTTTAGTTTTTAAATATAAAAATGACCAATTTATTTTAACATCATTTTCCAGTGAAGTTGAAGGACATAATGACATTTAAATTCAAATATTTGAACTATCTTACAAATGCTGCTACCAGCTTTTAGGGATTATTTTTGTTATTTTAAAGTAATGTTTTAATGGTATTCAAATCTATTTTGGAGGATCGTTCAAATCTGCTATTATTCTGAAGATATTATTGGAAGAATTAATCAAATTATTTTGAATACATGTATTATATATATTTATTCTATAGAAAGAAGCTAATGGTGTTATGCTATTCTTGAGGATATTTATGAAATATCTTGACTTAATTTATTTTGATTATCCAATGTAAGAGGAGTGCTATAACCACATGAATATATATATATATATATATATATATCTAGAAGGTTAAATAAGATACATAGAAGTGTAGAGATGTGAATACTCTGTTAAAAAAAAATAATGAAAATATTCATATTGAAGGTCAATTTTTTTAAGAGAGAATTGAAATTCTTTGTACTTACTTATTCTCTCACAGTGTAAATAAGAAGAAATGCTATGCAATATTATCTAATTTATTTTCTAATATTTAAAGAAGAAGAAGAATGCATGTCATTGAAGATTATTTTTCCATTGGTGTGTGTTACTGAAGATCAAACACATCTGTCAATTGATACTGAAACTGTGAGTTGGAACAATATTCAACATCTACATCTCATCTATTTTCCATTGAATTGTCAACTACACATACTTAGTTGTGGTGGAATGTCAGCTTCTCTTACTAAGTTGTGGACATTTCAGTTCCCTATAAAAGAACTAAAATTCCATGTAAAATCCTTGTAAGATGTCAAATTCCTATTCTCAGTTGTAGAGTTCTCTGAATAAGAGGAACTATTAGTTAAAATTGCAAATCTCATGGAGTAGAGCGTTGGTGAAGTGGACTAGGGAATTTTTGTGCCCCGAACCACTATACATCATCATGTTTTTTCTTTATTTATTTTTGTTACTCACTCATTTTAAAGATAGAATGAAATCATCACTTCATTTCAAGAGGGATGTTTTAATTTTGTCAAGATTCTTAAAAGGACACAATTCATCCCCCTATTATGTCTTCATCATTTACATTCTGACATAACAAGTGGTATTGAAAGTTGGGCTCTTTTGGAATATTAATGAATTCCTTTGGCTCTAACAAACTCGATTTAAAGATTATGGAGAAGAAAAATCTCAAAGGATGATCTTAGAGAAGTTATGTAGATGATTAATGATCCTTATTTTAATAGTGATAATTATGGATGATGGAAAGATCAAATGATTATTTATTTGAAGAATCTTATTTTCAAAGTTTACATGAATATGGTCAAACCTTATGAAATCCATGGAGAACTAGAAACATGGGATACTGTGAAGGAAGTTGAATATACTATTAATTCAAAATCTATGAATGTAATTATATACAGTCTTGGTCATGATGAATTTAATCATGTTTCACAATGTGATACTACCTATGAGATGTGGTAGACAATCATAGTTTCTTATTAAGGAACTAATAAATTGATAGAAGTTGTCAATGATGTTTCTATCTTGGGAACTCTAATTTCGTAACTAGATTAGGCATTAAATGAGTTTATTGAGATGTATGAAATTGAGATGCAATTAGAAAAAAAAAATCAAATTTCAATAAAAATGATGCACTAAAAGTTTTAATGTATGAATTTTATGATTTTAGTAATTTGGGTTCAAGTGATGGATATAATACAAAATCAGAAGATGATATTGAAAAATAAAAGGTAAATCGATGTTTTATGGCTCATGTTGATGAGGAAAAATCTTCATACTCTCAAAGTTCTAATTTTGAAAAATTTCTCTACAAAAAAGTAGGAATTAGAGGTAGATTTATTTTCTACTAGAGATGGCTTAAACCAATGATAAATTGTTTATCAATAGTTACTAAAACCACTATGTATTTCATGACCAGTAGTCATCTAGTGGTGGTTTTTTATTTTATCAGAGGTTTCTATATGTATTGTTTTTGGAGAATTTAGTGGCGATTTGACATTATTTAGCAACATTTTTTTTTAAAAAATTAACTCAAAAATAAAATAGATAAAATGAACTTAACCTCCACTAATATATGTAGTGGTATTTATATTTAGCGGTGATTAATATTTACCACTTCTAAATAGGTTTTTAGTTATTTATTTAGAGGTGGTTTATAAAAAATTCCACTAAATATTTCTCTTAAAATTTAATTTTTTTAAAAATATTTAACAAAAAAATATAAATATAAAACCTATGATATGTAATAAAATAAAAAATAAATACATAGTAAACCCATCATACATACATCATACATTATACATCTACATTCATATATACATCTATCCATAGTCACCATAATCTAAGTCTCCATAATCTCAGTGAACTGATAATATCAGTCAAATCATACCTCATTCATCAATATATACATATAAAATATGTCCAAAAAAACCCATTCCCAATATAAATACATCCCAAGACCTATGATACATTCATATACCTCCACATTATCTCATCAACTATAAAAAAGGACAGAAATTAATATTGAACTTAATAAATCAGAATTACAGTAGAATCAGTGATAAAATTTAAACATACCATGGAAAATAAAAACCATCATGAATGCCTTATAAATAATTTCAGGGATCATAATGGACAACCTCCTACCTAGCACTGATATATTTCACCTACAATAAAAACTAGAACTTTTAAAGAAATAAATTCAAAATAGAAAAGACATAGAATATATTTAGAATGTTGAACATAAAATTTGTTATTTTGTTAATAAAATACATAAAATTTTAACATAAAACAAATAATATATCATTAAAAAAACTTTAAAAACATAAAATTACCTATTTATGATATGATTTAATGCTTTAAACTGAAAAAGAAAAAGTATATAACATTCTAATTAATTTTTAAATTGACATGCAATGTGCCTGAAATTTACTTAATAATTTTTAAATACTTTGATATGAAAGCATGTAATATATTTCTAAAATAACTTAAAGGTGGGTTTAACATGATTTCACATCAATATAAGGCCATTTTCTATGCTTTTGACTATTACATGCACGTTTTAGTGTTTTAAAACACTAAAAATGTGTTTATGGACATCCTGGGAAAATTATAACTCAGAAAATGTTCTGTCACTTCCTACAATTCAAAAATCAATATTTGGTCATTTCCCTATGATATCATAGAAATATGACATCAGTTTCCAGGTTTTGACCCTTAGTACATGTTTTTAAAGGCTTTGGTACCTTTAAAAATCATTTACCAAGTCATTCTGACCATACCTCACGTCAGATTGATGTGTTTTCTACACGTACATGTTAAAAATAACTCAAAGGTGTTTTCCCCATGATTTCATGCAAATATATGTTTTTTTCTATGATTTTTATTGTTACATGCACATTTTAGTGTTTTAAAACACTAAAAACATGTTTATTAGAATCCCAGGAAAACCATAACATGGAATGATGTGATGTCAATTCATAAATTTCAAAAATCAATCTATGGAAAATTTCATATGATTTCATGGAAATCTGACATCGTTTTCCTAGTTTTGACCCCCCGACACAAGTTTTTAAAGGCTTTGGTGCCTTTAATTTTTTTAGTGAGTCATTCTGACCACATCACATGTAATATTTACATATTTTTTATATGTACACATTAGAAATAACATAATGGTTGTTTAACCATGATTTTACATCAATTTAATGCTAGTTTCTATGGTTTTGACCGTTATACACACGTTTTCGTGTTTTAAAACACTAAAAATGCATTTAGGTGAATCCTAGGAAGATCATAAATTAGAATGACATATTTTTGGTTCTTATATTTTAAAAATTAATATAAATTTTTTTATTATGATTTCATGGAAATATGATGTGGTTTTCCTACTTTTGATCCCTCGACACATGTTTTTAAAGGCTTTGGTACCTTGATAAACTATTTACTGAGTCATTTTAACAACAATACATGTTATATTGATGTGTTGTCTATGTGTACACCTAAAAACTAACTCAAAAATGGGTTTCCTATGATTTCATTTCAATATGAGACTATTTACTATTATTTTTACTATTAGACCCACGTTTTAGTGTTTTAAAACACAAAAAATACATTTACGGGAATCCTGAGAAAACCATAGCTAATAATGATGTTTTTAATGTTTCTACATTTCAAAAATCAATCTATAGTCATTGTTCTATGATTTAATGGAAATCAGACATTGTTCTCCTAATTTTGACACCCAACACATGTTTTTAAAGGCTTTGGTACCTTTAAAAATAAACATTCTAATGACACTACACGTCATATTGATGTGTTTTGTATGTATACACATCAAAAGTAACTAAATAGTGGATTTTCCATAATTTAACATCAATCTGAGGTTGTTTTCTATGCTTTTGACTATTACACGCACGTTTTAGTGTTTTAAAACACTATAAATGTGTTTACGGGCATCTTGGGAAAACCTTAACTCGGAATGATGTATCATCAGTTCCTATATTTCAGAAATAAATTTAAAATAATTTTACTCTTATTTCATATAAATCCAACATAATTTCATGGTTTTGACTCTCTGATGTTTTACCAGTTTTGACCCCCCCGACACACATTTTTAAAGTATTTGGTACCTTTAAAAATTGTTTACCAAGTCATTTTGACCACAAAACAAGTCTTATGAACATGTTATCTGTAAATAAATTTTACAAGTAACTCAACATTGGTTATCCCATTATTTCATGTTAATATGAGGTCGTTTTATATGGTTTTGACTGATATATGCATGTTTTACTATTTTAAAACACTAAAAATTCATTTAGGGACATCATAGGAAAATCATAACTCATAATGATGGGATATTAGTTCCAAAATTTTAAAAATCAATATATGGTAATTTTCCTTTGATTTCATGGAAATTCGATGTTGTTTGCCTATTTTGACCCCCCAACATACATTTTTAAAGGCTTTGGTACCTTTAAAAACTATTTACCGAGTCATTCTGACCACACCACAAGTTTTATTAACATTTTTTCTATGCATACACATCAAAAATAATTAAATGGTGGGTTTTCCATGATTTAATGTCAATATGAGGTCATTTTCTTGGGTTTTTACCATTACATACAGGTTTTAGTGTTTTAAAACACTAAAAATGTGTTTATGGGCATCTGAGAAAAACTGTTATTCATAATGATAGGAAATTAGTTAATAAATTTCATAAATTAATATATGATCATTGTCTTTTAATTTCATGGAAATTTGACATCGTTTGTCTTATTTTGACCCCGACACGTTTTTAAAGGCTTTAATACATTTACAAACTGTTTATCGAGTCATTCCTACCACACCACATGCCATATTGATGTGTTTTCTATTAATAAATATAAAAAATATCCCAATGGTAGTTTTCCCATGATTTTATGTCAACATAAGGTTTTCTCTCTATGGGTTTGACTGTTACATGCACGTTTTAGTGTTTTAAAACACTAAAAACATGTTTATAGGCATCTTGGTTAAACCGTAAACTCAGAATCATTTGACGTCAATTCCTAAATTTTACCAATAAATTTATCATCTCTATCCTCTAATTTCATGGAAATATGATTTTTTTCCTATTTTGACCCCCAACACATGTTTTTAAAGGCTTGAGTACCTTTAAAAATTGTTTACCATGTCATTCCAACAATGCTGCAAGTCAGATTGATGTGTTGTCTACACATACATGTCAAAAATAATTCAAAAGTGGTAAAAAATTTATTTTACATCAATATTATATCATTTTTATGGTTTTTACCATTACATGCACATTTTAGTATTTTAAAATACTAAAAACGTGTTTACATGCATCATGGAAAAACTGTTACTTAGAATGATGGTCTGTCAGTTCCTAAATTTAAAAAATAAAACTATGGTCATTTACCTCTGATTTCATGGAATTTCTATATTATTTGTTTGGTTTTGACCACCCAATACACGTGTTCAAAGGCTTAAGTACATTTAAAAACTATTTTCTGATTCATTCCGACCACAACACATGTCAAATTGATGTTCTTTTGTATATATGCATAAAAAATAACTCAAAGGTGGTTATTTAATGATTTCACATCAATATGAGGCTGTTTTCAATGGTTTTGACCATTAAATGTATGTTTTAGTGTTTTAAAACACTAAAAATGTTTTTATGGGAATCTCGAGAAAACTATAACTTGAAATGATGTTTTGTCAGTTCTTATATTTCTCAAATCAATATATGGTCTTTTCCCTCTTATTTCATGAAGATACCATGTTTTTGTCTTATTTTTATCCCACGAAACACATTTTTGAAGGCTTCGGTACCTTTAAAAACTGTTTATTGAGTCAAAACTGAGCAAATGAGATCAGATTGTTTTCAAACTTAAAGATAATGATCTATAATTAATTTTTGACATTTAAGAATTAACCACATTTCAATCTAGAACAAGATGTGGCTAGTATGACTTAAAGTTCATGTTTTCAATATAAAAGTTCCATTTAGTTTTATTTGTGGAAGTTGTATGTGCTTTTTGAAAATGTTAATGATCTATGGAATTTAGAATTTACCTCGATAGGATGAACTATATGGCTGGAAAGTTACTTAGGGATCATTCCAGTTATGTGCTAAAATAAATAAACTAAAGGATTTTCCATTTTTGACTGCCACCAATCTAGTGTTTTCCTATAAGAGTATTATTCTTGCATGTTTTATTTCAACCTTGCAAATTCTTTTTGCGATTCCCAATCAACATCACCACTCGAACCCCCAATGGGTGTAACAGCAGCTGATGATGACGCCCTACCAAATACAACTGATGGAGTAGGCCCATAACCCATCCCCCATACATTTATGGGATGATCCTTCCCTAAAACAAATGCAATTACATCATTTTGGGAAACCGATGATGATTTTGAAGTGTTCTCATCCCAGACTTCTTGAATATGAACTTGTCAATACAAAAATATTAAGAATGATTTTTTTAAAATATCTAAAATTTATAATATTATCTAATTAATAATTTTTTCATTACTATTTATTATTATTTCATTACTATTAAAAATAATATTGAAAAATAAATTATGACAAGGAAAAAGCCTTAAAACCAACTAATTGGGACCATCTAGATGTATCAAATGATGCCAAATTGGCATTTTTTGATCTATGTAGCCAACCCCATTTATTTGTGTTTAAATATTGTTATTTTTTATAATTTATTTTTCAATATTATGTTTTTCTACTAAGGAAATAATAATAAATAATAATGAAAATTACTCACTCCAATAACTTTGGAAGGTTCATTTACAAAACTATCATTTTGTTTTCTATGCACTTTAAATTGTACCTCTCTTCGGTTAATAGAGTGACCAAATTCATCAGTATATATAAAATAATAAAAAAAAGTTAGAAAAAACCATGACTTATAATAAAATGATATAAATAATAATGGATAAAATAAAAACCAAAATTGTTATTTTTCTCAAAAAACTCAAAGACATGGCGATATGAGGAATGACTTGTTTTTCATAATCCACAATATTTTTTTAGATAATTCCTACAAATAATAGAAAATTTAATAAAAAAATTAATTTTATTGTGTTTATGTTATTATGATACTATAAAATATGAAATTACCTCATGATATTCATATATGTTAATATCAAAAAATATCTTCCATTTCTCATGAGAAATGATTTCAGGAACTTTCTTATAAATCTATCACGAGCTCAGAGATGTGTAATTAAAATCATTCCATAATCTCCATTTAAAATATCTCAATTTCTTTCCCAAATTTTTCAGAGTCCATGGGCATGAAACGGAGTTAGGGACATCAAAATGAAAAAACATCTAGAAATAAAAAACATAACACTATATAAGTATATATTTTTTTTACTCATGTAGTTTAAATTACTTATTAATGAATATTAAATTAATATTACAATTTCTCGATTATTAAAGACCCCATTTTTCCAAGCTATGGGAACATGAATCCAATATTTACAATTAATGGGAAATCTCACCATATCATAAGCAAGCTACCCAAGAATTTTCCCATAGTTTCTGGCAGCATCACTGGTAGAAAACCCAAACTCATCAAGTGGAATGATAATCTTGAATTACTTTAGGTCCCATACATATGTCGTGTTCATATTTATATCCCTTATATTGTTATCTTTATCTATTTGAAAAAATCATTAAACAATTAATAAAATATATAGTTTTTTTGTACAATGACATACATACCAGTAACAATAACTCACTAATATCCCCTATATGGAGGGGTGATCAACTACTTCATTTTCAAAGTTGAATCAAGCGATGGGATACCAACAACATCTGGGTAAATGGTTGGCTTTCTAGTAGTCTCAGTTATAATGGAATCACTATGATCCACTAAATATGATGGTAGTGGTGGTGTGCTCCAAGATACTGATCAACTAGGATCTTCAATTTTTGTTATTGTCGACATTCCTACGATTCAAATGGTTTAGATATATTAAATGTATAAAAAATGAAAAACTAAAAGATTTTACCAAAAAGAAAAAGAAAAAATTAAACAATTTATTTATGTATGAAACACTTATCAATGAGAAATTTTAATATATTTTCATTACTAATTTATACATTCAATTGTCTTTATCTTCATTGTATTTATTATTATAAACCACCATCATGACAAGTGTTTAATTTTCACCCTCTATTGAAAGTTCTATTATTCCAATAATGTTAAGAAACAACTATTCAATGTTTTTTGGTTGATGAGTTTTACTATCACAAAATACCAATCGATCTCCATTTCCCATATCATATAAGTCTCTTTTCTTTAAGTGTACAACAACACTCCAAAATTCATGTATTTAATCATCCACATAATAAACCATCTTCAATTATGAAGCTAAAATAAATGGATCATTCTCTTTATGTTCACCAGTATGAATTAAGCAAGAGAAGTTGGTAGAAGTAAAATGTAATGAATCTTTCATTATACCCCTATCAATGTTGAACCACTTACATTTGAATAAGGTAACTAAAAACTGACCATGATAGTTTAATTCAATTATATCATTAATATTTCCATAGTATCCTACCTCTATAAGTGTAAATACACCACTATTTTGAGTTTTCAAGTCTTCTTCATGATAAATTTTACAAAACCTAAAGCCATGAATATTATAGGCATCAAATATCTTAGCCTACCTTTAAGGACCTTGGGCCAAAAACATCAAATTATTTTCTATTTTAGATCGATTCTCAATATTAATTATTTAGAAAAGATAATATAAGGTGTTACTTTTATTATTGAAAAAATAACTACACATAAATAATATGAATATGAGTATATACATACATAGTGGGTGAACCATTCAACAGCCTCTTTATTAACATCTTTTTTTTAAATTCTGGATCATTTAAAACTCAAACCCTTAGTCACCTCATTATTTAAAATCACAATTATTCAATAAATGGATCTACAATAAGTTTATCAAGTAACACATATCTATGTGATCCTATCAGCTCTAATTTAGTTATTGTAAAATTTAACCCCTTTCTAATTGGTTGTCCAATAGTTGGAAATACTGATGATTGGTTTTTAGAATGAGAATTGATGGATATTTCATCAACACATACAAGATGATTGAATATAGTCTCAATACTATCCAAATACATAGAACTTAAGTTCAATCACTCTTCGACTATATAAACTTTAGCAATAGAGCCTTCTTGTTGATCTTTATTCCTCACATATGATTTCAAATGTTCTAAGTACCTGATGGAAAAAATAAGAAACATATTAAAAAAATTATTCAATTATTTGATAAAATTGAATTCACCAATAAAAATAAAAATAATATCAACATACCTCTCAATTGGATACATCCATCAATAGTTTACCTATCCACCAATTTTATCTTCTTAAACCAAATCAATAGTCAAATAAATCATGATTATGAAGAATGAAGGGGGAAATAACATCTCCAAATGGAAAAGTGTCAAAAAAAAATTCTTTCTTAAAGTTTATCAAGCATAGTTAGATATTTATTTTTTCCAAAAAACTCTTAGAAAAAGGTACAATACAAAAAAAGAACCATAGTTACTTTTTTTTGTAATATATTATGTAATGCCAATAGAAACAAATTCTCCATCAGAATATGCGAGTTATGAATTTTCAATCCATGTAACTTTTGATGTTTTTAGTAAATATACCTTGATATGTTACTTGAATATCAATTTTTATCTTTTACATTATTTAATGTTCAAAGGAATATGTATTTCTCATGACTGGTTATTGTAAAAATAGTTAAAGGATACCTGCCAGTCTCATTTTCCCACAACCCATGATTTATATCCATTGACTCCAAATCCTTATGAGCATTATGGCAATCTTTCGATTTACCATGCTCATTAAGCAATGTAAAAATTACATTGTCATATATATTCTTTTTAATATTTATTATTTCAAGATTATGATGTATCAAATTAAACTCCCAATAAGGAAGTTTAAAAAATATACTTCTTTTCTTCCATTATTTTGTTCTAGTTGCTTCATATGTTGTTCCTCGTACCATATCCCCCTTCTTTAAACTGACTACATTTTTCAAATTCTTCAGTGAAATTCATTAATTGTCTCAAGATTTATGAACCAGATAACAACTTCAGTGGATTTCTCGATTAAATATCTCCATTGAATTCTATCTTGTTAAACATTATTTTATGAGAATCATCACGAAATCAACCATGACACATAAGACACCATTTTCTACTATGAGGTAATCATTGAGTTTCAAAATCAAAATTAAAAACTGGACAAGAAAAACCAGTATGAGTGTTTTAAATGGATAAATTTTCTAGTCTAGGAAAGTGAATAACTATCCACATTAAAGAAGCATGAATTTTTAATATTTTTCTCATTGAATCATCATATGTTTCTATGTCGTCATTCCATAATTATTACAATTATTTTATTATAAATTGAAGGTATACATCAATTTCATTTCTATAAATTTTATTTCCAATATTAATCATTGAAATAATAAATGAATTCTTCATCATAAAAATCCATATAGGTAGATTGTAGGGGATCAAAATAACTGTCTAAATGCTATAACTTGTATTTAAAGTACCAAAAGGGTTAAAACCATCAGAATCCAATCCCAAATGAACATTCCTAGGATTTGAAGAAAAATCTAGATATAATGAATAAAAAAATTTCCATTATTTTGAATATTTTGGATATATCATCAATCCATCATTACTATCCTGAGCATGCCACTTCATGTCATATATAGTTTTATATGAAATGAACAATCTTTTCAAGCACATTTTTAGAAGAAAGTAACACAAAACATTTGTGGGAGTTTTATTCTTATATTTATTCTTGGGGTTTAATTTATTTATACTCTTATTGTTGTTCATTCACTTACATATTCTTGCATGAAATCTTATTCACTCTTATTTATTAGACTCTTCTCCCTAGTAAATCATGCAATCAACAGGGCATGCATGTGTCTTTGTATAATCAAGTGAAAGTTTGTTTATGACTTTATTCATCTCATAGGATGATTTAAGGATCTTAGATTCACTAAATTTATCATTAATTAACTCTAAAATTATGTACATTTATTTTTTAGTAATTCCATAGAGACACTTGATATGATACAACTTATGTAGAAAAGACAACTTCAAATACATGGAACACCCTTTATAAAGTTATTATTGTCCATCTTCAAATAATTCATAAAACTCATTTTTTTGGTCACTAAAGTTCTAAGCAAGATTAACCCGATTAGGATCAATTGAAGGTACTGTTGATCTATTAAAATATTTTAAATTGTATCATGGAAATCCAAATGCATCATTTATCAAATTTTGAACCGAATTCCCATTTCGTGGGTCACTTTGTGTTTCATTGACCAGATTATCATTGTTTTGACTTTCCATAACATTTTATTCACCATTCCAAATCCAAATTACATATAAAAAAACTATTTCAATATCAAATGATTATATAATTAGTTTATATTCAACCATCACTTGAATTAACAATCTATACATGGACATTTTAATCTACCATCCACTAACCAGTTTGAAATTGCATAATCAAAAAATTATCACAAACCCTTGGAATACCAAGGTGTATTTATAGGTAAAATAATCCAAAATTCATCCATATATATTGTATTTTTACTCTTCTCCCTAAGAATTTAGATATAAATATATAAATGTTTAATCAAACAAGTATAATTAAAATTAAACATCACCCAACTTCATCATTGACCAGGGTAGGGCCTTGATTTTATGTAAAACAAATTCAACATAAAAATGATTAAATATAACATTAAAAACATAAAAAACAATCAATTACATTTATATTTATATAATTTAATTAAAACACTTAGAAAAATTCAATAAATCATACCTTCAATGATGTTGGGGGTCATAGTCACTGGAAAAATGGGAAGAGAAGACTTTGGGGGTCACTGTCGAGGAGAATGGGGTCACTGTGGGGTCCTTATAGGGGAGTAGGGGGTTGGGATCATAAGGATTTGGGAGGAGGTATGGATGTAATATTGAGAATAGGGGTTGGGGTCATGGTGGTCACTAATAGGTGGGTCAGGGTCACGACATTCACCGACATGGGGTTGGGGTCACAGTGATTTCTGGAAGGGGGCCAGGGTCACAAAAAGGAGGTTAAGGTCACAATAGTCTCAATTCGAGGGTGGGGGGGGGGGGGGTGGGGGTGTGGTGGGGTTAGAGTCAAAAATGTCACTAGAAGGGGGGTTGGGGTCATGATGGTCATCTTCTGGGGGGTCGAGGTCACGACAATCCCCAACAGGGGGTCAGGATCATAGTGGTCACCGATAGGGGGTCAGGGTCACGACGATCGTTGTTGGGAGCATGGTAGTCGAGGTCATAGTGGTAGGTTGCAAGGAGTTTTGGGGTCACAGTGGTCACTGATAAGGGGGGGGGGGGGGGGGTTAGGGTCATGGAAGTCACCATCAGGAGTAAGGGGAGTTGGGGCCATGGTGTTTTCCATTAGGAGTAGGAGGGTTGAGGTCGGTGGTCTCCAAGGGGAGCAGGAGGGGGTCAAAATTATGATTTCTTAAAATATTTAGGGATGGTTGAAATAAAACCACCACTAAATTTTAAAATAAAAAAAATATAGTGGCAGTTATATCAAATCTTCAATATAATATTTTTTTAAATAAGCTTCATTTCAAGGTGGTTATTAGAACCATTGCTAATAAACTCCCACTAAGACCTATTTTTTAGTTTTTTATTTTTATTGAGATTAATTAATATTGGTTTATGATTCATGAAAAATTTGAATCCTTAAATAATGATCATAGAAAACTTAGAAAATATTATGAGGCTATTTCAATTGACAAAGAGAGTTTGGGAAAACAAATTTCATATTTAAGATTCAGTTCTTCTAAAATTTCTTATGATCTACATGAAACATGAATTAAATAATTATTAGATAAATTTGACACTTAAAAAAATCCTATAGTATAATTATTAAGGGATAAAAATATTTGAATCAAATTCTTGGTAAAAATAAAATTCATAAAGGCAAACTTGGTATTGGTAATAATGGAGAAAAGCTAAAATTATATAAGATTTTTTTTCTAGTTTGAACAACAAAAGAGTGTCTATTGTTAAATGTTTTTATTGTGGTATTAACATAAATTATGCTAATGACTGTTATTTTAGAAAATCTCAATTTTTTGGTGTCAAGCATGTCTATTATTCAAAGCCTTATCTAAATCTATGTTTAAAATTACTGCTAAAAAATTTGGTTACCTAAGTATTTAGCTGCTAACACTGCTAGACCTAAAATAATATATATACTAATTGGAACTTGTATTTTATATTTTTTAGGTTTGTTTCACTAAACTTCATCATTATATCATCAAGCGGTTTCTTAAAAAATACATGTAGATTTATTTTAATTATTTTATAAAGGGAGAACATCTTTAAAGTCATTTTTTATTTGAAAAATTTCATAGATACAGAACTATTAAATCTAGGAAGTATTTTATTTTTCATTTTAATATTCAATTTAAATGAATTAATTTTTTATATATGGGATGAAAAACCTTTAAATGTTGTATATTTTTTCCATCTATATTTAATTATCCTTATATTCAAATTCTTAAATATTTTTCTCATTCTATTATTTTATGTGATAAATTAATTCATTTAATTAATTTGTTAACATCAACAATTACATTTAAAATATTATATTTACATGTGTTAATTTCTTTTTCTTATAAGCATGTGGTTTAATTTCATACTATTTAAATTAATTTAATGTGCTAAATTAATCTATTATTGTATATGGTAAATTATTATATTAATAGATTAAAATGTTTTGGTCAATTATGACATGGAAAAAAGTTATTTTTTTTGAAAATCTATTAATTTAAAATTATTTGAAAATATTTTACTTAAATTTCTTTGAAAATATTCCACATAAAATTCCTTTAAAATATTTTATTTAATTCCTTGAATAACTTTTACAATTATTATATGTCTTAGGGAGGAGTTATTTTAAATATTTATCATGTGTTTAAATATTTTATTATTATGGAATTAATTAAATTGTTTAAAACATTCATTGAAAACCCATATTATTCATTGAATAAAATTTTATATTTTTTCACGGCTCCTTGATTATATATTTTTTTATCCTTTTTAAAATAAGCCTGAATTTAAGGGGAGTTTATACAACTGCATGTTTTTAGAACATATTTTTCTTATCATTCCCAATAACTCATCATTTTTATATTCTAAAAATCAAAAAAAAAATTTTATTTTCAAATTTTAAATGTTTTTGATCCTACTGATTAAATTTCAAATTTCTATTCTTTATACGGTGAGTAAATATATCATGTTATTTAATATTATCAAGAACTCACCTATTTGATTCTTATAAAAAGGGGGAGATAAATTTGAGATATAGTTAGGGTTTTTTAATTATCAAAAAGGTGGATAATGTTGAGTGTCTCATTTTCATTCTCTTATTGGTTTGGTTTTTATAATTACTTTAACCCATCATTCTTTGTTTTCTAATAAATTTGTTTTAGTGGTTTCAGATTTAGTATGTCCCTATTATTATTTTATATCTGGAGAAATAATTATTGGATTATTACGATTTTTATTCTGATGTAAATATAAAAAGATTATATTCATTTCATTTGTTTATGTCAAAATACAATTCAGTTGTTTCAATGGTGTAGAAAATATCCGAAGTCTTTATAAGTATTTCAATGAATTTTAAATTTTCAAATTAAAGTAACCTATAAATTATGATGATATATCTATCTATTGTGAATGTATTCATGATTGTATTATGATTCTAGGTATATAAACTGTTTATCTACACATCACTAGTTTATGAGGAAGCCTAAAAAGGTTGTTTCGATACTCTAAAAATTCACTTAAGTTTCTACAACAGTTTAGAAATTCTATAGTTAACGGATTTCAAAAGATATAGTTTTTAATTTATTAAAGGTGATAAAGATATTATATTCAATAAAAACCTAGTGAAATTTAAATCCAAAAAGTTTATATTGTTTTCATTAGTTTACATTTAAGGCTGAAAAATTCATTTTCATGGTCAATAATTTATCTGAAGTTCTAGAACGCTATTTCTGACCTGTAGTTTTTTCAGAGTTTTATTACTTCTATTTTTCAAAGATATCGAGAGATGTAGAAGTTGGATTATCACACTTATTAATCCATTGGAAATATATTGAGATTTAATAAAATTAATCCTTCTATGAAAAAGGCTAAATATGATGTTTAGAGCCTTTAAAAAATCATCTAAATCTGTAATGGTAAGCTACCCATATTTTATCCCTACTTTCAAACCCTACTTTTGAGTTAAAAGTATGGTTAATGAAACATACATTGGATAATAATTATGTTTCATGTACCATATGTTGGAATGAAATGAACCCTATTTTACTTTCAATGAACCCTATATTCTGGTGAGAATATACCCTATGTTGCTGCTATAGTCCTGTATTATTTTGTTGGATATTATACTTCCACGATAGAGATGAACTTCAAAATGCCAATACTACTTTCATTTGAGGCTTAAATAGAACTGAAATGCTGGAAAAAATATTTATCCTATGTGAAGTAGATTATATGTTGATATAGTGATCTGTATATTGCTGCAAAAAACACCCAGTATCGACATGTATGTTGTATAGTTCTTCGTAGATGAAACATTGCATCCTCTCGAGAACACCTCACCTGCTCATTACTGGATGAGAACTCAATGAACAAAATAACTTTAACTTTACCAGATATTTGAATCTTTCATGTTGAAATATAGCTAGCTATATGTTGTATAGGAGATGAAAAATGGGATGTACATGCATATATTGAAACACATCAACAATATTCATGTACCCCCACCATATTATGAAATGTTGTATTTCTCACCATACTGGAATTTGTATTGATCTAAAATATTTAGATATCATAGATACTATCCATAGGAATAATTTTGAGACTCACTACATGTGATATCACCATGAACCAGGTGAAAAATAAAACCACATGAAGGATTTCAGAGATGTACATGAACTCGAGTAAGGAGGAACTCAAGATGGTTGCTGCATTCACGTGAAATATAAATCGCTACAATATTTAGGGAGATTATATATTTTTTGAATGGTTTTCTAGTGGTATATGTAATTATGGATTATAAAAAATATGAAAATATCCAATATTCTGGATAATTCCAAAGAAGGTCATAATACTCTATTTTACTTATTTCTTAGTATTTAAAGCTACACCATTTTTAGGGAATATATTCTATGGTTTATTAATGAGATAAATTCTCATAAATTATAAGGATTATGATTGATCTATTTGTGAATATTTTTTTTGTGGGTTTTAAGTAGAAAAATAAACAATTAATTTCAATTTCATTTTTATAGTAAAGTTAGAGGACATAAGGATATTTAAATTCAAATATTTTAATTATCTTTCAGATGTTGGTGCTAGATTTCAGAGATTATTTCTGCTATTTTAAAAGAAGGTTTTAATGGTATTTAAATCTATTTAATAGGATCATTCAAAATTTATATTATTCTAGAGATATTATTAGAATAATTATTCAAATTATTTTAAATGATTTTATTAGATATTTATTCCATAGGAAGAATTCAACCGTTCTATGCTATTCTTGGGGATATTTATGAAATCTTTTGACTTATTTATTTTGAGTATCTGAAGGAAAATGAGCACTAAAACTACCAGAACATATTATTCTTTATATATATATATATATCTATTAGGTTAAGGAAGATATGAAAAAGTGAAGAGATGTGAATACCCTATTAAAAATAAAGTGTTGAAAATATTCATATTGAAGCTCGATGCTTTTGAAGAGAGAATTTAAATTCTTTATACATACTTATTATATCACAGTGTAAAGAAGAAGTAATCCTATGCAACATTTTCTAATTTATTTGTCATTTTTTTAAATAAAAAGAAGCCTACACATCATTGAAGATTATTTTTATACTCCTATGCATTATTGAATATCAAATAGATTTTTCAGTTGGCACAACAACTGTGAGATGAACTAGTATTAAACATCTATATCTCATGTATTTTTTATTGAAGTGTTAACTACTCATACTCATTCTTAATGGAGTGTCAGATTCTCATAAAAAGCTATGGATATTTTGGTTCCCTGTAAAAGAACCATAAGGCCCTATAAAAGCCTTCTACGATGTCAAATTCTTGCACTCACTTGTAGTGGTCTCCAGATAAGAGGACCTACTATTGAAAATCACCAATATCATGGAGTATAGCATTAGTGGAGTGGACTATGGGATTTATGTGCCCCGAACCACTATACATCACCGTGTTATTTTCTTTATTTATTTCTGCTACTCACTCATTTTTAAGGGAGAAGGAAAGGATCAATTTATTTCAAGAGAGATGTTTTAATTTCTTTAAGATTGTTAAATGGAAATAATTCACCCCCCTTTTGTGTCTTCATCATCACCATTATGACACAACAAAAACAACATAAACAGATACTCATACAGACCATACCTACACCTAAAAATTGAATGAGGTATGTTTAATTCTATCACTCTTAGTTGGAAATAACCAAACATCATATTTATCATAGAGAATAATTGGGAACCTCTAAGTTGATCAAATAGTTTGTCAATATGAGGAAGTGGATATTAATTTTTAACCATCATTTTATTCAACTTTCTATAATCTACACATAACCAAAAGTAACCATCCACCTTTTTGGAAAAAAGAACTGGATAAACCCAAGTAAAGGTGCTCTTCCAAATGAATCCTTTAGACTCCAAGTACTCTAACTAATTATTAATCTCTTGTAGATCCCCGGGATCCATCCTATAGGGTGGAATAAAAATAGGTTATTAATCTTGAATGAACTTGATGGTAAATTACACTTCTCTCTAAAGTGGTAGTCTTGAGAAGTATCTAAGGAAAAAAATCATAAAACTTATTGAAAACAGGTGAAAACACATCTTGTTATACATCCCAATCATCAAATGTATTATTGGAAACATAGGTTGTAATTCTACTTAACTATTGATGATTTGGTCATGCATGACTTTACTAAATATCTCACTCTCCAAAATGAACATAACTACAAAACTCAAGAGATATAAAAGACACTCATTGATAGTAATGGTCGATATGGGCTTGATACCTTACTAACCAGTCCATTCCAAAAATCAAATTGAAACTGGTCATCTCGAATGTAATGAGATCCCAATGAAACCTATAACCACTAATCTCAAGTGTGGATTCCATTAAATTGTGAATAACCTCAAATTATACCACTAAGGTCTTTTCAATGGACATCACACTATATATATAATCCATATATAAAACCGAACCCTTAACAAACTCATAAGTTATGAAATAATGAGAAGCTATTATTTAAAATAATATAGAAACTAACATAGAGGCCACAAGAATCATACCTCAAACTATAGAAGGTCTAGTATCCTACTCAACTCGGGTAAGATGAATAGCATATATCTATCTTACACATCATCCCTAAGTCTTTGTATCACTCCCCTAAGCTACAATACCATATTGGGGGCTGCTTCTCCTAACCCTGATCTTGATATCCACCACCTCAACCTAAATATCTAGTAAATATCCTGTTTCTCGCCTGCCACTATGTAGCTAATCCAACTCTTAAACCCCACACCTACCAAGATCCCATATTGATGGGAATAAAGTGATTATTTCAATAAAATCTTTGAAAATTCACTTTATGGGTTCCATTGGATCATCTAATGACCCTTAGTAAATGAAGTGAAAAAAAAACCAAAGAAGAATCCATATCCAAGAATAAAATGTATAAATTTATTTAAAAAATAGAGGAAAAAAGGCATACCTGAAGCACCTTGACTTCAACATAAACAAGATTCATCATTGTATAAGTTTTATTCAAGATGATCATGAGGATTTGAAAATTCAATCCTCCCACCTTTGATGGGAATACACCATCCAATGCATCCATGAACGTTTCATGAGGACTCCTAAATGCTTAAAGGGATTCTAGTTCCTTCTCTAAGAAATGGAAAATCTTCAGGAATGGAAGATTTCATTGGCTAGCATGTGATTATCAAGGAATCAATCACAAAATTAACATGATAATATCACATAATTTATATATCCAACCTTGATTATATATTAAATAAATATCATCAATCATATGTGATGAATCAAATTCCATTCAAACTATTAGTGTTCATTCATTGAACACTTCAATGAATGAAATAATTTGTTATGAATGAACCAAATCCTTAGTTCATAATGGATGAGAACCCATAAAGGAGGAGATATTGAACCCATATTCATTGTATTCATGCTAAAACCAACATGTCCATCGACCAAGGTTTCATATGAACCACCATGACATAGTGTTTCTTGTGTTATACCACAAATTCATGAGCACTACAACTATCATGGTGATGAATATTTTAGTGCATATCCCAAATATATCATTTCACTAAAATCTCATAATTACTTTATGAAAAACTTCACAACTATTTATGGATCCATCCAAAACTCCTTTTGGATATAGTTTTATCAAACTCTCTTCATTTTGAAACAAAAACTTTTTCTAAAACTTAATCCTTATACAAGGGAAAAAATATGTGAGACTGTGGGCCTTATTAGAATTGACAATAAAAATGAAATCCCAATTTCAATATTTAATAAAATATTGGACTCTAAAAAAGTTTCAGTTCTACTCAAGCTACTATGGGGTCTGAAATGTTCTCTATCTAACATACTCATATCTTTATATGAACATTTCCACCACAATATTTATCATATAAATCATATGTATAACTATATAAGACATTTTCCCATGAAATCAAGTGGTTAATAGAGATAGAATATGTCAATCTATTATAGGACTCTCATCATTTCTTGACTATCAAAAAAAGTTTGACCAATTCAATGAATAAATCGCATGTAATTCATCTATCTAATAAGCACATCACATGTCACTTATCTAATAGTTTATCACATTGTATGTGACACAACTAAGCATGGTCATGCATTTACTTAGTCTAATCCATTTAAGGGATAAATTTATTTTCTTGTCATACAAATGTACAAATATTATCTTGGTTGTAATCTATATAAAGACATTCTCAACAACCTACTCAACTACCCCTTAATTAGCTAAATCAATATGTTAACTTGTGTAAGTAGGGTATCAATGTATGAAGGTTCTCATGATATGTATCACAAAAACCACAAGTAATAATGATTTATAATAAGTATACACACCAAAGTATATTAATGATTATATAACATTCAATGAGATATACTTTAACATATCAATCCAAGTAACAAGTCTCTATTAAGTACCCCATGAATAAAATATATGTAACTCAAATACAACTCTTTATAATGAGTATAAGAATGAATACAATCTAACCTTTACATATCATCACAATACTTAATAATATATGATGATCATCAGCTAAGGACAAATCAACTTAATACTTTGAGGGGATATTATTGTTAACCATTCATGTTAAATAAATTTCAGCATACATAAATGAATGATAAATAAGTATTTACTTTATTATAATAACATGACACATTTACAACTGTTATATCAATCTCTCAAGTATCGTATACCAAAATATTAACCATGACCATCATGATTCTGCTGTGACAATGATTTCATCAATAGATCTGATATATTATCCTTATTATCTTCCCAACTGATCTTTACATTTCTCCTCTTAATGATATCTTATATAAGATAGTATATGCGAAGGATTTGTTTGGTCCTTTGGTGATACCGGTGTTCCTCAGCTTGAGAAATAGACACATTGTTTTCAAAATATAGATCAATTACCCCTTAATTCTAGGAACCACCCCCAGTTTAGTAATTAACCTCATGATCCAAATAGATTCCTTCATATCATCTGATGCAATGATGTACTCTAAAACTATTTTCAACTCTTCTATGGTGGATTATTTGAAACTCTTCCAATTGATAACTTTACAATTTAGGAAAAACAAAAATATATATTAAGATTTCATATCATCTTTGTTTTATTTGAAACTAGAATTTATATAACCCTTTACATAGAGTTCATCCTATCCTCCAAATACCAAGAACATATCCTTAGTCCTTTTTTACTCAAGAAAGTTCTTCATGAATATCTAGTGACTCTCATTAGGTTTAAATTGATATCTAATTTTTATTCTCAAAGTATAAGAGATGTCAGTTCGAGTAAAAAACATAGCATAAATGATATATCATATGATTAATTTATAAGGAATCATATCCATTATTTCTATCTCTTTAGAGGGTTCCAAAATCTTTTTATGATATATACCATGAAACACTAGTAAAGACCCTTTCTTGTAGTTCTCCATGCTAAACCACTTTATCAATTTAATAATATATGTTTTCAAACATAGTCCAAGAAACCTCTTAGATCTATCTATATAGATCTTTATATTGAGTATGTATGAAGCTTCAACCATGCATTTCATTGAGAAACATTTACCTTTCCATAACTTCACATAATGAAGTGTTGGGACATCATTTTTGATAAGAAGTATCATGTCTACATACAATATCAAAAATATTATAACACTCCCACTATCCAACTTATACAAACATAAATCATATGAATTATTGATGAAACCAAATTCTTCGATTTCATCATCAAACTAGGTATTATAACTCTAAGAAACTTATTTTAGTTCATAAATGGATCATTGCAATTTTTAGACCTTAGAATATTCATATGGATCTTCAAAACCTTTGAGTTGTATCATATGAAAATCCTCAAATAATTTTTTAACAAGGAAAATGGTTTTTTAAATATATCTTATATATCTCATAATCATAATTAACAACTATAGAAATCAAAATCCAAATAGACTTTATCATCACAACAGGTGAAAGTTCTCTTCATAGTTAATACCATAAATCTTTTTTGTAACCCTTTTCTACCAATATCGATTTATAGGTAGAAAATATACCATCCTTGTCATTTTTATTATAAAAAACAGACTTACACCCTATGGGTCTTACCCCTTAAGGTGTATCCACCAAGTTACAAACTTGGTTAGTGTACATGGATTCTATCTCAGATTCTAGGGATTTTAACCATTTCTAAAAAATAGTACTCTTAATGAATTTCTATTTGGTGGAAGGTTCATAACCTATGAAAATTACCTCATCATCATTTTCTATGTGTAATCCATCTCACCAGATCTTAAAGAATCTTATCAGTCCTTCAAGGTTCTTATATAACTTGAGTTGGTTCTTCGTCCACAACTTTTCGTAGAACCTTTTTAACTTCCATATCATGAATACTTCCTATTTATTATTCTTGAACTTATCCAAGTTCAAATTTTGTCCCAATGAAACCTAAATTTATATATTATTTATCAAGTAATTTTGTATATTTTTCCGCAAACACTTTGTGCTCAGTAAGATTCTAGAAATAATACCCTTTTATTTCCTTGGGATCGCTAACAAATAAGAATATATCTAACTTGGGGTTGATTTTTTCATAATCCGAACATTGTACATATTCCTCAAAACCCTACACTCTCATAAAATACATATTGGGATGTTTTCCAATCTATATCTCATATGGTGTCTTTATGAATGATTTAGATAGAACATGGTTTATTAGAAATTCACACCAATAGAAAAGGATATTTTAACATTGGTTTTTTTATAAATTTTAATGTAGGTTTTTAATCTACATTGATATAGTCATTAAAAATAATATTTTCAACATTAATTTTTTAAAAACCAATTTTGAGAATTCAAATAAAAAAGTGAATTTAGGTGATCTTTCAGTGTTATTTTTTGAAATCATAAGAGGATTTACACATCAGTTTTATGGTGTAACCAATGTGGAAAGCTTCAGAATTTTTTTTTCTATATTTAAATTTTGGTTTTATATTAAAAATAACATGTAAATATATATAAAAAATAATTTTATCTTTATTCATCAGGTTTTTAATATAACTAATGTGGGAAGAACCTTTTGATGTCAGTGTTGGGTAAAAAGTGACGTTGAAAGGTCCACTGATTCATATTCCATGTCTATTTTGTTATAAACTGACATGAAAATTTATAATAAAAATAAAAGAAATAAATACTTTCCCCAACAACTCGTTTAAAGTTTTCAGGTACAACAAATAGAAAAAAACAACAACAACATAAACTATTTTTTCTTCTAAATACTTGTTTTTAAAACTTTAATTAAAAGAGACATACATAATACTCAATCTATAAATTGACTATAACTAAAAAATAGTCTACAAAAAAATTTAAAAGGTGGGTAAGGTCTTCATCCATATACGGTGAAAAATCATTGAAAACCTACAATAAAAATGAATTTTATAAGATTAAAAAATAGAATATTTTGATATAAAACCTAAAATAAGTAATAAAACTAACTTTAATAAATCCAGTCATCATCCTAGTTGTAATGATCTCAAACATGAATCTTAAAACATAATAAACACATTACACATTTCCTTTTTGATTATGAAACTATGGTTATGAAACATTAACTTGGAAATAATAACCAACACACACACACACATTTATAAAATAAAAAATAAAAAATATCTAATATAAAATTTATTTACCTATACTTTCACGTATTTAAATTTATTTGGATTCAGTATCAAAAGGTTATAATCATTAAAAATTTCCCATAACCTATATTTTCATATATCAACTAAAAAAACATTTATAAGAACAAGAATAAAGAGTAAAGATCTTATAAAAAACAATAAAACTTACATTTTTAACAATTTGTAAAAAATTTTATGAACTCAACCTAATAAATAGAAAATAAAATATAATATGAATTAATATGTGAAAATATTTCTAAAATTTAATGACCACTATAGTATAAAAAGTTCATAATTAATGATATTATAATGAATATTAGTTCATAAATATCTTAGTATAAGGCCCCAGCCTTAAACCTTACTTAATCTTGAGTTACTACAAGATTACACATTGAGGATCTTTTCAGGTTTAGAGTTTTAGAGAATTAGATCATAAAACTTGCATTACATTCCACATTTAAACAAAGTGGTTACATAAAATATAGTATTCATTTTTCCCATCAATGGAAACATATTAAAAATAAAACATGGATTCTTTCTTGACACTTCCTTGACACTATCATCATATCATGTACCCTTCCCTTGACCTGTGAAAAACATTTCAAAAACTTGGGATGAACATAAAAATCTCAGTAAGGGATATAAAAATATGGAAAGGAAATATGAGTACATGTGTACATAAGAATGAAATCATACTTTGCCTATAAAACATAAGCACTTTAACATACCTCATGAAATCATGAATAAATCATAGAAATCATAATACATAAAGGTAACTTGAGGCATTCATAACATTCTTACATAGGGAGTAACCCTCTTAGTTACGTTTGGAATACCCACCACAATATATTCCCTAAATCTCTTCAGAGAAACCTTAACGTTTCAATCCTTCGCGTTACCCAATGCATTGGAGAGCTATATCGGGCTCACCCGCCCTTAGTTTATCACGGAACCACCCGTCTTCATAACAATGCCCAAGAACCATAACATAATCTTATCACATAAAACATGCATAAAGGAAACATAAAATTTCCACCTTTCAATAACAAGATATCAATACAACACATTGATATAAATACATTATGAAAACCATTTTCAATACCAAAATAATATAAAAGTAAAACATGGTATTTATTTTTCTTTTAAAAAGAAGGTATGGCTTGTAGAGGAAGCCAAAACTCAAATAATGGTCACGGCGGTGGAGAAGTCGATGTCACCGCATACATACGACAAAAACATTTCATTTTGTCGTTTAGTAAAACGATTCTTATAAAAAGAGTCCTTTTGTATAAACGTAAAAGTCAAAGGGGTTTATACACCGTATAAAAGAAAGTTGTGTATAAAAAAAATATGCCTCAATGAAAGGAGATTGAGACGATGTCCCATACAAAGACGGTATCCATGGATTAAGGATAAATCAGTTACATAACTATGTGTGACAAACGAATGCATGAAATATAAGTGGGTATTAAGTGTAAAAAACTCAGAGGACACTCACACATAATCATATAACGACATATTCAAGGTGTACAAGTTTATCCCAAAGAATCGAAATTGGGTTAAGAAGTTCCCTTGCAAAAATTCGACAGCCTAACGGCATCACTTCAAAATTCATAAAAAGAGTTGATGAGAGATAAAAAGGGTATCTCATCACTTGGACATAAAATTTACATCAATAAGGATATAGAAGAACATATCCCAAAATAATATTATGTGAATTAAAAGACATAACAAAATAAGTCTTTTAGAAAGAGGAGGGTGAAAGGTTCCTTTGCCGACATGGGTATCTTTCGAAACATACGCCCCGTGAAAGAAGGACAATAAAACATTGATGTAAATACTCATAAATGAAACAATATTAAACAATGAGTAAAATAATGGTTAGTACATACACAACTCAAAGGAAATTGTGGCAAATGTAGCATAAATATCACGGGAATAAAAGTGAGATGAAAAATCCCTTACGAAAACTCGGCAGCCTAACGACGCCACTTAAAACTTCCAAAATGGATTAATGAGATAGAATAGGGTCTCTAATCATATGAACATAAAAATTACAGTAATATTAATATAAAATAACATCCAAATAACAAGAAAGATGAGCTTAGAAGGAATGACATAAAATAGTGTACTTAAAAAGAAAGAGAGGAGTAAGATCCCTTACCTCGGGTCCGAATTGACTCGATCGTTCTTTAACGTCCTGAATAATAAACATGAGTTAATTTACAATTTATTAAGAACCTTTTTCTAGTTTATTAGTCCTTTTATATCATTTATTTCTATGTTATAAACATTATGTAATTATTTAAGTTAATAATGTTTTTTTGTCGATATTTGGTTCTTAAGTCGAAAGTGGACTTCTTACAATTACATGTTGTTCGTGTGGTCAAATGTTCATTATATCCAGAATTATATTCATGATTTGGATATCATATATATCATATATATCCAGAATATACATGTATTTATAATATTACATAATCATTTAGAGGTATGAAATGAAATGCACCGTTCATGGAGACGGTAAGCCGTACGTACGCATGAACGCTACTTTCATTTCTATGTCATATTAATGGAATTAAAACCAAATGAGAGGTATGTATATTTTAATTCCAGAATTATATTCATCATTTATATGTAACATAAATCATATATAATAACTTTAAATCCATCCGTTATACATCCCACATATGGCATTAACGAATCAAATCACTTTGAGGGGGTGGTAGTCCGCACTTCCTAAAATGAAATTATCGTGTTTACACACAATGGAAACCATAAAGGTATGCCACAAAAGAAAAATACAGAAACATAAACATATTATATATCATATATAAATATAGTTACATCTTAATGGCCACCTTTTAAGGTGTTATATGAGTGTTGAACAATCATCGTTTCGTGAGGCAGAAATTCGCCATCCACAGAAACAGTATGTTATTTAACCATTTGATGTAGGTGTGTGTAAGTTTAGCTCTAATTATTCTTATAAAAACATCATAGTATATTTAAGATACTGGAGTTGTTACAAAATAAATGAATAAAAATAGTTTAGGGGGTTGGAGAATCAAAATAAAACAAAAGAACACAAGTGAAGACATTACCTTAAAAACAGGTAACTCCCTTTGGTTTGAGCTCAAAGGATTCCTTGGGAAGACTTCTGCCCAAAGTGAGGCTTCAAGGAGTTAGATATTTATGTGGAGAGACAAAATGGGCAAGGGTTTGCCGATACAAAGTCTTTGGAAGTGTGGTTAAGGAGGTAGAGGTGGGGGCCTTTTATAAGAGGAGAGGAGGGGCACTCTTGGAAAGGTATAAAATGTAACTTTATTTTCAAATGAGTTTCGGATTTTAATGGTCCCAAATTGATGTGTTTCGAGGATAATGTGATAAGGGTTCGAAATCCACCCATACAATAGGTTTTGGACATGTGTAGGTCTTATATTTTACATTATCTTTCCATTTTATTTAAATCGTTAAATAATGAGGTCATCGCTGCATCATCATGATGTCATAAATAATTTAATTTATTTAATGTCTAAAAATTATAAAAAAAATACTATGATGTAGGAAATATTTTTAGCTTTCCAATTAATATTTATAGTCTAAAATATCATTTATGTAGACAAAATTAAAAATATTTTACTTAGGTGATACATTCTTTGTTACATTTAACATTCTTTAAAAATAAAAAGATAAAAAGTCACATTCTCACAAACGTGATTCCATGGGGCCCCCAAGTTTGGCACAAGGCATCCCATGGTCGGCCATGAGACAACCAGTAGCCTTAGGACACATTTTGTGGTCATTTTTTATTATTATGATATTATCTTATTTTCTTTAACTACCCGATTACTCATTAATCAAGATAATTAAAGATAATTACCGTCGTTACTATTCATAATGTCCAAAAACAAAAGTCTTAATTACATAATTTGGAACTTCTGATTCCAAATATGTAATTCATTTTACCAAATTCCAAACACATAAATTGCAATAATTAATTTAAAAAAAACTTCCCGTTGTCAAAACAAATAGCGAGTTTTTTTGAAACAATATTTATGAAAATTTTGGTACTTGTTTATGCCTAATTCCAAAGTGAAATTAATCCCAATGACCATCATTGAATTAAATGGTAAAAATATATTCTAATTAAACTTTAAAACAAATTAAAAATAAAATATAACCATATAATTAAATTATATGAAAAAGCAGTTTTGATGTAAAATGCAGTATTTTTCACTATTCATTGAAAAATGAACATTGTCAGAAAAATACCAAAAAATAACCCAAGGTAAATTTCAATGTCCCAATCATAAATAATATGTTTATTTTGAAAAATAGAGATTATAAAATTTTCAAAAAGTGTATTTAAAAGGGGTTCGTCATCCAAAGGCGGTTAATCGACCTTTTAAAGAATATTAGAATGTTTACGCTTAAAAACTGGATTCATTTGCATTTTTAATCCTCTAACATTTATTTTAAAGATTAAAAATATTTGAAAAACATATATAATCATTTTGTAGTTAGTTCTGTTCATTCCCGCCATTACAACGGCTAGGCGTTAACTACCATTTAAAATAATATTATTTTATTATTAGAGTGCAACGTAAGATTCCCAAGAAACTCGTTGTTGCGTATTGGGTACGCCATCGAGCATATCATCCCCTTTAAAGTAATATTAATATTTTATTAACAAATATGGATAAATATAAAGATGTTATTTTCTTTATTTACCTAGGGTGTTACATCCTTCCCCCCTTTTGGGAATTGCGTCCTCACAATTTTAAAATTGGGCTTGGAAACATCCTTGAAAGTCCCACATCGGAACAAGAGTCGGTAAAACAATCACTTTAAAATAAAGAAAGATAAGTACAATGGTCACCCGAGTTAACCCATACTAGGATTTCAAGTATGAAAATATGGACATGGAGGAAAAAAACAAAGGGTCATGTTCTGATGGAGAGTGATAGAAAACATGTTTAGGAGAAAGTTAACCACAAGAAAATCACAAACTTGTGATGGGTTAAACGGTATTCGATTCCCCAGTAGGAAAAGTTAATAGACAACATTGTTGTTTTAAGTTACTTTTTATTGAGGAATTTATTCATAAGGAAACATAATCACTTATCATGTTGACTTTCAACTTTTATTAGATTCCTTACACAAACTCATATTTTCTCCAAAAGACGAGTATTTAGGAAGACTTTTTCACATTAAGAGTACTATAATCAACTTCTAGAGAATCACCTAATCCACAAAAGAGAACTATATAATTCCCATGTCTTTATACTTTAACCAAAACCAAAACAAAAAAGGTTAGTACATGATCATATAATCCAGAAAAGGATAACCCTTTATAAAAAGAAAATCTATTCTTAATCTCCAAAATTCGTCCAACAAAACCCAAAGTTCAACGAGGACCATTTTATAATCAATTTGTCCATAAAATTCTTCAAAGTGAACCCAACTAATATTGAAACCCAAAAACTTGAAGGATTTAGTCACATAGTCTTCCAAGTTAAATCGTAACATTTATCTCCAAACAACATCAGTTGCTCTTAATGTCTCGTATTGAAAAGTAATTAACCTAATCACATATCCTCCATGATAGGTTAATAAATATCCATAGATAACCCAAAATCAACTTACTATTAATTCATAAAATCATCTAACTAAAATAAATCAGTCAAAATAACCAGGGACTTCACGTAGTCCAGTGGTAGGCGATAAATACCAGTTGCACTTTGGTTGTGGGTTTGATTCCCGCAGCTTTGTCCGACGCGACGGGTTGTCACACGGTCTGCGTGTTTTCCTTTTTCCAAAACTATATAATTCTCAAATCATTCCCCAAAAAGAGATAAAATCATCAAAAATAACCATAACATAATTTAACCTCAATTTTATCTCAAGCCTTTCACTTCCATCATAACATATAGTAACCCATAATTACCTCAAAAGTAAGGATCATATAAACCCAAATGGTTCTTTATAACTATGTCCACAAAATAACAGATAACTATTCCTTGAATAAAATTTTCATATATTAAACATCAGGGTTACACATACTATAAAAAGTCTTCTAATGTAACCCCATCATCAAAAGAGACTTAATAATCTAAATAATTTCACCATAACTCTTGAAGCCCTTATATGTTGACATCTTAATCATTCAACATTCTTCATGACCCATTAACCATTCCTTTCCAACTTATTCTAAAATACTTCTTTCCTACAAACAAAATCATGAATCATATCCTATGATTCCAAAATAGGAAAACAATAGTTATGAAATAATACATACCTTTGATTGGTCATTTTCAGTTTCTTCATCCTCAATCGGAATGGCATCAGGTATTGGTAAATGAACATTTGTACGATCTTGGTGATCCAATTCAAGAAACTTCTTCATAGGACATGTGTTTGCATAATGACCATGCACACCACATTTAAAACATTCAATTGATCCCTCAGAAAGAACTTCTTTCCCTTTCCTCGATTCAACTAGATGCTTCCTTTTTCCATGGAAGGTTCTTGCTTTATGACCTTCATTTCCACATCTATAGCATATTTCTGTCATTTTGAAACATTTTCCTAGGTGTTTCTTTCCACATTTTTGACACATAGGTTTTTAAACACACTTACCTTTATGATTATTACCTGTAGTTCCGTAGGGATTTGTTTCTCGTATATATGATGCCTTAGAGAAATCACCAAGTTTTAGGTGGTCAATCATGACACCAGATAGTTGGTTGAGGATAATCACAAGATTTCTCATTGCATCTCCCATATCATTCAGTTTCTCGCTCAAAAAACTGTCACAGTTTCCTTCACATCCACTATTACTTTGGTGCCTGCTAGATACAACCATTTACTGAAACCAAAAAGGTCAGTGTGAGTATATCCACAAAACCATCATGTACTAATGAGGAAGATAAACACTAAGATATACTTACTCATTCACTTTATCTAAAACTAGGACTCTTTCTGAAATCTTAACCATTATGGTAATGTCACTTATGCTTACAGAATACCCTAACCTCTAAAGTTATCTAAACCGACCTTCGATACCAACTATAAGGCCCCAAACTTAAACCTTAATTAATCTTGAGTTACTACATGATTAAACATTGAGGATCTTTTCAGGTTTAGAGTTTTAGAGAATTATATCATAAAACTTGCATTACATTCCACATTTAAAAAAAGTGGTTACATAAAAGATAGTATTCATTTTTCCCATCAATGGAAACATATTTAAAATAAAACATGGATTCTTTCTTGACACTTCCTTGACACTATCATCATATCATGTACCCTTCCCTTGACCTGTGAAAAACATTTCAAAAACTTAGGATGAGCATAAAAAGCTCAGTAAGGGATATAAAAATATGGAAAGGAAATATGAGTACATGTGTACATAAGAATGAAATCATACTTTGCCCATAAAAAATAAGCACTTTAAAACACCTCATAAAATCATGAATAAATCATAGAAATCATAAGACATAAAGGTAACTTGAGGCATTCATAACATTCTTACGTAGGGAGTAACCCTCTTGGTTACGTTTGGAATACCCACCACAGTATATTCCCTAAATCTCTTCGGAGAAACCTTAACATTTCACTCCTTCGCGTTACCCAATGCATTAGAGAGCTATATCGGGCTCACCCACCCTTAGTTTATCATGAAACCACCCGTTTTCATAACAATGCCCAAGAACCATAACACAATCTTATCACATAAAACATGCATAAAGGAAACATAACATTTCCACCTTTCAATAACAAGATATCAATACAACACATTGATATAAATACATTATGAAAACCATTTTCAATACCAAAATAATAGAAAAGTAAAACATGGTATTTATTTTTCTTTTAAAAAGAAGGTATGACTTGTAGAGGAAGCCGAAACTCAAATAATGGTCACGACGGCGGAGAAGTCGTTTTCGCCGCATACGTACGACAAAAACATTCCCTTTTGTCGTTTAGTAAAACGCTTCGTATAAAAAGATTCCTTTTGGATAAACGTAAATGTCAAAGGGGTTTATACACCGTATAAAAGAAAGTTGTGTATAAAACAAAATATGCATCAATGAAAGGAGATTTAGACGAAGTCCCATACAAAGACGGTATCCTTGGATTAAGGATAAATCAGTTACGTAACTATGTGTGACAAACGAATACACGAAATATAAGTGGGTATTAAGTGTAAAACGATCAGAGGACATTCACACATTGTAACATCCCAAGTAAGTAATGATTAATAGATATTTTTATCTATGTCTATTAATGATTAAGATAGTGTTTTAGAGGCTTAAAATGAAAATAAATCCAATCTTAAGCATGGAATACACTAATATTCTTAAAAGATTGTTTTACTGCCTTATGATGGAAAACCCTTTTTAAATATATCTTTTGAAAATTTTATAAACTATGTTTGTCAAAAATAAACTTATTCTTTATGATTGGGACATCAAAATTTACTTTGTGTGAATTTTTGGTATTTTTCTGACAATGTTCATTTTTTAATGAATAGTGAAAAATACTGCATTTTACATCAAAAATGCTTTTTAATCTAATTTATTTATATGATTAGATTATATTTTGAATTGGTTTTGAAGTGAAATTAGAATATATTTTTACCATTTAATCCAATGGTGGTCATTGGAATCAATTTCACTTTGAAATTGGACTTAAACTGGTGTCAATCTTTTGATACTTATTGTTTCATAAAAACACGCTATTTGCTCTGACAGTGGGAATTAATTATTAAATTAATTAATGTGACTTATATGTTTTTAATTTTGTAAAATATACTTAATTTTTTAATTCAGAATATCAAATATATATTAGGGTTAATTTTTGGGTAATTTTCTGAAAAACTCCAATTTTTGATGAATAGTGAAACCACTAAGTGGTAATCCAGCAAACTGATTTTTCAGTAAAATGAAAGTTTACCACTAATGTGTATTGAATTTTGAAAATCCGACATACATGGTTATCATTAATAAGTAAAATGTGGTTAAATGAGATTAAAATAATTTTTTGGTGAATAGTAACTTATTAAGTTTTAATCGCGATTAGTGGTAATTAGTGTAGTTTAAGGTAAAAATAATGCTTTAATAAAATAAGATGAGCTTGAAACATGTCCTACCCTCATTGGTTGTGTCATGGCCGACCAAGAAAAGCCATGGGTCAACTTGGGGACCCCATGGATCCACTTTGGTTGGGAAATGACATAAATTACTTTTTATTTAATGTAAAAGTAAAAATGACACAAACATAATATGTTTTACGAAAACAATTTTTACATGGGATTATAAAGATCATATTTTTGAATATAAATAGTCATTGGAAAGATAAAAAGATTTCCTACATCATAGTATTTTTTTTATAATTTTTAGACTTTAAATAAATTAAATTATTTATGACATCATGATGATGCAGCGATGACCTCATTATTTAACGATTTAAATAAAATGGAAAGATAATGAAAAATCTAAAACCTACACAAGGACAAAACCAATTGTATGAGTGGATTTCGAAGCCTTATCACATTATACTCTAATTATAGCAATGTGGGACATTTTGAATCCGAAACGCTTTTTAAAATAAAGTAACTTATCTTTACTTTCCAAAAGTGCCCCTCCTCTCCTCTTATAAAAGGCCCCCACCTCTACCTCATTTCACACACTCCTCAAGCCTTTGGCTCGTCCAAAACCTGCCCATTTACTCTCTCCACATTCCTCTCTTCATCCTAGAGGATTCCCTTTGGGCAGAATCCTTTCAAAGGAAGCCTTTAGGCTCAAATCAAAAGGAGTTACACTTTTAAAGGTAATTCATTCTCTCATGTTCATTTGTTTTATTTTGCTTCTCCAACCCCTAAACTCTTTTTATTTACTTCTTTTGTAACAACACCAGTATCTTCAATATACTAGGATGTTGTTATAAGATTTATTTGAGCTACACTCTCACACAACTACATCAAATGGTTAAAGAACACACGGTTTCCGTGGATGGCGAAATTCTGCCTCCCGAAACGATGATTGTTCAATACTCATTTAACACCTTCAAAGGTGGCCATTATGATGTCACTATTTTTATATATGATATATAATATGTTTATGTTTTCCTTAAGCTTCTGTTTTTTTTTCATTTTGGGCATACCTTTATGGTTTCCATTATGAGTAAACACGATATATTCATTTTAGGAAGTGCGGACTACCGCCCCTGAAAGTGATTTGATTCGTTAATACCATATGTGGGATGTGTAAAGGATAAAGTTAATGATATTATATATGTTATTATACTTTAATTATAATATACTCTTATATCATTATGATTCCATTCCAGAAAATACGAAATAGAAATGGAAGTAGCGTTCATGCGTACGTACGGCTTACCGTCTCCATGAACGGTGCATTTCATTTCTTACCTCTAAATGTGATGTAATATTATAAATACATGTATATGATGAATATATATGATATATATGTTATCCAAATCATTAATATCATTCTGGATATAACGAACCTTTGACCAAATTAACAACATGTAAGTGTAAGAAGTCTATTTTTGACTTAAGAACCAAATACCGACAAAATGAACATTATTAACTTAAATGATTACATGATGTTCATAACATGTTATAAAATGAATAATGAACTTGAAAAAGGTTCATAAGAAAGTAGATATTAACTCAAGTTTATTATTCAGGAGATTAAAGAACGGTCGGGTCAAGTCGGATACGAGGTATGGGACTTTGTCTCAATCTCCTTTCATTGAGGCATATTTTATTTTATACACAACTTTCTTTTATACGGTGTATAAACCCCTTTGACTTTTACGTTTATTCAAAAGGAATATTTTTTATACGAAGCATTTACTAAATGAAAAAGGGGAATGTTTTTTTCGTACGTATGCGGCGACAACGACTTCTCCACCTTCGTGACCGTTATTTGAGTTTCGGCTTCCTCTACAAGCCATACCTTCTTTTTAAAAGAAAAATAAATACCATGTTTTACTTTTCTTTTATTTTGGTATTGAAAATGGTTTTCACAATGTTTCTGTGTTGTATTGATATCTTGTGATTGAAATGTAGAAATGTTATGTTTCCTTTATGCATGTTTTATGTGATACGATTATGTTATGGTTCTTGGGAATTATTATGAAGACGGGTGGTTCTGTGATAAACTAAGGGCGGGTGAGCCCGATATAGCTCTCCAATGGATTGGGTAACGCGAAGGAGTGAAATGTTAAGGTTTCTCCGAAGAGATTTAGGGAATATACTGTGATGGGTATTCCAAACGTACCCAAGGGGGTTACTCCCTACGTAAGAATGTTATGAATGCCTCAAGTTACCTTTATGTCTTATGATTTCTATGATTTATTCATGATTTTATGAGGTATGTTAAAGTGCCTATGTTTTATGGGTAAAGTATGATTTCATTCTTATGTATATATGAACTCATGTTTCCTTTCCATGTTTTTATAACCCATACTGAGCTTTTTATGCTCATCCCAAGATTTTTTTGAAATGTTTTTTACAGGTCAAGGGAAAGGTACATGATATGATGATAGTGTCAAGGAAGTGTCAAGAAATAATCCATGTTTTATTTTAAATGTGTTTCCATTGATGGGAATGAAGAATACTATCTTTATGTAACCACTTTGTTTATATGTGGAATGTAATTCAAGTTTTATGATCTAATTCTCTAAAAATCTAAACCCAAAAAGATCCTCAATGTGTAATCTTGTAATAACTCAAGATTAAGTAAGGTTTAAGGCTGGGGCCTTATAGTTGGTATCAAAGGTCGGTTTAGATAACTTTAGGAGTTAGAATTCTATTAAATGATTATCCCAAAAAAAATTTCTTTGAAATGATATAGCATTTGGAGATTACCATGTTGCTTCATCTAAGACATGTTTGTTCAGAATGGTTTTCCGCAGAGGAAACAGGGAAGCAGTGCTAGGAAGGCATACAGAAGGAAATAACCTTCCGAATCAGCATCCAGAAATGGTCGGAATTGGAACTGAACAGTTTGTTTCAGTAATGGCGCAATTGACTCAGGCTATAAATGGTGGTGGTATCCATGCACAAGATCAGCCAGATCAACTGCAGAGGAACATGTCAGTGGTGGAACATTTCATGAGGCAACATCCACTATCATTCAGAGGATCATCTGACCCTGTGCTAGCTAAAGGGTGGATTAAAGCACTAAAGAAGATTTTTGATGTCATGGGGTGTTCAGACAATCAAAAGGCTAGTCTTGCTATTTACCGTTTGGAGGGTGAAGCAGATCAGTGGTGGTCTATGGTTAAAAATATCAGGGACGCTGATGAGATTGATGCTCTTGACTGGGATGAATTCAAAGGTATGTTTCTTGAGAAGTATTTTCCTAAGGCTGTTCGACTTAGGATGGAAAACCAATTCTTGGAATTGAGGCAAGAGGAAGACTCAGTGGCTGCCTATGAAGAAAGGTTCACTCGATTCGCAAGGTATGCTCCAAATTTTATCCGAGACCTTGATAGTAAAATCAATCGTTTTTACTCAGGATTAAATCCAAAATATTGAAGGTAATTAGCTTCTCGTGAGTTTAAAAGTTATGAAAAGCTTGTTCGATGTGCTGAGAAGGTGGAAATGGAGTTTTCTGATGACCAAGTGTTCTATAACAACCAGCAGAAGAAGAGACCGAGGTGGCAGGAGAAATGTAAGAATTCTTCAAAAAAGTCTGATGGTAAGAGAACTAAGTTTCCAATTTGTGATAAATGTGGCAAAAGGCAGGCTGGGGAATGTCTTCTAAATTCTGTAAAGTGCTACCGATGTGGTAAGATGGGACATAAGGCTCGTGATTGCACTGAAAAGGATCAAGGTGAAGGTAAGAACAAATTTGATTTACAGTTAGTGAAATGTTATAAGTGCAATGAGATGGGTCACTATGAAAACGAGTGTCCTACAAAGAGCTTGAGTGATGGGAAGCAGTTAGACTACAAGCAGAAAGGGGTGGTGAAATCCTTTGCAACTACTTCAGCAGATGTCGGGCCATCAAATAAAGTTGTATCAGGTACTTTGTTTGTTTTTTCAGATTATGCCAGTGTGTTGTTTGATCCGGGGTCTACACATTCTTTCATCTCTGAAACCTTTTCTAGTAAAATGGGAATACCATCTCAAGAAATGACTCATGAACTTTTGGTAAAAACACCTGGGGGAAATGTTGATGAAAAAAGAATTTATAAGAATCTTCTTATCCTTATCTGTGGAAAGAACCTACTTGCAAACCTTATTGTTCTACCTCTAGTAGAGTTTGATGTTATCCTGGGTATGGATTGGCTCTCTATTTACCATGCTAAGATTGACTGTAGAGCTAAAGAAGTTTCTTTTCAGAAAGACTTTCAGTTTGTTTACAGGAATGAACCCTTACTTTTGATAACATATCAAGAGGCCGAGAAACTTTTAAAAGATGGAAATGAATGTTACCTTTCACACGTCGTTGAAAATAAAGGAACTGTTCAAATTAATGATGTGCCAGTGGTAAATGAGTATCCTGATGTTTTTCCTGATGAGTTGCCTGGAATAATACCAGATTGGGAAGTTGAGTTTACTGTTGACTTAGTTCCTGACGCTAAGCCAATTTCAAAACCCCCTTATCGAATGGCACAAATTGAACTTTTAGAGTTGAAGGATCAATTGCAAGATTTATTAGAGAAAGGTTTCATTAGACCTAGCACATCACCATGGGGTGCTCCTGTTTTATTTGTTAAAAAGAAATATGGTTCTATGAGACTTTTCATTGATTATAGAGCCTTGAATAATATCACTGTTAAGAACAAATATCCATTGCCTCATATCGATGATTTGTTTGATCAGCTCCAGGAAGCTCAGTTTTTTTCAAAGATTGACCTGAGATCGGGGTACCATCAGCTGAAGGTAAAGGAGGAAGATATTCCGAATACCGCGTTCCGTACGAGATATGGCCATTATGAATTTGTAGTAATTCCTTTTGGGCTAACCAATGCACCTGCTGTATTCATGGACTTAATGAATTGAATTTTCCATGAGTTCTTGGATAAGTTTGTGGTGGTTTTCATTGATGATATTTTGGTGTTTTAAAAAAAGTAAAGAAGAGCATGAAAGACATTTAAGGGTTATCTTGCAAACCTTAAAAGAAAAGAAACTGTATGGGAAATTCAGCAAGTGTGATTTTTGGTTGCAACAAATTTCTTTCCTTGGTCACATTGTTTCAAAAGATGGCATAACTGTTTATCCTGCAAAAACAAAAGTTGTTCAGGAATGGCCAAGACCCACAAATGTAACTGAGATTCGTAGCTTCCTTGGTTTGGCAGGCTATTACCAAAGGTTTGTTAGAAATTTTTCACGGTTATCTAGTCCAATGACTAAGCTAACTCGGAAGGGTGTTAAGTTTATCTGGACAAAATAATGTGATGATTGTTTTCAGGAATTGAAAATAAGATTGGTGAATGCTCCAGTTTTGGCACTACCTTCCAGGAATGGTGAGTTTTTTATATACAGTGATACTTCATTGAAAGGACTTGGTTGCGTCCTAATGCAGAATGATCAGGTAATTTCTTATGCTTCACGACAGTTGAAAACTCATGAGGTAAATTACCCTATGCATGATTTGGAATTAGCTGCTGTTGTTTTTGCTTTAAAAATTTGGAGGCATCATTTGTATGGAGTAAAGTGTGAAATATATACCAATCACAAAAGTTTAAAGTATATATTCACTTAGAAAGAGTTAAACATGAGACAGAGGAGATGGCTAGAATTAATCAAGGATTATGATTGTACAATTCATTACCATCCGGGAAAAGAAAATAAAGTGGCTGATGCTTTGAGTCGAAAAAGTAATGCTTCATTAACAATGTTGCGTTTGGAACGTGATCCTTTGGTTAAGGATTTGATGAAATTTGGCATAGAAGTTGTTGGTGCAGGAAGTCCTTCTGTTTTTTTTCAGGTATCAGTGAGATCTTGTCTATCAGATAGAATCAAGAAAGCACAGAAGCAAGACAGTGAGTTGCAGAAAAAGGTAGAGCTGGTTCAGAAAGGTAAGTTGCCTGAATTCAACATTGATAATGATTGTGTTTTGAGATTTGGTAAGAGATTGTGTGTGCCTTGTGATTCATAGTTGAAGAGAGAGTTGTTATGTGAAGCTCATAGTTCTCCGTTTTCAGTTCATCTGGGCAGTACTAAGATGTATAGAGATCTGCGGGAGTATTACTGGTGGGATGGAATGAAAAGAGACATTGCTGATTTTACTGTGAAGTGTTTGACATGTCAACAGGTTAAAGCAGAGCGGCAGTTACCGAAAGGGATGCTTCAGCCTTTACCAGTGCCAGAGTGGAAATGGGAGAATATATCCATGGACTTTGTTGTTGGATTACCGAATACATCTCGAGGTAATAATGCAATCTGGGTTATTGTTGATCGCTTGACCAAATCTGCTCATTTCCTTGCTATACGAGATACTCTATCTCTTGATCAACTTTCCCGTTTGTATCTTAAAGAGATAGTCAGGTTACATGGATTTCCTCTCTCCATTGTATCGGATCGTGATCCCAGGTTTACTTCTAACTTTTGGAAAGACCTTCAGAAGTCGTTGGGTACTGAATTAAATTTTAGTACAGCTTTTCATCCTCAATCAGATGGGCAGTCAGAACGAACAATCCAGACATTGGAGGATACACTACGAGCTTGTTCTATGGATTATCAGGGAAGTTGGGACCAACATCTTTATTTGGTTGAATTTTCATATAATAACAGTTTTCATTCCAGTATACAGATGGCACCATTTCAGGCATTATATGGGAAGCGGTGTCGAACTCCAACTTTCTGGTATAAAGTGGGTGAAAGGAAGTTGATGGGACCATAATTGGTAGAAGAGATGGCAGAAAAAGTTCAGCTGATTCAGAAACACATGAGAACAGCTCAGAGCAGGCAGAAGAGTTATGCAGATAACCGGAGGAAGGATCTATCTTTCGAGGTAGGTGATCGTGTTTTTCTCAAGGTTTCTCCTTGGAAAAGTGTGATGAGATTTGGTAAGAAAAGAAAGTTGAGTCCAAGGTTCATTGGACCATATGAAATTCTGGAGAGAGTTGGATCAGTTTCATACCGAGTGGCTTTACCTCCGAGTTTATCTCAGGTACACAATGTTTTTCACGTTTCGATGTTGAGAAAGTATATGCCAGATCCATCTCATGTTTTGAGTCCAGAGGTAGTTCAGCTGGAAGAGAACCTATCTTACGTGGAACAACCGGTCCAGATTCTTGACCACAGGGAGCAAGTGTTACGGAATAAGGTGATTCACCAGGTAAAGGTTTTGTGGAAAAACCACATGATTTAAGAGGCAACATGGGAATCTGAAAATGCAATGAGGGATAAGTACCCCCATTTATTCGATAAGTAAATAAATTGCGGGGACGCAATTTTCTAAAGGGGGGAAGGATGTAACATACCAAGTAAGTAATGAATAATAGATATTTTTATCTATGTCTATTAATGATTAAGATAGTGTTTTAGAGTCTTAAAATGAAAATAAATCCAATCTTAAGAATGGAATACACTAATATTCTTAAAAGATTGTTTTACTGCCTTATGATGGAAAACCCTTTTTAAATCTATCTTTTGACAATTTTATAAACTATGTTTGTCAAAAATAAACTTATTCTTTATGATTGGGACATAAAAATTTACTTTGTGTGAATTTTTGGTATTTTTCTGACAATGTTCATTTTTTAATGAATAGTGAAAAATACTGCATTTTACATCAAAACTGATTTTTAATCTAATTTATTTATATGATTAGATTATCTTTTGAATTAGTTTTGAAGTGAAATTAGAATATATTTTTACCATTTAATCCAATGGTGGTCATTGGAATCAATTTCACTTTGAAATTGGACTTAAACTGGTGTCAATCTTTTGATACTTATTGTTTCATAAAAACACACTATTTGCTCTGACAGCGGGAATTAATTATTAAATTAATTAATGTGACTTATATGTTTTGAATTTTGTAAAATAGACTTCATTTTTGAATTCAGAACATCAAATATATCTTAGGGTGATTTTTTGGGTAATTTTCTAAAAAACTCCAATTTTTGATGAATAGTGAAACCACTAAGTGGTAATCAACAAACTGATTTTTCAGTTAAATGAAAGTTTACCACAAATGTGTATTGAATTTTGAAAATCCGACATACATGGTTGTCATTAAGAAGTAAAATGTGGTTCAATGTGATTAAAATAATTTTTTGGTGAATAGTAACTTATTAAGTTTTAATCGCGATTAGTGGTAATTAGTGTAGTTTAAGGTAAAAATAATGCTTTAATAAAATAAGATGAGCTTGACACATGTCCTACCCTCATTGGTTGTGTCATGGCCGACCAATACAAGCCATGAGTCAACTTGGTGACCCCATGGATCCACTTTGGTTGGGAAATGACATAAATTACTTTTTATTTAATGTAAAAGTAAAAATGACACAAACATAATATGTTTTACGAAAACAATTTTTACATGGGCTTATAAAGATCATATTTTTGATTATAAATAGTAATTGGAAAGATAAAAAGATTTCCTACATCATAGTATTTTTTTTATAATTTTTAGACTTTAAATAAATTAAATTATTTATGACATCATGATGATGCAGCGATGACCTCATTATTTAACGATTTAAATAAAATGGAAAGATAATGAAAAATATAAAACCTACACATGGAAAAAACCAATTGGATGAGTGGATTTCGAAGCCTTATCACCTTATCCTCGAATTATAGCAATGTGGGACCTTTTGAATTCGAAACTCTGTTTAAAATAAAGTAACTTATCATTACTTTCCAAAAGTGCCCCTCCCCTCCTCTTATAAAAGGCCCCCACCTCTACCTCATTTCACACACTCCTAAAGCCTTTGTCTCGGCCAAACCCTAACCATTTACTCTCTCCACATCCCTCTCCTCATCCTAGAGGATTCCCTTTGGGAAGAATCCTTTCAAAGGAAGCCTTTAGGCTCAAATCAAAAGGAGTTACACTTTTAAAGGCAATTCATTCTCTCATGTTCATTTGTTTTATTTTTCTTCTCCAACCCCCTAAACTCTTTTTATTTACTTATTTTGTAACAACACCAGTATCTTCAATATACTAGGATGTTGTTATAAGATTTATTTGAGCTACAATCTCACACAACTACATCAAATGGTTAAAGAACATACGGTTTCCGTGGATGGCGAAATTCTGCCTCCCGAAACGATGATTGTTCAATACTCATTTAACACCTTCAAAGGTGGCCATTATGATGTCAATATTTTTATATATGATATATAATATGTTTATGTTTTCCTTAAGCTTCTGTTTTTTTTCATTTTGGGCATACCTTTATGGTTTCCATTATGGGTAAACACGATATCTTCATTTTAGGAAGTGCGGACTACCACCCCCTGAAAGTGATTTGATTCGTTAATACCATATGTGGGATGTGTAAAGGATAAAGTTAATGATATTATATATGTTATTATACTGTAATTATAATATACTCTTATATCATTATGATTCCATTTCAGAAAATATGAAATAGAAATGGAAGTAGCGTTCATGCGTACGTACGGCTTACCGTCTCCATGAACGGTGCATTTCATTTCTTACCTCTAAATGTGATGTAATATTATAAATACATGTATATGATGAATATATATGATATATATGTTATCCAAATCATTAATATCATTCTGGATATAACGAACCTTTGACCAAATTAACAACATGTAAGTGTAAGAAGTCTATTTTTGACTTAAGAACCAAATACCGACAAAATGAACATTATTAACTTAAATGATTACATGATGTTCATAACATGGTATAAAATGAATAATGAACTTGAAAAAGGTTCATAAGCAAGTAGAGATTAACTCAAGTTTATTATTCAGGAGATTAAAGAACGGTCGGGTCAAGTCGGATACGTGGCATGGGACTTCGTCTCAATCTCCTTTCATTGAGGCATATTTTATTTTATACACAACTTTCTTTTATACGGTGTATAAACCCCTTTGACTTTTACGTTTATTCAAAAGGAATCTTTTTTATATGAAGCGTTTACTAAACGACAAAAGGGAATGTTTTTTTCATACGTATGCGGCGACAACGACTTCTCCGCCGTCGTGACCGTTATTTGAGTTTCGGCTTCCTCTACAATCCATACCTTCTTTTTAAAAGAAAAATAAATACCATGTTTTACTTTTCTTTTATTTTGGTATTGAAAATGGTTTTCACAATGTTTTTGTGTTGTATTGATATCTTATGATTGAAATGTGGAAATTTTATGTTTCCTTTATGCATGTTTTATGTGATACGATTATGTTATGGTTCTTGGGAATTATTATGAAGACAGGTGGTTCCATGATAAACTAAGGGCAGGTGAGCCTGATATAGCTCTCCAATGCATTGGGTAATGTGAAGGAGTGAAACCTTAAGGTTTCTCCGAAGAGATTTAGGGAATATACTGTGATGGGTATTCCAAACGTAACCAAGAGGGTTACTCCCTACGTAAGAATGTTATGAATGCCTCAAGTTACCTTTATGTCTTATGATTTTTATGATTTATTCATGATTTTATGAGGTATGTTAAAGTGCCTATGTTTTATGGGTAAATTATGATTTCATTCTTATGTATATATGAACTAATGTTTCCTTTCCATGTTTTTATAACCCATACTGAGCTTTTTATGCTCATTCCAAGTTTTTTTTGAAATGTTTTTCACAGGTCAAGGGAAAGGTACATGATATGATGATAATGTAAAGGAAGTGTCAAGAAATAATCCATGTTTTATTTTAAATGTGTTTCCATTGATGGGAATGAAGAATACTATCTTTATGTAACCACATTGTTTATATGTGGAATGTAATGCAAGTTTTATGATCTAATTCTCTAAAACTCTAATCCCGAAAAGATCCTCAATGTGTAATCTTGTAATAACTCAAGATTAAGTAAGGTTTAAGTCTTGGGCCTTATACACATAATCATAGAGCGACATATTCAAGGTGTACAAGTTTATCCCAAAAAATCGAAATTGGGTTAAGAAGTTCCCTTGCAAAAATTCAACAGCCTAACGACGTCACTTCAAAATTTAGAAAAAGAGTTGATGAGAGATAAAAAGGGTATCTCATCACTTGGACATAAAATTTATATCAATAAGGATATGTAAGAACATATCCCAAAATAATATTATGTGAATTAAAAGACATAACAAAATAAGTCTTTTAAAAAGAGGAGGGTGAAAGGTTCCCTTACCGACATGGGTATCTTTCGAAATGTACGCCCCGTGAAAGAAGGACAATAAAAAATTGATGTAAATATTCATAAATGAAACAATATTAAAAAATGAGTAAAATAATGGTCAGTACATACACCACTCAAATAAAATTGTGGAAAATGTAGCATAAATCTCACGGGAATAAAAGTGAGATGAAAAATCTCTTACGAAAACTCGGCAGCCTAACGGTGCCACTTAAAACTTACAAAAATGGATTGATGAGATAAAATAGGGTATCTCATCACATTACAATTAAATTTATAACAAGAGGAATATAAAAGAACATCCCCCATCATAACAAAGAAGAGCTTAAAAGAAGTGACATAAAGGAGAGTACTTAAAGAGAAAGAGAGAGGTTAGATCTCTTACAAAAATTCGGCAGCCTAACGGCGCCACTCAAAACTTCCAAAATGGATTGATGAGAGAGAATAGGGTCTCTAATCATATGAAAATAAAAATTACAGTATGATTAATATAAAATAACATCCCAATAACAAGAAATATGATCTTATAAGGAATGACATAAAAGAGTGTACTTAAAAAGAAAGAGAGGAGTAAGATCCATTACCTCGGGTCCGACTTGACTCGATCGTTCTTTAACGTCCTGAATAATAAACTTGAGTTAATTTACACTTTATTAAGAACCTTTTTATAGTTCATTATTCCTTTTATATCACTTATTTCCATGTTATAAACATTATGTAATCATTTAAGTTAATAATGTTTGTTTTGTCGATATTTGGTTCTTAAGTCGAAAGTGGAATTCTTACAATTACATGTTGTTTGTGTGGTCAAATGTTCATTATATCCAGAATTATATTCATGATTTGGATATCATATATATCATATATATCCAGAATATACATGTATTTATAATATTACATAATCATTTAGAGGAATGAAATGAAATGCACCGTTCATGGAGACGGTAAGCCGTACGTATGCATGAATGCTACTTTCATTTCTATGTCATATTAATGGAATTAAAACCAAATGAGAGGTATGAATATTTTAATTCCAGAATTATATTCATCATTTATATGTAACATAAATCATATATAATAACTTTAAATCCATCCTTTATACATCCCACATATGGCATTAACGAATCAAATCACTTTGAGGGGGCGGTAGTCCGCACTTCCTAAAATGAAATTATCGTGTTTACCCACAATGGAAACCATAAAGGTATGACAAAAAAGAAAAATATAGAAACATAAAAATATTATATATCATATATAAATATAGTGACATATTAATGGACACCTTTTAAGGTGTTATATGAGTGTTGAACAATCATCGTTTCGTGAGGCAGAAATTCTCCATCCACAGAAACAGTATGTTCTTTAACCATTTTATGTAGGTGTGTGTAAGTTTAGCTCGAATGATTCTTATAAAAACATCCTAGTATATTTAATATATTGTAGTTGTTAAAAAATTAATGAATAAAAAGAGTTTAGTGGGTTGGAGAAGCAAAATAAAATAAAATAACACAAGTGAAGACATTACCTTAAAATCGGGTAACTCCCTTTGGTTTGAGCTCAAAGGCTTCCTTGGGAAGACTTCTTCCCAAAGTGAGGCTTCAAGGAGTTATATATGTATGTGAATATACAAAATGGGCAGGGTTTGGACGAGCCAATGGCTTTGGAAGTGTGGGTAAGGAGGTAGAGGTGGGGGCCTTTTATAAGAGGAGAGGAGGGGCACTCTTGGAAAGGTATAAAATGTAACTTTATTTTCAAATGCGTTTCGAATTTTAATCTTCCCACATTGATGTGTTTCTAGAATAAGGTGATAAGGGTTCTAAATCCACCCATACAATAGGTTTTGGACATGTTTAGGTCTTAGATTTTACATTATCTTTCCATTTTATTTAAATCGTTAAATAATGAGGTCATCGCTGCATCATCATGATGTCATAAATAATTTAATTTATTTAATGTATAAAAATTATAAAAAAATACTATGATGTAGGAAATATTTTTAGCTTTCCAATTAATATTTATAGTCTAAAATATCATTTATTTAGGCAAAATTAAAAATATTTTACTTAGGTGATACATTCTTTGTTACATTTAACATTCTTTAAAAATAAAAAGATAAAAAGTCACATTCTCACAAAAGTGATTCCATGGGGCCCCCAAGTTTGGCACAAGGCATCCCATGTTCGGCCGTGAGACAACCAGTAGCCTTAGGACACATTTTTTGGTCATTTATTATTATTATGATATTATCTTATTTTCTTTAACTACCCGATTACTCATTAATCAAGATAATTACCGTCGTTACTATTCATAATGTCCAAAAACAAAAGAGTCTTAATTACATAATTTGGAAATTCTGATTCCAAATATGTAATTAATTTTACCAAATTCAAAACACATAAATTGCAATAATTAATTTAAAAAAAACTTCCTTTTGTCAAAACAAATAGCTTGTTTTTTTGAAACAATATTTATGAAAAGTTTGGTACTTGTTTATGCCTAATTCCAAAGTGAAATTAATCCCAATGACCATAATTGAATTAATGGTAAAAATATATTCTAATTACACTTTAAAACAAATTAAAAAGATAATATAACCATATAATTAAATTATATGAAAAATCATTTTTGATGTAAAATGCAGTATTTTTCACTATTCATTGAAAAATGAACATTGTCAGAAAAATACCAAAAATTAACCCAAGGTAAATTTCAATGTCCCAATCATAAATAATATGTTTATTTTGAAAAATAGAGCTTATAAAATTGTCAAATAGTGGATTTAAAAGGGGTTCGCCATCAAAAGGCGGTTAATCGACCTTTTAAAGAATATTAGAATGTTTACGCTTAAAAAATGGATTCATTTGCATTTTTAATCTTCTAAAATTTATTATAAAGAGTAAAAATATTTGAAAAACATATATAATCATTTTGTAGTTATTTCTATTCATTCCCGCCATTACAACGGCTAGACGTTAACTACCATTTAAAATAATATTATTTTATTATTAGAGTGCAACGTAAGATTCCCAAGAAACTCGTTGTTGCGTATTGGGTACGCCATCGAGCATAGCATCCCCTTTAAAGTAATATTAATATTTTATTCACAAATATGGATAAATATAAAGATGTCATATTCTTTATTTACTTGGGGTGTTACACTTAGTCTTCTTACACATTAAGAAATGAAAAAAACAAACATCCAATATCTGAATTTTCAAATATTTCACATATATATGTTACTATAACATCATAATTTAGATATTACACAACAATTCAAATGTATTATGGTCTTTAAAACCATAAATGGTAGTGATATTTGTTTTAATGAAAGTTTATTGAGATACCAAATTAAATAAGTAGTAAATTAAGTCACTTAAAGTCATATTTATTTTAAAAAAATAAACTGAAATATAAATTTACTTACATAGAGAACTACTACAACAGAGGTATGGTGAGATCATAAAAAATAATAAGACCCATGATATATTTTTTAAATATTATCAATGAATATTCTCTTCCACATATATAATAATTCATCGAAAACTTATAAAAAAGATCCAATAAAGAAGAAATCTGGGATAATATTTTTAGCTCATCAGAAATCTCATATGTATCTGAAGCTATTGGTTCTTGAAAATTTTGTTTCTTTTGATTTTATATACTCCTGTGTAAATTAATTATAATATTTTTTTAAATAATTTTAATTAAAATATAAATAATATTTAAAAACAATACATACCTTGCATGTTAGGTGATAAAGAAGGTTATCTATCCAGAGTAAAAAATGACCCACACAATCTCTAACTCTAGTAAACTCCTCTATAGAAAATGAAACTAGAGAATTTAGATCAATAATATCATGTATCATTACTCTTACCTGACCCAAATCTATAGGCTTTTGATGTACAAAATCCTTAAAAATATATAGAACTTTGTATTCTATAATATGTACATGGGGATCTCAAATATAAAACTCATAGTATAAGGCCGAGTCTAAATGATGAGGTGGAGGGTCTGAGTTGGAAAATCATACAATCTATGATTGTCTAGTCATTTTTTCAAACATAGCCCACAAAATTGATTTAATTTGATTTCCCATAGACTATTTTAGGTCTTCCAAATCATCTTTTAAGGAACTTATTTCTACATACCTCGATTTATTAATTGGATGAAAAAAACCTTTGTAATACAGAAATCCATCTCATATCCTCTTATGCAGTCAGGGTGTTCTAAATTTTCTATAGTAGTAGCTAGAATATTCATCCCTTCCTCAGGGATAAAAGTCACCACTATTTATTTCTCTTGAATTTAATCCTGAAATGATATATTAAAATAGAATATTAGTGATATTAATTTGAAAAATACAAACATTTAATAAAAATAAAAATTAATTTCTTATAATTCTGTTAGCTACTTATTTAGATTGATCTGTAAGAAAGTTTTCATTTTTTTATTTCACACTCTTTTCTTTTTTTCATGGAAATTATGGAGATATGGAGGACTGAAATGGACCTCATCTGAGTTACTTATATATTTAACTCTTAATGCACCAAAATTTTTTGTAGTCATTTTCTCCTCTATTAAATAATACCCTCAATGCAATAAAGTATGAGGGTTTATATTCTGCAACTAGATCTCTTGGAAAGATCTCCTAGAGACATGTTTTATAAAAATAAATGAATAAGTAACCATATAATATACAATAAATTTTATAATATACAATAATAATACCATAAATCATTCATCATGTTAGTTGGTGAAAAATTTAGTCCATGTCTCCACATCTAAAAACTCATACTTGAGACATTTACTTTTTCTAACGCCCTAAAACATATTTTTTTTGTTAATTTTGTTTTAAAACATCTCCAAGAAACTACCTCTAAAGATAAACACCTTTTATTAATTTATTTTTTTCTTAAAATTCATATGTTATATGTAATTGAATATATTAAATATTAGTCATATAAAATATATAATATTTGAATAACAAGAGAAAAATAAATCAATTGAAATATTTTACCATTAAAGACTCCCACAAGTGTCCTTTCTTCATTTTTCAAAGTATTTCTAATAAATATATAAAATGTTAATCCTGTATGGGATCTGTATGGTGATATAACTCCTAAACTGTGTTTTATCTAGGCCAGTTGGGTTGTCATTATCATTGAATGTAATATGTATCATATGTTCTCCACAATCAAGTTCATGTTTAAGAGAAAATGAAATCCCATGTCTACCAACTCTAGTAGTCAATTTATCTGAAGAAGAATAAGGCTCTACTATAGGAGGCTCAAAAATAGTCCTTCAAGTATTTTTTTGACAAATTAAAAATTTACTTTCATTAAATAATTAAATAATTTAATATTTAATAATATGAAAAAAAACATACATATACCTTGGTAAATGTTTCTCGGCCTCTATGTCTATCATTTAAATAGATTAATTTAATTATATTCTATGTACCCAAATATTATTAGAAAATATAATATCTAAAAACAATTAATATAAAAATATATAACTAAACAAATAGTGTCACACATGTTCAATTTTAAAAAAAATGATGTCATGATTCTTAACAAAAAAATATGTAACTTAAACTAATAAATATAAAAATTAATTCAAAAATGATTGAAATGATAAACATTTATAAATTTAAGTATTACAGTTACAAAAAATGTTTTTTACGTGTAAATTTAATAAAAACATAATGATTTACGTTAGGTTTTTCAATCAACATATGTTTAACTAGAACTGTTGAATATAAAATTTAACACAAAAATCATTGAAATAATCAATATATATATATTTAAACATCAAAATTAAAAAATAGAGTTTTTAATGTGTACATTTCAAAAAATAAATAAAAGATAAATATTTAACTAAATAATTAGAAGAGTAAATTAGTGTTTTCCCATTCCCTTCAACATGATCATTTCATACATCATAGACTATGTCAATATTATAGTCATTTTTATTATCCAAAAATTGTGTAATAGATGAATAAACCACACATAAATTCATAACATCATCATCATCCTCATCACCTAAATTAATTCCTTTCCATTTCAAAATGATGGAACACTAATCATTTGATGTGTTAGTAACATAAAATATATGATTTTCATGTGTCACCATGATAAATGGTTCCTCGTTGCAACTAAATCTTTTCAAATCAATGAGTTTAAATCTATAATCACCGTGTTTCACACCACTGTTACTATCAACCAAGTTACACTTAAAAACTGTTACTAAAAATTTTATATAATAAATTTCCCATATATCCTCAATAACTCTAAAATATTTCATTAATGCATAGATTGGGGTTTTATCTTTTTCACTTATAAAATACAGTGATTCAATTACAACCATTACCCCACTATTTTGAATAGTAGTATTATCATGCTGATTTTTTTTTGTAAAATGTGTAACCATTAATATCAAAATTGGATCATGTGATCACATTAAGTGATGGAACTCTTACCAATCATTTCAATGTTTTTTATGTAGATAAATCTATAATGACTTTATCTTTAAACCATGAAATAAATGTCTTTTTATGACCAATCATCAACTAATTTTTACTTCTTTTTAGATATCATATCTTCAATCCCATAATATGTGACAATATATATGGTTGAACCTCATCTATGTTGTTTAAAAGTTATAAATGTGCATGAATCACTTCATCACATGGAATTAAATTTACCCTTTACCCATGAATCCCTCTACCTTCACTATTAACTATCAATTATCAAGATATAGGGAGATCAACGTGCTCCACTTAATAAAAATAATTAGTACATAACTCAATAACCTCTTCTAATATATATTTTTAAAAAGTATAGGCCTCTATTCGATGAGGGTTTTTAACACATACCTTCAAATTTTTCATACATATTTTAAAAGGATACATCCAATGTGAATAAACAGGCACACAAATTCTTATCTCTTGTACAAAATTAATCACTAGATAAACCACTATATCAAAAAACATTGGTAGGAAATACATTTAAAGATGACAAAGTATGAGTAAGCTTCATTATCTAACACATCTAACAAATTTGGATAAATTAATTTGCTAAAAATGTATTTAAAACATAACATAACCTGATTATAGTATTTCTGATAGATATCAGCATTATGCCATGCAATACGATCGGTACCAGTTGTTACATCAATACATGACAATCATGATATTTTTACCTATTACTTTAAAATCCTACAATGAAACCAAATTCTTTTCCTTTGAATACAATCCACTAGGTACTTTAATACCATGAATACATTAAAAAAAATCAACTTCTCACTCTTTCTTAATGTTGTAAAAGTTTTAGGTAAATATGTTTTATTTCTTTTCATAGTGGGATCTAAATAAAAATTTATTCTCTTGGATATTAAGTCCAATATATCATTAAATCCATCCTTTTTCCCTTTTATATCAAAAAATGTTCCAATAAAACTATCTCATATGTTTCAATCAACATTAATAACATCAACGTTATATTTTATCACAAAAAATATCCAATAAGGTAGCTCAACTAAGATATATTATTTCATACAGATACTTTTCGATGGCCAAAAATTCATTTCTTTCCAAATGTAAAATCAATATTTGTCACCTTGTGGGAATATTCTTCAGCTGAAAATGGTTATGGGGGGATATTATACTCCTATAATAATAAGGATGATCCATTCACAAAAATCATTAATGTATCATGTATACTATCTTTCTTCCTTTCTAAAATTGATAATTTGAATTATCTTCTTCACAAATTTGACCTAATTTATGCCTCTTAACACTATATCCTGATAATTTTCCATATGTAGTAAAGTCATTTATAGTTAACATTATCATATCATTCAAAGAAATATATTATTTCTTGTATTCATGAAAAATTATAACACCTATCTCCCATATAAAATTTAAATCATCAATCAATGGTTAAAGACACACATCAATATCATTTCCTAATTTTTTTGGTCAAAAAATCATCAAGATCATCATAACATATTTTTTCTTCATACATATCTATGGGGAAAATTTGTAAACTACTAAAAAATATGTCATGAACTATGTTGGATACTGAGGATCTGATATGGATTCATTCTATATGTAGACAGACCCATTCTAAGATTTCTAGATTAAATTAAAAAATTAGGAACTTTTTTACCAAATCTATTCCAATATGATTAATCAATAAGGTGATGTAAGTTTCCATATGAGTTGTTCTCATCTTTATTCCATATTAACCTTAAGGAATCATTTTAATTTTCAAATAGACACTTCAAACAAGGAATTATTGGAAGATACCAAAATTCTTAAATAAAGTTTTGGTTCTGTTACTTGAGAATGATTCAAAGTCAATTTTTTCATCCATTTTATATCAAGATGTCCCAAATTTTGGACATTTGGATAAACATTCATATTAATTTCTATAAAACATACAATCATTGGGGGAATTATGTATCTTTTTTATACCTTAATATCATTGGATAAAATATTTTATTTTCATAATAATTAGAATATGGAATCTCATTTCCCTTTGAAATTTTCTATTTTAAAATTTTAAGAAATCTAGAGAAACTTTTATCACTCCACACATTTCTTTCTTTCAAGTTAAACAATCTCAAAATTTCTGATAACATTGTAAATTTAGTGCCATCTTAGAATAATGGTTTCCTAGAATTTTCACAAAATTGTTAAAAAGTTGGATGTCTTTTCAATGGTTTTGATGCCTACATCATGAATTAATTATTTAATATGATCCACTACCACATGATATATATTTTTATCAATATTAGATATTGAATTTTCTATTATTTCACCATTCCATATACAAAGTGTATAATTACAATTAAAACTATAAAAAATCATATGATGTTTGATTTTTTGGAATTTAACTTTATCATATTCAAACAATTTATGCATGGATAAAAAAATTATATCTTTTTTTTAAAGATTTAATTTCGAAAAATCCAAGAAACCATCAACTCCTTTTTCATATTCATTAGTGTTTCTTCATAAATTTATCCAATTATGATCTATTAATTACTTAAAATCACAATATAAAAGGTGAATATATTAGAGAATATAAACATTTAAAAATATATTTAAACAGATAATTTTAAATCATAAAAAAATATATTCAAAAAAATTAATTAACTATTTATTTATAACAATTTGATCAAAAATATATATAAAATAATTGAAAATGATTAGATACAACTTCCTTAGACAAGTTTCTGAAATTCAATGGAATGATAAAATTATCTTAGTTATTAAGAAGATCTATCAATATTTAATATCAAAAAATATAACAAAATATTAATATTAATATTTATCATTATCTAAATATTAGCTATCAAGATGATTTATTAATCCCTAATACCATCTCTAACTTATGATAAAATAGAAATGAAAAATCCATTTTGGTTTTGTTGAATACATGTTTTTTTACCTTTAAATAAATTTAGTTTACCCTTAATTGACTCTAGTTTACACTTACTTAACATGTAAAAGTTTCTATTTAACCTTATATAATTTTGTTTTACCCTTAATTAACTTGCATAACTTTGTTTTACCCTTAATTAACTTATGTTTACCCTACATAACTTTAGTTTACCCTTACATAATTTTTTTAACACTTAATTAACTTTATTTTACCCTTACTTAACATATAAAGGTTTATGTTTACCCTTACATAAATTTGTTTTACCCTTAGTTAACTTATACAAGTTTCTATTTACTCTTACATAACTTTTTTTACCCTTACTTAACTTCTTTTTACCCTTGAATAACTTTATTTTACCCTTCTATAACTTTTTTACCCCTAATTAACTTATATTTACCCTTATATAACTTTATTTTATGTTTACTTAACTTTTTTTACCCTTACTTAACTTTAGTTTACACTTACATAACTTTTTTTACCCTTAATTAACTTTTGTTTACCCTTACTTAACCTATCCAAGTTTCTATTTAACCTTACATAACTTTGTTTTACCCTTAATTAACTTATATTTACCCTTACATAACTTTATTTTACCCATACATAACCTTTTTTACCCTTACTTAACTTCTGTTTACCATTACATAACTCCAGTTTACCCTTAACTTTTTTTACCCTTACATAACTTTAGTTTACCCTTACTTAACTTGTACAAGTTTATGTTTACCCTTAAATAATTTTTTTATCCTTAATTAACTTATGTTTACCATTATATAACTTTATTTTATTCTTAAATAACTTAGTTTTACCCTTATTTAACTTTAATTTACTCGTACTTAACCTATACAAGTTTCTGTTTACCCTTACATCACTTTTCTTTACCCTTACTTAACATATGTTTACCCTTATATAACTTTAGTTTACTATTATACAATTTTTTTTACCATTACTTAACTTTTTTTTACCCATACATAACTTTAGTTTTACCTTAACTTTTTTACCCTTACTTAACTTTAGTTTACCCTTAATTAACCTTCATAAGTTTCTGTTTTCCCTTACATAACATTAGTTTACCCTTACCTACCTTTTTTACCCTTATATAATGTTGTTTTAACCTTACTTAAATTCTATTTAGAAATACATAACTTTAGTTTACCCTTATATAACTCTGTTTGACCCTTACTTAACTTCTTTTTACCCTTACATAACTTTAATTTACCCTTAACATTTTTTACACTTACTTAGCCTTACATTACCCTTAATGAACCTATACAAGTTTCTATTTACCCTTAAATAACTCTTTTTTTCACTTACTTAACTTATGTTTACCCTTATATAACTTTAGTTTACCCTTACATAACTTTGTTTTGCCCTTACTTAACTTATGTTTACCCTTACATAACTTTAGTTAACACTTAACTTTTTTACATAACTTTGTTTTACCCTTACTTAACCTTTCTGTTAACACTTACATAACTTTTTTACCTTTAATTAAATTTTATTTTACCCTTATATAACTTTAGTTCACCCTTACATAACTTTTTTTACCCTTACTTAACTTCTATTTACCCTTAAATAACTTTTTTTACCATTAATTACCTTCTTTTTACCCTTATATAACTTTATTTTACCCTTATATAACATTGTTTTACCCTTTACTTTTTTTACCCTTACACAACTTTAGCTTTCCCTTACATAACTTTTTTTACCCTTACTAAACTTTAGTTTACCCTTACTTAACTTGTATAAGTTTCTGTTTACCCTTACATGAATTTTTTTTACTCTTACTTAACCTATGGTAGTTTCTGTTTACCCTTACATAACTTTTCTTTACTCTTACTTAACTTTTTTTTTACCCTTACATAATTTTAGTTTACCCTTACATAACATTTTTTCCATTACTTAACTTCTATTTACCCTTACATAACTTTATTTTGCCCTTACATAACTTTTTTTACTCTTAATTAACTTTAGTTTACCCTTAATTAACTTTTTTTAAACTTAAATTGACTTTGTTTTACCCTTACTTAACTTATTTTTACCCATAAATAACTTTAGTTTACCCTTACTTAACATTTCTTTACCCTTACTTAACCTCTATTTACCCTTACCAATAATGAAATTAATTTATAGAGTTATCTCATTTTCATTCCAGTCTCACTCAAGGTATCACTCCTACACATTATGTCATCCAAGGAAAATAATATGACATGGAATATTATTTAGATGATAATATATATCCAAATTGATCTACTATTTTTCTAACTAATCACACTCCACGTAGTATGAAGAAGTATTTTTCAATGAAGCAAGAGGCGTATAGAAAAATGTGGAATGCACATTTGGATTTTTATAATCACACTTTGGAATCATCACAAGACCAATGCATTTTTAGAGGAAACACATATTACATGATATAATTACTACATGCATAATCATGCACAATATGATAATTGAGGATGGGTGTGATCTGAATGCTCCAATTATAAATTCAATGGAAGCTAATTATAACCACAATAATTTATAACTATTTTTTTAAACATAAATACAAAAAATTCTAATTACAAATAAATTATACCACAATAATAAATAATTTATATTCACAAAGGCATTTATACTCTAAAACTAATTACAAACACGATAATTTATAATTGAAAAAGATGCATATAGAAAAAAATAAATGAATATGATTTTAAAAAATACTAAATAAATATTCTAAAAATAAAAATTAAATATTCCATTTACAAAACATAGAGATAAGGCTGTAAATATGGGATAGGGAGATCCAAAATGGTGATTTATGAACATCTGATTACAAAAAATGATAAAACATGACCCGAAAATGGTGAAAATCAAACAACATAAACATAAATGAGTTTGACGTGCCGAATTAAGCAAAGGATGATCTGAGAGGATGCAATGGAGAAGAAAAATGATGAAAAAAAAGCAAAATAAATAATTAAATGAGGAAGATTGAGTAAAATGAGGCAAGGTCGAGATTCACGTGATGAACATATTAGGGTTTTTGAAAAAATAACAACCAATAAATAAAGGAAACCCCATGAATATATTTTTTTAAAGGATTTTGATGTTGGTTTTTATTAAAACATTCATTAAAAATTTCTAAAAAAAGTTTTGATGTTGGTTTTTATAAAAACTGGTGCTAAAAGGTTAAAAAAAAATTTGACATTGGATTTTTAGTGAAACCAACGTCAAATGTCAATAAAAAACCTTTGGTGTCAGTTTTTAATAATAATTGATTCCAAATGTAAATTCAGAAGAGGTTTGACATCTGTTTTAAATAAAACAATGTTAAAAGTATCTTTACGTCCATTGAGAAATTAGTTTTGAAAAAATGAATGTCAAAATTTTGATGCTTAATCATATTTTTCTACTAGTGGAAGCATTATCTAGAGCATAATCCCAAAATAATATAGGAGGGCCACATAGATTCACCATTCATCGAACAATGTCTAATAAGGTGTGATTCATCCTCTTAGAAACACCATTCCATTATGGTGTTCTAGGAGGAGTGAGTTATAAAACAATTCCAAAAATCTCTCAAATGAGCTATGAATTTCTGGATTAAGTATTCACCATCCGATCTAATCAAAGAATCTTAATACTCTTGCCCAACTTATTTTGTACTTCATTATGAAACTATTTTAACTTTTAAAAAGTTTTATATTTGTGTTTAATCATAAACACATATCTGTAGTATATAAAGTTATTATTAAAAGTAATGATGTTCCTAAAACTGTTGTTTTATTGTGTACTCATTGGTCTACATACATCACTCTATATGAGATACAATATTTCACTATCCCTCTAACCTTTTCTACCAAAAGGTGGATTTTTCATTTTCCCAATAAATAATATTTTCATGTATCAAACAATTCATAATCAAATGAGTCCAACAATGAATCTATATGAAGCCTTTGAATGCGTTTCTTATTTATATGTTCAAGGAGACAATGAAAAAAGTATTTGGGATTAGAATAAAACTATCCATCTTATTTAAAATATTATAAATAGAATTTTCTATATCAATAATATATAAAACATTCATTACATTCTGAAAAATATAAAACATTTCATCCTTACATATAAGAACAACTCTTATTATTAACAATGAATGAAAATATCATCTTTTATAAAAAATATATAAGAATCAAATTTTTGTTTATGGTGGGAATATAATAACAATTTTTCAATTCTAAGATCAATCTACTTGGTAAAATCAGATCATAGGTTTCGACCTCTAATGAAGAAACTTTTTCTCTATCCCTGACATGAAGATCTACTTCACCCATCATCAATTATCTTCTCTCTCCAAGTTTTTATTTGTTAGCACAAATGTCTGGTGCACATGCATTATCCAATTCCCCTGATTCAAATTTGGAGAAATTAATTTTTATAACTGTCACATAAGTACTCAAAATGTTACTCCTTGAGAACACTTCTCAATCATAGATATCAATATTTTACAATGTTATAAGTCATACCTATTAATGAACTCAATATGATTAGTGTGAATTATGTCATAATCTAAAACAAAGACATTATAATTTGTGAGTATCATGTATTATGTATTTTCATTAAGGGATTTAAATGAATGCACTCCCACTAAAATATTGACCCCATAAATCATATCCAATTAGCGAGCCAAAATCCATATATCACTAAGCAATGAGTCTGCTTTGGTGTTCCTATCAAGACTTAGTTATTTAGGTAGGCATCATCCCAATCATGACACTTATAAATCTTGGATAATTGAGTAGATAACTACTTATCAAAATCTATCATATAGATTCAGTCAAATATATTCCTCTGGTGTCCTTCCTAAATATTTTCTGGCTAAGTATAACCTACAGAAAAGTGGAGATCAATGAAGTTCATTAGAGTTGAATATGTACCTCAGATTTCTAGAAAAAGTCATCCAATGGCGTCCAAACCAATGGGAAGGAGGAGAGAATAGGGGGAGGTCAGTTTCCTACCATGAAAGAAAAACAAGATGGGGGGGGGGTGCCTCCCTAAAAACTTGATGGTGAAATTTAAAAAATTTCCCTCTAAAAACACTGTACTGGATCATCATTAGGCCTCACCAACTAGATAATGGCTACAGGCTATTGGTTACCAGCATCTTAGCCACAATGAGCTACCTCTGGAAACCACCCAAGATCCCATAATCCCTTATGAGCCTCCGACCACATCCAAAACACCCCCTTGGTGTTATCAAACTCCTGAAATATTGTTATATTTCCCTTACAAAAATCTAACCCACCCACTAATAAAAAATTCAAAAACCTCTTGAAATTCAAACTCGTCCACACACACATGGTATTATAAACTCTCCACCATAACACTTATTATTCCTGAGAATTATTAGTGGTCATCCAATCGCATCACCCAACCCAAATTAGTCACCAATTACAACTCAATGATCATATTTCATCCCCCAATGTTCAATGATATTCTAGATCATAACTTGAACATAAATTAATAAAACCATTGAAACATAAGTCATCACTCAAATTCATTAATGAAAAACTAAGATGATGATCAATCATGAACACCTATCCAGATACAACTGAGGTGTCTTCAACCAATTGATCATCATGTGTATAGTGCTCCCCATTATAAGGCTTAGCTGAAATAGGACAATTCTAAGTTATGACACCCTCCACTATTGAAATTTCATATCAAAAAACAATTTCAGAATTCCAATGACGACCTTAGTGTGTTTTCTAATACCCACACTCAAAAATGATTGAAAAAAATGATCCAACGCTAGTTGAACTACTCATTCCTGATTCTGAACCAAAGTGGATGTATACCCATCATCCATTATAAAAGCCCAGAAAAGTCAAATTTTCCTAGAAAAGACACATTCGATTCTCAAAATTAACATACAAATATTGAATGATTCTCCTAGAATGGTCTCCATCCCACCATATCCAATTCCATGAAATAACACAATTCAAATCTCCCTTGGATAACCCATAGTAAAAGTGATCAGTTTCAACTATTGACACATCAACCAAGCACCTAATCATGATGAATTTACTCTCTAATGTAGCTCAAGATAATCTTGATACATCCACTAAAGTCCCAATCCAACCACTATTGAAAAACCATGGTTGGATCTTCAACCGACTGAAACCTCTATCATATTCTAACTACAGACACTGAGGCACTGCCAACTTAAAGCATGCTTAGATCCCATCCATTTACCCTGAGCCCAATGACGATACTCGAACTCCCCCTAATATCACATTTGAATTTTACCTAGAATTTACTAAATAATCCATGTGAATTTGAGACCACCAACTCATTGGAATCAAAATGAAATAATGGATATCCAATGACTGATCCCACGCATTCACAACCCTTCTATATGAGGTTCGTATCACCCATGATTGATATCATGCTCCCCACCATCGAAAAGTCTCCATCATCTCATTATTGAACCTATTTCCTGATCATTATGGATCATTCCCCATCTATCACCAAACATGATGAATATCATGTCCAATCATGCTCATATTTGATTGCTAATCAAAATTTCAAACATTTTCTATCTCTGGATCATGGGAAAATCAACTATGGTATCTTTAAAATTATCATAGAAGTAAGGTTAACATACTCATATTTCCAATGGTGCACTCCCCCCCATATGGATCACCTTATAATTATTCTTGCATACAAACCCACTAGGTTCATCCATAATCATACATGTAACGATCCTCCCAATCCATGCTTATTTCATCATAGGAAACACTTGATTTTAACCAACTCCTAGATCAACTGTGTCACCACACCCAATCCATTTCCAAACAACCCTCCCCCAATGCACTTCCCATTTCATTGAACCCCTTGGAAAATAATCCCATACACATTCATTAAAGGTGTCCGTCTCAGCTCACACATGGATACTCAATGGTTCAAACTCAATAACATCATGTTCCCTTAACACCCACTACAATGATCTCTTCTAAAGAAAATGGGTGTATGTTCCCATACCACTCAGTCATAAACCATGACTCATAAATTTTTGAGTCTCTCATCATCCAGATAAGATCATATGACTAATCCACTAAACATACTACTCATAATGTCAGCCTTATCTATCTAGGATCACCCGTGACACTCTTTAAAATTGGTCACTTCACTTGTGCCAAAGTTACCCATATTCTTAGCCTCCATCTAGCATTATAATAAAACTAAATCATCTACTCACATGATTATCCACCATCTGGTGTTGTACTAAAACCAAAATCATATACTCAAACTTTCATCACACTTCTAAAATGAATCCAGGATCAATGAGGCTAGGTAATCAACCGATCCTGATCTCAAAAACTAGCTTCAATACCAAACAAAATCACTCAAGGTGCTTTACACATAAGAAAGTATAAGTCACACAACATGAATTTTTATTCAAAACCTATAAGGGTGTTTAAATTCTTAGGATAAATCCTATCATGGGTTTCCCTCACAAATAACTAGGAACTAGATCACTAAAAATATCAAGTCATGTCTCAAGGTCACTTGGGCCTCTCACCTATCCCATAAATTAGGTATCAACTAAGTCCCAATCCACAGGGCATCATCCACACACATTAATAAAAAAAACCACAACATCCAACATGCCCAAACAACCATACATGGGACTCATATACATAAACATCACACATCAAATGTCAAACCATATTCCTATAAGGGAACCGATTCTCACGAGCACCCCCACATGGCACTTCCCCCTTAAGAATCACATTATCACCATCCAAGATATATATAGAACTATATCATCTAAGATGATCCTTGTTAGAGATCCATAACCATGAGGTTCAATTAGATATAATTTCATTTAAATCTATATGGGAAAACACCATATAAGTTTCTATTGACAGTTTAAATAACATAGGATGAATAATAACCACCCCCAAGGGGTTTATTATTGGGCTTCACATGCCTGTATTGACCTAATAGGGTCACTGTATCTCCTATACACATAGACCACATCATCATACTAATCACAGGTCATCTCAATATATATCTACATATACCATCATTATAAGAAAAATAATATACACAATGGTCAATTTGTGTATAATGTAACCAAGAACATATATGGGAAAACACTATATGACCTATTTTTTACACTTAATAGTTGAACCTATTAGTGATATAACCACACATTAGTAATCCTATATGTATTTTTAATCCTATATGTCTAATATGATGCACAATACATCTCTTTACCCCATGGTCTAAGAGACAAATCCTAAATAAATTATAACTAATAAATCCAAACATCATGCGCGTCACATGAGCTGAAATAAGTCAATCATAGCATCAAAAATCCAGAACATCACTCCCCTCCCAATAATCTAGACTTCCTATCAGAATAGGTGTTCATGATGAATTATCCTAATATTTATCACAGGTACCAACACATTCCTATATCTTATGAATACTATACCCTAATAGTAAGACAATAAAAAACACTTTAATTCTACTTTATAACATCCTTCCACCTTGGACCACTATTTGGTGCCTAGGCTGATGGTTGCTACTATTCCTTAGGCACACCTCCCCATATTCCATAGGTTTTAACTTGTAGCGGGGGTCTAAGATGATATTATTGGGAGATTATACCCCCTAAATCAGAGTGTACAATATCAAGTAGAATAACCAAGCATCACACATATCCATCACATAAAAGTACATAGAATATAATGTAATATAAACATGAAACAATAAATAAATAAATTATGATATACAATAATCAAGACCTATTTACCACAAGGTCAATCACACATAAAAAATAAAACAAAATAATACAAAAATAATTAAATAAAATTACAAGAGGCTCTACTAAAATTCCTAATCCACACCTCATCTAGAACTCCAAGTCCCATCCAAGCTGCTTCAGCTCGATCATCCAAAACCACGAGCCTCATCCTAAACCAAACCCACAATAAGTGAGGGTTTATCAGGTATCCAAGTGAAATAGAGACCCAATCAGTGTGATATTATACAACTTAGTAGAGCACCACCAATGTGGTTCATACTATACCAGTAATGCAGTGATATTCACTTGTGAAATGCTTTGAATGAATAAACTATTGAAAATAAATAAACAAAACTACTATCAATACCTAATTCGAACCAATAAAAATATGTATCTAAGAAATTTGTGGGGAACATTCCAAACATATAATCACAAATACCCCATGGACATATACATACAACCTAGGCCAATCCCTATGGCCATCATTGATCCTCGAGTCTATGACCCTGATTGACCATACCTGCTTTGGCCAGTGTCGGGGTGACTCTGAGCACATAGTGATGACTATTCTAATTATTATAACAAACCTTGGTTTCCTTAGACTACAATATTAGTATTAAAGACCTCCCCTATGGGAGTTTTCTCAGCTAGGGAATAATCCCACAAGTAACACAAACCTCCTCGATGAGATTTTTCTCATCCATAAGTTGTTGGATGTGAACTAAAATGCACATGCATTAGATGCATGCACACATGAATTTGTTTCATGATATGTATATTTATATATATGATATTACTATACATTTAATATGTGAATAAGATGAATGTATTTTCATGCATGTTATGCATGAGTATAATATGTGTATTTGTGTGATATTATTTCTCTCAATGGTTTTCATTAGTTACAAGGATTAAAAACTTTACATTAATTCATTGAAAATGTTAAATGAATTATAAAAAATAGATATAAATGCATAAAAAGTGTTGTCTATGGTTTCGGGCATTTAAAAGGATGAGATCCTATTTTGTTTGGTGCACAATAATGCCATGTGTATGATCCTCTTTTATTTATCTCTTCTTACTGAGCATCGTTTATCTCTTTTGAGAAGGATCTAGCACCAATTCAGATATCAGGTATCCTCATGATGCATTTTTGGATCCATTGTTAATTTTAACCCCTCTATGGTAGGGTTCTTTCATTCACTTCTCCTTGTTATCTCCCTCAAGTACACATCATCGAAGAAAAAAGAAAACTACTATTATTTTCAACTTCCAGATACTTTTTTTTTCAATTTTATTTACATGTTAATTTCTTAAAGATAGATATATAATATCTTGGGTTGTCTTCAACTAAATATGGTCATAAGATGATCATATGAAACCCATAAATAGTATCAAATGTATTTTATTTAGGTTTTTAACATGTTTGATTCAATGGTTTTCAAATAAAATTGAAAAAAAATGTTTTTGTAAAAATGGAGGTGGTTTTAGACCCTTATGTGATCTGCATAAAGGTAAATTAGATTTACCCTTATATAGGTTTCCACATAAAGGTAATACCCTTATGTAAAAGGTATTTGTAAGTGTAACCTCTGTTCTACCTTTACACAAATGAGTTGTGTAAAGGCAGTACCCTTAAGCAACAATGAAGGTAGGATATATAAAGGTTATACCCTTAGGAAATTTATTTGTGTAAAGGTTATACCCTTTCATGAGCTAATTTAATAAAGGTGTATATGTATTTAACCTTACACTATACCCTTATGAAAAAAGGTTTATGTAAGGGTCAGCGATTGTTACCCTTATACATAAATGTATTTGAGCTGCTGCATAATGGTCCTTGATGTTTTCCCTTTTGTAACATATTAAATATTCAAGTACCCTTATTAAAATGAGTTTCTTAATGGTAATACCATTATGTGTGGGAATATTACCTTTAATAAAATGTGGTGCATAAAGGTAATACATTTATCCAAGGGAGTTGTGTAAAGGTAATTTGTGTATTAACTTGTTTGTAGTAGTGAAACATATTAGTACTCTTATGTAAGATAGATGTTTAAGGGTAATATGGGGACACCCTTACCTAGAATAGGGGTGCTATGTAAGGGTAGGCATAAAAAGTTATTTTTTAACATATTAAATTATTTTTATAGTTTATAAAATGTTTATAAATTACAATAAAAGGTATTTTGGTAATATTTAATTTATTGGAATTTTATAAATAAATAAATAAATTCTAAATTGTTTAAAATTAATTAATTTTTTTTCATGAAACATTTTTCTCAAGTATTAATGGTTAATATTTAAAAATAATTTTTGATAAATTAAATGGTATGCCTTATAATATAGAAATAAAATGTTTATTTAGAAATCATAACAGGTGATTTATAAAATGTTTATAAATTACAAAATATATGATAATTAGATTATATAAAATGTTTATATAATAGATATTGAATTATAAAATGATTATAATTCTTAAAATATCATATAAATGTAATTTAATATTAAATATAAAGGGGTTCATGTTAAAATTAATATAAATTGTTATTAATTACCATTTACTTAGGAATAGTTCATAAATATATCATGTTCTTTAAAATGAATAAATTGTTTATTTATTGGTTAAAATTTTCAAATATTCATGTTTGGTAATTTTTTTATGAAATATGAATATTGTGTACACCCATTTATATGATAAATTGCTTCTAGGATGGATTCATTCATATCATGATAGGTTTTTTTAAAAATAGTAAGGGACAAGACCCCCTTTTTATTATGAAAGAAAGTACTCTTTTTATCTGGGTTTAGAGGTAAACCTTACATGATATAAAGTACCATTTCCCCAAAGGCCTTGAGTGAGAAATCTACATCATTCCATGTCATGATTCTGAACATCACACCACCAGCCATCAACAATCATCGCACCATGATCCCATTTTGAAAGTTTCATCCCCCCTACCATGAATTATTGCATCACTATGGACTAGATCATTATGATAGGGCACTCCTTTATCCATAGATTGGGAGGAGGGTTAGATGATAAGTGTCATCACATCCATATGTATTTTGAGATGCCCACCTGAAGATTCCCACATGGCCCAAGATTGCATCACCAACCTGTTACTCTACATCCTCAAACCAGTCTCAAGTTTATATAGTCACATGGAAGGGTAATCATCTATCCCACATTGGTGGTCCATGAGAATGGAAGGATGGATGACAAGCTTCAACATGACTATCCCTCTTATCGAGTATTCCCACCTAGCAGTGTATTCCTACAATTCCTAATGCATTAAGCATTTTTCCCTGGTCCATGTCATACTTCCTTCTGACCACCAGTGTTAACCCAAAGTCCTATAGCCCGAGGGAACTGCCTCGCCAAGTGCAACATCATCGATTTCTCCCTCCATGAAATCCACCACATATCAGGGGATATTGAGGGTTCAATCCCCAACCTCATGTAGTCTGATGGGGCTACCTAACCACTCGACCAACCCCCTAGATACATGCTAGGTTTGATATTAAATTTATTTTTCATTTTACTTTACCTAAATTTCTATTTTTATTTATGATATTGAGAATATTTGTTGTTAATAGTTTGTACATAATAGGTGTTATAGTTTACATGAAATGAATTATCACTTGAGTAAAGTCTCCCAAAGTAGAAGGAATTGGGGTCATACCACCTACTTTCCTAGAGGCTTGCCTTGGATGGAAAGTGAATGGGGTTGGATATCTATTACTCTAGGATTACTCATGTAGATTTTTTCAATATCATATAACTATATGAATTTACATTAATTGTTCATGTACCTTATACATATTATACATTTGGAAATGTATAAATATATTTAACTTATAGTTTTGGGTAACACAAACTTGTGAGTCTTGTAAAGAGTTTCACATTAATGTGGTGTGAACAAATTAATTTTAAGGTTGGAATAGAAATTTCAAAACTAAATCATTAGAATAATGGATACAAAAAAGGTACTAAAATCATGAGAATATGGCGAGATCTTAAAATAAAACTCATCAAATACTAAGTGTGAGATTCCTTCAAAAACAAAACTTATCAAGACTTTGATCATTCAATTGGGTAGGGTTTTCCTAAGAAAGGTTCCCCTAAATTATATTGTATAAGGAAAGAATGTTAAAGATAACACTGGATTATACTTGGATATGTTTTTCCAAATTAGGGTTCCCTTAGATCGTCTCTTGTTAGTTTGTTCTTGGGGATTTTTTTGGGTTACACTTAGTTGGGAAACCCTTAGGAAGGATACCATAGGAATAGATTTGAGTATATTCATATGATGGATTTGGATAAGGGGTTATCCACTCAACTATCCAAGAGTTACAACTGTTGTGATTGGGACGATTTTACACCTAAATAACTAAGTAGAGAGAGAACCACCAAAGCAGACACATTACTTAGTGAAATATGGATCTTGGCTCACTAAATAGATTTTATGTATGGTGTCATCAATTTTAGTGAGAGAAATATCATTAACATTACTTAATGAATATATATAAAACATGATATTCATCTAATAAAAGTTTCTATTATAGATAAATTAATCACCATCGTCAAACTAAAATTTGAAATTAAACCTTGAAATGAGAAGCTTAAAGTAAAAAACTCCTAAGATTGATAGCTTCAGAAAATTTCTTAAGAAATAGGAACATTTTATATGTTAGATTAGTTAATTCCTGAGTAACCAAGTGTTGATGTTGTTCAACAAGAAAATCAAGATGCTTATGGAAGCATGGAATGATTCATTTAAGGTTTGAAAGGAACTAGATTTTAATTTAACTAAGGAATTATAGTCTCATATACTCAATATAATTGGGTATTTAAATGATATTTAATATGATTGAATATGTTTGTAGAGACTAAATAATTTATATAAGGATTATTCTTGTTATGGAATTCATACCATTTTCATTTATTTAAAATTTTCAACAATGTTAATGAAATCAAGAAAAGTTTACCCGATATTCTCAAAGAATTGAGAATATATGAACTAGGCATATGATGTTTGAATTATGGTACTATATGGATGGTACAAGTGGGTAAAAGTTCAAACTGGAAAAATAAATGTTTGTTAAAAAAGTTCAAAACTGATTCTTTAAGAATCCAATCAAGGTCATTGAAAATTAGGGTATTCAATAATTAAGAGTAATAATTCAATATGATTGGATTATCCATGATATACCTAAAGGAGTTTGGGGAATCCATGGAATTTCCATGTTAGGAAAGGGTGTTAAATAAATAAATTCTTTGATTTTGAAGGGTATGTGATACCAAATATATATTTTAAAAAATGTTTTAAATATATAAATGAGTTCAAAATCAATGGAAGAATTTATATATCTTGGTTTTTATATTAATTATATGAAGTAAATAGTTACTACACTAAGAATTTGAGTGTAAAGGATTTTATCAAGCTCAAATGATTCTAAGTAAAGGGAGTGTATCTTCATCTCACTTATCTTATGTGACAAGTGGTGTTAAAAAAGAGTTGTTATGAAAAGGATGAGATGATTAATTATATGAACATGGTTTATGATTAATTGGATTCTATAACATGTTTTGAGGAGAATATTTGTATAAAATTGTTTATCTAGGATAAAATTGTTTATCCAAATATTTTTTAAATATGTGGGAAGGTGTTCTAGCCATCCATCAGAGGTATATTTTAATAATGACTTTTTTTTTCAAGTAAGAATGTTACAAAGACATATAATACCATATATGATATGGAAACAATATTTTATTTGTTTAATATTCCTATTAAAAGGAAATAAATGTTATTTTATAAAACAAAAAGTAGTTTGTGTTGAGTAGTAGAAAGATATTGTGAAGAGAATATGATGTCTAAGAGGATAGTGGAAGTATGTATGGACTTATAGAAGTTTAAAGTTAACAAATAAAAGATTGTACTAGTCTAAGATTATAGTTATTTTTCACTTAATATATCTTAAAGAAGTTTAGGATATGTGATGGTAAATAAAAATATAAACAGTTATATTTAGTGAACATCACTATTCCCTAAAGGTTTATACCAGCCAATACATAAAGTGTATCACTTGGTATCCTAAAAGAGTTTAGGGTATAATAGTAAAGAGAAATGTAAAGATTTACATAAGTTACTATAATGAAGTGGATATCACATTATCCTAAAAGAGGTTAGGATATTCTAGTAAAGTGATAATGTAAATAGTTACATTATTTACAAAATATTTCAAGGAAAAAGTTCAATGGAAAGGGTTCCAAGGATAATGATGATGTAATTCACAAGAGTTAAATATATATAATTGAAGATAACATTTTAATATTTGATGTTATGAAGTTAAGGAGTTTGAATATAAGTTTAAAGAGTTGAACTTAAGGAATATGATTCTTAAGTATCACCATTATTAAAAATATTTTAATTCATAAAAGTTACTATGAGGATAGTGGGAGTATTTTATGAGATGGTCAAATGGGGATATGAGAGGAATTAAATATAGATTTAATGTCCAAAAACCATTTTTGCAGCAACAACATGAGATTAATGTAGAATATCTTAAGAGATTGGTTATAATGGTTTTAAACATTTCATGTAATTCTAATTAAGGAAATATTCATTTATCATTCATTCATCTATACTATAAATTTTCTTTATATGAATTACTGAATAATAAATATCCCCTCAAAGTATAAAATTTGAGTTGTCCCTAACTAATGATCATCATGAAGTATAATGGGTTGTGATGATATTTAAAGGATATCTTGAATATATTCTTGTATCCATTATAAAGGGTTGTATACAAGATATGAAGAATATATTTTTGAGGTAATAGGTATAAACTTATTAATCTAATTGATCCACTAAAGTACATCTCACAGAATTTATACAGTTATAGATATACTTAGGGGTACATGATTATTATCAATATTTCTTAACTATGGTTTGTGAGATACCTAGCATGAGAACCATTATAATTTGATACTCTACTTACATAAGTCAACATATGAACTTAGATAATCAAGGGGTGGTTGGGTATATTTCTAATCACGTCATCAGTTGGAGTACAATCAAGATGGGATTTTTCAACTTGTATGACAAGAAAATACATTTGGACCTTGATTTAATTAGACTAAGGAAATGTATGGACATGTTTAGTTATTTCAAATATGATTTTTAAAAATACTTAGATAAGTGAAATGTGATCTACTTATCAAATATATAATGTATTCATCAACTTGGTCAGTCTTTTTCTAAGAATCAAGAAATAATGAGAGGCATGTACTAGATTGAAATGTTCAGTGTCTAGTAATTGTCGATGTCAGGGACAAAGGGATTATATAGGATACATATGATGTATATGATACATCTCATGGTGGATATTTTCATATAGAGATATGAATATATTGGAAGGAGATTACACCAAACCTCTTAGTAGCTTGAGTAGCACTGATGTTTTGCTAGAAGGTGCTCTTTTCTTACATCTTTGAAATTGGGATTTCATATTTTTCAATGCCACTAAGGCCTATAGGGTTACATAGTTAGTCCTTTGAATAAGGAAAAATTTTTGGACATAATGTTTGTTCATTATTAAGAGAGTTTGATGAAAAAACTGTATCCAAAAGAGTTTAGATGGATTCATAATGAGTTGTGAAGTTTTATATAAAGTCCTTATGGGATTTTAGTAAAAGTGGCATATTATTGGATGTGCACTAAAATAAACGTGCATGAGATGCATGTAAAAATAAATTTTATGCATGATATATATATATATATATATATATATATGATATGATATTATATATATATGATATTATATATATATGATATTATATATATAGTGTACATTTAATTTGTGTATATGATGCATGTATTTTCATGCATATAATGCATGAGGATAATATATATATGTGTGTGTGTGTGTGTGTGTGACTGATATATATTATTTATTTCTCTGGATGGTTTTCATTAGTTACAAGGATTAAAGGCTTTACATTAATTCATTGAAATCATTCAGTGAATTATACCCAATAGATTGAAACACATATGAAGCGTTGCCTTGGGATTTGGCTATTTAAGAGGATTAAATCCTTTTCTATTTTGTATATGGTAGTGTGATGTGTATGAGACTCTTCTATTTCTCTTTTCTTCTCAAGAATCATTTATCTCTTTTGAGAAGGCACTAGAACCCATTCATATACTAGGAATCCTCATGAAGTGTTCTTGGATCCATTGGTTGATATAATCCCTTATAGGCAGGGTGATTTCATTCATTTCTCCTCATGATATCCCTCAATCACACTCTATTAAATGAAAAAAATACAATTTTTATTGTTTGTGACTTCTAGGTACTCTGTTTTCATTTTTATTCCCACGCTAATTTCTTAAAGATGGTTCTCATGTGTTTTAGGTTTTATTATATTATATATGGTCATAATATGATCACATTAAAGAAATCATAAGTAACAAAGACCTCCCCTATGAGAGTTTTCTCAGTAGAGGAATACACCCTCAAGTAACACGGACATCCCCTATGGTATTTTTCTTAGCTAATAACCAAGACTACCCCAAGGGAATTTTCCATAAAGAATTAATGACCATCCGTATGTAAATTTTCCCATATATAAATAAAGGATATCCCCTACTTGAACTTTCCAAACATAATAAAGGACCACCCCTATGGGATTTTTCTATTTCCTAGCATCAGGATCATGAGCTAGATTCTAGGAAACACAATTAGGAAACTAATAATCTGTAAAAGGGGAAACAGAATAAATATAAAAACACAAGTTAACTGAAATATCAAACCCATATACACTATCCACAACCCCTCGCGACCACATGCAAGGTATGGGTTTAAGGTGAAACCCATAACTGCCTCTACCCATTCCAAAACACACCCACTTAGGGTCAATATAACACTAGGAAACCCATCATGTACCATCATTCACACCAAGAATTGGCATCCATTGTGATTTCAGTTGTTTCATCCAAATGTCTAGATCTACACTTTTCACTCAGAGGGAATCACATCCATCCACAAAATCATAAAAGTCACATGGCCTCTTAAGCCACATAGAGAATGCCTCAAAGGCAATAGTCTAGAGAGATGGATCAAGCCCCATCTTGAAGTCCAAGGTCAACCTAGGTCGGTCCCAATCACCCAACCTAGATCAATAAATCTAACATATCTAAGGTATCTCATTTTAAATTAAAAAATTAACTTAAATTAATGATAAAATTAAATTAAACACATTAATTCCCTGAGTGGAGTGACTACACATCCCAATCATCATAAACAAAACATAAATTTCATGGGGAAATTACATGAACCACCTACATCAATATGGTGTTTCCAACTTTTTAAAACCATAAGTCAAAAGATCTTACAAGGCCTGACCATGGTCATCTATGGCTCAACCAATCTTGTCCACAATCCTCTTTATACTAGAAATACACCTGAGGACCTATCTAAATCCACACAGTCCAAAAAAATTAATTATAACATTTATAATTAACTGAACATCTAAATATAAAAAAGGAATAAATTAAAAAACTCACTAAATGTATTTTTTGTGTTGAAACCATGACCAAACACCCATGAGAGGCCCCCTATAGACTCCTTGGATCAAATTGATCAAAAAACTTAACATACGTCATCATTTCCACCATTAAATTAATTTAATTTTAATGTAAGATCAAAGAAAAATTCATAGTGCAACATAACATAACCAAAATAATGTTTCACTGCTTGTAGATGTTATTACATGACTTCCTCTTCCTAGGAAGAATGGATGAACCTTCATACTCACCCAATTCCATCATAATATGATGGAATCATAACCAAATCCCTAATTATATAAGTGGAGAATTAGAATAGAGATAAGTGAAGATCAAAGTCTAAGACGTACCTCATATTGAAAAAAAACTTCATCCAAGGGCACCCCAAACCAAGGGGAAGAAGGGGAGAGAGGGATGCCTCCTATCATGCGAGAAAAATAAGATGGGGAGAGGGGTTAACTCCTTAAAAACTCATCAGGGGAAATTAGGTAAATTTCCCAAAAAAATACCCCATCAACTAGATTATGGGATACCTGCCAACCAGTGGCCACCTACAACATGCTCATGGATTTGGCCAGCCAGTTTCTATAGTCTACTAGTAGCCTAGCCACCCTAGGATACCTCTAACATTATATAAATCTCTCTAACTACCTTATAATCCACCAACCACCTCCAAAATACCACCTTGGTATGCTTAAACTCCTAGAGTACCATTCTAAGCCCTTACTCAAAATATGACCTTCCCACTATTTCAAAATAAAAAAACCTATTAAAATTCAAACTCATCCATAAACATGAGGTATTAAATGGAACCTATATTCATTATATTCATTCTAAAACTAGCATTGTTGTCAAATAAAGCTTCATATGGACCACCATTATATGGTGGTTCCCATGTTAGACCATGACTTTATGAGCATCACTATGACCATGGTGATGCCTATTTTAGTACATATCTAACAACCTAATCCTATAGTAATCTTGGCACTCTAATAGTGGTCGATCATAATAAGAACAATAATGGTAAATCCTAACACACTTGTGGAACCTTAATGAGATATCATCATAAAGAGACATGCCACTACCCTGACTGCCTCACCTATTGCTATCCTGGTGGCATCCATTGAAATGATACTTCCTACCATCTAATGAACCACTACCAATTTCTTCCATTAAAGACACCTACCAAGAATCCCAATCTTACCTTTGGATCCTCTTAAGAATAAGGGAATGATTTACCTATTTTAAAATATCCTACATGTGAATAATGTTCTCTTATACGTCTATCGCATACCTAAGGATTCCCTCAAAATGTCATGCCCTTGTCACCTCATACCCTGTGAGAATCTAGTTAAACCATAGTAAATACATGACACAAGCAACATAATCCATCATTAGAATGATTCCATAATTAAGACACATAAACTCCCTAGCTCTGTCGGCTCTTAAGATCTCAGGAAATAAGTAATAAAAGAACCTGGTGTAAAAATATCTATAGGTCACCCTCACATATTGGTCTACCTAGACTAGGACATCCCACCAATGATTCACTAGTCCTCTAAGAATATACACAATTAGACTCACCCTCATTTCTGATGGTGTCTTTAGATGATCAAAAATAGTCTACATAGACTCCACCAACAACTCAGTTGTTTGGGGACCACCCTCTCCAAAGAATAGTGGCGGATGCTGCTATTAAAAATCTCTAATAATGTCTAACATCATTAGTTTGTCATGTGGAGATTATCTCTCCATTGAACACACCATGTATAACAAGTGATCTTGGAGCTAAATATATTTGGCCTAACCTAGTGCTATAGGTGGATTTGGCACCACCACCCCTAGTACGTGCTCATCACTACCCTCTTTGTTCTAAAATGGAGGCCTTCATGGATGCATTTGTCTACAATGTCAAACAAAATCCTTATAACATGTTAATACAATAGTTATTGATATAACAATTTATGTAAAATAATAATGGGAATAACATCCTTCTATTCTCTACATCTCATATCATAGAAAATGTTCATCTCATGTGATCTCACAAGAATCATCTATACAAGGTCAAGTCACTTACTCATAGGATCCATATCATTTTATCTCATATTATTTAGTTTTCATAAGCATTTCATAACCAAGGCTCCATTAAATAAAATTTCAATTACAAGTTATATAAGGATACACATTATAAGTTGTGGTTGTAATTTTTTTATATGATACTATAAAGCAATCAAAATAAGTCATTATGGTTTAAAATTTTAACTAATTAAGGTATTGGTTAGATAATATGTCCCCATCAAGTTATATGGGAGAATTTCATATAAATTGATGCATACTCTTTAAATAACTAACCAGGAACCATATCCAAGTAACCAATCATAAGAAACCATAAAAATGACATGTAAATTAAATGTGACTGATATGATGCATGAACACACACACTTTTATCATTATTTCTAAGAGAGATCTCATAAATGATAAATTCAAAAATCACATGCATCATTGAAGGTGAAAATATGTCAAAAGTAAAAAATGAAACTAAAATAGCAATCTCATCCCAGGTAACATGGAATTTACTCATATTTGGGATAGATACTCCTAGGCATGAGTTTCATTTCAAATTTTTACAACAATCTATCTATTTTTTACCTCACTCAAATAGTTAGACAAAATAAAGGGCACTAACACCACTTTATGGCATCCCCTAACTGGAGACCACCAATCGGTGTCTCATCTAGTGTTGTCAAGTAACCTCAGGCATGACTACCTATATGCTAGATGATTCCAACTAGAGGTGAGGGTCTAAGGTGTTACAATGGGGAGATTATACCCTCATATCATAGTTAAATAATAGTGGAAATAATAAAAACCACATATATATGAATCTAGAATAAGCAGTAAACATATATCATAATAAGATCCAATAAATAATCACAACTCATGCTATACAAAAATGAGATATATACATGTTAAGAAGTCACACATCCCAAAGTAGGTTTCCTGAAAAAATATACCAAAAAGAATAAAATATAAATAGGAAAATCCACCCAAAAAATGATCATGGGTTCTAGCCTGGTCCAAATCTCTCATACTTCATCCTAGTTGTCCAAATTAAGCATCAGTTATACAATGCTTTCACTTGTTTAGTCTTGCGACCATAAAGTCTGGTTAGGTACCAATAGTGTCCCAGGTGTTATTATGAATCATTAGGTCACCATCAAAGACATCTAAAATCATATTCAGTCTGAGTATATAATTCAAGTTGATGTTCATATTAAAAATAAATCACAACATAAATAAATAAAATCACCGTCAACCCACGGGTTCCATGGTGACACCCGAGGTCAACCATACATATTTCAGCCTAAAGCCAGATGTATCTTACCATAATAACCCTTAAAGGTAGAAATGAATGCAAGGATCACGCCCAAGGAATTCCAAACTGATAATCATAATCTGAATCCATGGATCATGTCCAAGGAATTCTCAACTAGTAGTCGTAGTTTGAATCCAAGGATATTTTCTAAGGCATTCTAAATAATTAATAATTATCTGAATTCAATGAGTGTGTCCAAGAAATTTCAAGATGATATTTATCATGTGAATCCAAGGAGTGTTCCCAAGGTATTCCAAATTGTTATTCATTTTGAAAGTACATAGGAAATTCTTCCTAGAGAATGTCCTAGTCATTCTGAGTCACATACATGATCATTTCATAAGTACATGGAACCCCTAGGGTCACCCTTTTAAATTAATAATTCATTTTAAAAATTAATGAAGGTACTAAGGAATGAAGTGGAATCAGATGGTCTAGATATTTAAAATTTTTCATCACTTAACAATGTAACAACATTGTCTCCAATGATGCATAACTCGGTATAACATCTAAGGACCTCACATGAATAATTTTAAGCACAACAATTAAACCAATATTAATTCATTTGATTTGATGGTTCATTTGAAAACCACTCATCACCGATGACTATTTCTCAAAGAAATTTAATTTGGATCCCTCTATACTTTCCACATGCAATTTGAATGTTTTTGGGAGTTTAGATCGTAAAAATATGGGTGCTAGCATGGAGATATGATGATTTCTTCAACATCTTGATGATCATCATTGTGTTGATCCTTTGATCCAGGAAGCTGAAATTAGATCATTGATTGAATCCTTTAATTTTCTATCTAGGAATCATGAGAGAGTAGATATAGAATTTCAAAATCATGATATGAATATCACCCTATATGAGAGCCCCCACCCACTTATATAGTGAGGTGAAAAACACCTAGATATGGCTCCCTGACCACCCGATATGTTGTACCTACTAAATAAACTATAAATGACATCTTATGACCTATTTAATGAGTCATAAATATCATTTATAATTTTATAACTTACTTTTAGTATAATAAATAAATCACATGATAAAAGAGAGCTGTTAATTCAATTCATCATTCCCACAAATATTAAACAAACCTTGAATATTAAAATAATATTTGTTCATTAAATATTTTTCTTACATATTGACTTAATATCTTATGAATACTTTTAATAAATAAATTTAATTCCAATTATTCTAAACTCAAATAATATGAATTTATTTATTAGTTGGTGATCATTCAAACTCAAACATAACTTGAACCCTATGGTGGGGCACACTATTTCCTAAAATTCTATTTATAAGAATAAGATAGACTTTTGAATACACTTAGAATGTGACCCTCTAGGAACTTATCTCAATAGAAGTGAATATTATTCATAGAAAATGAGTGGAGTCAGGTAGCACATCAAGGCCACAAAGGAGATAAAAAGTCATAGCAATGAAACCTATCCTACGAACATATGTTGTGTAATATATTCTATTTTCCTCATGATATCTCATAAAGCAATACTCACACTTCATTTCATCATCCTTTCTTACTTTATTGTTCATTGATCTTACTAGATGGAATTACCTTCTTCTACCATAGTCATGGATTTAGTGAAGGTATTATCATCCTGATCAATAAGGCATGATAAATATATTAGGTCCAAAAGGGGCCTAGACACCTTGAGGGGGGGGGGGGAGGGGGTGAATCAGTGTATATATATTCTTTCCCAAAATTATTTTTGACCCACTGTATCTCTACCTATTTACTATATGGGTCAATTTGTTTTCACTTAAGGTTTAATGATGATTTATGCCTTTCTTCTTTATCTGATGATGATGATTAGAATGTAATAAAAGAAATCAAGCAGACAAACACGTAGATTTTTACTTGGTTCACCCTCACTGGCCTACATCCAAGGAGCATACAACGACAATGTGATGATGTACCAAATCCACTAAGGCTCACTGATAAAATGTTGTTTGGGCTAGATCACATCTATGCCCAGAATCACTACCTTTATAAGGTTTAGGGTCATCTCACTACTTTCCTAAGGGTCACTCCCTATGTATCTTTCTATGGACCACTTCTGGTGGAAAGGATCACAATTGTTCTCTTCCTTCGCTAACTGCTCTAGAAGGGACACACACACATAGTTTGTGGACTTGAAGGTCCCTTCATTTTCATGAATTCACACATACTTAGTTGTAGATAGATGCTTTGTTGAAGTCCCATTTTCACTTGTAGATGAAATACACTATTCTGCATACTATTTGTTTGTAGAAATTACTTTCTCAAATTGTTTTAATTCCTTTGAGAACTTCCTTGAATCCTTAGTGAGCTTCCTTGAGTCCTCTATAAATTGAATTGTACAACGTGGCGTGAGTGCTTCACGGAATAACTCCTTTTCCATAGACTGCCTCTTCTTCTTATGTGGATCACCTATACTCTTCTATGGATGGATGATGCACCACAGACTACCCTTGCTTCACGGTCCCTTTTCCTTTGTGGGCTACCGATCCTCACAAAACCCCTTTCATTAACTATCTTTGTGAAACTATTCTCTTTTCAAAGAATCATACCTCATGAACCACTTCAAACTTTTCCAAATTCTTCCTAGAGTGATGATATTTTATAATGAAATTTTCTCTTATTAATCATATGATTTGGGGTATTTATATAGGAAAATAGATTCAAATATCCTGCTAATCAAAATCACCCAAAACTTTGATGCGGTATAGCCTTCACTATATACTATACTACGCGGTCTGCTTAGTGTATTTGTCCTTTATGGTGGCTGATGTCTTCTTTGGATGAAAACCCTTTAAGGCTCTTCAAATTACTAACTCTTTTCTCAAACGTTAAGCCTCACATAAACTTCAAGCCTCTCATGAACAGTAATCCTTCCCATAAACTAATTTGGATATGCAGTCCATGTACCACACATCATGCTCCACATAGCACTGCTATGCGGAAATCTGCCTTTGACAAATTTCCTTCACCGTTTTGCATACCACCTTTTACAGTCCATGAAGTGTGATTTGTAGTTCGTAAAAGATGAACCCATTTGTGGAAAACCTTCCTTTTCCAAAAAAAAAACTCCCAATTTTGAGACCCAAAAATTTGTTAAACATTAGGAAACTATGCCACCTTAAAAATCTAATTTGGTAACACCAACCATACCAATTAGCGATCATCTGGATTTTTCAATAAAGATAATCAACCCAAAAACAACAAGATGACACTTTGAGGGATTTTTTACAAAAAATATACCCCTTTAGGTTTTTTGAAAACACTTAAATATTTGATACATCGTTAAAGATTCTACGATTTTTTACCAGTATTCACTTCTTACGATTCAGATAGCTATCAAATATTTACTCAACACACTATCTAAGACTACATGAGCCATACCCAACATGAGAAACAAGAGTATAATGAAAATTTCATCAATGAATCACTTCATTACAAAACCACTCAACTACTTTCATTACAAATCCCATATGTTGTGATATATAACCTCTGATCAATCACCTTTAGCATTGTCAGATTTAATACTCCACCTATCTCACTGCTCCTCCTATCAGCTTCTCCCCCTCTATTGATTAAGATATTTCTCCCCTTTTACAGACACAATTTCTTCCCCTTTTTCAATAAACCTGAAGGCCTCTTCGATATAGTCTACAATAGGGTAAAGAACAAAAATTAGCACATTAGGGAAAAACACCATACTTCAGGGAGAGGGGGTCCCATATCCACACTTTTCAAGTTTTTAGAGTCGACTGAACTCCCAAAACTAGTTGATTCCATTCAAATCATTTTGTGGGTAAGGCCTTCGTCAGAATGTCCATAAACTATTGTTTTGTAGGCACATACTCCAATTTCAAAAGTCCTTGATCTACCTTCTCCTTGATAAAATGATAATTTATTTCAATTTTCTTTGTATTTTGGTGATGGACGTGATTTTTTATAAGATTTATATAACTTGAATTATGATAATGTATTCTGATCTAAAACTTCACTTAAAATCCTATATTATCAAGCTAATGAGATTCATTAAAAACCGATCTCATCTTGAATACCATGCTCTTGGTTCTTTCTTCAACCCATATAGCACCTTCTTCAGCCAAAAAACTCTGGCTGTTCAATATAAACTTCTTCTTCTAGAACCCCATTTAGAAATGCAGACTTGACATCCATCTAGAAAACTCTAAATTTTCTTTGAACTACTATAACCAATAATAATATGATTGTCTCTAGCCTTGAAACATGTGAAAATGTTTCATCAACATTGATAACCTCTATTCAGGAGTACAATTTTCACACTATTCATGCTTTGTTTTGAATCTCTACACCATCTTCATTCATCTTGTTATGAAAGACCCATTTAGTCCTGATGACATTCTTATCTATTGGCCTCGAAACAATATCCCATTTACGATTCTTTTAAACTTGGTAAATCTATTCATTTATAGCCTAAACCCAATTCTCATCTCCATTTTCTTCATCAAAAAATTTAGTCTCTACCTGTGATAAGTACGATGCTTGCTGTAGAGTCTTTATCCTCCTTATCTGTACTGGTGTTTTCGGATAACCAATTATGTTCTTTCTATCAATTTTAGGTATTCTCTTTGGTCTTTTTGTAAATAATCCTCATAAATTTCATCAAATAATAGGTCACTATGTTGTTGATGATTCTGCTTATTCTCTACTACAATGGCATCATTACTTTCAACTACCATTCCCAGCTTCTTGTTGAAACACTTTAAATTTTCTCTCACAGCTTCTTGGTTTCCTAGAAATAGTCAGATGATACCATATTGTTATAAAAAATACATAATCATGAAATTCATGAATGTTGCTTCTTCTCTAGCAATTTGTCTTCTTTTTTTGGGAAAAAACACCAATAATGGGGAATGATACCAATGGTTATATATTCAATGAAACTTGGAACCATTGGCTCATCCATGTATATATTTGACATATCTTCAGTTTCAAAGTAGAATCTTTATTTTATCATCTCCTTTTTCCATATTACACAACTTTTAGATATAGATTTTCAATGGGTGAAATTACTACTTAGAAATGAGCCATCAAAAAAACTGCTAAGCCTACTGAGTCAGAACTCAATGTAGGAAACAAGATATAATGTTAATAACACCATCACTATCTATTACACTTAATTGATTCCATGAATCGCAAGATTACATAGACCATTAACTCCTTTCAAGAAATTCTTCAAGATTTCTTCATTAGCTCTATTAACTGATTTGTAGAGTTGAAATTTTGGATCACATCACATCACCACTTTGCATCTTTTGATAAAACTTTTCCTTGAATTATATATCCCTTAAAAACCTAAAACACATAAAGATCATGTAATAAAATTTATACACATATGGAGATAAGTATCTCTAGAATCCTCAAGAAGAGGATTTGGTTGATCCTTATGGATCAACCATTTGATACTTTTTTTGCAAAGCACTATACTCTTTCTGTGTTTGTTCCAATTTCTTAGCCAACCTCAACTATTATGAACATATGATTAAACATTATTTACCCAAATTATAGGTCTACTTCTAATATTTAGGTTCTGTAGGGTTGTAATTTTTCATAATTTGGGTTTTATACCTGCCAGTAGAAATTTAATTCTTTGAGGATCCTTTAATATGCTAATTTTCATGAATATTTCCTTGAGTAGTAATATTTCCACTTGTAATGTTATATTGGATATTTCTATATTGGGGATATATTTCTTCTTTCCTTCACTTATTACCTTATTCCATGACATTCAGGTTTGATGAGACATTCTTTATTTATTTTTCTTTTATTATTTATTCATTTCACATCACCCTTTCTTGTTGGGGTCTAGTGTTTGACTTGATTTTACATTCTTTTTAATAAAAAATGGAGGATATACTCCATTTTTATTCCAAGTTTTTTCACATTATTTCCATGAGAGATTCTATGAGTGTAACAGATGAGGTGATTGATATTCCTTTCATTGAGTTCCTTGTGATTCCCCTGTAGCTATAAACCTATTTTTCAATTTATCATGTTGTCTTTCAAAATAGTCTTTCTCGTTATACACCAATAGAGTTGTGGATCTATTTTTTATTTACTTTACCTTACCTACTTTCTTATAGATACAATATCTTTCCAAATTCCCATGATTAGAACATATAAAACACCCCCCATTAGAAACATACTTCATTTCATAATTTATTAGTTGAGATGTTGATACAGTTTGAGTTTTTATTCTGACATTGATCTCCTGGTATTTTTGAAACAAACTCATGGCGTGTCCTTATCTTCCAAAATAGTAGCATTTCATGGATAGTTTCTTACAGGAGACTCTTCTTTCATATTTATCAATATGTTTCTTATTATTATCAAATTTAGAAATATTTTTATCTTCACAACATAAAATATATTTCAAAGCCTTTGAAAAAAAAAACTGATGTATGACCATGAATCCCAAATAAATAGTACAAGCTATCATTACTTCATATACAAACTTTTTTAGGTTTGTTTCTCATATCTATATGATTATTATTATTTTTGGAACTCTTCAAAACTCTCATCCTCTCATGTATGGGACATGATTCATCATATCCAATACTAGTTTTTCCCAAAATTGTATTGACTTTGGGATGAGACAATCCTTTCATATTTTTACTCTAAAGTTTCATATTTTCTTTTACTCAAAATCTATTTTTATTTGATTTTATAAACCCGCTTTATGGGTGAGAGGGAACCAGAACAAAAGGTTCAAAATTCAAAACATTTCACTACACCGGAGAAGATCAAGAACAAATTCGTCCACATCCACCGAAGTCAAGTCACCTGCCGTCCAAATCTTGAGTACCCTCGTCATATTTATCTACTTCTTTGTTCACTAATTCTAGCTCTTCTCTAAATTGTTTAATATTCACATCCTTTGATTCAAAATTATCATTAAGTTCTCTCTTGATATTTTTACCACTACTCATATCATGTTCCAATTATTTTGTGAGCTTATCCACCATGTCACATTGATCCTTTATTTTAATTTTTTATTAAAAAATAGAATCAGTAAAACATACAATTTTCTATTCTATCCTTTGGTTATCCTGAACTAGTTAAAATAGCTGTGTAACAAGATCACCATTTATGGAGTTTAGATTCTGAATTCCATCTGAGTTCATATTCCTTCTCTTGTCATAAAATTTGTGTTTTTCTATCTTTGTAGACATCTTTTTCAGTTCTTCATCTTGGGAATAATTCTTCCCCCTTAGATTTTTGTCCACTTCTATAAGTATTTTAAACCTTTCAACTCGTTGAATTCAATTTTCTTCACTTGGATTCAGATATCTTTAGATTTATTTTCTTCAGAAAATTTCTGATCCAATTACTTTATTTTGTGGACAAATTCTAATTTTGGTATTTTTACAATTTCTTCATCATCAGTAGCACCAAAATCACTTTGAATTTTAGGTTCTTTTCTCATTACTTCAGTATCATTGAATGAGTTAATAATTTCACTATCTGATTCATCCAAGTATTTCTTTAGTACATTATTGGTTTCCTTCAACTAAATCCTGCACTTTTCATAAAAACTTACACACTGAGGAATTACACCAGAGTTATTCATATTCTTTTAAGTGATTCTCTTTGAAATGGATCACCAAGTTAAGAAGAGAATAAATATTTAAATTCAAAAATTGATTGAACCAAGTCATAGAAAAGAAATCTGATAGAATAAACCTTCTCTATGACACCAATTGTTAGGTCCAAAATGGGCCTAGATACCCAGGGGGTGAATCAGAGTATGGATATTATTTCCCAAAATTATTACTAGCCCACTGGATATTGACCTCTTTATCATAAGGGTCACTTTATTTTCACATAAGGTTTAATATTGATCTTATTCTTTCACAAAATTATTACTGGACCACTGGATCTTGACCTCTTTATCATAAGGGTCACTTTATTTGCACTTAAGGTTTAATATTGATCTTATTCTTTCCTTATTTATCTGATGATGAAAATTTGAATGTAATGTAGGAAATAATGTAGAAAGACACACATATTTTTACTTGGTTCACCCTCACTGAGCTACATCAGAGGAGAATACAATGATAATGTACTAATTTACCAAATCAACTAAGGCTCATTGACTCTATAAGGTTTAGGGTAATCTCACTACTTTCCCAAGGGTCACTTCCTATGTATCTCTCTAGATCACAATCAGTGGAAAAGATCACTGTATTCCTCTTCCTTTTATCAATTATCTAAAAGGGATCCACACATAGTTTATGGAATTATTGGTCCCTTCATTTTCATGAATGCACACATCCTCAGTTATAGATAGATGCTTTATTGAAGTCCCGTTTTCACCCGCAGATGAAATAAAATTTTATGCATACTATTAGTTTGTAAAAATTACTTTCAAGAAATATTTTAGTACCTTTTATAACTTCTTTTAATACTCCAAGAACTACCTTGAGTTCTCTATGAACTGCTTTTCACTTTGTGACATGAGTGCTTCGCGGACCACCTCCTCTTCTGTGAACTACCTATAATTATTCTGCAAAACACATATTCTTCTTTCATATATGAATAATGCACCATGGACCACCCCTGATTCATAGAACCTTTACCTTTGTGGGCTATCGGACCTCGTAAAACCCCCTCCATGAACTATCTCCACAAACTCTTCTCCTTTCGTGGAGTACTCCCTCAAAAACCACTTCAGACATTGAAGAATTCTTCCCAGAGCGATGATATTTTCTAATGAAAATTTCTATTCTTAATCATCTAATCAAGGTTATTTATATATGAAAGTAGATCCAAAAATTCCACTGATCAAAATTACCCAAAACTTCAATGCGGTACAACATTAATCGCATACTATGTTATATGGTCCACATAGTGTATTTTTACTTTGTTGCAGCCAATGTCTTATGTGAATGAAAACCCTTTGCAGATCCTCAAATTACCACATCTTTCTACAAAATTCAAGCTTCCCACAAAGTTCAAGCCTCCTGTGAACTAAAATCCTTCCCATGAATTTATTTGGCTATGCGGTCCATGTACCACACTTCATGACGCTCATAACGTTTTTATGTAGAAATCTTCCTTTGCTGAATTTCCATCACCATTCCACATACCTCATTTTTCATTCCGTGAATTTTACTTTGTAGTCCACAAACCATGAAACCTTTTGCAGAAAACCTTTTCCAAAAATAAACTCTTAATTTTGAGGCCCAAAAATTTGGAAAACATTGAGAAACTGGGCCACCATAAAAACCTATTTTATCAACACCAACCATATCGATTCATGGTTGTATGGAATTTTCAACTAACACAATAAACCCAAAAACACCGAGACAACACCATCAGATATTTTTTCCCAACAATATCACTTCCTTTAAGAAGTGATAAATTATTTCTTGATTATTTAATAAATGTCATCCCACCAATGGATCACCCAATTCATGCTACCTCACCTCAACATAAATTTCATGATTTTTTCCTTGAATAAAAGTGCATGATCAAATATTATACACTGATAATAATATCATGTCAAAAGACCATTACACATGTTCAAATATAAGAACTATAAATGAAACTGAAAACATGTGATGTTCTTTTTGGCAAGTTAGTCCTCATGATCTCATAAAATTAAGATCACTAATTGCAAACTTAATGAGAAGAAATATCAATGCTTATGGGCCCCCAACACCTGATAGTCAGACATCATCTATGTCTAGTTAGTATGATGTTTCTATACAATATAACATGTGTTTAAGAATAATGTCATAGTATCTTGAGGTTCTCATTATAGTTAGGAAACCACTATAATGTTTTTTTATGAAAAATAATATATCGACATTACTATGTAAATAATGGACATAGAAATATCAACACTATTATGGTAAGTTTACATCATGTATAAATCATTGTATACATGATATGGTAATAAAAAATTACCATTTAAGTTGGGTCTAGGGAAGACACTATTAAAATACTCACACTTTCATTAAATCCATATTACTAACTAACCTTTTTAGCTCTCACATGATAAGATCATGCTTATACCTAGTTATAGATTTAGTCATTAGGCCCATCACATCTCCGTTACATGGATATTATACTATCTAATACTTTACCTTCTTGAGTAAGACTCCTCAAGAGATGATATCCCTGAGTAGATTCTCTTTTTTCCGCTATCAAAACTTGACATCTTGGATAGTATCAACAATAGGATTATCATAATTTATATTATGATAAAAATTCACTTACTAGGTGTTATTCTAAGAACTATAACAAAAAATTTCATATTTTATATGGATTCTTCAGCTACATTAGAAGCTACAACATACTTAGTATTTGTTGATATAGATATCACTATATTTAATAAGATTCTCTTTATCATTACCTTAGTTTGAATGTAATATTAGATCACATTGATATGAAGGAAGGCTCATTTGTGTCCCTTAAAACTAGTGTCCCTTCCCCTCTATATACCAAGAACATATATTTTGTACCCTCTCAACTATAATTGGATAGTTATGATTGCTTCCTATGTAGTTATCCTAGAAATAACATATATTTTTCTACCATAATGTATATGTTTTCATTATCATATCTAGTTCATAGCATTCCATATGTGATTGATCCATTATATAAGTGGATGAAATTATACTCACCACATTTATCTTCTCTTATATATCACACATGTCTCCTTAGAGAGATTTATTCTAGTGAAATTAGTAATAGTTCTCTATTGAATTGTTCTAACTTGTATTTTTGAATTCCTTGTCGATATATATACTTTTGACTTGGTCTAAGTAGCCCATTAGATCTACCTCAGTAGATCTTGTTTCCGTAGAACTTAGGTTTCCACTTTAAGTCAATATTTAAAGTGTTACTTTCATTTTAGTATTAAATAACTGTAAAACCATGTATTTATTTTCTATATATTATTAATATATTTTACTTGGAAAATAGTGTCTCTCCCACTAAATCTTATAGACACTTGGTGAAAGTACATTCCTTAAAAATATTCAATGATCTTGATGCTTAAATAAATCCAAAGATATATTTTAGTAACTTTCACCCCTTATTGGAATTCTATGGTGTCACTAAATATTTATGGTTGTATTGTGTTGACACTTTCAAAGAAAGGTGATCTTGAAATCCAATTCCATATATAATTATTGTATAAAGTAGCTATGAAAAGAAAAATTATAATGGACTGAGCATGATAATTGGTACAAAGGTATGTCATAGACAATGACTAGAATCTTGTGTATTTCAACTATTAATCATGCCTCATTGGTCTAAACTCGATCATACATGTATTGATTATTTTGAATACCACCACAATATCAAGATTTGAAACATTCAAAATATTAAGCACATGTACTTTAATACATGGAATCCACTATTTAATTTTAATTGATCTTGTCAATTTAGCTTGTTGTCATTTAATGATTATAGGATTTTTTATTCTCAATGAATAATGTATCCACAAATTCTATTCATATAAAACCATCACTATGGTTTCGTTATTCTTACACATTTTTGTGTCTCTGAAACATTCCTTTTCCACTAGCTCTTGTGGAACTAGTTCTTATTCAAACCACTTATAAATCTCCTACATTGATTAAATTCAAGTCAATATTGACACCATGATATCAAATTGATATTTTTACCCTTTTATAGAAATATGTAGCACTTGACTATAAATTTCCTATCATAGTGATTTATATAATATTCATATGAGCTTTAGGATACTAACAAAGATTCACTTTGTGATTTTATTGATGCAAGTTTATTTATATCCTTAACAAATAGTTTGCATATAAACATATGTTATTATGACATAAAGGATTTATATCATACTATAAATCATATGATATTCATTTTTCATTATAGTTGACATATGTTTATAGGATAACACCACTATTTTCAAAGCATGTCTCAAAAAATAATGGAAGTTTCTATAATGCATATGAATCTCAACATTGATGCTCCTTACATCACGACTTCAATGTGTATAAGGAAATGTGGGTTTAGGAATTACTCCACACTAAATTTTAATGATAATTTTTTTCATGTAAGGATCATCATGGATCCTATTCACTAACATCAAAACTTTTATGTGTATAAAGAAATGTGATTTAGGAATAAATCCAATATACATTTCCTGATTGCTGTAGGATATGTCAAGATATTCTTCGGAACATAGTCCCAAGGCGACTCATATCTTATATCCATGAATATAATATAATTATATTTTTATTCCTTAAAACTCTTAAAGTAATATCATGAAATGCATGAATTTACCTATAACTTATAATTTGAAATAGTTTATGCTCTATAGCTAAACAAATTCCAAAATCTTTGTGGTTTAAATTATTTATAAAGGTTTCTTTGTCCAAAACTATATAAGTAATGTGTTGATAATACCTAAGGTATTTAACACCAATGAGTCTAAAAACCCTACTGGGTATATCTTTGACAACTACTTTGTTTAACTAGATAAACAATTATCTTGACACAACTTTGTATAACAATGTCTTACATTTTATATGAATAAGTTATTGTCAATGATTCAAGAATTAATGAACTATTAGTTGAGTATTAGACACCACAAAAAACATTCATTCCATCATGAAATAATGTCTTCTTATGTCCAATGGACACTTTAGATAATTTTTTGGTAATACTTAATAAATATTCAACTATAATCATTAATCTTTTCAATTAGAAGTTGTGTACTTTTCACCATTGAATTAGGAATCATCCTTTCTCAATTGCTGGTAGAATTCACCTTACTTATTGTGACATTTCTTTTATAATTTGGTTAATTTATTTCAATACACATATTTAATAGGAATATTTTATTTAATACCCAATACATAAAATAGAATCATCACTTATAATTGATGAATATACTTGAAGAATAAATGACTAATTGATTCTTTAATTCAGTTTATAACATTTAATGTTCCATATAATTATATGATGACATGAAAAGAAAATAAAATCATGTTAAAATATATACCTCAGTTCATTGAAGGACTTATAAACTGTTCCTTTGTTGTCACACTTTATATTTTCCTTTTTGGAATTTATTTCAACTTCTTTTACAAATAAAGATTAATATTTTTTTAAGATTTTATTTGCTTGGAAAACCTTACCCAAAGACAATGAAGCATTTTCTTCATACTGTTTGTTTTGTAATCTTAAAATAAACTAGAGTAAGTGGGTGAAAATGAAATAATAAAGGGATGTGTTGAAATATCGTGATCTATCTTTCAATTTACATGTATTCAATGTAATCATCATATCATTCACGTCTTATTCCACTTTCTCCTCACAAGCTTCTCGAAGATGTGACAACATGTGAACTATCTAATTTTTATTGTTTTTCACTATTTATTGGACATTGATGATAAAATTATTATGTAAACATAAAATGTGATATCCATGTGTCTCCTGTAAGCATTTTTCTCACCCTCTCTTCTTGAGATGCCTCATTAGGTAGTGGGGAATCCGACACATAGAATTTCAATTCATTTCATAATACTATGCTAAAGTGCCTATACTACACTTGGAAATTGGTGTTGGTGATGAAATTATATTTTTCACATAGTATTATGACTGTATATGTAGTATTATTTACCCTTAATCTACAAAAGTATAATTTTAATATATGATTACTTTATATTGATTACCGATTAGATATTATCGATTAATTAAATCATTAGATGTCTCTCAATATTTTAATGAAATCTAGTATTCCTTGCTACCAGATTTGGAATACCTAGTCACTTGAGTATTTTAGTGGAAAAGATTCCTGAAACCTGCCTTTATAGTCCAAAATATGGTTATGACACTACTCAGAGAGTTTCAAGGCAAGCGTTTGACTGGTCAACCATGTTAACTCATGGCTCCTTGAACTGTTGAGTGAAGTCCCAACCTCTAGAAATTGTAAAATTGATTTATTCAATGCTTCTCCTCTAAATATGAAACAAGCTGTCTATGACTACTTTTTTGCAGACATTTTTAGTTAAGTTGGATATTTTCATTCATAATAACTCCTCGATAGTAGGAGGCACCCTAAACTAGGGTTGGAAAGAACCTTGTACATCATGTTTTATTCAAATCCAAATGATGGAAAGATTTAAAACTTAATATATATTTGAGGGTTTTTATTATTTAATGACGAATGAAATAATTTTATATTTGATATGCATGTACAATGTGGTCACACTCACAACTTGACCATGCGGTAAATAGAAAACATTCATCACATATGAATTTGTTTTTAGTCTATGAATTTTTTATTACTGTTATTTTATGTGATAATGCTCACTTTCATACTTACAAAACAATAATAAATAATACATAAATTAAATAAAAAAATATTTGATCTTGATAATTTGGTATTGGTTGATCCATTTACCCTCAATGGATCAACCATGACTTTAGGGGTATAATACATGAGTCGTTTCTGACTCGTATTGCAGCTCACACCCCGATCCAAGGTGTCCATGTACCATCTAGAATATTTCCTTACCTTAGTGTGTTCTTTGTCTTTATACATCTTTTTCATAATACATAAATATTCACACGAAGATGAGGGGGTATCGAGAATTCATAATACACATACAATACAACTCATGTGGATGTGTAGACTCTTATACATATAATTTGGAATAAATATGGTGCAAAAACTATCTAAAATAAATTAGTTATTCCCCATAAAGTTGTAATAATTAATTAATTAAATAAATTCTAGACTTATATCAGCTAGTCAATTCTAAAGATCATTCGGAATGAAAATTAAATTTTTAATAAAAATTAAATTTGTAATAATTTTTTGATGAGGGCATTAAATGAATTAAAATAATTCTTTCTAATTTTAATTAAAATAAAAATATCACTCTATCGCAAATTAATTATTTTTTATTCTGAAAATTGAAACTTAATTTTTTATTTTTTTAGATTTTTCTTAGGCCCAGGGTGGCCTGAAAAATCCTTGAAATGGGTTTCGGGCCACTGCTAGACCTGAAATGGGTCAGGTGGGTCAGGAAATGCCCACCTGCCCTGGCCTGGGTTAGGATGACTTTGGTTGGTTACGGGTCAGCTGGAAGGTGGTGCCCCCATGCGGTGGGAGTTTGGTATTGGGGTGATCGAGAAACATGGGGAGGGGTCCCTTAACAAGGAGGCCATGCTGGAGGGGGCCTATTGTGATGGGAGGTTGGCCTATAGGGAAGGCTGAAACAGGGAAAGGCTGACCCGTGGAAGGCCTTAATGGTGGTCGGTCATGCGATTGGGGAGACTGACATAAGAGGCGATCTAGCGGGCTGAGCATAGCGATGGGGCTTGGGAAGGGAGGCTAATGCTGGTGAAGGCCAATGCAGTAGGGAGCCTGGTTGAGCAGTGCTGGGAGGAAGAGGTCAGGTGGCAGTACTGGCACCCTTATTTCATTTTCTTGCCTTATTATTGGTTTATTTCACCCCCAATTTTCAATATTTTTTAATATATCATTGAAAACCATCCCCAAACCAGTTGAGTTTTTTTTTTTACTTTCCTACCATTGGGTGACCTCCACACCACAAACCCTATTTTATTTTTAATTTTTTTTCCATTTAAATTTCAAAAGCCTATAACTTTAGGAATTTGTAAAATTTTATCATTTTTTCTATAATTGTTTAGAAAATGGGATTGATTGGAAAACACTATTATGGCTATAAAATCTAACGAGAATAGTGGGTATCACTAAAAAACTCATTCATAAAAATTGTTCATTTATATATATACACACTCGTTATTCATAAAAAAGTATGATGATCTGTCTTTCAATCTTTGGATGGTCATATCTCGGCCATTCAATATTAGATTGGAATTCCATTTATGATGATGGGACTAGAACAAGGACCTCTTCATGAATTTAATGAAAACTTAATTTTCTTATCTTAAGAATTCATTTGACTCCATTTGATACAAATTGAATGTGTTGAGGTGTGCATCAAAAGATGATGTGTCAAAGATTTAAAAATTTTCATCATTGAAAAATGTAACAATTTTTTTTCTAGGGATGCATAGCCTAGTACAATAACCAAGGATCTTGCATGAAGAATTTTAAGCATGAAAATTTAACAAAATATTACCTCGTTTGATTTTATGGCATGTTCAAAAACAACTCATCACCAGTGACTATTTCTCAAAGGAACTGAATTTGAATCCCTCTATATTTTCCACACATACTTCAAAAGTTCTTGGGGTATTTGATAATCAAAATATGGGTGCTGGCGCAAAGATACAATAATGAATTTGATGTCTCAACAATCACTGCTATATCAATCCTTTGATATATGCATCTTAACTCAGATTGGTTTCTCAGATCATATGATTCTCTCTCTAGGATGCATGAGATAGGAGAGAAGGGATCTCAAAATTGTGGTGTGAATAATACCATGCATTCGAAACTCCTACCACTTATATAGTGAGGTGAAAAAACAACCAAAAATGGCTCTTAGACTCCTGAATATGTTTTACCTACTAAATAAGATATAAATGATATTTTATGACTAATTTACTGAGTCGTAAATATCATTTATATTTTTATGAATTACTTGTGAAATAATAAATATATCACATGATAAAATCAATCTATTAACTCAACTCATCATTCCTGCAAATATTAAATAAACCATGGATATTAAAATAATATTCATTAATTACATATTTTTATCATGTATTCACTTATATCCTGTGAATAATTTAAATAAATAAATTCAATACCAATTAATATAAACTCAAATAATATGAATATATTTATTAATTGATGATCATTCAAACTCAAACATAACTGGAACTTCATAACGAGACCCACCATCTCCTAAAATCCTATTCATAAGAATAGACCAAATTTTAATATTCTTAGTGTGTGACCCTCTAAGACCTTATCTAGATAGAATTTAATACTATTCATAAACCATGAGCAGAGTCTAGAAATTCATCAAGACCCTTAAGGAGATAAATAAAAGTCATAAAAATGACAACCGCTCCTATGAACACACACCATGTAATACAATATTTTTTCTCACGATATCTCATAAAGCATGATGCACACTTCATGACATCATTCTTTCTTGCTTTATGGTTCATTGACCTTACTGGATAAACTTACCTTATTCTACCATGGTCATGGATTTAGTGAAGTTACTACCATCCTGATCAACTAGGTACGATATATCACTTCCTTTCACAAGAAACAAATGTTTTCATGATTATTCAACCAATTTCATAACACTAATGGAACAATAAACGTAAGCTAACTCACCATGACATAAATGTCATGGTTTTTATATTGCATCAAAGTACATGATAAAATTGTATACACTGATAATAATATCAAGTTAGGAGACCATTATGCGTGTTTTCAAATAGGAACTGCCAATGACACCTGAAACATGTGGACTTCCTACTAACAGGTTAGTCCTTATGATATCATCAACTCAAGATCACCAAGTTCAAAATTAATAGGAATAAGTCTCAATGATTATGATCTCTCATCACCTGATAGCTATACATCATCTGTGTCCAGTAAGAATGATGTCTCTAGACCACATAAAATGGTTAATATTAATGTCATAGTATCTTGAGGTTCACATTATAATCTGAAAAATTATATAACCTTTTGATATGACAAATAATCTATGGACATTATCATGTAAATAGTGTACATAAAAATATCAACACTATTATGATAAGTGTACATCATGCATAACACACTGTATACATGATATAGTAATCGAAAAGTACTGTTTAAGTTGGGTCTAGGGCACCCACTATTACAAAAAGTCAAGCACACCTCATGGGTGGCTGATGTATTGGTCTAAACTTTTCATCAGACAACTCATAGCTAGTGGAGAGATTTTATTTCATGATTTAGGTATAAACATGATTTAATTATATTTTAGTTTGAGCGCGTAGTATGTCGACACGAACACACATCACAAACAATAATAAAATAATGAGACATGATGGAATCGTTTCAAGATCACCTACCTTATACCCATAGGAATTCACTCATCCAATATCGATCATTGATTCAAGATAAAATAGAAAGAATTGGAAAATAAGAAGAAAACACTAGAAATAGGGCATAAAAACTAAAATCAGTGTGATGCTACTTGATAATGAAAGAGATCAAGAAAACAAGATAACTGAATAAGGAGCTTGCCTCTACCTTTCTATCACAATGAAAAACACTTGATTACATAGAGAAATGGAAGAGAAATCACCATAAGGAAGAAGGAGGGGTGCACGTAGTACCTGATAGGGGAGAAAATGAGGCTTTGGGTTTTAAAATTATAAGGTAAAACTTGTAATTTTATATTTTTAAGGGATTTATAGTTGGGAAAACTATCTTCCAATTTTACAACTCCCACTACCTTAAAATCCACTCCCCTCATGATCTGGTTGCATGTTTTTTCAAACCGTGGACCAACCATGTGATCCCCAACATTTTTATAATTTGACCCTACATAGTTTGATCACATGGTTACTAAAATCATGCACCAATCATGAGAAAATCCCCTGTAATTAATTGAAGGTTTAGAACTCTTTTTTGAAACCCTTCACACTGTTTATCCACCTATGCATCTACCTCACTCCTTTATATGGATAGAGTGTACGGTTAGAACTAACCATGTGCTAACCATGCATCCCAGACTGTAACTCTGTCTTATTTATTTTTGGGCCTTCAACCCTTGAAATGTTATCGAATCCTCTATAACTTCTTTTAAACGAAAAAACACATTAATTAATAAGGTAAATGGTACAAAAAAATTTAAATAGGAAATGAACCTCAAAAGGATTAGGGTTTTACATCGATGGTCATATTTATATATCTTTTAGTTTGAGTTTAGGACCTTATTCTTGGTCCTTATTCATTGGTTCTTATTGATAATATGATAAATACTTGGATAACAGGATCAAAACTTTTAGAATGTAACATCTTGGAAGATTCTCTTTCTATGCACGACCAATCGATTACAGATGTGGATATTTTCTATTCGTTTAGATGTCTTCATCTTTTGTGTAATATATTTTCTATTGATGATGAAATATTTTTTAATCCATCATGAACATGTTTCTCTTTTATTAAAACTCTTGTATGGTTGATCTCTATCCCTCATCATCATCATTTGGTTTCATTCATTGATCATATACTCATTACTAAATCTAGTTATGCTTTGAAAACATTCATAAAAAGTATCACTAAAACATGACTTGATGGACAATATTATGAATTGTATTTTATAATTTATCCCAAAAGATCAACACATCATTGAATATCCTTAATTCATGACCAATGGTGAAAACATTAATATGACACTTCAAGAGAACATAATATTTGACCATAAAATCTAATTCCCTTTACAAAAAATATTAATTTTATTTCAATATAAAGAAATACCCATATAATTACGCACCTAGTTGATCCTTTTAGGGTCTCTTAGAAATAAATGGTTTGTTTTAAAAACTAAAGGGAAAAATTTGCATTAATGAATTATCAATTATATTATAAATTATTTTAAAAAATAGTAAAATATTTTCTCATGTTATCCTAAAATTCTTGCTCGAAATAACCATTATAAGAAAATTTGAACATTATACTACCTACATGTATATTTTACCAAAATTATTATTGAGGATATATATTTGGTGATCTATAAATGGGTGAAATTACTATGTTTATCCTAAACTACATGTATATAACCCCCACATCAAATAAGATCTCAGCAACTCCAAAATAATTTCCTTGTCACTTGAACCTACTTCCATTTATGTGTCATTAGGGGGTGATATGTACCTAAGGTTTTTTAAAATTATTTTCTAAAAAAATTGGAATCATAAAACATATTTTCAAAGTCAATAACCCTACATGGAAGGAAACTTGGTTATGTTTAGTCCCTCAGAAAACCCCCCTTGGTGATTCTTAACATACAAACGTTGTATAATTAATCTATGCCGTATTGTTTAACAAATTTTCTTAATTTATAATTCATATACAATTAAACAAATTATTATAAACAAAAAAATATCAGAAAAATATGAAACCACTAAATCCATTTAACACCTCCTTTTTCTCTCTTAATTCAAAGATTCAAATACTAACTCACTCAAAAAAACTTATTTATTTCATAAAAATATAACCCAAATACTATTCATGAATGATTCAATTAGGGGTTTAAGAATAAATTCTTATAGAAAAATAAATAATTCTACCCATTTACATAATAACATGGTATTTATCAAATGAATAAGAATGAAACTATATGTAATGTCATGACATACAGTTTGAAAATGATATAATTGATAATATAAGGTATCAATCATGATAAATAACCAAAAAAGGGCTCAAGTTCCCAACACATGGTCTAGAAAAATTCCCCTAACCATAATTAATTAAAGGCCCCCTAAAAACCTCATAACACCAATTATGTCATTCCTATAGAATTATCGACCAAATCAATCACTCTAGGTCAAAATTTCATTTCTACTAATAATTTACATTAAACGAGTATCCCCTATAATTATATCAAGAAAAATAATATCTATATGTAAATGTTATATCTAAATATCGGGGTGAGTATATAAATTATCAGGATATCGCCTTCCTATAACGAATAAAACGTGTATATTTGTTCCAGCCTATGATGAATATTATGTATATCCCAAACCCAAATGGATAAAGAATGAAATTTTCATGTAAAAACTATAGGATCAAAATAATAATTATTATACATATCATAAACATTCAATATATGTTATATTATGTAAAATGTATATGGGAAATTCCCTCAAGGTCTCATATACTACCCATATCAATGGAACTCATATGATCAACCACCACGAGCACTATAGGGAAATGATATGATCATCCAAATATCTAATTATAGAGTGTCAAAAGAAAAAAGGTCATTCCAAAAAAATATAATATAAGTTGAATATATGTAGATCATCTAATGATTTGTGGAAAGGTTGTTCCTACAAGATCACAATGCTAGTAACCAAAAAGAGTACTAAAATATACATGAATCATCACTTGGGGATAATATGTCTAACCATTACTTATCCAAAACTAATATTATGATAATAAAAAAAAACATATAATACCTTCTGATATAGAATTACTCCACTCAATAATAAACCCAAACATGTAACCCCCAACTAAGTCCTACTCAAACTTTATCTGGAGGCTCAAACAATTGAAAGGGGATGATAATCACTAGTGATATCAAATTAATTACTCATTAACCTAAGGTTTTTCCATCAACATGGAACCTTTTGATGCCATATTTAAATTAATTCCTTTTTAAGGAAATGATAAAATCAATTTTTTACTCATGAATCTAGGTCATGACTAAATGATAAATCCTAAATTTAATAAATCATATCAATATTATTATTTTATTTATTTAAATACTTAATTAAAGTCCATTGAATATGAATAAAATTATAACCAACACATTTTAATGATTTTAAATACAACAATCCACTCACGCATCAATCAAATACCAAATAGTAAAGTAAATAAATTTTATGGCTCTAGAAAATTTTATTATCATCCTTTCATAATAAAAAATTTCCAATAAATTGGTAGATTCAATATATTACTTAAATGAGGATAAAGTAATTTGATGATGTAAAAAAAGTATAATGCACCATATAAACTCCTTATAGAATCATAAAAAACCATTAAAGTTAAGATAAATGTAGACCCCCTTTTGAACAACATGAAAAATATCAATTAAATCAAATAAATAGAAGAAGATAAAATCCAAATTTCAAAAATAATCACCACCTCTTAATCTTTCTCAATTGAGAAAAATTCAATGTCCATAGTTGGTTTAATGCCCTAGATCCTAAAACCCCATTTTTTTATAAAAATTTCTAATATATATCTAATGAAAAAAATCCTTGGTTTAGGCCCAAATTAGATAATAAGGGAGGGTGAGATGGAATATCAGGGACTAATGAAATAATAAATTGATTTTAGGGGAGATCCACTGAGATAAGAGTAGGAATTGATCATTAATGTGGGAGGGAAAGGGGTAAGGTAGGGTGATATCCTTTGGAATGGGAGTAAAGAAGGTTACCTGAATACATAGCCTCCTCAGAAAGATCATTTGAATTTTAATATTATAATTAACTTTAATGTTTCAATTAAACATCTTATTTAATGTTTATTTTTTATTAGATCTCCCAAAGATAAATAATCTGATTATTATATATGCCTCCACTAAAATCATAAAATTAAATAAATCAAAACCATGAGGCTATAAGGTAAAATCAATGTAAAAATGGTCCATCTATGAAATGAATGACTATATTGTATGATTATTGAAACCTTGAAAATTAAAATGTGTTGGAATTGGTTGTGAAGACTGGGTGAATTATTTCCAAAATAGTTTATTACTAATCTAGATTTCACCAAAAAATTTCCTAATTTATTTCAAATAAATAATTAAAAAAATTATTACTTGCCCAAAAATTATAGGGGTCTTATTATCTCCCTATTATAGGTATTTACATCCTTAAAAATACATCAATAAGTTATCTTGAATTAAATAACTCCATTTAATATTGTGACATCATAAAATTCAATACTTAAGATTATTACGACATCATGATATGCTTCCACAATCTCCATATTGGGGAAATTAATAACCCTCACTAGAACATAACTTGGTGGTCTCTAATAAAAACTAAAATTTCAGATTTGGCTCAAAATAATAATAAATCATTAATTATCATTGACTACTCCTAGACAATGGTACTATAATCAATATTATAGATGAATGTAATATAATATTTGGTCATAAAATATGATACTCATTACTAAAAAGATACATATTATTTCAAGTAGCTTAGATAAAGATTCATACACAAATTCATCTAGTGGATCCTTTTGAGGCCTCTTATAGATTAAATGGACTCCTTCAATAAGACATAAGAAACTATACACACTAATTCACAATCCCCGTTATAATATAGAAATCTATCCAATGATAATATACTCTACCATTCCTACCTCAAATTCTCTCTCGACATACCCAACATAATAACATTTAAAAATTATACTTCTATATTCATGTATATTTTACCTGAATCCCCATTTATAGTACCTCCCTGGTGATCTATACTTGAGAAAATAAAAATGATTCTATACATGGATACCAGTATATAACCCCATAACAAATGAGTTTCCAATAACCCCATAAAAAGATCATTTTCACCTCACCCCATTTAATTTTCAGAATTCTTGGCAGTTTTAGTGTACATATGATATTTTTCAATTTTAAATAATATTATAACTAAAAAAGAATCATAAAATAAATATTTAAATTTCCCACCATATCTCATGAAACTCAATTTATCATCTTAGAATGTTATAACATATTTGATGCAATAAGGTAGGTTGCTCAATTAGAATGATATTAATCATTAGTAACACCCCTTCATGAATGGGAGGAGACAACCAACCTACATTGGAATGAAAACGGGTCATATATAGTCCCTCATACCATCCCTCTAGGTGATACCTACCATATAAGTATTTTATAATTAATCTATGCCCGTGATCAAACATTATATGAAAATTTAAACTTTAAATACAATAACTCACATTTTTATACACAACATAATATATCATTCAAATTTCATACCCCTAAGGTTATCTAGAATCTCTTTTATCTCTCTTGAATCCAATCATTCAACTAACCACTTACCTAAAAAACCATACCTATTACATAGAAACATAATCTAGATTCAATACTTGTATGAGAATGATTCACTGAGGGTTTCAGTATAAATTCATGTAGAGATATATACCTTGTGTTAACTTAGAATGAATCTATTATGGGAACATTGTGTGTCCACCCAAAAAATTTTATAACAGGGATACATTATAGCATAAGAATCTCTTTCACAAACTGACTTATTCTAGTGAATTATATCAAATTACTCTATGTGATAACCAAGTGATAACCGAAACAAAGTAAGCGGTGTTCCCTTGGATTATCCTAAATCCTCTCTTATGATATCAAAGGAAGAGATGATGAATGAGTTATAAAATCATGCTAAGTTTATCCAAGTAAATAATTCATGTGATTTAACCAAAGATCCTTCTAATCCCAATAATAAGGTCACTCATAAATTCTTCAAACTTAATAGAACAATTTTTTAATTAAGTAAATAAAAAAAATTAAAGAATCATAAGAATTATTTTACAGTGTATGTAATGGTGACCATAAGAATATTTTTCAAAATTGGTTCCTTAATGAGAAATGGCTCCGCACTCACCCATCTCTTGGTCTTCTCTCCCTATCCTCTTATCCTTCTTGGGTTTTCTGGGTCTGAGTCAGAGCTTCCCTCTGCCAGGTCTGTCCTTATCCTTCTCTCTCTTTCTTCTTCCCCACTCTCATTTGATGTAGATTGCTGGTGTGGACATTGATCATTTCTCACCGTCCCTCTTTCGGTCCTAACCCCATGCATCAGACCCCAATTCTCGATCTGTGTGTGGGTGATTTAGATGACTTGGGTCAGATCTAGTAGTAATGTCCGATGTCTAGCTTCTCCACTACCCATGCAGGTCTACCCTTTGCGTTCGACTCCATTTTGGTTGGGTTTGATTCGGGATCTAGGCCTACTTGGGACGGTGTTGGAGGGGGGATGGTAGTGGCCTTAGTTCATGTTCTTCTTCGAATTTAGGCTTGTCTTCTCTTCTGCTTGGATCCTTTATATTTATGGTGATTTTGGGTGTTGGTCTCTCTCTCTATCCCTCCCCCAAATCCCTGCTTCTGTTTCATTGATTTGAAGGGGCTTTTTTGGTTTTTGGTCCCCTACCGAGGCTCACACCCTCTCAACCCTGCTCTGAAATCCTGGTCCTGCACTCCCTTCCCAGTTGGTCTGGTATGTGGGTATTCAAGGAGGTTATGGGAGGTGTGGTTGAGCAGATTTTGTCTTCGGGAGGGTGAATGACTCATCGACATTGGTTCATAAGTCTAGGATATTTGTTATGATTCTTTTATGTTGGATACGTTGGAGTTATCGATGATAACTTGACAACAGTGGAAGTGAATGTCGACGATGAGGTCAAGATGTGGAAGGGTTCTACTAGTTTTTTGATTGCTCCTGTAGTCGGACCTGACAGTGATGGGAGGTGGTGGTAATGAATGTGGTTTAACAACTTTTTTGATGGCGGAAAGCAGGAGAAGTGACCGGGTGATGCGGGTAGAATTCGATTCATGGATCGAGGTGGGAACATTACACAAGTGCGTGGCTTGAGGTGGTTGTCTGGATCTGGTGTCAATTTTCTTTGAGGTTGATGACTACGGTGTTCAATGATGAGGACGGTGGTGACAGTGTCAGATAAGAGATAGTTGCGACAGCGTCGGGATGTGACAGATGATCCAGTAAGTCTCACTAGCTACTTGCGCTGTTGTGACGTCCGAGACACGTGATTAGGGTTCAAGACTCAATGGTGACACTGGTGGATGCGTGGTGAGGCATACATGCCTAGTCATGATTTTTCTAGAATTTTAAAATTTGAAAGTTTGAAATGAAATGTGGAATGTTCGGGTACTGCTTCTTCAGATGTTTTTTATTTTTTCTATGTTATCTGTAAGGTTACCGATAATCCTTAAACCAACATTTTAGAAAATGAAAAAAAAGGATTTGGATGGTTCCTCAACTATCCAAGGATCTCTTAAAATTCAAATTATGACGTTCAATAGAGATTCAGTTAATGATTTATCTTTAGATAAAATTGAGGTAGTTAAAACGAAAAATCCTTCATTAATTTCTTCTTCTCAATAAATTTCATTATATATTTTTAATATCACTCTCAAAATATGTAATAAATACAATTATTAGGAAAAAGATTATATCTTGGGGTGTTCATTAGTTTGTTCTTGCGCTTTCTGAATATTTTTTTTGTTTCTTACTTCGTATTAAGGTGTTTTAGAACCAAAATGGTTTTTTAATAAAATTTTCCAGTCTATAAGTGGTTAAAAAGATATAAATATAACTTTATATATATATATATATATATATCTATACATATTTTATCATCAATTAATATCAATGTATGGTCATCCTAAGAATGTTCAACAACCATAAAGGTATAATCTTTTCAACAGTGAATGTGGATTAGTTTTTCTACAGATTATAATGGAACTAAAGCATTCAAAAGACACAAAAACTTTCAAGAACATTATATAAAACAAGATATATGGTGGAAGAAAATAGAAAAAATGTTCTAAATGAAACAAAAATATGGCACAAAGCTATCATGCAGTGAGTTTCTAAGCTTTGTTAAGGATGAAACCCTCATATTTCTCCTAGAACCACTTCATTTCATCCTCCTTGGTAACCCAGCGCTGCATCTCTATGTGGTATTTGGACCTCTGGAATTGACCAACATGGTATCCTAGGTGATCTAAAACAACACAGAAGTCCATACCTTTAATTATAGTTGAAGGTTTATACTTGATTCTGAGAACGATGTGTTCCTAGATACCAAATCCGAAACATACTGTATCACTGAAGCCCCTCCGTAGAAAATCATACTCCTTAACCTTCGTCCCAACCTCTATTAGTTTCATTGTTTTTTCACCCCTAACTATGAATTATAAAGAAACCTTTTCATTACACCTGATTGAGAAATACCTCATAGTGTATCTCTCTTTCGAGAAGATGGGGCTCTGTCCACTCAATTATGCCAACACCTTTGCTGCCCTGGAGAGATGATCAAATATTTCACCTATGAATATGTTCAGGATGATATTTTTGACTTTAATTTCATTCATTGGTTTTGATATATTCTTCTATGAAGCCATGTATACTAGCATGAAGATCCTCTATGATGGGTGAGAGAGGAGGAAGGAGAGGGAAATGACCCTGGATAACATTTTCCTACTATGATTTTGAGTTATAATTTTATATATATATATATATCATAATACTAATATAATAATGACATCATAAAATATAATTTTATAAGTAAAAAGAAACATAATGAACATTTGGATAACACACCACTTATATGGATCATAAGCACTATCTAATTCACCTAGAATTTTTTTAACAACCCCCCATACATTTTTAAAACCAATAACAACATTAATATCCATTATTATAATACATTACACTATCTTATCAAATATAATACTCCCACTGAAAAAATCCATGTGTGATAACCTTTTTTTGATAATCTATTCCAATCATAACTTAATCCACAGGCCTTAGAAGTCGGGACTAGTTATGGTTGAATCCACCAATTATCCTTCGTTTCATGAATTATACTGTAATTTAAAATTAGTTTAATAAAAACATATATTTTGAATAAAATAATAAAAATATCTTAATTAATTGACATCCTATTGATTTTTTCTTTCATTCTTTGGATCAAAACACTGTTTGATTAGTTATAGTTGTTCCACTGCATACCCCAAGGACAAAATACTATCATTGATAAGTGAAGTGCCCAGGTTTGATGAACCACTGAGTGGGAGTGGTAAATCAATGATATATTTTTAAAATTTATTATTTTAAAATCATCCTCTTATATTTATCCCAGTCTAAATCCCTTTAACTTTTTATATCTCATCCCCCTGAATTATACAGTAAATAAAGGCATAAGAACATAAAGATCTTTATAAGGCTTGGATCTAAGGTGTACTCCCTGTCGAAATTTGTTATGCACCTAAATCATAGATTATCTACCACAATCAATCTATAGATATACTGGTTTGGATCTTCTCATTCCTATATAGATTCCCAATGTGTAGAAACTTGTGATCTTCTTTTTGTACCCCCACAAAATCAGCTTCACACTGAAATCACAACTTCACACCGTGTTATCCTTCAATACCTAGAGACACACCAGTTCTATAGATTACCACCATGTATATACAATTGTTTCCTTCCATATACTTTTGAAGTGGGTCAATGATCAATAGAGGGATGCCACTGAATCCTCATAATAGATCTCCTTATCACTTAGTATAGAATCTTTGATTACTAATATGTTTTCAACAGTAGAACATAAAACTTGGTTTCTACACACATCTTGGTTTCAAATATCATTTTAAAATATGTTCTCACTTGGTTTACTCAAATAAAACTAATATCCTATGATATGAAAATATCGAAAAACTCCTCAATCACTAAAATTATTGACACAAAAAATATGAATAGTTGTAACATAGTCATCCTTTCACTCAGCTTCTTTTTATTCTTTTTCTCAAGTTTCTACTTAACACCCTAATATTTCGAAATATATTTTTCTATAAATTAATACTATATTCAATAACTTTCTTTACATGTGATACCAAACTAAAATGACCCATGAAATATAAAGTTCTGAAATATTCTTGAGTCTTCCTTTTTCATTTTGGAATGTCTATTCATTGGGAAGAGTTTTTTGTAACTTAATAAGTTGTTTTAAAATGGGTTTTTAAAATCACAGAAGTAATTTTAAGATTTTAAAAGTATATTTAGATGTTTTTAAAATTATTTTAAAATTTTATATGTGTTTTTTGGATTTTGGGAATAATAAAAAAGAATTATCTTACTTTTTCATAAGTTTATGTATGTAGACATTAAATATTTTTGAAATTATTTTTACCCTTACATAGGACCTTACCTCTCTCTAAGGGTAGTTTTTTTAAAACAAACATAGAGGTAAAACTATTTTTGAAATAGCTATGTAAGGGAGGACCTTGCTTTCCAACTATTACATAAAGGTCTTTGAGATTTTATGAATCTCATGTAAAGGTATTTTTCAGCATGCATAAGGGTATGTTTGAGTTTTCTAATGTTTCATAAAGTTAGCCTGTGTTTTTAACTAGATATGTAAAGGTAGCTCATGATTTTTATAACATTTTTAAATGTTATATGGTTTTCTATAAATATACATAATGGTATCCCACTCTTTTCTTTACCCGTATAAGGGTAACTCGAGTCTCGTGTAAGGGTAGCCACTTAAAACATAAGACTGTGTAATGGTTAACACATTTTTCTAAATCTCACATATGGGTAATCAGTCATGTAAGGGTAAAATCATGTTACTGTTAGGAAATAATTGGGTGTCGCATATAGGTATCATTTTTGACTTAGAAATCTAGTTTTTACTTCCTAGTATAATCTATAACATATTTTGAATGAAAATTAAAGAAAATAAATATAGAAATTATAGTTTTTAATCTCTTAAGAAAAGATAAATTAATATATTTACTCTTATATTTTTTGGAGTTAAAAGAAAAAATATTGGAGGAATTATATTGAAACAAAAATTAAAATCATTTTGATATAGATTTTTAGTATATTTTTATCAAATAATCTAATATATCTATATTTTTCTAAAATGAGAGATCTTTGTAATCATTTCATTTTTCCTTCTTCCTCCTGAGTCTTGGTGAATGAAAACCATGATTCTTGAGTTTTTTTAGTCTTCTGAAAATTGTTTGAGGATCCTTCTACAAATTATATCTTTAGCGCATCATCTTATCTCTCCTCCCTTATTGTTTCATCATGTAAATCTTGTCTTCTTTGAGTAGGGGATCTGTGACTTCTCTTTGTTTTTTTGAAAGTGTGAATAAATCATGTTTTAGATTATTTATTTAAATGGATTTTATTAACCTTAATAAGATAATGATCTATTTATATTGAATAAAGATTTTTTATTAAAGAATATAAAAATTCATATTGGAAGAATAACCAGTTACAAACTTCATGTAGTAAATTAATTATGCTATTTCAAATAAGGAAATATATGAATTAAGATCGATTAAAATAACATGAAATGGTTTAATAATTTTATTAATATTACAATAATTATATAATTAAATAATATATCTCATATCCTATAAATCATCTAAGAAAAAGGAACAAATTGATTTTATGCATCCTTTTAATAATTAATAAACTAGAATTTATCTAGAGAGTAAAAATGGTGTTATTGGATGCTTACTATTAGTATTTTTTATTTGAAATTATTACATGTCAATGAATGTTTATTTATTATTATACAGAAAAATTATTCAGAAAAATAAAAATAATAATCACATACTATATTATCTTTCTAAAATTTCATAATCCATAAATTAAAAATTTTTAGAAAGAGGATAAATTATCTTATACAGATAGATATATTTTATAATTTGTAAATTATTAAGGATTTTGGGAGTGTAATCATATATAGATTTGTGTGTATTATTAAAAAATAATAGTATGAATTAATCTAGATAATTATAAGGAGAAGTTATTATCTCTTATCAATGAAATATATTTTATCATCATTCTAGAAATTACTTAAGAAATATTAGAAGAATAATCACATGAAAGATTATTAATATTTAACTGGAATATGTGGATTGAAAGAAATTTCATGATTTATAATATTCATAATATATTACCTTGATATTTCAATAATTTAAATAGAATCATAGTTCATATACCAGCTCAAAACCAACACTCTCAGATTTGGTTCTGAAATCATAAACTTTACATTTATGGATTTGGTGATGATAATTGTGGCCTAATTTTTTATATCCAAACCTTACAACACCAAAAGGAAAAACTGGTTCACTTACAACCTCAAGGACCTTTTAGGTTTAGTGTTTTGGATAATTAGGACAGACTCCAACTTAAAAAATTCACATGACTTTAAAAGAGAATTTCTCCCACTTAACCTAGATTTTATTTTTCACATTAAGACATAATAATCATCCATATGAAATCCCTTATAGACATAACTCATCATCACAATTATTTATAACATGGGGAACATGAAAGATAATAAGGGTGAACTCAAATTCTCAGTAAGGGTAAATATAAGAATTAGAAATTGAATATCATCAATGAGAATAAGAATTACATAAGGGTTTGATGAAATAATCAAGGTGTATGAGATAATCATAAAATAACTCATAAACATCAATAACTAGATCAAAAAATATGAAAACATGGAAGAGTAAAGAGTCATTAGAATAAATAATAATGAGCCATGCGATATCAATCTTGATCATAAGAAACATTATAAAACCAAAACAAACAATTAAAAATATTTTTGGTAACGTAGGGCATACTATTATTAAAACATTTCAAAACCCTTATAATTGGAATAACCATATGAGTGACTTAAAAAATAATCATTACCTAATGAATTTGATTTCTATCTAGGTTCACCCATTATATAAGCTATAACGGGCTCACCAGATGCTATCTGGGCTACCCCATGTTAACTAGTAACAGGCTTACCTGGTGATATCTGGGTCACCCCTTATTAAGCTGTAATGGGATTACCTGGTGTTATCTAGTCTAACATATGTTAATTTGTAACAGGATTACCCGAAGCTATCTAGGACTCCCTATGTTATGTTTTAATGGTCTTACATGATGCTATCTAGGCACACCCATCATTTATAATGTCCAAGAACCACAACCTAAATAAAGCACATAGAGAATTAATTTCATAATAAATCATTCAAAGAATATTTATTATTTTCATAACATGATTAAACCATATAAAGGAAACGGGTTTCATAGTAATATCTTTGAAATATTATTAACCCATGGAAGAGAAACTAGTTTTATAACAATATCTTTGAAACAATCTTATTCCATCTAGAGAAAGAATGGGGATGGTATCAATACCAAATATCCCTAGTGTAGGATAGGAAGTAACAATATTTTTTGACATTGATGAATGTAAATACCATTAAATTATCATCAAATACATTTTTAGTAAAATACCCTTTTCATTTTTAAAATCACTTTTTAAAATATAAAACATTTTGAAAACTATTTTATTTGAAAATAACATTGCAAACTTATAAAGGAATATTTAGAAATAATTTGAAACAATTTTTAAAATAGATTATTTTTTAAATCCTTTACCTTTAAAATTATCTTAAAATACCATTTAAAAACATTTTTAAAACATTTTTAGAAAAAATGGTTTTTAAAGATAACATATTTTTTACCGAAAAGTTGATTTAAAAAAAACGTTTTTTTGAACTTTTGAGTACATAAAGAGAGGAAAATGAATAGAAATAAGTATTATCATAAAATAAATAGTAGAGAATAAAATCCATGATAATTATTTAGAGTTATATCATAAGATTTCAACATTAGAGACTTAATCACAAATAATCCTGATAAATGATGAGACTATAATATGAAACTCTTACCACTTGGGTAACATTGAATCGTAATCCCCATGAAAGAATAAAATTAAATTAAACTTATAATACCATTAAAATAAAGATATTCATGATATATAATGTCAAAGGTTTAGTATAAACACCTTATAAAATAAGATAGGTGTATAATATACCAAACGTCTCATAGATGGGAAATTGTGACAAAAATACCTTACCGCTTTGGTAACTTTGAAATTGAAAAATCCATGAAATAGTGAATATAAAATAGATATTTAAATACCAATAAATTTTAGTATAATAATAATATAATAAATTTATGTCTTGTATATACGCCACACAATAAAAATAAGTGGTGAATATTACATATATCTCACAGAAATAAAAGTGAGATGAGAAAAAACATTACCTCATGCTTCATTTGGATAAAAAGTGATTTAAAATAATGTATAGAGGTTTTGAACATGTTATTAACTTATTAAAGAATAATATTAATGTTTTTAGTATCATATATGATTTTCTTATGACATTTTATTACTTTTTATTAACAATTCCATGTTAAAGTTATGTTTCGGGTAATAACCACTTTGTTTTTCATATATGTTTTGACTTGATATTTTTTACCCGCTTACTTAAATAATTGTTTCATAATATAAATAATGTAAAACATGATATAAATATCATATATATTCATTATATATGTATTTATAGTAATCCATAAAATTTAGTGATAGTAAATGAAATACACTGTTCATGGAGACAGTCGATCACACGTACACATGAACACTGCTTTCATTTTCATATCTTATTAAAAGAAGGAGAAGTAAATGATATATATATATATATATATTACCATTACAGTATAATTTTTATTTCAAATATGTCACATAATTTTATTAAACCCATTATTAATACATTCCATGTAAAGAGTTAACGAATCACATCGCTTCGTGAGGATGTAGTCCGCCGTACACATGAATGATGTTATCATATTCCCACAAAATAGAAATCATGAAGTTATGTGTTAAATAATAATTAAATAATAATAATAAAATAATAAATATCATATATAAATATCATTTCTATTATTATTTCTAACTTTGAATGGTGGTAATGAAAAAATGAACAACATCAGTTTGCGAGGTGGTAGTCTTCCGTACACACGAATGACAATTTTATAACCCATTTGATGGAAGTGTGTGTGGTTGTAGGTATTACCCTTAACATAAAAAATATCAGTATATTGAGGATACTTATCTTATTATATTATCATGATATAATAATAATTTAATGAGGTGGATAAAAAAATAAAAAAACTCTTTTAGAAGAACATTACCTCTTCTTTAGGTATGCTCCTTAAGTTTGCACTAAAAACATAAAAGGTTTGTTTTATGAAAAAATTTAGGATTATAGAATGAGATGATGGAATTTGGAGGTTTTTTTTGAAAAAAATGCGTATTATAGGATTATATGATGGAATTTTTGAAGTTATTTGAGTAGTGGTTGGATGATAAAAATGGCTTGAGAGATGTGAAGAAGTGGGGAGAGTGAGTGACATTTTATAGTTGTGGAGTGGTATTCTTGTAAATACTCATAAGTATTTTCTATTGGGAGGTCTCCCTTACCTCATGTTCCTCTAAAATTGAATAATAATAAAGGGGATAGATTATTTGGTTGAGAAAAATCTCCACCATGAAAAATAAATATGTTTTTTTAAAAACATTTTGTTTATTATCTCTCAAGTTTATTTCTTTTTTTTTATCATGTTGATTTTTTCATTAAGGTAACTAGTTTTATAACTTATATAATTTATCCATTAAGAATATATTAAAGTGAGAATTATATGAAAATTTATACCCACTTACAAAAAATATTAAATACGAATTATAAAATAAAATTACTATGTGTTTTGGAAATTAATTTTAATAGAAGTGAATGTAATGTGAAAAAACACTACTTTAACCCCAAGAGTGCCAATAATATTTTTACCATTTAGGGGTCAATATGATAATTATAAAAGATAAATTAGTCCATAAATGGACCGTGTTTTATATTTATTAAAATTTAAAAATTACTTGGTAGAATATATGTTTTTTAGTAATTTGAAATCATTTCATAAAATATCATTTATTATAAAATATCATTAATGTCAATTTTGACATTATTTATTTAATTTAAATTTAATAAATATATATAAAAATATGAAATTTAAATATATTAAATTAAAACCTATCTAACAGGATATGTTAATATAAAAAAATAATGGAATATAATAATTCATTTTATTTAGTTCACTTTTAATGGTTTTAGTATTATTTTTTTAATTATTAACTAAATAATCCATGCATTGCCGTTTCTTAAGAATTTAATGTAATTATATCAACTATAAAAATTAAAGATAAATTATTATCATAACAAAAACTAATTTATCTTAAAAAATAATATTTATAACTGAACCTATGTAGTTTTTTACTTATCCCCAAAGTTTTATATAAAGTAAAAGGAAGAAAGGTACATTTTTTTGTCTTTTTCTTTATTTAACTTATTATACGGATCACTTTCATGGAAAATTGTCACCAAAACTCCTAAATTTATATTATAAGGTCATACAGGTCTAAATATGTCCGTACAATAGGTTTTGGACAAGTTGTGGTCCATTTTTACACCTTTTATTCGAAGTTTAACCACTTAGTGAACTCATTTTTTACCTTAATCGCTATAATTAATTTTAATTGTTTACACTAATCACTTTAGTAAAAAATTAAGATAAAATTTTTAGATAATATAAATTATTATTATTTCAAATATTGAATCCATTTTCCCAATTGAACTCACATAAGTAGAAGAATTTAATTTAAAATTAATCCTGTAGATGTGACAAAAAAGCAGGGTTTTAAAGTGAAAATGTTTAAAAGTTTACTGAGTTTTTATATCTAAATTTAAAATGAAAGTTTCTAATGAACTAAATTATATTAATTTATATAAAATTTAATTGATGTTACTTTAAAAATAATTCAAAAAATAATTTAACTTTGTAAATAATTTAGGTGAAAAGATAGTTTTCAATTAAAAGTCAGTATTTTTCAGTACTCATCAAAAATTGAAACTTTTAAAAAAAATACAAAAAATTCACCTGAAGATAATTTTGGTGTTACTATTTAAATAATTAACATTTTTTTCAAATAAAAATTATAAAATTTTCAAATATTATTTTTTGAATAAGTGTGCCATGAAAAGGTGACAAAATTGCTTTTTAAAAGAAAACAGTTTTCAGCAGAAAATTGGATTTATTTTTATCTATTTTCTAGAAAAAATAGGTTTAATGTTAAAAATTATATTGAATATATTACATATAAATTTATTTAATATAATTCAACAAGTTTTATTTATTTAATTTATCGGTATAAAATACAATTTTGCATATTTAAATAGTTTTTCAAAAAAAGATTTCCTTTTATTCTCAAAAAGGTTTTATTTTAATTTATAATTAATTAGTCACCAATTAATTCATTATATATACATGTGTAAAATATATTTTCAAAATTAAGTTAGTACTTTCTAGACCCTCCATTCCTATGTCTTGGTGATAACTATTGTGTTAAATAATAATATTAGTAGTATATTTTTGTTTGGTAAAACTCAGTCTTACATGTAACACAAGATATTGAAGAAACTTTTTATTACATGTATCATAAGGTAAACTAAGTGTTGTGTGTAATTAAAGATAAAATTAGTGTTTAATGTCCTTTAATATATTGAATATAATCTTCTTATTTTAAAATATCAAGGTGTTACATCCTCCCCCATTTAATAAATTGCATCCTCATAATTTTAACTTTATCTCAGATATCAAAGGATGGAAATTTGAAAAATAATTTTGTTATAAAATCACATAATAAATAGTCTTAATAAAAAATATTCTTGATAAAATTTAATGTTAGGTATGAGTTTTATGTAGAATAACACTTAACAAGGTCTCTACTTATGAGATAATTGGTGGCAAGTGAAGATATGGGCATTGAAGAAAAACACAAATATCAAATAAGAATGTAGAGTGACCGAGATAATTGATAACTATAAAGTGAATGATAAATATAAAGTTAAAAATAACAAAACCATAAACCAAATAGTCATGAAAAAGGTCATTGATATCATCAGAGATGGTGGTAATTGGATAAAATTTTGTTTTCAAGATCCTTTTCCTAGAGTTGAGGAATTATCACACCATATAGACTAATAAAATATGGAAATATACTTACTTGATGAGTATAATTTCACGCATTAATCAATTTACACCATAATCTCATCTTTTTCCCCAAATGATGTGTATCCAGGATGAATTTTTCATGCCTGAAGTACTACAATCAAAATTTAAAGACCAAATAACCATAAAAGGGATAAAAAAATATTCCTTCTATCTTTAAACATTAACTAAAAAAAGGTTAGAATACAGTAAGATAATTTCCAAAATAAACAAACCTTTATATAGTACACTAATATTCATAATTAAATAGCAATACCTAATTTTCATACTAAATCATTCTATAAATAACTATCCTTAAAATTCTCCCAAAACTTCCTCACTAAGTTCAAAACCTAATGATTATAATTATTTGATAAAATATCATTCTATGATAAATAAAACATTATTCTTAAAATAAAATCCCATATATTTTCAAAAATTATCTTAATATTTACCTATAAAATTCCATACTTAATGGGACATCATGTAGGCCGGTGGTAGGATTGAAACCCTTATCATCCTTCAGTCATGGGTTCAGGCCCCACTACCTTGCTATATGTAACTAGTTTACACCCCACCCATGGGTTATCTTATTTTTTTAAATAAAAATAATTCCCACTTAAATATCACTTAATGTTTGTCATAGGGGTTATAAAATACCCCAACCCAATAAAATGTTTCCAAAAATGTCATTAATAACAGAAAAAAATTACTTCTGAAAACTATAAAATGGGGTGTTTAAGAATTTGAACTTATGATAAAACTTAATATTATAGTCCTGTGATGGTATCCATAAATATTAATATTACCTCACTTGAGAACGTACTATTCTCCAAAGTTATCTAAACCAACCTTTGATACTAACTATAATAGCCCAAGACTAACACTGTTGGATTCAGTACTGAAATCATATAATTTACATTTCTAGATTTGATGCTGATAATTATGACCCAATTTTTTCCATCCAAAACTTACAACACCAAAAGGAAAAATTAGATCACTTAAAACCTTGAGGAACTTTTATGTTTAGAGTATTATATAATCAGGACAAAATCCTATATAAATAATTAAATTACTTTAAAATATATTTTCTCCCACTTATCCTAGATTTTATTTTTCATATTAAGAAATAATCATCATCTATATGAAATCTCTTATAGACATAAATCATCAACATCATTCTTTATAACCTTTGGAAAAAGATTCATAATAAGAGTGAGCTTAAATTATCAGTAAGGGTAAAAATAATAATTAACAATTTAATTTCATCAATGAGCACACGAATTGCATAAGGGTATTATTAAATAATCATGGTTCATGAGTGAATCATAAAATAAACCATAACCATCAATACCTGGATATTCAAATATGAAAACATGGAAAAGGAAAGAGTCATTAGAATCAATAATCACGAGCCATGTGATATCAATATTGATCAATAAAAAAATCATAAACCCATAACACTAAATTAAAACTATTTTTGTTAAATTGAAGAATCATATTCATAAAACCTTTCAAAACCCTTTTAATTATAATAACCATATGACCAAATTTCAATATAATCATTACCCAATGTATTAGAGTGCTATCTGGGAGCACCCATTATATAAGATATAATGGGATCACATAGTGCTATCTAGGCCACCCAATGTTAAACTACAATAGGATTAAGAAAATTTATTTGGGACACCCCATGTTAATATTTAATGGGATTAACTGATACTATTTGGGCTACCCGATGTTAAGCTATAATGGCCTTACCTGGCGCTATTTAGGGAACCCATTATTTGTAATGTCTAAGAACCACAACATTAATAAAGCACATATAGAATTAGTTTAATCATAAATCATTGAAAAAACCTTTATTCATTTCAAAAAATTATTAACACATGGAAAATAAATGGGATTCATAACAATATCTTTGAAACATGATTAACCTGTGTAAGAGAAATAAGTTTCATAATAATCTCTTTGAAACAATATTATTCCATCTAGAGAAAGAATGAGGATGGTATAAATAAAAAACATCCCTAGTGGAGGATATGTAACAAAAAGGTTGTTTGAATTTTATGAATTTAAATACCATTAAAATACCATTAAATACATTTTGAGGGAAATAAACTTTTTATTTTTAAAATCAATTTTTAAAACATAAATCATTTTGAAAAACTTTTTCTTTGAAAATAACCTTGAAAAATTATAAATAAAGATTTTGAGATAATTAAAAAAACTTTTTAAAATATAAAACATTTTTAAAATCCTTTATTATGAAAATGAGCTTAAAATATAATTTTAAAAAATTTTGAATTTTTTTTAGAAAACATGGTTTTGGAAGAAAATAGATTTCGACCAAAAAGATGATTTTTAATAAAAACATTCTTTTGAAATTGTGAGTACATAAAGGGATAAAAATTAAGGGAGAAAATTTATTCTCATTATATAAAGAGGTTAGAATAAAATACCTGATAATTATTTATATTTAGATCATAATATTTCAACATTGGAGACTTAATCCCAAAAAATCCTGATAAACAATGCGACTATAACCTGAAACTCTTACCATTTGGGTAAAATTAAATTATAAGACCCATGAAAGAATAAAATTATATTAAACTTATAATATAATGAAAATAATTATATTAATTATATAATGTGTCAAAGGGTTAGTATATAATCCTAATAAAATAAGATAGGTGTATAATATAACAAACGTCTCATAGAAGAAAAAACATGACAAAAAATCATTTACTGCTTTGGTAACTTTGAAACTATAAACCCTATAAAAGAGAGATAAAAAAAATATATATTTAAATATAAATAAATATAATAAAAATAATCATACAATACATTCAGGGGAAGTTTATACAGCACATAAAAATAAGTGGTGAATATGGCATATATCTCACAGAAATAAAAGTGAGATGAGAAAAGCCCTTATCTCACGCTTCTTTTTAGTCAAATATTCTTTAAAATCATGTATAATAGTTTTAAAAATTTTATTAACTTATTAAAAAACCATAATAATATTTTTATTATCATATATTATTTTTATGACCTTTTATTACCTGTTTGTTAACAATTCCATGTTGAAGTTATGTTTCAGGTAATAACGACTTTATTTTTCATATATTTTTTGACAAAATATTTTTGGTATTATTACTTAAATAATTATTTAATAATAAATAGAATGAAAACAATTATATAAATATTATATATATTCAGTATATATGTATTTATAATAACCCATAAAATTTAGTGACAGGAAATGAAATACACCGTTCATGGAGACAGTAAACCATATGTACGCAAGAGCATCGTTTCCATTTTCATGTTGTATTGAAAGAAGGAGAAGTAAATTATATATATATATATATATATATATATATATATAATAATTCTACTCTAATTTTTATTTCATATATATCACATATTTTTATAAACCTATCATTAATACATTCTATGTAAAGCGTGAATGAATCACATCGTTTCGTGAGGTGGTGTCCGTCGTATACATGAACGATGTTATCTTATTCCACCAAATAAAAATAATGAAGGTATGTGTTATATAATAATTAAGGAAGCATAATAAAATCATAAATATTTTATATAAATAGTATTACCATGGTTATTCTCAGCCATGAAAGGTGGTAATGGAAAAACAAATGACATTGGTTCAAGAGGTGGTAATCCACCATACACATAAATGATTATTTAATAACACATTTTATGGGCGTGTGTGTGGTTTAAGCCATAAAATTAACAAAGAAACATCTAATTATATTTAGTATACTAATTTTATTTTATAATCATGGTATAAGAATAATTTAAGGAGGTAGATAAGGAAATAAAATAAAAATTATTTCAGAAGAACATTACCACTTCTTTGGGTATCCTCCTTAGGTTTTCACTAAAACATTAAATGGTTTTATTTATTAAAAAATTTATAATTATAGGATGATATGAGGTAAGTTTTTAAGTTATTTTTAAGTGTTTTTTTGAGCTAAATGTCTAGATAGGTGTGAATAAATGGGGAGAGTGATTGACTTTTTATAGTTGAGGGGGATTGACATTCTTGTAAATACTCAAACGTATTTACTATTGGGAGGTCTCTCTTATCTCATGTGACTCCAAAATTTAATAATAAAGGATGGTAGGTATTATTTATTCTTTAAAAATCTATTCCACATAAAATAAACACATTTTTTAAAACATTTTTTCCCTTAACTTCAAAGTTTCCTTATTTTTTTTTATTTTGGTTTTTCATTAAGGTAACTAGTTTTCTAACCTATGTAACTTATCTATAAATATAAATTAAAGTGATAATTATTATAAAATTTATAACCACTAATTTTAAATATAAAATCAAAATTATAAAAGAAAAATACCATGTTTTTTGAAAATTAATATTAACAGAAGCACATGTAATGTGCGAAAAAAATAATTTAACCCTATCCGTGATAACAATGTTTTTACCATTTAGGGGTCAATATTTTCATGATAAAAGATAAATTTGTCCATGAATGGAAAATATTTGATATTTATTAACATTTAAAAATAAATTTGATGAAGATATGATATTTAGTAATTTTAAATAATTTAATAAAATATCATTTATTATAAAATAACATTAATGTCAATTTTGACATTATTTATTTAATTTAAATTTAAAAAATTTCAAGAAAAATATGGGATTTTAATACATTAATTTTATATGTTTAATATGATATATTTATCTACAAAAATAATGGAACAAAACAATTAATTTTATTTAATTTACTTTTAATGTTTTTAATATGATTTATTTTATTTAATTATTAATTAAATAATCCATGTGTTAGTATTTATTAAGTATTTAATGTAATTATATCATCTATTAAAATTAAATATAAACTATTATGAAAAAATAACTCATTTATATTGAAAAATAATATTTAAAAACTATCCTATGTAGTTTTCCCCAATCCCCAAAGCTTTATAGAAATTAAAAGAAAGAAAGGTGCATTTTTTGTCTTTTTCTTTATTTAACTTATTATATGGGTAAATTTCATGGAAAAATTCCCCCAAAACTCATATATTTATATAATAATATCATAATATTCTAAATATGTCCAGAACATATGTTTTGAACAAATTTTGGGTCATTTTTACACTTTATATTCTAAGTTTAACCACTAAGTAAACTCGTTTTTACCTTAATCCCTGTAATTAAGTTTAATTGTTTTCATTAATCAATTTTGTAAACAATTAATGTTAAATTATTAGATAGTATAATATTATAAATTTTTAATCCATTTTCCCAATTAATTTCACATAAGTGGCCGAAATTAATTTAAAATTAATCCCGTAGACGTGATGAGAAAGTGAGCTTTTAAAGTGAAAATGTTTCAAAGTTTATAAAGTTTTTTAAATCTGAATTTAATATGAAAAATGTTAAAATGAACTAAATTGGATTAATTTATATAAAATTGAACTAATTTTACTCTAAAACCAATTCAAAATATACTTTAATGTTTTAAAAAATTTATGTGAAAATACACTTTTCAATTAAAATTCAGTATTTTTCTCTATTCATCAAAATTGAAACTTTTCAATAAAAAAACTAAATATTTAACCAAAAATAATTTTTGTATTACAATTAAATAAATTAAGTTTATTTTTTTAAATAAAAATTATAAAATTGTCAAAAATAGTTTTAAAATAAGTGTGCCATAAAAAGGAGAGAAAATTTCTTTTTAGAAAAAAAAAACAGTTTTAAGTGCAAAATTGGATTTATTTTTATCTATTGTCTAGAAAAAATAGGATGAATTTTAAACATGATATTAAATATATTACATATAAATTTCATTAATATAATAAAAAAAGAGTTATTTTTTTAATTTATTAGTATAAAACACAATTTTGTGCATTTAAATAGTTTTTTAGAAAAAGATTTCCTTTTATTCTCAAAAGGGTTTTATTTTTATTTATAATTAATTGGTTATAAAATAATTAATTATATATATATGTGTGTGTGTGTAATAAATATTTTAACAATTCAATTAATCCTTTCAATACCCTCTATTTTAACGGATAGGTGATAACTATTATGTTAAATAATAATATTAATAGTATATTGTTGTTCAATAAAACTCAGTCTTGCATGCTATAAAATCTATTGAAGAAACTTGTTATTTCATGTATCATAAGATAAACCGAGTGTTTCATGTAATTGAAGATAAAATAATTATAGAATGTTCTTTATGATATCAAATATAATTTTCTTATTTTAAAATCTCACGGTGTTATAGTTCATGGACTATAAGAAATGAAGTAAATTGCGACAATTTTATAAACCATAGATAAATGTAAAAATATATTTTAGCCCCTTTTTTAACAATTCTTTTGTAGGACCTTGGTATTTAGTAGTGGTTTTGTTTAAAACTATTACTGAATAATTTTATAAAGTATTTCACAATGGTTTAGTTTAAAATCACCGCTATATATATTTTTTAAAAATCACTATGGCCCTAACCACCCCCAGTCAAAAACCTTTTGGTCTTGGCCTCCCCTACAATACCACTTGATATTATACCTACATCAAAATATTCCTCTTTGGTGATTGATTTAAGACCCCTCTCAGCTACCACTTCACCGATTCTCAATGACAAACCCCCTCTAGACCTCCCCCCGATGCCACTCAACACTGGACTAGATTCCCTCTCAGACTCAATTTTGAATGATTTTATTTGATTCCCTCTCTATATCTAGTCCACTAAACACTCACCATGATTTGGTCTGATCTCTTTCAGATTTATTTCTCCCTAATTACAGTAAGATGATTTTTTTGCTCTATTTTTGGGTAGAATTGTGCGATAGAGTTAGTTTTTTTAATTTACACATTCTAATTATCCTTTAATTCTTGTAGTTTAGAAGTTTAATGAATTATTTGTGACTGAGGGGTATTTTAGGATACATTCTTGGTGCTAATTGTTTTTATAGTTTTTTATAGATATCCTCTTGGACACTATGATATTTATTTCTATGATTTTATACAAAGTTTGAATTACTCTTATGCTTGAATATTTAGTGTGAAATTAACGATTTGAGAATCGAGTTTAATTAATTTATAAAGATATTACATGAATTGATAAGTGATAAAAATTATAAATTAAATAGTTTTAAGGAATGTAAAGTGAAATTACTTGAAAATAAGATGTTTTATTGGGTAAATGGTGAAATAATTCATGAAATTTATGTTTAAATTATTATAAGAATTAATAATAAATTTATGTGTGATTGAAATTTTTACTGCTATTTAGTTATGTTATAATGTGGAATATTGTTATAGGTGGTAAAATAAATCATGAAATGACTGTTTGGGTATAAATTTTGTGTATATATTCTAAAAATATATTTATTTCATGTTTTATTGGTTATATAACATTTCAATATAAATTTATAAATAAAATTTCACGTGAATGAATAAATTATTTCTCTTAATTTGTTTATCCTAATTTAAAAATTTAAATTGTCTTCCTTTTTGAAATTAAATTTATTTTTTATATATAATAATATAATTATATTTTATACTTGACAGTGTAGGAATTCAAGTACATATTGACAAAATTTGTTTTACCTTACAATTAGAGCACATCAATGGAAGAAAACAACATACTTTTGAAACTTCCATATTGGGAATTTAGTTTAATACATCATAATCTTGACATTATGCACATTGAGAATAATATGTGTGATAATGTGTTGTTTACATTGCTTAATGAGAAGGGAAAATCAATGAACCATTTAAATTATTGTGAGAACTTATAATAAATCAATATCAAATGTGATATTTTGATAAATGAGAATGGGAAGTATCCAATAGCTATTTTCACAAAGAAAAATTCCTAGAATGATTTTCTCCTTTGAAGATTAAAAAATATGAAAGTGATAGATGGTTATTCTTATAATATTTCAAGATGTGTTGATATGAATAATTGTAAGAAACATGGATTGAAAAGTCATGAATAACATGTATTGATTGATCAGTTTCTACCTTTAACAATCCATAATTTTTTACCAAACAAAATAAATTCTGTTCTAATAAAAATTTTCACATTATTTAGATATCTTTGTGAGAAGAAATTAAACTCTAATTATTTGGATAAGCTTTAATAAATAATTATACAAACACTATTCCATTTGGATATGTTCTTTCTCCCATGATTTTCTATTGTGATAATTCATCTGACGGTGTATTTGTATATAGAAACTAAAATTGGATGTTCCATACATTCTCAATAGATGTATCCCATAGAGAGGTATTTTATTTTAATATTTTTTTCAGTAAAAATATCTATTTTTCTTAGTAAATATTTAAAAAATATTTATTAATTTATTACCTTTTATCATTATGTATCTTGGTCATTTGAAGTCTTATGTAAAAAATAAATATCACCTAAAATATTCTATTATAGAAGGTTACCCTGTCAAAGAGTTTCTAAACTTCTATTAAAGGTATTTGGATTCAATAGAGACATGATTCAATAAAGTGTGATGTGTTGATGATAATCCAAGTCAATTGAGGGATAAGAATGAGTCATTAATGTTTCTGAATTTAAGTCTAGAAATTTGAAAAGTCACTTAATTTTGATTGATAAATATGAAGTTAAGAAAATAACACATACATGTTCTACTAAATAATAATATTTTTGATCCCCATATAAAACAATTAAGGACACCAATTAAAAGACACCATAAGATCCAAAATCATAATGAGAAAATAATAATAAAAGTTATTACCAAAGAAATTGTTTAATGGTTTGGATGAAATGTTAGTTCTTAATCTAATACGTAGTTTGAATATGTTTTAAAGTTTCTAAATCATGTAAAAAAAATTTATATCAACTTTTATAGGTAATGAATGATGATAATCGAGCTAAAATATCCAAATATTTGAACTTTTTAGCTTGAAGTCCATTGAATCATACTAGGATATTTGATGATTACAATATTGGTGGCTTAAAATTTTATACTACATCCCACCCCTTTTCATTTTCTTAAGAGGGTGGTGAGATGCTACTTGAACTTAAGAGACATCCCTAAGATTCTAAAGGATACAATAAATGCTGAAGAGAATCAATAAACATGGGGGATGATTTTACATTTATGAAGAAAACAACCAACCAAAAATCCATAACCAAATAATCACTATATGATACATGCTAACAATGAAATAAAAATCAACATTTCATTTATCAAAATCAAACTAAAACTAAGTACCCTAATGAAAGACTATAACATCAAAGTACATAATGAAAGAAAAAACTATCAAAACTCAAAATGACAAAAGACAACTACAACTCCCAAGAACCAACAAGCTCCATGTTCCAAATACACCAAAAAATCCAAGCATCAAGAAGTAGTGCTAAAGATATGCGATACTTTACCTTTTTCTATATCTTGATAGATGATATCTGCAAAAGTACCAAAATGCCAAAGCAGGGGTGGGTACTAAAACTTATTTGATTTTACCCAATGAATTCCCTACTCATTCCACTAGGATAGAACATGTTAGCACATTTCATACAAAATAATTTATATAAAAAAATTTAAAATAGTTCCACAATTTATATCAAAGCCAAGCAGTTCACATCAAAATTGTTTTCCTAGGAAAGCACATAAACAATTCTTTAAATCATTTAAAATTATATTTTGGCATACCCATTCCTTGGTTCACAACACACCCAAATATATATGATTTTTTGACAGTTCCATACTCATAATTGGTCTCTTTTCCAATCACCTTGTGTCCCACTAACACACACCCCGATCCTGGGTCACATACCTTATATCCCATTGGTACACGTCCCTTTTTCAAGGGCATGTTGAACATGAACTCACCCAAAAACCATGTATTCCAAAAACATCTCAACCAAACCATTTCAAAACAATTCAATAAAACTTACTTTTTATTTAAAACCTATCCAATAATCCATTTCAAAAATCCAGAAAAGCCATATTTTTAAAATAAACATTTTAAAAATCAAGAAAACAAAGCACTTTGAACAACCAATTAAAACGATTCTAAAATTTCACCAAAACCATAAATTGTCACTAAAAAGGATTTATAACATGATTTGTACCAAAATTTCACAATCAAAATCAATAAATTAAACTAATTTGAAATTTATCCTTCAAGTTATAAATAAAGGATCCAAGAGTAAAGCCACCTACCTTGAGAGTTTTGGTGAAAATGATAAATGACAGGAAAAATGTCACAAAACTGTGTTGAATCTTCAGAAACCCAAACTAGATATCTTCCCCTATCATAAAACAAACCAAATATAATAATATTTGGAATCCAACACCTTATATCTACCCATAGTCATCCTAGATCTAATAATCCAAAATATAGGGTGAATTAGATCTAAGAAACTCATTAAAACGATCAAGAATGAAGCCTTATCACAAGAATCTAGCTTCAAATCACCAAGGGAATCCCTTGGATCACCTCTTGAAGGATGGGAGAACCTTACTTGACATTTGGTAAATGTGAATATTGAGTTAGGGCTGCATAGAAGGAAAAATGGGAGTTAGAGGGTAAAATGAGTGACATACACAATTTTAGGATCTCACTTTTAACCCGTGCACGGTTGGTCTCATAGTTAGGAAAACCGTGCGCTAACCATGCATTAGACACTACCTCAAGGGTTGAACCTCACATGACTATCTTTCATGGTTTCCAAACTATGTGCTAGCTATGCTAAATCACATTGTCTAACATATCCTGGTTTCTCCTAGGCTGCCGCATAGTTTGGAAAAACCACATGCAGCCCGTGTGCCTTCCCTTTAGCCCCTGTTTTATTATAAACAGTATCCTGTAGGTGTTTCAAGAGTTTCTTAAATAGTGCACCAACTGTAAACCTATAGAAAACCCACAAAAAACTCCAAAAGTTCTCCAAACTCTCCCAAACTCAACTGCAACACTATATATAATTAAAATACATAAAATAAGGGTTAATTACCTCAAACTGGGAGTTCTAAATTCTCCCCACCATTGGTTTTTACATCCACAAAAAGTATAAAACCATCATTTCCCTAAAAGAGTTCCAATAATTTCTCTTTCATTTCCTTCTCATGTTATCAAGTCTCTTCCTAGATCTGACCATGTTTCCATAAAACCCACACTAGATCAGTGCATTTTGCATGTAAGAATTTATCTTGACTATCCACAATTCACATTAGCACGTGCATAAAAAAATCATCTAGATCTAGGTCAACATGATCCCATATAATCACATGGTCAAGATCATGATGATGCTTGTTCAACTAAGATACATGGAACACATTATGCATCGAATTGAACCATGGTAGAAATTCCAAATGATATGCGACCTCACCAACCCATTCTATTATCTCAAAAGGGCATATGTATTGAGGAGATAACTTTACATGTTTCCCAAAATTACTATGTACAAGCCTTGGATAGATCTTCAAGAACACATGATCACTCATTATGAATTACAAAAATTGTTAAATATGACCCACATATGATTTCTGACAAATCTGTGCCGTTTCCATCTATTTCCTGATCAACTAAATCTTCTTCATTGTTTATTGGATAAATCTTGACCTAACTAGTGAAGTCTCAACTGTTTCTACCCAAAAAAGTGGATAATGATAAGGAATTCCATACAATGCTTCAAAAAGAGCCATTTTTATCGATTCCTGATAACTGTTGTAATACAAAAACTCCACTAAAAACACATGCTCTTCCCATGAGACACTAGAATCTATTACAAAATCCCATAACATATCTTACAATATTTGTATTATCATTTTCAATTTCCCATATGCCCAGGGATGATATGCTGTACTCATGGTCATCTGAGTCCAAAGGGATTTCCATAAAGATTCCTAGAAATGAGACGTAAACCTTAGATCCCTGTCTGATGCGATCGAAACTGGTACTCCATGCCTCTTTAACACATCCAGGATATATATTTTTTTACATTTTTTACATTTTATGAGATTCATGTATAGGAATAAAATGATACAACTTCATGATCCAATCCACTATCACACACATGAAATCATGTTTCTGAACCATTCTTGAGAGGCCTATTACAAAATCCATAGCTGTCTGCTCCCATTTCAAAATAGGGATGGGTAAAGACTGTAACTGTAATAGCCTGGACCTCTCCGATCCATTAATTTGTAAAAAATTTGATGTGGTCAAACACGATGCGTGTTATAATAATAATTTTTGATAATAATAATTGATAAGGGTGGCGTGAAAATATTTGGTGTTAATTAGATTAAATGGTTTAATTTAATCATTGTGAAATAAAAGAAATAAAATTGAATGTATTTAATTCAATGAGGGGAGGTGCATGGTTTCTTTTTGATTTATTTAAATTTTAATAAATAATAAATTATGTGTGTAATGGGCATATAATGGGAGGCACATGGAGGGGGGGAACCCCTTATGGGTAAATCCAACTTGTATTTTGGAATATTAAAATAATTATAATAATATTCATTTAATAGATTATAAAATAATAATAATAAAATGATACTGAAGAATGGAAGGGGTTCCCTACCCGTGCTTGAATATCATGTGATGGGAGAGAGGGAGTAATTATAAGATAATAATTGGGTGTCAATAATAATAATAATTATTAATGATAATAATGGCGACCTGTTGATGAAATTGAAAGAGGATTTATTACTATTGTATTAAATAATAATGATAATGGTGACACAAATATGTGTATGATTGGTAAATGAAATCAAATGGGTTTAATTTTTGGTTAGTAAATTAAATGATTTGAATTTAATTAAATTGAATGGTCTTAATTTAATATGAGAATAACCATGGTAAAATAATGTAATGGGATTAAATTAGAACATTAATTATGGGTGTTATTATTATTAATTTTATTAATAATAACATTGAATTGAGAAAGAAAAGATGGGATGTGTTGGGCATGGAGTATAGGCAAGGCAACACTTTTGGTGGAGTGAGGGAATTATGGAAGAGAATAAATGAGATTAGAGAGAGAGAAGAATTATAAGGTAATAATGGGAATAAAATTAAATGAGAAATAAATGAAAAATGGGAGATTTGGTGAAGAATTCTAGCGTGAAAGGGAGTCCAAATCGTGATTGATTTTGGAGTTAGAAAAAAAATAAGTAATTAATAATAATAATAAAATATTGTTAACATTAATTTTGATGATAAAACACTGTTTTCACTATAACTTCTTCGTGCGACCTCGGTTTTATGAACCGTCAGCTATAAGGCCCCAGCCTTAAACATTACTTAATCTTGAGTTATTATAAGATTACACATTGAGGATATTTTCAGGTTTATATTTTTATAGAATTAGATCATAAATCAGGCATTATATTCCATATTTAAACAAGGTCGTTACATTAAAGACAATATTCACTTTTCCCATCAAAGGAAACATATTTAAAACAAAACATGGATTCTTTCATGACACTTACTTGACACTATCATCAAATCATATACCTTTCCCTTGACCTGTGAAAATTTTTTCAAAAACTTGGGATGGGCATAAAAAATCTCAGTAAGGTATATAAAAATACGGAATGAAAACAATAGTCCATGTATACATAAGAATCAATGAAATCATACTTTACTTGTAAAACATAAGCACTTTAACATACCTCATCAAATCATGAATAACTCATAGAAATCATAAGACATAAAGGTAAATTGAGGAATTCATAACATTCTTATGTAGAGAGTAACCCTCATGGTTACGTTTAGAATACCCATCACAGTATATTCCCTAAATCTCTTCGGAGAAACCTTAGCATTTAACCCCTTCGTGTTACCCAATGAATTGGAGAGATATATCGGGCTCACCCGCCCTTATTTTATCATAGAACCACTCTTCTTCAAAAACAATTCCCAAGAACCATAACATAATCGTATCACATAAAACATTCATAAAGGAAACATAACATTTCCAAATTTCAATCACAAGATGTCAATAACAAATTGATATAATAAAAACATTATCAAAACCATTTTCAATACCAAAACGAAAGAAAATTAAAACATGGTATTTATTTTTCATTTAAAAAAAAGTTATGGCTTGTAGAGGAAGCTGAAACTCAAATAATGGTCACGGCGGCGAAGAAGTCATTGTCGCCGCATATGTATGACAAAAACATTCCATTTTTTCATTTAGTAAAATGATTCGTATAAAAAAGATTCTTTTTTAATAAACATAAAAGTCAAAGGGTTTTATACACCGTATAAAATAAAGTTGTGTATAAAACAAAATATGCCTCAATGAAAGGAGATTGAGACGAAGTCCCTTACCTCATATCCGACTTGACTTGATCATTCTTTAATCTCCTGAATAATAAACTAGATTTAATTTATACTTTCTTAAGAACCTTTTTTAAGTTCATTATTCCTTTTATATCACTTATTAATATGTTAGGAACACTATGTAATTATTTAAGTTAATAACGGTCATTTTGTCGATCATTGGTACTTGAGTAAAAAATAAACTCCTTATAATTACAAATTGTTCATGTGGTAAAATATCCATTATATACAGAATTATATTCATGATGTAGATATCATATATATCATATATATCTAGTATATACATGCATTTTTAATATTACATAACATTTAGAGGTAAGAAATGAAATGCACCGTTTATGGAGACGGTATGCCGTACATACGCATGAACGCTACTTTCATTTCTATTTCATATTTAATGGAATTATATCATAATGATATTGAGGTATATTATAATTCCAGTATAATATCATATATAATATCATTAACTCCATCCTTTATACGTCCCACATATGGCATTAATGAATCAAATCATTTTGAGGAGGCGGTAGTCCGCACTTCCTTAAATGAAGATATCGCGTTTACCCATAATGGAAACCATAAAGGTATGCCATAAATGAAAAATACATAAGCATAAGGAAAACATAAACATAATATATATCATATATAAATAGAGTGACATATTAATGTCCACCATGACAGGTGTTAAAAGAATATTGAACAATCATCGTTTCGTGAGGCAGAAATTCGCCATCCACAGAAACAATATGTTCTTTAACCATTAGACGAAGGTGTGTGTAAGTGTAGCTTGAATACTTAACATAAAAAAATCATAGTATATTTAAGATAATGGTGTTTTTACAAAATAAATTAATAAAAATAGTTTAGGTGGTTGGAGAAGAAAAATAAAACAAAAGAACACAAGTGAAGACATTACCTTTAAATCGGGTAACTCCTCTTGGTTTGAACCAAAAGGGTTTCTTGAAGAGATTTCTGCCTAAGGTAAGGATTATTTGATGAAGATAGGGATTTGGAGAGATAAAATGAGTAGATCTTGGCTGATCCAATTTCTTGAGAGGTGTGGGTAAGGAGGTAGAGGTGGGGGCCTTTTATAAGAGGGCAGAGGGGCACTCTTGGAAAGTCAAGAAATGATACTTTATATTAAAACGAGTTTCAGATTTTAAAGGTACCACATTGATATATTTCTAGGATAAGGTGATAAGGGTTCTAAATATACTCATACAATAGGTTTTTTACAAGTTTAAGTCTTATATGTTACATTATATTTTCATTTTATTTAAATCGTTCATTAATGAGGTAATCACTGCATCATCACAGTGTCATAAAAAAATTAATTTATTTAATGTCCAAAAATTATAAAAAAATACTATGATGTAGGAAATTGTTTTAGATTTATAATGAATCTTTATAGTCCAAGAGATCATTTATGTAGACAAAATTAAAATTGTTTTACTTTGGAGTTACATACTTTTGTGATATTCTCCTTTCTTTAAAAATAAAAAGATAAAGTGTCACTATCACCCAAAAGTGATTCCATGGGGTCCCTAAGTTTGGTAAAAGGAATCCCATGGTCGTCCATGACACAAAGAGTAGCATTAGGACACATGTTGGGGTCATTTTTTATTATTATGATATTATTTTATTACTCTTAACTACCTGATTACTAATTAATCACGATAATTAAAGATAATTACCGTCGTTACTATTCATAATGTCCAAAAACAAAAGAGTCTTAATTAAATAATTTGGACCTTCTGATTACAAATATGGAATAAATTTTTCCAAATTACAAACATAGAAATTGCAATAATTAATTTAAAAATAATTCCCGTTGTCAAAACAAATAGCGGGTTTTTTTGAAAAAATGTCTATGAAAAGTTTGGAACTTGTTTATGCCCAATTACAAAGTGAAACTAATTATAATGACCAAAATTGGATTAAATGGTAAAAATATATTCTAATTAAACTTTAAAACCAATTAAATGGACAATATATCTATATAATTAAATTATATGAAAAAGAAGTTTTGAAGTAAAATGCAGTATTTTTCACTATTCATAAAAAAATGAACATTGTCAGAAAAATACCAAAAATTTATCCAAAGTAAATTTAAATGTCCCAATTCTAATGAATAAGTTTATTTTGACAAATATATCTTATAAAATTTTCAAAATATAGATTTAAACATGTTTCTCCATCAAAAGGCGGTAAAACAATCTTTTAAAAATATTAGAGAATTCTATGCTTAAGATTGGATTTATTCTCATTTTAAGCCTCTTAAAAAACTATATAATTCATAAATAGACATAGATATGAAAATCCATAATTATTTACTTACTTGGGATGTTACATCCTTCCCCCCTTTAGAAAATCCCATTCCCGTAATTTATTTACTTATCGAATAAGTGGGGGTATTTATCCCTCATTGCATTTTCAGATTCCTATGTTGGCTCTTCAATCATGTGTTTTTCCACAAAACCTTTACTTGATGAATCGCCTTATTCCGCAATACTTTCACCCTGTGGTCAAAAATCTAGACATGTTGTTCCTCATAAGATATTTTCTCTTCCAACTAAACTACCTCTGGACTCAAAAACATGAGATGGATGTGGCATGCACTTCCTTAACATTGAAACATGAAAAACATTGTGTACCTGAGGTAAAATCGGAGGTAAATCCACTCGGTATGAAATTGATCCAACTCTCTTCAGAATTTCATATGGTCCAATGAACCTTGTAATCATATTTTTTTTTACTAAATCGCATCACACTTTTCCATGGTGAAACTTTGAGGAAGACATTATCACTTACCTCAAAAAGAGAGATCCTTCCTCTTGTTGTCCGCATAACTTTTCTGCCTGCTCTGAGCTGTTCTCATGTGTTTCTGTATCAGCTGATTTTTTTTGCCAACTCTTCTACCAATTCTGGTCCCATCAACTTCCTTTCACCTACTTCAACTAAAAAATCTCGAGTTTGACATCGCTTCCCATATAATGCCTCAAATGGTGACGTCTGTATACTGGAATGAAAACTGTTATTATAAGAAAACTCAATTAAAGAAAGATGTTGGTCCCAAATTCCCTGATAATCCATCGAACAAGCACATAAAATATCCTCCAATGTCTGAATTGTTCATTCTGACTGCCCATCTGATTGATGATGAAAATCTATACTATGATTTAATTCAGTACCCAACGACTTCTGAAGACCTTCCCAAAAGTTAGAAGTAAACTTGAGATCACGATCAGATATAATGGAGAGGAGAACTCCATGTAACATGACTATCTCTTTAAGATACAAACGAGAAAGTTGATCTAGAGAAAAATTTTGTCGTATAGCAAGGAAATGAGCATATTTAGTCAAGAGATCAATAATAACCCAGATTGCATTATTACCTCGAGGTGTCTTAGGCAATCCAACAATGAAGTCCATGGATATATTCTCCCATTTCCACTCTGGTATTGGTAAAGGTTGAAGCATCCCTTTAGGTAACTGTCGCTCTTCTTTAACCTGTTGACAAGTCAAACACTTCACAGTAAAATCAACAATATCTCTTTTCATTCCATCCCACCAGTAATACTCCCGAATATCTCTATACATCTTAGTACTGTCAGGATGAACTGAAAATGAAGAACTATGAGATTCACATAACAACTATCTCTTAAACTGTGAATCACACGGCACACACAATCTCTTCCCAAATCTCAAAACAAAATCATTATCAATGTTGAATTCAGGCAACTTACCCTTCTGAACCAGCTCTACCTTTTTCTGCAACTCACTGTCTTGCTTCTGTGCTTGCTTAATTCTGTCTAATAGAGAATATTTCACTGATACCTAAAACAAAACAGAAGAACATCCTACACCAACTACTTCTATTCCAAATTTCATCAAATCCTTAACCAAAGGATCACGTTCCAAACGTAACATGGTTAATGAAGCATTACTTTTTCGACTCAAAGCATCAACCACTTTATTTGCTTTTCTCGGATGATAATGAATTGTACAATAATAATCCTTGATTAATTCCAGCCATCTCCTCTATCTCATGTTCAATTATTTTTGAGTGAATATATACTTTAAACTTTTGTGATTAGTATATATTTCACACTTTACACCATACAAATGATGCCTCCAAATTTTCAAAGCGAAAACAACAGTAGCTAATTCCAAATCATGTGTAGGGTAATTTATCTCATGAGTTTTCAACTGTCATGAAACATAATCAATTACCTGATCATTATGAATTAGGATGCAACAAAGTCCTTTTAATGAAGAATCACTGTATATAACAAACTCACCATTCCTGGAAGGTAGTTCTAAAACTGGAGCATTCACCAATCTTCTTTTCAATTCTTGAAAACAATCATCACATTCTTTTGTCCAGATAAACTTAACACCCTTCCGAGTTAGCTTAGTCATTGGACTAGATAACTGGGAAAAATTTATAAAAAACCTTCGGTAATAGCCTGCCAAACCAAGAAAACTACGAATCTTGGTTACATTTGTGGGTCTTGGTCATTCTTCAACAACCTTTGTTTTTGCAGGATCAACAGTTATTCCATATTTAGAAACAATGTGACCAAGGAAAGAATTTTTTGCAACCAAAACTCACACTTGCTGAATTTCCCATACAATTTATTTTCTTTTAAGGTTTGAAAAATAACCCTTAAATGACTTTCATGCTCCTATTTACTTTTAGAAAACACCAAAATATTATCAATGAAAAAAACCACAATCTTATCCAAGAACTCGTGGAAAATTCTATTCATAAGGTCCATGAATATAGCAGGTGCATTGGTTAGCCCAAAAGTCATTACTAAAAATTCATAATGGCCATATATTGTATGAAACATGGTCTTCAGAACATTTGATTCCTTTACCTTCAACTGATGTTACCCCGATCTCAGGTCAATCTTTGAAAAATACTGATCTCCCTAGAGTTGATCAAAAAAATAATCGATATAAGGCAAAGGATATTTGTTCTTAACAATGATGTTATTAAAGGATATATAATCAATTCAAAGTCTCATAGAACCATATTTCTTTTTGATAAATAAGATAGGAGCACCCCATGGTGATGTGCTAGGTCGAATGAAACCTTTCTCTAATAAATCTTGCAATTTCTCCTTCAACTCTAAAAGTTCAGTTTGAGCCATTCGATAAGGGGGTTTTGAAATTGTCTTAGCATCAGGAACTAAGTTAATAGTAAATTCAACTTCCCAATCTGGTATTATTCCAGGAAACTCATTAGGAAAATCATTAGGATACTCATTTACTATTAGCACATCATTAATCTGAACGGTTCCTTTGTTTTCAACAATATGTGCAAGGTAACATTCATTTCCATCTTTTACAAGTTTCTCAGCCTCTTGATATGTTATCAATAGTAAGGGTCCATTATTGTACACAAACTGAAAGTCTTTCTGAAAAGAAACTTCTTTAGATCTACAATCAATCTTAGCATGGTAAACAGAGAGCCAATACATACCCAGGATAACATCAAACTCTACTAGAGGAAAAACAATAAGGTTTGAAAGTAGGTTCTTTCCACGGATAAGGATAGGAATATTCTTATAAATTCTTTTTGCCTTAAAATTTCCCCCAGGTGTTTTTACCACAAGTTCAGGAGTCATTTCTTGAGATGGAATTCCCAATTTACTAGAAAATTTTTCTGAGATGAAAGAATGTGTAGACCCTGAATCAAACAACACATTGGCATGATTTGAGAAAACAAACAAAGTACTTGATACCACTTCATTTTCTGGCCCAACATCTGCTAAAGTAGTTTCAAAGGATTTCACCACTCCTTTTTTGCTTGTAGTATGACTGTTTCCCATCATTTGAGCTCTTTGTAGAACACTCGTTTTCATAATGACCCATCTCATTGAACTTGAAACATTTCACTAACTTTAAATCAAATTTGGTCTTACCATCACCTTGATCTTTTTCAGTGCAATCAAGATTCCTATGTCCCATTTTACCACATCGGTAGCACTTTCCAGAATTCATAAGACATTCCCCAGAATTCCTTTTACCACATTTATCACAAACTGGAAACTTAGTTTTCTTACCATCATACCTTTTTAAAGAATTCTTCCCTTTATCCTGCCACCTCGGTCTCTTATTTTATTGGTTGTTATAGAACACTTGATCATCGACAAACTCCATTTCCACCTTCTCAGCACATAGAACAAGATTTTCATAACTATTGAACTCATGAGAAGCTAAAGCCCTTCGATATTTTGGATTTAATCCTGAGTAAAAATGATTGATTTTACTATCAAGGTATCAGATAAAATTTGGAGCATACCTTGCCAATCGAGTGAACCTTTCTTCATAAGAAGCCACTGAGTCGTCCTCTTTCCTTAATTCCAAGAATTGTTTTTCCATCCTAAGTCGAACAGCCTTAGGAAAATATTTCTCAAGAAACATACCTTTGAATTCATCCCAGTCAAGGGCATTAATCTCATCAGCGTCCTTGATATTTTTAACCATCGACCACCAATGATTTTCTTTACCCTATAAATAGTAAATTGCAAAACTAACCTTTTTATTGTCTGAACACCCCATGACATCAAAAATATTCTCCAGTGATTTAATCCACCCTTCAGTTAGCACAAGGTCAGATGATCCTCTGAATGATGGGGGATGTTGCCTCATGAAATGTTCCACCACTGACATGTTCCTCTACGGTTGATCTGACTGATCTCGTGCATGGATACCACCACCATTTATCGCTTGAGTCAACTGCGCCATTACTGCAAAAAAATGTTCAGTTCCAATTCTGACCATCTCAGGATGCTGATTCGGAAGGTCATTTCATTCTGTATTCCTTCCTAGCACTGCTTCCCTATTTCCTCTTTAGAAAACAATTCTGAACAAACATGTCTTAGATGAAGAAACATGGTAATCTTCAAGTGCTATATCATTTCAATTTGACCATAAAAAATATTTTTAGATAATCATTTAATATAATTCTAACTCCTAAAGTTATCTAAACCGACCTTTGATACCAACTATAAGGCCCCAGCCTTAAACATTACTTAATCTTGAGTTATTACAAGATTACACATTGAGGATCTTTTCAGGTTTAGAGTTTTAGATAATTAGATCATAAATTATGCATTACATTCCACATTTAAACAAGGTGGTTACATTAAAGACAATATTCACTTTTCCCATCAAAGGAAACATATTTATAACAAAACATGGATTCTTTCATGACACTTCCTTGACACTATCATCACATCATGTACCTTTCCCTTGACCTGTGAAAAACATTTCAAAAACATGGGATGAGCATAAAAAAGCATAGTAAGGTATATAAAAATACGGAATGAAAACATTAGTCCATGTATACATAAGAATCAATGAATTAATACTTTACTCATAAAACATAAGAACCTTAACATACCTCATCAAATCATGAATAACTCATAGAAATTATAAGACATAAAGGTAACTTGAGGCATTCATAACATTCTTACGTAGGGAGTAACCCTCATGGTTACGTTTAGAATACCCATCACAGTATATTCCCTAAATATCTTCGGAGAAAACTTAGAGTTTAACCCCTTCATGTTACCCAATGCATTGGAGAGCTATATCGGGCTCACCCGCCCTTAGTTTATCACGGAACCACCCTTCTTCATAAACAATGCCCAAGAACCATAACATAATCGTATCATATAAAACATGCATAAAGGAAACATAACATTTCCACATTTCAATCACAAGATATCAATAACACATTGATATAATAAAAACATTATCAAAACAATTTTAAATACCAAAATTAAAGAAAAGTAAAACATAGTATTTATTTTTCATTTAAAAAAAAGTTTTGGCTTGTAGAGGAAGCTGAAACTCAAATAATGGTCACGGCGGCGGAGAAGTCATTGTCGCTGCATACGTACGAAAAAAACATTCCCTTTTGTCATTTAGTAAAATGCTTCATATAAAAAAGATTCCTTTTTAAAAAATGTAAAAGTCAAAGGATTTTATACACTATATAAAAGAAAGTTGTGTATAAAAAAAAATATGCCTCAATGAAAGGAGATTGAGATGAAGTCCCTTACCTCGTGTCCGACTTGACTCGATCGTTCTTTAATCTCCTGAATAATAAACTAGAGTTAATTTTTACTTGCTTAAGAACCTTTTTCAAGTTCATTATTCCTTTTATATCACTTATTACCATGTTATGAACACTATGTAATTATTTAAGTCAATAACGGTCGTTTGGTTGATCATTGGTACTTGAGTCAAAAATAAACTCCTTATAATTACAAGTTGTTCATGTGGTAAAATATCCATTATATCCATAATTATATTCATGATTTAGATATCATATATATCATATATATCCAATATATACATGAATTTATAATATTACATAGCATTTAGAGGTAAGAAATGAAATGCACCATTCATGGAGACGGTAAGCCGTACGTACGCATGAGCACTACTTTCATTTCTATTTCGTATTTAATGGAATTAAATTATAATTATATAGTGGTATATTATAATTCTAGTATACTATCATATATAATATCATTAACTCCATCCTTTATATGCCCCACATATGGCATTAACGAATCAAATCATTTTGAGGGGGCAGTAGTCCGCACTTCCTAAAATGAAGATATCGCATTTACCAATAATGGAAACCATAAAGGTATTCCATAAATTAAAAATACAGAAGAAGAAGGAAAAAATAAACATACTATATATCATATATAAATAGAGTTACATCTTAATGGACACCATTAAAGGTTTTAAAAGAAGATTGAACAATCATCGTTTCGTGAGGCAGAAATTCGCCATCCACAGAAACAATATGTTCTTTAACCATTAGACGAAGGTGTGTGTAAGTGTTGCTCGAATACTTCACATAAAAACATCCTAGTATATTGAATATACTGGTGTTGTTACAAAATAAAGGAATAAAAATAGTTTAGGGGTTTGGAGAAGCAAAATAAAACAAAAGAACATAAGTGAAGACATTACCTTTAAATCGGGTAACTCCTCTTGTTTTGAACCAAAAGGGTTTCTTGAAGAGATTTATGCCTAAGTTAAGACTTCTATAATGAATAGAGGGATGTGGAGAGATAAAATGAGGAGATATTTGCTGAGCCAATGGCTTGAGAGGTGTGGGTAAGGAGGTAGAGGTGGGGGCCTTTTATAAGAGGGAGGAGGGGAACTCTTAGAAAGTCAAGAAATGATACTTTATATTAAAATGATTTTCAGATTTTAAAGGTCCAAAATTGATATATTTATAGGATAAGGTGATAAGGGTTCTAAATATACTCATCCAATAGGTTTTTGACAAGTTTAAGGCTTATATTTTACATTATCTTTTCATTTTATTTAAATCATTCATTAATGAGGTAATCACTGTATCATCATGGTGTCATAAAAAATTTAATTTATTTAATGTCCAAAAATTATAAAAAAATACTATGATGTAGGAAATCGTTTTATATTTCCAATTACTATTTATAGTCCAAGATATCATTTATTTAGAAAAAATTAAAATTGTTTTACTTTGGTATTACATACTTTTGTGATATTCTTCTTTCTTTAAAAATAAAAAGATAAAGTGTCACTATTACCCAAACATGATTCCATGGGGTCCCTAAGTTTGGAACAAGGAATTACATGATCGTCCATGACAAAAAAAGTAGCATTATGACACATTTTGGGGTCATTTGTTATTATTATGATATTATTTTATTACCTTTAACTACCCGATTACTAATTAATCACAATAATTAAAGATAATTACCATCGTAACTATTCATAATGTCAAAAAAAGAGTCTTAATTAAATAATTTGGACCTTCTGATTCCAAATATGGAATCAATTTTATCAAATTCCAAACACATAAATTTCAATAATTAATTTAAAAATAATTCCTGTTGTCAAAACATATAGCAGGTTTTTTTTGAAACAATATCTATGAAAAGTTTGGCACTTGTTTATGCCCAATTCCAAAGTGAAACTAATTCTAATGACCACCATTGGATTAAATGGTAAAAATATATTCTAATTAAACTTTAAAACCAATTAAAAGGACAATCTATCTATATAAATAAATTAGATGAAAAAGCAGTTTTGAAGTAAAATGCAGTATTTTTCACTATTCATAAAAAATGAACATTGTCAGAAAAATACCAAAAATTTATCCAAAGTAAATTTAAATGTCCCAATTCTAATTAATAAGTTTATTTTTACAAATATATCTTATAAAATTTTCAAAATATAGATTTAAAAATGGTTCGCCATCAAAAGGCGGTAAACCAATCTTTTAAAAATATTAGAGAATTCTATGCTTAAGATTGGATTTATTATCATTTTAAGCCTCTTAAAACACTATATAATTCATAAATAGTCATAGATATGAAAATCCATAATTATTTACTTGGGATGTTACATCAGCAGTAGCGTAACCCTGAAATTATGACAGTCACTTTAAGACTAATGATGAATAACTTTTTATGACTAATGTCTCAGGAAAATAAAACACCTATTATTAATTGAAGTTATTATTATAATTAAAAGCATGGAAACCACGTGAGGTGTCATGTGTCAACCAGTCAAACAATGTAACAGTTGTACGGTCACGTCGTGTATTCATTAATAGACGCTACGTACCGTTTTACCTTTTCATTGCCTATAAAAGAGAGGGTCACATGTTATTTCCGAACCCCTCTTCTTATCCGCACGACGATGCTCCTGAATGACCCAGAAAACTTCCTCCTATCTTCTTCGTCCGGACTGATCGTCGATCTGTCGGTGTCTACGAGATCGTGTCGATGAGGCGAACATCGTGCACCTCTTTCCTTTCCCTCCTCTTTGACTTCCTCTTCAAAGATTCCTACTAAGGAGATTGCTGATATTTGATGGGAACAACGCTCTTCGACGTATGTCATCTTAATGGTACATTCTACCCTATTCTTATTCCTTCCTCAATCTCCTATTTCTTATCCTCCTTGCCATGATATGAAAAGTGACACATTAAACCTTAATTGAGTCTCTTTTGGTTGTTAGTGCGGTTGTGCCGTAGCGTCCATGGGAGGACGTAGTTATCAGGAGGAGTGATCGAAATCCTCGTGGTGGTTGTTCTCACAGAAGGACATCAAAACCTATTCAGGTAGGGATCTTACCTTTATCTCTCTCTCTTTTTTGTGCATCATGCGGGGTGGGTATCCTCTTGTTTTCATGAGATACAGTTGAACCAGTAAATAAAGATAATAACTAGTTAAAGAAAGGTTTTGGGGAAATTTTGTTGTTATTGTTGTTTTATTTCCATCAATGCTTACCCTTTGATTGTGTTGTGAATTGAATAGGATTATTCCTAATGAAAATCACGGTCGTTGGGGTCCTTTTCTTTTGCAATTAAATGTTGCCCTATTTTTCTGGATTGTTTTGATGATGAAATTTCATAGAATGTGGAAATTTTTTAATCATGTAATGTTGGATGATTAAATGAATACTTAGAACCCTTGTAGGATCACCCTAGTTAAAAAAAATGAAATAATGAATTTGTGGGTGCTTTTTGGGGTTTAATTATGTGAAGGGGTGTTTCGTGGGTTGGTGTGTATGATATGGTTGTGATGGGAAGCAGAGCTGCGGTTTATGGTATCAAAGGGATGATGATGTGGTACATGTATTGTTTTCGATGTGTTTGTGGTTATGGTGGTTGGAAGCAGGGCTTTAGGAATGGGTTGTGCATATGAATAAAAGTAGAAGAGTTAACTAATGAATTGTGGGGCATGATAGTTGATTAAATATGGAAAATAAATGGAATTGATTGGATGATAAAAGAAAATGGTATTGCATTTCTTGTGTTTTCCCTAAATTTATTTGTGGTTGACAGGGATATGTTTTATGAATGATTGATCTGGTTTGGTTGTTGTTAGTTGCTCAGTAGTTAAGGAACTGATAAACTAAAACTGCTGAAACATGAAATCTTAATGGGGTTTGGGGATCTTTATTGTGTGCATACTTTCGAGGCAGTAGTGCCGAGGCATGTGCTCATATATTTTGTGTAGAAGCCTTAGGATGGGCTAAGTGGTTGATATAATTATATAAATCTGTACGTTTTATGTTTCTTTATGCACCCCACCCATGTTGAGCACTACGTGCCGAACACCCGTGGAATGGGGGGGGGATGAGATTCTCAAACATCTAAAGGATGGATGGTTACTGTTCTTCCCTGTTCTCCCTCTTCCAGGTTCTATATCCCAATATCCTTTGGGTAGGTTACGAAAAATGTTTCCCAAGAGTTTTCAGGATGAGGATGTGATATGTTCCTAGGTGTCTTTGGGATGAGATGTGATGTGGTTCCAAGGTGTCTTCGGGATGAGATGTGGTTATGGAGGAGGATTGAATTCCGGAAGGATACTATGAGATTCGTATGGCCAGGTTGCGACACTAGCTCGAGCTTCATATGGCCAAGTTGCGGGACTAGATCAGGAAGAGGGGGATGCATCAGAGCGTTAGGCATGAGGGCTTGAACAATATTCAGTGGGAAGGTGGTGTGGGGTACCCATACTTTGATAATATTACTATACTACTCTATTGACTTGCGATATTTGGTGAGTGTGGCTTGTAAGGTTGGGTGGATAGATTCCTTTATAGGCTTTGGTTCCTTCTATTTTCTCACGGGGCATTAGGATGTCTCCCCCCATGTGCACAAGAGATTTAGGTTTTCCTACTGAGTATACTTGTATGCTCACCCTACGTTTACTTTTAAATTTTTAGGAGGACTTTAGGGACTGTGCAAGACCTTTCTAGTTGGGCATTAGAGTTTTTCTTATTGAAGTTTTTTTCTTTTTTTGGTATCATAATTTGGAGATTTTCTTGTACTTTCACTTTTGTCTCAGTATTGTATAAAACATGCATATGGGTTTGGTTTTGGATTTATTTTCATTTACTTGTTTATTTTTATTTTGGTGTTTGACTCATCCTATTTCCCGATCTTAAATAATAAAAAGTGTAATGACTCCCATATTTGTGAAAACTCATACCCTTGGTGCTAGTCACCACTCTGGGGCCTACTGGAGGTAGGACTCAGGGGTCATTATCTCCCTTTCACCATTTCCAGCTCAGGAGGGGCATCTTTGGTGGGAGGGGGTCATGACAGAATGGTATTAGAGTATGATGGTTGAGAGATAGGATGTAGTATAGAGTTAGGCACAATGAGGATTGCATGTGATGGTAGGGAAACAGTGTTGGATAATCTTGGTGCGTAACATAGAACAAGGAAGACCAGTTAGGACATGAGATTTTAGGTCCCCCTGTGATTCGATGCAAGGAATATGAGATTACGAAACGACAAAGTAAGACTACATTGATTGTAGGGTAGAGACCCTAGGAAAGGTAAATTCATCATCATGATTTGTGTTTTACTTGATTTGGGTGTTTTGGGAAAGAAATCGAAATAAAATGATAAAATGAAACCTTGAGAAAATTTCCTTGATACTTGGGCTTATGCGTTCCTTGTTTACCGAATAACTATGGCACCTGGACGTCAACAGAAAGGTAGAGGAGTGGGACGCAGAAAGTTGCACACAACAGAAGTGGAAACCCTAACAAGGTCAGAGATTGAGAGAGATGTTTTCATTTTTACTTAAATGCTCTCATTTATGTTTTGTTTAAATTCAGGATCATTACACTCCTTTGTGAAAAATCATACCCTTGGTGCTAGTCACCACTTCGGGGCCTACTGAAGGCGGGACTCAGGGGTCATTATCTCCCTTTCACCATTTCCTGCTCAGGAGGGGCATCTTTGGTGGGAGGGGGTCGTGACTGAATGGTATCAGAGGGATGGTGATGTGGTACATGTATTGTTTCTGATGTGTTTGTGGTTATGGTGGTTGGTAGCAGGGTTTCAAGGATGGGTTGTGCATATGAATAAAATTGGAAGAGTTAACTAATGAATTATGGGGCATGGTAGTTGATTAAATATGGAAAATCAATGGAATTGATTGGATGATAAAAGAAAATGGTATTGTGTTTCTTGTGTTTTACCTAACATTATTTGTGGTTGGTAGGGATATGTTTTACGAATGATTGATCTGGTTTGGTTGTTGTTTGTTTCTCGGAAGTTAAGGAACTGATAAACTAAAATTATTGAAACATGAAAATCTTAATGGGGTTTGGGGCTATTTATTGTGTGCATACTTTCTAGGCAGCAGTGCCGAGGCATGTGCTCAGATATTTTGTTTAGAAGCCTTAGGATGGTTTGAGTGGTTGATATAATTATATAAATCTGTATGTTTTATGTTTCTTTACACACCCCACCCATGTTGAGAACTACATTCTGAACACCCGTGGGACAGGGGGTGAGATTCTCAAACATCTAAAGGATGGATGGTTACTATTCCTCCCTGTGCTCCCTCTTCCAGGTTCTATAGCCCAAGATCCTTCGGGCAGGTTACGACAGATGTTTCCCAAGAGTCTTCGGGATGAGGATGTGATATGTTCCCATGTGTCTTCAAGATGAGATGTAATGTGGTTCCTAGGTTTCTTCAGGCTAAGATGTGGTTATGGCCAAGGATTGAGTGCCGACGGGATACTATGAGCTTCGTATGGCCAGGTTGCGGCACTAGCTTGAGCTTTGTATGGCCAGGTTGCGACACTAGCTCAAGAAGAGGGGAAAGCATAAGAGAGTTAGGCGTGAGGGCTTGAGCAGTATTTAGTGGGAAGGTGGTGCGGGGTACCCATACTTTGATAATATTACTATAATACTATATTGACTTGCGATATTTGGTGAGTGTGGCTTGTAAGGTTGGGTGGATAGATTCCTTCCTAGGCTTTGGTTCCTTCTGTTTTCTCATGGGGCATTAGGATATCTCCCCACCTATTCATGAGAGCTTTAGGTTTTCCTACTGAGTTTACTTTTATGCTCACCCTACGTTTACTTTTAGGTTTTCAGGAGGACTTTAGGTACCATGCGGGACCTTTCTAGTTGGGCGTTGGAGTTTTACTGGTTGCAGTTTTTGCTTTCTTTTTTTGGTATCATACTTTGGAGATTTTCTTGTACTTGTAATTTTGTTTCAGTATTGTATAAAACACGCATATAGGTTTGGTTTTGGGTTTATTTTTATTTACCTATTCCTTTTTCATTTGGTGTTTGACTCATCCTATTTCTGGATCTTAAATAATAAAAAGGGTAATGCCTCCCATATTTGTGAAAACTCATACCCTTGGTGCTAGTCGCCACTCCAGGGCCTACTGGAGGTGGGACTCGGGGGTCATTATCTCCCTTTCACCATTGCCAGCTCTGAAGGGGCATCTTTGGTGGGAGGGTATCCTGACAGTAACATATCTATTGGTCACTAATTCTTTACCTTAACTTGATGACAAGTTAATTACCTTGAAACAAACTCATCCACCTTCCATTTCATGCTAATCTACTAAAACTAGGCTTTCAACACTTTATACATCTTTTTTATTCCAAGATGAACAATTCATATTGAATGGTGGTATGTATAAAGTAGTTTTTCATGAAAAAACCATAGGTATTACTATATTATTTCTAAACTACAACATTGAACTCTCATCTAGCTTTTATCCCTCAATGGTCTCCCCACCATTGAGTTTTGAACTCATTGCAACATATTCTGAATCAGACGTCTATGCTTCTTTAACCATCTTCACCAAATTAGGAATCAAAGAAATATGAAGGAAAACCAAAACATTTTTTGGGTCTTCATATTCCAAACTCATGTCAGCTAGGACGAATATTAACTACCACTCACTTGAATATTCTTTTTCCAAATGACCATATGAATTTTTTCCCAATGCATCGACCATCAAATTAACTTTACCCGATGCGTACATCAAGTCAAAGTAGAACATTTGGAGATAATTCATTCATATTATTTATCTTATATTCAAATATTATTGTGATAAAATATGTTTCAATCTCTTATGATCTATGAAAACACTAAATTTCTCACCAAAGAGATAATGACGCCAAGTATTCAAAGAATGAATGGATGCAACTAACTCCAAATCATATGTTGGGTAGTTATTCTAAGGAAATCACAACTTCATTGAACTATAGGAAACAACATGGTATCTTTTCATGAGAACACACCCCAACCCTGATCTTAAAGCATCACTATACACTACATACTCTTTTCCCGATTCCAAAAAAATAAAGATCTTTGCAGATGTAATGAAAACCTTTAGCTCTTGAAAAGATTTATGGAATTCCTTGCTACATTTCAATGGAACATTCTTCTTTGTCAAAATTTTAATAGGTGAAGCTAGTCATGAGAAGTAATGAACAAAGTATTGATAAATACCAGCTAGAACAAGAAAAATCCACATCTCAAATACATTCTTTGACTTTTTACAATAGATAATAAGTTCTATCTTTTTCGAATCCACTAAAATAGATATTGTAGAAATTATATAGAAATATTGTGTACCTCATGTATCCAAAAATAAAACTTTGACTTTTCGGTATACAGTCGATGATCCCTCAAGATTCCCAACACAGTCGCCAAGTGTTTATCATGCTCAACCATTATCCTTGAATACACTAATATGTCTTCCAAAAACATGACTATGAAAGAACCCCAATATCTCTGAAATATAAAATTCATCAATGCTATAAAGACTTCCAGTGTATTTTTAAGACCGAAAGGTTTTAACACTTATGCATAATGTTCATATATTCTTCTGAAATATGTCTTTGTAATATCCTCCTTCCAGACTTGAAATTGGTGATATCTTGATCGCAAGTCAATCTTAGAGAACCACTAAGCTCCCCTCAATTGATAGAACATATCATCAATGTGTGGAAGTGGATAAATTTTATTTATCAAAACTTTATTAATATTATAATAATCCACACACAACCTTAGAGTTATATCTGCCTTTTTCATAAACAAGACCGGTGCTACCCATGGAGATGTGCCCGACTGAATGAAAAATTTTCTTTCTAGTTCTTCAAACTAGAATTTCAACTACCTTAATTTTGTTAGTTTTATTCAATAATATGGAAGTGAGATAGGATTGGTCCTTAGGATGAGATCAATCATAAAACCCACTTTCTGTATTGATGGTGACCTAGATAAATTTTTGGGAAACATAGTTGAAAACTTATCCACCAATGTTGGGAAATTGCTATTCTTGATTTATTCCACCAATTCCAAATTAAAGGCCACTAATTGGTAAGAGATAATTACAAATTATCATTCCAAAAAGACTATTGTACCTACCTTTACATTACTTTATCCTCTAAAGAGATACTCAACACCATCCTCAATCATGAAACTCACTGTTATACTATAACAGTTGATGTGAGACTTGAACGTTTTCAACCAATACATACCAAGGATTACATCATAGACATTTATCTCTATCATAGATATATCCCATTTCAGCTCATCTCCATCAACAATTATAGAACATACTCTATATAGAAAGGCACTACATTCTCTTTGAATAAGAGGAGTTTGAAGTTTTATCATAGGGGGAATCATATCAAGTTTTAAACTCAGAAAATTAATAATTCAAGAAGAAATAAAGGAATACAATGAACCAGTATCAAATAGCACTTGCATACGGGTAGAATTAAAAAGTATATTACCTATCAACATAGATGGTCAAGACTAATCATCTACCATAACCTATTTAACTCCATATAATTTCATGCTCACAAAACTCTTCTCCTTGTTTCCCTATTGATATTGCCCTGACTGAGGATTCATGGTATTCCTGGAATCACCATGGCTAGCTCTATTATACTGATGAGATTGATTTTACAGCCCTTCCCCTATTGAATCATACGAAACTTGTGATACTTGAGTATTGTAATAAGCACCTAACCTCAGAGCATTGTGACAATTGCATTGAGGATTCCCCATATAGTCGAATTTTTGGTATGCTCTAGTTTTTTCTGTACACTCACTTTATGTCACTACTGCAAATATGGAATTTAGCAGCACTTGAAAAGAGAATTAATAGTGATAGAAAAGCACTGTTAATCGAGGTGATCAACACGCAGAAAAGTGATGATAATGCCCCTTTTATTAGCACTAAAAAAATCGCTGATAAAAAGGTCCTTTATGAGCGCTTTTTTTTTCATGCTGATAAAAGACCCCTTTTATCAGTGTTTTATATAAGCACTGATAAAAGTCAAAAAAATAAAAAATAAAATAAATTTTTTTTTAAAAAGAATATATAATGTGGGGGGGGGGGGTGGATCTTTTAACAGTGCTTTAACCCCTGTTATCAGTGCTAGGCGGAGCCCCCTCCCTCTCACCGAACGCTCCACTTGCCCTTGTAACCACCTCCCACTGCCCGCACATCCTTTCTTCCACCAGAACTCAAACCTGAGACCTCTTTCCTTACGGGGCTACAAATTTAGCACTAAGACACTTCATTTTTGTCTTTATTTAACGATATATCTATTTATATATATATATAGTTATATTTATTCATATATTAATATAGATTCATATTAATATAAATATATTTAGTTATATTAATACATATATATTTATTCATATATTAATATATATATTTATTCGTATATTAATATATATTTATATATATATATATTTAGTTATAATTTTTTATCTGTATATTTATTTTTATATTAATATATATTTATAAGATTAGTTTTAAATACATTTATAAAATATGTTTTTTGTGTGTTTATAAATAAATAAATACATACATATATAAAACACACACACACACACACAGAGACACACACATTCACACACACACATAGACACACACACACACATATATATTTACGAATATATGTGTATCTGAAAAGCCATGGAATGCTAAAACAACCCTAACTTCTAATCTAGAAGCTTATTTCAACTCCAAAACCAGTCAAATCGAAGAAAATGAAACAATCTTTGATATGATATGTGGTAAAGGCCTAGAGGACATTCGAATTAGAAGTTACAGCTTTTTGAATGTTAACCAATCAGGGTATCTTGACTAAAAACTCACTTTTGGAGTTTTTAAGGTCATTTGTTGGACTCTAAAAATGTGAAAAAAGATCCCTTGGGTCACTAGCGCATAGAGCTCATTACAGGATTTTATTTTATATGATATAGAGCTCAAACGGACACCCGGATCAAAATTTATGTCCGTTTGAATTTTGAGTTAAATTTTCAACTTATTTTAGATCTTTTATTAATTTTTTTTGATTTTTATATCTTCAAATTTTAATTAAATTATTATTAGTCAATTATAATTAGAAAATTATTAATTAATAATATTTTTAAAAATATTTTAAATCCATTTTCACTAAATTTCTTATATATTAAATGTAATAGTCTATTTATACTTATCGAAAACATATTTAAAATATATATATTATATTTATATTAATATAAATATACTTATATATCAATATATTATTTTTCATGAAAAATTATTATTTTTGAAATATAATCTTTATCAGCGCTAGGAAAAATAACTGATAAAGCCCCACTTTATCAGCGCTACTAAAAAAAGCACTGGTAAAGGGGTCCCCTTTAATAGTGCTAAAAAAATCACTAATAAAGGAGGTGCATTTATTAGTGATTCTTTTAGCACTGATAAAGGGTGGTGCTACCGAAACCTGGTTTTGTGGTAGTGTGTGGTCAGGTGAACCACATTAGAAACAACCTTCTTTTCTCTTGGTTCATGGAGGAAGATTCACTGATCCAACCATTTGATTTTGGGACATGCTCCCACCTTGGAAATAGGTGTCCCTCTTATTATTTATCCCAAAATTAGAGTTCCTAGCATTTCCCATGGGTATTGACATAAATCCTCCTCCCATAGCTCCTAAGATGTCTCGTTTATCCATCCTCTCCCTATTCACTATCTTTATATAATCTGTAACACAGAGCACAAATATCTTTGAGAGAATCTCCTGTCTCAGCTTTGATTCAAAGATATGGGCCTTCAAGGATGCATTAGAAGCGATTTCAGGTAAAAATAACACTACATTTATGAATTTAGCTACATAAATTGTGAAAAAGATATTTTCCTGCTTTAAGATGAAGAATTGCGTTATTATTTGAATCTTGAACATGTGAGGATATAATTATTTGTTGAGAAATTAATCAAAATTATCCCAACCAAGGACTTGATAAACTTTAGCCTGCATAATTAGGTCCCACCATTGACGTTAAAGATCACATATCATATATATCGCTAGCTTTAATTCCAGATTTTCCAATATGCTAATGAAATCGAAGATATGATTATTCCTATTTAGCCACAACACTACTTTATCTGGTTCTGAATCACCTAAAAATATGAGTGGATTTTGATTTTGGAACTGGATAGAATGATCCACTTGTCTTGGATCATCCCTCCAGATTTCTATGTCCATAGCCTGAAACGCTTGGATAATACTACGAACCGGATTTTGGTTCACCAGGGGATTAGGTACAACCACATTCTCCGTAGCTTCTTCTAGATGGTTTCTAGGATTCCTACTAGGTGCCATTTTCTATATAGATACAAATGACATAAGTCTCACTCTCTATCAACTGAAGGCTTAAAATTTCAAATTCTAGCACATCATGCTATCACAATAATGCTTTCCAAAATCAACCTTTATCATGTTCAACCATATTTTTGAGAATTTTTAACTTGGTTTTGAAAATAAAACCATTTTAAAAATACCACAATCATGCTATTTTCAAAGTCTTTCATTTGAAAAAAATTCAACATTTTTAAAAAATTCTTTCATATTGAACCTAATCATATTTCATTACTAAAAATGAAATATACACTCCTAGTGGGAAGTCATTCCTCCAATGCATGTCATGATCGTCTCATTGGATAAACCCATGAAAATGTGATTCCAGTTCCTATATGTGTCTCTAAACCACTTATACACCCAAATCCCTGGTAAATTTAAGTTCAATATAAAAAGGTTAGCTACTTCTTTTTATACTCTACATTTCAAGTTCTGAAAATCCTACTCTTTTCTATGATCCTAACTCAAGAAATATACTAGAAATAATTTCAACTCCAGGACCAAGAAAATTAATAACCCCTTATTCCACAGAGGAAGGACCAAGCTGATACCACTTGTAACATCCCACCACTTCCTATTGGAATGAGATGGTGGTGTGATGTTACTTGGCGTTAAGAAACATCCCCAAGATGCCAACGACTGGCAATAAATGTCAAAGGGATTCAATACATGTGAGGGATGATTTTAACTTTAAGAATAAAACAACCAACCAACTATCCATAAAAAAAAAACCACTATATTATGCATGGTAACAACCAAAGACAACTAAACATTTAATTTATCAAAATCAAACTAAAACAAAGTTCCACAACAGAAAACTATAATATTAAAGTACCCAACAAAAGAAAAAACTATCAAAAATTAAAATGACCAAATACAACTATAACTCCCATTCACTAACAAGCTCTATGTTCCAAGCCCACCAAATAGTTCAAGCATTAAAAAGTAGTTCTAATGAAGTGTGATACTTTACCTTTGACTGTAGCTCAGTAGAAAATATTTACAAAAGCACCAAAGTGCCAAAGTAGGGGTGAGTAGTATAACTCAGTAGATTTTCCCTAGTGACTTACCTACTCACACCACTAGGATATAACATGTTATCACATTTATATAAAAAAATTTATATAAAACACTTTATAAAATAATTTCACAATTTATATCAAATCCAATTAGTTCACATCAAAACAATTTTCCAAGAAAAACACATAAAAAATTATTTAAATAATTTAACATTATATTTTGGCATACCCATCAACTTGTGTCCCACTGACTCACACTCCCAATCTAAGGTCACATACCTTGTAACCCACTAGCACACATCCCTTATTCAGGGGAATGTTGGACATGAACTCACACAAAAACAATGTATTCCAAAACAATTTCATCCAAACCCTTGAAAACCAATTCAATAGAACTTCATTTTTATTTAAAACCTTTCCAATAATCCATTTCGAAAATCCATTAATGCTATATTTTTAAAATAAAAATTTTAAAAATAAAGAAAAAAATCACGTTGAATAATTGATTGGGAGTTGATAAAGATCATTATTGATTGTAGAAGACTTGAATTTCTTTATGATATAGCCATTGTTTCATTTAAAAATATGTGTGGAATTTTTTTGATATGTATGTATGTTCTAAAATGCAGATCCTTGATACAAATGATTGATAACCTTGTGTGGTTGGAATATATTTTGAGTAATGGGCTAGAGGCCCGAGGTTATATTGATGGTTGGTTATATGATGAGCAATGGGAGGGGATTTATTAGGATATAGTGGTTTTTATGATGATGGTGGCATGTGGTGATGGTTATGATGATGGTGGTGGCACAATGTTTCATATGTGAAGATATTAGAACAAGATGTTGGATGTGATTTTATATTAATTGGTGTGGGACAACAATGTGGTTGGGATGAGTTCTGAGTATGAATTTCTCATTGAATCTTACTTCTATCTTGATTATTTCTTGATGGTCCAATGACTAGTTGTTATTAACACGATCAATTTCCTAATATGGTACATAGTCTAATGTTATGCACTTCGATTTCATCTTATAATTATTATCTTAGAATAAGTCCTAGAGTACCCAAATGATTATGAAATGATATTGAATTAATGAAAGAATAAGGTTAGTTCTTATCTATTATTAGAATATGATGACATCCTTGAAGAGTTATTAGTATTAAAAGATATTATGGTGTCAAAATCAGTAAACTTGGATGATTAATGAATTAATATTGAAAATGTTAATAATTAGTAATGAAACTAATGATTGTGTGATTATTTTATATCTATTCCTTAACAGTGGTATCCATATTTCCTAAGATATGATAACTCTAGATGAGTATAATACTAGGTAGTTTCCCTTGATGTGGTTGTGAGATATATTTATTCTATATGTTTTGTTGTTTCATATGCACCCCACCCATGTCGAAAGGGGAGCCAACAACTAGAGTTTTTGTGGGTTCTTTCCCTAACATCTAGGTTGATGAGGATACATATGACTGACTAACCCCTCTCTCACTATATCTTCATCTGTAGTATTACACTTTGGTTTTTTTAGGGGCGGTTTCCCATACATGTGTGTTGAGGGTTGTGATGGATTGATTTTATTTTACATGCATGTATCCTGGATTTAGTATCTGAAGGATTATTTTCGGTTTTTTATGTAAATGATATGATGGATTTAGGTATAATACATAATCCATATCCTATATATAGTAACCATGTTTATTTATAAAAGGGATAATTGAATAAGATGTGTGGCGTTGGTCCATAATAGCGGAAAACCAGTGGGGAAGTGGTTGTGGGGTACCCATTTATATATACATATGTAATTAATATTGTGGTTATATTTCTGTATTTTATTTGGTGAGTTATCCATGGTGAGAATTAGAAAATAATAGTACACCCATTTAAGTGATGATTTGGTTTCATTTATTTACTCACTGGGCTTTAGTATTCTTCTTTCACATTTTTCAACATAGGTTTTAGGGAGGATCCTACTAAGTACACATGTTATGATCATCCTAAGTATATATAAAATATTTTTCAAGAATGTAGGATTTGGTTAGTGATTGAACTATGTATTACTAGTTTTAGGAGTTTTTCTGGAGCTGTTGGAGCTTCGTGGTCTTTTCCAAATATTTATCTCTTTTAAATTTTCATTTCATTTGTATCTGGTTATATTTGACATCACATCATGTATTGGGATTGGTTCTTTATTTCTTATGATAATGAGTTATTTGGTGGTTATTCTCATCTTATATCTTACTTATCAAATCTTTATGAGGGTAATGCCTCCCATGTGTTTGATTATATACCCTCAGTGGTAGTCATCAACCCATGGACTATTGGAGGCAGGATCTAAGTATCGTTATCTCTCTTCCTATATTACTGACCCAAGGGTGGTATCTTTGGAAGGAGGGGGTTAGGAAAGAGTGGTATAAAAGGTTGATGGTTGAGAGATAGGATGGTGTTTGGATTTAGACACTAGTGAGGATTAATGGTTTGGTAGGGAACCCGTATTGGTTAGACTTATTATGTGCTATAAACAAGGGTTACTAGCTAGGACATAAGATTTTAGGAACCATTATGATCTGATGTAGGGACCCTTAAGTTCGCTAGACAAGCTAAGTAAACTTATGTTGCTTGCAGGTTACAAACCTAGGATAGGATAATGCATCACGATAAAATGAATTTGTGTTTAAATTAGGAAGAAAATAAGAAATAAGATAAAAATAAATGAATTAATTAACCTTAAAAAAATTGTGCCTCAGGTTAAGAGTGACCAAAATTTATTATTTTATTGGAATAACTCTAGGTTTATGTACCCATTAGATTATTTCCAAATATGTTAGAAAATATATGTTAGAAAATCACCATATAGTGGAGAAAGACGATGATAATTCTAAGAGGGGGACAATTTGAAAGTTCTAGTTCTAGAGTCTATAGAAGTATGAGGGACCTATTTCAGATCATGGGATAAGGGTTTAGTTAGAGGAGGAAATGATAGAATTCATTTTGAATCATGATCAGAGAGAACTATGATTTATTATCTATGATGATGCTACACATGATAGCTTAATAGTGATGGTTTGTGTTCCTTAGGGTTTGCACAAGAGCCTCAGCCCAGTTGGTGAGGACTCTCTAGGTGCATCCAAGAGACCTGAGATCAAATCCGGGTGGAGAAATATTTCCGAGGTACTGTAGTAGTCACTGTAGTAGTCACTGTTCGGTACTGTAGCAGCCAGAACTGTTCATCCATCTGGGCCTTCGGGCCACCGGTCTGGTCCTCGGGTCCTGCAAGGCTTTCGGGCCATCCCAAGGCCTTCAGGCCACATGAATGCAGGACCCAGACACACTACAAAAAAGGAGCAACCCCAGAAGAGGATTCAGAGCAGGTGCACTCAACAGAGCAGAGCCAAATGGATTATTAGAATGTGAGGGTATGACTATGCCATCGGTACCCGCCTGTGCTTGCATGGGAAGCCTAGCCAGAAAGTCATGTAAAGGCGAAGAGCTACTATTAGGTTGCAGATGCTAGGGAGGGGCAGTTCCTTGTAGATATTCTAGTTTAATTCCTTAAGACATTCGGGTCATGTAATCTCGTTAGCCTACAGGCCATGTAATCTCTGAGCCTAAGGGCCTTGTAAGGGTTCCCCCTCATCCCTTGAAAGGGGGGGGGGGGGGGGTTATCAAAAATCAATAAAAATGAAGGCCTTCAGTCTATTCAAGCTTGTTCCTTAGGGTTTGTGATAGGTTGGATGTGTTGTGTGTCAAGTTATAAGATCATGTTTTAGGAAAACTTTCTTTCTCCATTTTCAAGGGGCTACTTTTCAGTGAATGGTGTCTTCCCTTTGTATAGGAATTTATGATTTATACACTTTATGTGTGGTGAGAACTTTAAATTCACTTTTTGAGCATGAAACCCTTATATTATTAGCCTCTTGAAGTGAATAAGAAATATTATCATCATTCTTTGACTACTATCCCTTCAGAATGAGTTTAAGGGAACCTTCCCATTCCCTCGATTAAAACCCAACCATTAAATCCTTGATCCATGATTATTTATAACACTTAAAAACTTTTTTTTATAACCCAAAACTAATTAACTTAAGATATGATAAGTATAACTCATTCCTTAGGCCTGATGTTGTGATGGAGATATATCCTAGGGAAAGAATTTCTTTGTCCCTGTTCATATCATTCTCCAACTCTCTTGTTGGTCTTGGTGATGTGAATATATGGTCTGGGAGAGGGGTTTCTCTCTTCATATACATCCTATACTATTCTCTAGAAGATGTTGTGGTGGATATTTTTTTAGGGAAGTGGTTCTTATATGTCTTCATTTATTTTAATCAATATACTCTTCACTTAGTCCTCATGATATAGGCCCTAGTTTAGGGGAAGAGAATATTGTATGTTTTTCTTTAATTTATTTTCTACCTAGTACTAGATTAATTTTATATATGATTTGAATTAAATTATTGTTTGTTGTGAGTTGTTCATGTGAATTTATTTATGATTTGTCTATAAAATTGTTTAATTATATTATCAAAATGGATTTCTATCATACTAATAATGTGTGTTACAGCATAGAGCATATGAATATAGGGCAAACTTCACCCATCACGATGCGTTATTTTTCATGATGCATTTTAAAACTGTGTGGGAGAGTTAGTGCCACCCAAAGTGGAAAATATCTTGGTGTGGTGGATAGGTTCCTTTGATTGGTATGATTGAGGTAGCTCTATTTATATTTATATAGGTTCTTGTGTTGGTTGGGGAATGTTATTTAGTTTTAATTTAAAACTCTTTAAAATTTTGACTTGCACCTGTAGTAAATGGTAATTGGGATGAAAAATACCTTTTATTTTTTACATGAGTGTTCTCCAGGTAAATAATATTTTTTAACAATCTTGGGAAAATTTTTATAGCTAGAAAAAGTGGATTATTTCAACCTAATGCTTTGTTTAAGATGCATGTCATATCTTAAATAGGGTTCTCAATTTTTTAAGTTATGTGTGTTGATATTAACTTGGTAAAGAGCATGGTAGATCTGTTTTAGTTGAATAAAAATAATTTTATGAAATCATACTATAAGGCCCAAGCCTTAAACATTACTTAATATTGAATTAAATGAATAATTCACATTTAGGATCTTTTCAGGTTTAGAGTTTTAGAGAATTAGGAAATAACTATTACATATCAAAAGATTACAAAGTAGACACTTCTACTAAGATTCCATAAAATAAAAACTCTTTAAAAGAAACATGTCTAGTTACATGTTTTATATAGCATGACTTTCCCTTGATCCCATCCTTGAACCTATTCCACATTAAGTCCTGTGAAAAACATTTCAAAAAACTTGGGGTGAGCATAAAAAGCTCAGTAAGGGATACACGAAGAATGAAAACTGTTAGTTTTTCAAACATCAAGTAAACCATGTATAACTTTATCAAAGTAATACCTTCACCTTCATGAAGTACTAAAAACTCTTCACCGAATAAAATATCATTACTTACCTTTTTGTAACCAATGGATTACCATAAAACCCATATAAAGAACACATAACATATAAAGGTAACTTGGGACATAAACATACTTAAGTGGAATAACCATATGGTTGACTTCCACACATATCACTTAATGGAATAGCCATACGGCCAACTTCCATACATACTTAATGGAATATCCATACGGCCGACTTCCATACCCAATGCATTGTAGGTTATAACGTAACCACCCGTCCTGGTATTCACGACACCACCCATCATATGGTTTATCATGTAACCACTTGTCAAATGTCCAAGTACCAATATAAAATCATAAAACATAAAACCAATATAAAGGAATGATAACATTTCCACATTTCAATCACAATATATCATTTAAATATATTGAAATAATAGAATCGTTTATCAAAAACATTTTCAATACCAAAATACATAAAAGAGTATATGGTATTTATTTTATTTTAAAAACATTACGGCTTGTTGAGGAATCCAAAGAACAAATAATACTCGCGGCGGCGGAGAAGTCGTTGTCGCCGCATACGTATGACAAAAACATTCCCTTTTGTCATTTAGTAAAACGCATCGTATAAAAAGATTCCTTTTGAATAAAAGTAAAAGTCAAAGGGTTTTATACACTGTATAAAATAAAGTTGGGTATAAAACGAAATATGCCTCAATGAAAGGAAATTGAGACGTAGTCCCTTACCTCCGGTCTGACTTGACTCGATCATTCTTTAACGTCCTGAATAATAAACTTGAGTTAATTTCTATTTTCTTAAGAACCTTTTTCAAGTTAATTATTCCTTTTATATCACTTATTGACATGTTGTAAACATTATGTAACCATTTAAGTTAATAATGTTTGTTTTGTCGATATTTGGTTCTTAAGTCGAAAGTGGACTTCTTACAATTACATGTTGTTCGTGTGGTCAAAGGTTCTTTATATACAGAATGAAATTCCTGATTTGGATATCATATATATCATATATATCCAGAATATACATGTATTTATAATATTACATAATAATTTAGAGGTAATAAATGAAATGCACCGTTCATGGAGATGGTAAGCCGTACGTATGCATGAACGCTACTTTCATTTCTTTGTCATATTAATGGAATTAAAACTAAATGAGAGGTATGTATATTTTAATTCCAGAATTATATTCATCATTTAAGTTTATCATTCATCGTATATATCCATTATATATAGGTACTGATAATAGTACATTACATTTGGGGATAAGAAATGAAATGCACCGTTCATGGAGACGGTAAGCCGTACGTACGCATGAATGCTACTTTCATTTCTTTGTCATATTAATTGAATTAAAACTTAATGAGAGGTATGTATATTTTAATTACAGAATTATATTCATCATTTAGATGTATCATTAATCATATATATCCATTATATACATGTACTTATAATAGTACATTACATTTGGGGATAATAAATGAAATGCACCGTTCATGGAGACGGTAAGCGGTACGTACGCATGAACGCTACTTTCATTTCTATTTCATATTTTTATGGAATGTAATAATAATGATATAGAGGTATATTATAACTCCAGTATAACATCATATATAATAACTTTAAATCCATCCTTTACACGTCCCACATATGGTATTAACGAATCACATCACTTTGAGGGGGCGGTAGTCCGCATTTCCTTAAATGAAGATATCGCGTTTACCCATAATGGAAACCATAAAGGTATGCCCAAAATGAAAAATACAGAAGCTTAAGGAAAACATAAACATATTATATGTCATATATAAATATAGTGTCATCTTAATGTCCACCTTTTAAGGTGTTAAAAGAATGTTGAACAATCATCGTTTCGGGAGGCCGAAATTCGCCATCCACGGAAACAGTATGTTCTTTAACCATTAGATGTAGGTGTGTGTAAGTGTAGATAGAATCATTCTTATAAAAAAATCCTAGTATATTTATGATACTGTATTTGTTACAAAAGAAATTAATAAAAAGAGTTTAGGGGGTTGGAGAAGCAATATAAAACAAAAGGACTCAAGTGAAGACATTACCTTAAAATCGGGTAACTCCCTTTGGTTTGAGCTCAAAGGCCTGCTTGGGAAGACTTCTGCCCAAAGTGAGGCTTCAAGGAGTAATATAGGGAAGTGTAGAGACAAAATGGGTAGGGGTTGGCCGAGCAAAAGGCTTTGGGAGTGTGGGTAAGGAGGTAGAGGTGGGGGCCTTTTATAAGAGGAGAGGAGGGGCACTCTTGGAAAGTAAGAAAATGTTACATTATTTTAGAATGAGTTTCGGATTTTAATGATCCTAATTTGATGTTTTTCTAGGATAAGGTGATAAGGGTTCTAAATCCACCCATCCAATAGGTTTTGGACATGTTTAGGTCATAGATTTTACATTATCTTTCCATTTTATTAAAATCCTTTTTTAATGAGGTAATCACTGCATCATCATGATGTCATAAATAATTTAATTTATTTAATGTATAAAAATTATAAAAAAACTATCATGATGTAGGAAATATTTTTATATTTAAAATGACTATTTATAATCAAAAATCGGACTTGTATAACCCCATGTAAAAATTGTTTTAGTAAAACATATCATGTTTGTGTTATTTTTACTTTAACATTAAATAAAAAGTTATTTATGTCATTTCCCAACCAAAGTAGCTCCATGGGGTCCCCAAGTTGACTCATGGATTGTCTTTTTCGGAAATGACACATCCAAAGAGGGTAGGACATGTTTCAAGCTCATCTCATATTATTAAAACATTATTTTTACCTTAAACTACACTAATTACCTCTAATCGCGATTAAAAACTTAATAAGTTACTATTCACAAAAAAATTATTTTAATCCCATTGAACCACATTTTACTTCTTAATGACAACCATGTATGTCGGATTTTTGAAATTCAAAACATAGAAGTGGTAAAACTTCATTTAAATGAAAAATCAGTTTTTATAAGTACCACTTAGTGGTTTCACTATTCATCAAAAATTGAAGTTTTTCAGAAAAAAACCAAAAAATCACCCTAAGCTATATTTGATATTCCGAATTGAAAAATGAAGTCTATTTTACAAAATTCAAAACATATAAGTCACATTAATTAATTTAATAATTAATTCCCGTTGTCATGAAAAATAACATGTTTTTATGAAACAATAAGTATCAAAAGATTGACACTAGTTTAAGTCCGATTTCAAAGTGAAATTAATTCCAACGACCACTATTGGATTAAATGGTAAAAATATATTCTAATTGAACTTAAAAACCAATTCAAAAGATTATCTAATCATCTTAATAAATTATATTAAAAAGAGGTTTTGAATTAAAATACAACATTTTACACTATTCATTAAAAAAATGAACTTTATCGGAAAAATAACAAAACTTTAGACAAAGTAAATTTTGATGTCCCAATTCTAAAAAAGAGTTATATTTGGTCCAATAAAATTTATAAGAGTGATCAAAACTATATTTAATGACGGTTCGCCATCAAAAGGTGATAAGTGAACCTTTAGTGAAAATTAGTGTATAAATGCCTAAAATTGAATTCTTTCCGTATTTTAAGCATTTATCTTTTATTGGATAAATGTAAAAACATTTAAAAAACATATATAATCATATTTTAGTTATTTCTATCCATTCCCGCCAATACAACGGCTACATGTTAACTACCATTTAAAATAATATTATTATATTATTAGTGTGCAATGTAAGTTTTCAAAGAAACTCATCGTTGCTTATCGAGTACGCAATCGAACATAGCAACCCCTTTAAAGTAAAATTAATATTTAATTCGTAAATATTAATAAATATGAAAATGTTTTATTCATTATTTACCTGGGATGTTACATCCTTCCCCCCTTTTGGAAATTGCGTCCTCACAATTTTATTCACTTATCAAAATAAGTGGGGGTATTTATCCCTCATTGCATTTTCAGATTCCCACGTTGCCTCTTCAACCATATGGTTTTTCCAAAAAACCTTTACCTGGTGAATTACCTTATTTCGCAATACTTGCTCTCTTCGGTCAAGAATCTGGACTGGTTGTTCTTCATAAGATAGGTTTTCTTCCAGCTGAACTACCTCTGGACTCAAAACATGAGATGGATCTGGCATATACTTCCTCAACATCGAAACATGAAAAGAATTGTGTACCTGAGATAAACTTGGAGGTAAAGACACTCGGTAAGCAACTGATCCAACTCTCTCCAGAATTTCATATGGTCCAATGAACCTTGGAATCAGCTTTCCTTTCTTACCAAGTCTCATCACACTTTTCCATGGAGAAACCTTGAGAAAAATATGATCACCTACCTCGAAAGATAGATCCTTCCTCCGGTTATCCGCATAACTCTTCTTCCTACTTTGATCTATTCTCATGTGTTTCTGAATCAACTGAACTTTTTCTACCATCTCTTCTACCAATTCTGGTCCCATTAGCTTCCTTTCACCCACTTCATCCCAAAATGCTGGAGTTCGACACCGCTTCCCATATAATGCCTCAAATGGTGCCATCTGTATACTGGAATGAAAACTATTATTATAAGAAAACTCAACCAAAGAAAGATGTTGGTCCCAACTTCCCTGATAATCCATAGAACAATCTCATAGCATATCCTCCAAGGTCTGAATTGTTCGTTCTGACTGCCCATCTAATTGCGGATGAAAAGCAGTACTAAAATTTAATTCAGTACCCAACGACTTCTGAAGGCCTTTCCAAAAGTTAGAAGTAAACCTAGGATCACGGTCAAATACAATGGAGAGAGGAAATCCATGTAACCTGACTATCTCTTTAAGATACAAACGGGAAAGTTGATCTAGGGAAAAATTATCTCGTATAGGAAGGAAATGAGCAGATTTAGTCAAGCGATCAAAAATAACCCAGATTGCATTATTACCTTGAGATGTCTTTGGTAATCCCATAACAAAGTCCATGGATATATTCTCCCATTTCCACTCTGGAACTGGTAGAGGCTGAAGCATCCCTTTCGGTAACTGCCGCTCTGCTTTAACCTGCTGACAAGTCAAACACTTCACAGTAAAATCAGCAATATCTCTTTTCATTCCATCCCACCAGTAATACTCCCGCAGATCTCTGTACATCTTAGTACTGCCAGGATGAACTGAAAACGATGAACTACAAGCTTCACATAACAACTCTTTCTTCAACTGTGAATCACAACGCACACACAATCTCTTCCCAAATCTCAAAACACAATCATTATCAATGTTGAATTCAGGCAACTTACCCTTATGTACCAACTCTACCTTTTTCTGCAACTCACTATCTTGCTTCTATGCTTGCTTGATTCTGTCTGATAGAGAAGATTTCACTGATACCTGAAACAAAATAGAAGAACTTCCTTCACCAACAACTTCTATTCCAAATTTCATCAAATCAAAAACCAAAGGATCTCATTCCAAACATAGCATGGTTAATGAAACATTAATTTTTCGAATCAAAGCATTATCCACTTTATTTGATTTTCCTAGATGGTAGTGAATTGTACAATCATAATCCTTGATTAATTCCAGCCATCTCCTCTATCTCATGTTCAATTATTTCTGAGTGAATATATACTTTAAACTTTTGTGATCAGTATATATTTCACACTTTACTCCATACAAATGATGCCTCCAAATTTTTAAAGAAAAAAAAACAGCAGCTAATTCCAAATCATGTGTAGGGTAATTTACCTCATGAGTTTTCAACTAACGTGAAGCATAAGAAATTACCTGATCATTATGCATAAGGACACAACCAAGTCCCTTCAACGAAGCATCACTGTATATAACAAACTCACCATTCCTGGAAGGAAGTGCCAAAACTGGATCATTCACCAATCTTCTTTTCAACTCCTGAAAACAATCATCACATTCTTTTGTCCAGATAAACATAACACCCTTCTGAGTTAGCTTATTCATTGGACTAGATAACCGTGAAATTTTTTCAACAAACCTTTGGTAGTAACCTTCCAAACCAAGAAAACTATGGATCTCGGTTACATTTGTGGGTCTTTTCCATTCTTCAAAAACTTTTGTTTTAGCAGGATCAACAGTTATGCCATCTTTTGAAACAATGTGACCCAGGAAAGAAATTTGTTGTAACCAAAACTCACACTTGCTGAATTTTCCATATAGTTTCTTTTCTTTTAAGGTTTGCAAGATAACCCTTAAATGACTTTAATGCTCCTCTTTACTTTTAGAAAACACCAAAATATCATCGATGAAAACAACCACAAACTTATCCAAGAACTCATGGAAAATTCTATTCATAAGGTCCATGAATACAACAGGTGCATTGGTTAACCCAAAAGGCATAACTACAAATTCATAATGGCCATATCTAGTACGGAACGCAGTCTTTGGAACTTCTGCTTCTTTTACTTTCAACTGATGGTACCCCGACCTCAAGACAATCTTCGAAAAATACTGAGCTCCCTGGAGCTGATCAAACAAATCATCGATATGAGGCAAAGGATACTTCTTCTTAACAGTAATATTATTCAAGGCTCTATAATCATTGCAAAGTCTCATTGATCCATCTTTCTTTTTAATAAAAAAGACAAGAGCACCCCATGATGATGTGCTAGGGCAAATGAAACCTTTATCTAATAACTCCTGCAATTGTTTCTTTAACTCTAAAAGTTCAACATGAGCCATTCGATAAGGGGGTTTTGAAATTGGCTTAGAATCAGGAACTAAGTCAATAGTAAATTCAAATTCCCGATCATGAATAATACCAGGAAACTCATCAGGAAAAACATCAAGATACTAATTTACCACTGGCACATCATTAATATGAACAGTTCCTTTATTTTCTATAATATGTGCAAGGTAACATTCATTTCCATCTTTTACTAGTTTCTCAACTTCCTGATATGTTATCAAAAGCAAGAGTTCATTCTTGTACACAAACTAAAAATCTTTCTAAAAAGAAACCATTTTAGCTCTGCAGTCAATCTTAGCATGATAAACAGAAAGCCAATCCATGCCCAAAATAACATCAAACTCTACTAGAGGCAAAAAAATAAGGTTTACTGGTAGATTATTTCCACACACAAGGATAGGAAGGTTCTTATAATTCCTTTTTGTCTCAACGTTCCCTCCGGGTGTTTTTACCATAAGTTCAGGATTCATATCTTGAGATGGAATTTCTAATTTACTAGAAAACTTCTCAGAAATGAAAGAGTGTGTAGACCCTGAATCAAACAAAACACTGGCATAATCTGAACAAACAAACAGTGTACCTGATACTAATTCATTCGATGACCCAACATCTGCTGAAGTTGTTGCAAAGGATTTCATCACCCCTTTCTGCTTGTATTTTGGCTGCTTTCCCCCAGTTGAGTTCTTTGTTGGACACTCATTTTCATTATGACCCATTTCATTACACTTAAAACATCTTACCATTGGCTTTTCATTGCCTGCTTGATCATCTTCCTTACAGTTACGAGCAATATGACCAGACTTACCACACCGAAAGCACTTACCAGACTTGGATAAACATTATCCAGGATGCATTTTACCACACTTCTCATAGGATGGATATTTGGTTTTCTTACCTCCTTGCTTCTTTGGTGAATTATTCTCCTTTGCCTTCCAATTGGACCACTTATTCTGTTGTTTTTCATAGAACACTGGATCATCGGCAAACTCCATTTCCACCTTCTCCGCACATCGAACAAGTTTTTCGTAACTTTTGAACTCACAAGAAGCTAAATCCCTTAGATACTTTGGATTTAACCCTGAGTAAAAATTGTTTATTTTACTATCAAGATCTCGTATGAAGTTTGGAGCATACCTTTCCAATTGAGTGAACGTTTCTTCATAGGCAGCCACTGAGTCTTCCTCTTGCCTCAATTCCAAGAATTGCTTTTCCATCCTAAGTCGAACAACCTTAGGAAAATACTTCTCAAGAAACATACCTTTGAATTCTTCCCAGTGAAGATCCTCAATCTCATCACTATCCCTGATATTTTTTACCATCGACCACCACTGATCAGCTTCACCTTCAAAATAGTAAACAACAAGACTAACCTTTTGATGTTCTGAACACCCCATGACATCAAAAATATTCTCCAGTGCTTTAATCCACACTTCAGCTTGCATGGGGTCAGATTATCCTCTGAATGATGGGGGATGTTTCCTCATGAAATGTTCCACCACTGACATGTTCCTCTGCGGTTGATCTGGCTGATCTCGTGCATGGATACCACCACCATTTATAGCCTGAGTCAACTGTGCCATCACTGCAACAAACTGTTAAGTTCTGATTCCGACCATCTCAAGTTGCTGATTTGGAAGGTTGTCTTCCTCCTGATGTCGTCCCAACATAGATGCTTTGTTTCCTTTGCGGAAAACCATTATGAACACAGAAATATATTAGGCGAAGCAACATGGTAATCTTTAAATGCTATATCATTTCATTCATACCATAAATTAACTTATAATTTAACAATTTTCTATCTCCTAAAGTTGTCTAAACCGACCTTTGATACCAAATATAAGGCCCCATCCTTAAACATTACTTAATATTGAATTAAATGAATAATTCACATTGAGGATATTTTCAGGTTTAGAGTTTTAGAGAATTAGGACATAACTATTACATCTCAAAAGATTACAAAGTAGACACTTCTACTAAGATTCCATAAAATAAAAACTCTTTAAAATAAACATGTCTAGTTCCATGTTTTATATAGCAAGACTTTCCCTTGATCCCATCCTTGACCCTATTCCACATTAAGTCCTATGAAAAACATTTCAAAAACCTTGGGGTGAGCATAAAAATCTCAGTAAGGGATACAAAAATAATGAAAACTGTTAGTTTTTCAAACATCAAGTAAACCATATATAACTTTATCAAAGTAATACCTTCACCTTCATGAAGTAGTAAAAACTCTTCACCGAATAAAATATCATTAATTACCTTTTTGTAACCAATGGATTACCATAAAACCCATTTAAAGAACACATAACATATAAAGATAACTTGGGACATAAACATACTTAAGTGGAATAACCATACGGTCGACTTCCACACATATCACTTAATGGAATAGCCATACGACCAACTTCCATACATACTTAATGGGATAGCCATACGTCCGACTTCCATACCCAATGCATTGGAGGTTATAATGTAACCACCCATCCTAGTATTCACGGCACCACCCGTCATATGGTTTATCACGTAACCACCCGTCAAATTTCCATGTACCAATATAAAATCATAAAACATAAAACCAATATAAAGGAATGATAACATTTCCACATTTCAATCACAATATATCATTTAAATATATTGACATAATATAATACTTTATCAAAACCATTTTCAATACCAAAATACATAAAAGAGTATATGGTATTTATTTTATTTTAAAAACATTACGGCTTGTTGAGGAAGCCAAAGACCAAATAATACTCGCGGCGGCGGAGAAGTCTTTGTCACCGCATATGTACGACAAAACCATTCCCTTTTGTCTTTTAGTAAAACGCTTTGTATAAAAAGATTACTTTTGAATAAAAGTAAAAGTCAAAGGGTTTTATACACCGTATAAAATAAAGTTGTGTATAAAATGAAATATGCCTCAATGAAAGGAGATTGAGACGAAGTCCCTTACCTCGGGTCCGACTTGACTCGATCGTTCTTTAACATCCTGAATAATAAACGTGAGTTAATTTCTATTTTCTTAAGAACCTTTTTCAAGTTCATTATTCCTTTTATATCACTTATTTCCATGTTATAAACATTATGTAACCATTTAAGTTAATAATGTTTGTTTTGTCGATATTTGGTTCTTAAGTCGAAAGTGGACTTCTTACAATTACATGTTGTTTGTGTGGTCATAGGTTCTTTATATCCAGAATGAAACTCCTGATTTGGATATCATATATATCATATATATCCAGCATATAAATTTATTTATAATATTACATAATCATTTAGAGGTAAGAAATGAAATGCACCATTCATGGAGACGGTAGGCCGTACGTACGCATGAACGCTACTTTCATTTCTTTGTCATATTAATGTAATTAAAACTAAATGAGAGGTACGTATATTTTAATTCCAGAATTATATTCATAATTTAGATGTATCAATCATCATATATATCCATTATATACATGTACTTATAATAGTACATTACATTTGGGGATAAGAAATGAAATGCACCGTTCATGGAGACGGTAAGCCGTACGTACGCATGAACGCTACTTTCATTTCTTTGTCATATTAATGGAATTAAAACTAAATGAGAGGTATGTATATTTTAATTCCAGAATTATATTAATCATTTATATGTATCATTAATCATATATATCCATTATATACATGTAATTATAATAGTACATTACATTTGGGGATAAGAAATGAAATGTACCGTTCATGGAGACGGTAAGCTGTACGTACGCATGAACGCTACTTTCATTTCTATTTCATATTTTTATGGAATGGAATAATAATTATATAGAGGTATATTATAACTCCAGTATAACATCATATATAATAACTTTAAATCCATCCTTTACACGTCTCACATATGGTATTAACGAATCACATCACTTTGAGGGGGCGGTAGTCCACACTTCCTTAAATGAAGATATTGCGTTTACCCATAATGGAAACCATAAAGGTATGACAAAAATGAAAAATACAGAAGCTTAAGGAAAACATAAACATATTATATATCATATATAAATATAGTGTCATCTTAATGGCCACCTTTGAAGGTGTTAAAAGAATTTTGAACAATCATCGTTTCGGGAGGCCAAAATTCGCCATCCACGGAAACAATATGTTCTTTAACCATTAGATTTAGGTGTGTGTAAGTGTAGATCGAATACTTATTATAAAAACATCCTAGTATATTTATTATACTGGATTTTTTACAAAATAAATTAATAAAAAGAGTTTAGGGGGTTGGAGAAGCAAAATAAAACAAAAGGACTCAAGTGAAGACATTACCTTAAAATTGGGTAACTCCCTTTGGTTTGAGCTCAATGGCTTCCTTGGGAATACTTCTGCCCAAAGTGAGGCTTAAAAGAGTAAGATAGGGAAGTGTAGAGACAAAATGGGTAGGTTTTGGCCGAGCCAAAGGCTTTGGGAGTGTGGGTAAGGAGGTAGAGGTGGGGGCCTTTTATAAGAGGAGAGGAGGGGCACTCTTGGAAAGTAAGAAAATGTTACATTATTTTAGAATGAGTTTCGGATTTTAATGGTCCCACTTTGATGTGTTTCGAGTATAAGGTGATAAGGGTTCGAAATACACCCATCCAATAGGTTTTGGACATGTGTAGGTCATAGAGTTTACATTATATTTCCATTTTATTTAAATCCTTTATTAATGAGGTAATCGCTGCATCATCATGATGTCATAAATAATTTACTTTATTTAATATCTAAAAATTATAAAAAAACTATCATGATGTAGGAAATATTTTTATCTTTCCAATGACTATTTATAATAAAAAATCTGACTTGTTTAACCCCATGTAAAAATTGTTTTAGTAAAACATCTCATGTTTGTGTTATTTTTACTTTAACATTAAATAAAAAGTTATTTATGTCATTTCCCAACCAAATTGGCTCCATGGGGTCTCCAAGTTGACTCATGGATTGTCTTGGTCGGCCATGACACATCCAATTAGGGTAGGACAAGTGTCAAGCTCATCTAATATTATTAAAACATTATTTTTACCTTAAACTACACTAATTACCTCTAATCACGATTAAAAACTTAATAAGTTACTATTCACCAAAAAATTATTTTAATCCCATTGAACCACATTTTACTTCTTAATGACAACCATGTATGCAGGATTTTTGAAATTCAAAACACAGAAGTGGTAAAACTTCATTTAAACGAAAAATCAGTTTTTATAACTACCACTTAGTGGTTTCACTATTCATCAAAAATTGAAGTTTTTCAGAAAAATACCAAAAATTCACCCTAAGATATATTTGATATTCTGAATTCAAAAATGAATTCTATTTTACAAAATTCAAAACATATAAGTCACATTAATTAATTTAATAATTAATTCCCGCTGTCATGACAAATAACGTGTTTTTATGAAACAATAAGTATCAAAAGATTGACACTAGTTTAAGTCCGATTTCAAAGTGAAATTAATTCCAACGACCAATATTGGATTAAATGGTAAAAATATATTCTAATTGAACTTAAAAACCAATTCAAAAGGTTATCTAATCATCTTAATAAATTAGATTAAAAAGAGGTTTTGAATTAAAATACAACATTTTACACTATTCTTTAAAAAAATGAACTTTATCAGAAAAATACCAAAAATTTACACAAAGTAAATTTTGATGTCCCAATTCTAAAAAAGAGTTATATTTGGTCCAATAGAATGTATAAGAGTGATCAAAACTATATTTAATGACGGTTCTCCATCAAAAGGTGATAAGTCAACCTTTAGTGAAAATTAGTGTATAAATGCCTAAAATTGAATTCTTTCCGTATTTTAAGCCCTTATCTTTTATTGGATAAATGTAAAAACATTTAAAAAACATATATAACCATATTTTAGTTATTTCTATCCATTCCCGCCAATACAACGGCTACATGTTAACTACCATTTAAAATAATATTATTATATTACTAGTGTGCAACGTAAGTTTTCAAAGAAACTCATCGTTGCGTATTGAGTACGCAATAAAACATAGAAACCCCTTTAAAATAAAATTAATATTTAATTCATAAATATTAATAAATGTAAAAATGTTTTATTCATTATTTACCCGGGATGTTACACATACAACTTATATATATATATGAGTTATCCTAAAATAATGCTAAATATGTAATGTTAAACATCATTCTTGGAATGTTTTAAATTTCTTATAATTATCAAAATGGTTTAATATAAAACATGTCAAAGTTTTAATTACAGTAGTGGGTGGATGAATTAAATTTTGTGAATCATGATGAATTAATTTTGTTAAATTTTTGGTTAGTTTAGTTTTTTTATTAGTAATTATTTTTTTTTGGAAAAAATCGATTTTCGTGGTAGCATGTTTTCATAAATAAACAATTTTAATATTTCCATGAAACTTGCACTTATTTTAAAATAAAAATTTCAAAATTTATTGAATGTGTTTTCAAAAAGAGTATTTTGGTAAATACCTTGATATGAAGAAATATGAAAATGTTTTAATTTGAGGGTTTTCTAACCTTCCAATTTTTGAATGCAAGAGGCTTAGTGAAAAGTTTTTATCAACATGATTTTTAATTTAACATGTTTTAATATGAAATGTTATGATACATGTATAAAAATTTTGAAATCATTTGGAAAGAATATTAGTGTTTTGATCTCCTTAATGAGTAAGTAAATAATGAATTATTGTAATAAAATTTTCTAATATTGGTAATAAATTATTATACAAGTATGATAATATATTTTTTTAATGATATATTAAGAATGATAAGTTAAAAAATTATGAATTAAATTGTCTATCATGATAAATGATAATAACTCATGTATATATTTTCATTTGATGGAATGCCTAAGTAAATTTGTTGAAGTGCTAGATATAATATTGTTTTCTCCAACATATAGTTCTATGATTCCTATTTAAATCAATGTAAAGTGATTATTTTTGTTATTGTTTCCTTATGTAGTGTTGTTTTATTATAATGAGCATTTTATTGATATGAATTACTTTTTGGGTTTGTTATAGCTATATATGCGGCCCTTGTTATGATTATGTGGCCTTAATTTGGAACAAGAGACATAGATTCATGGTCAATATACTAGGTTGTTTGATGCTTGATTTTTTTGGGATAAAGCATCTAATCTAATATTGATATATGATATTGATTCACCTCATTTATTCAATGTTTTATTATGGTCTTTGTTTCTATTTGAGAGGTATCTCCCTTTGGATATTATTTGGAGACTATTTTAAAGATATTGTGTAGTTATTAACTTATTCCTCTAGTGTGTTGGAGATGTTTCAAATATAGAGAGATCTTTGAGTATTATCTCATGGGGTGGTTAAATAATATCCCTTCCCATATCTATATCATTTCTAGTTTTGTTTTAATTCTCAAGGAAGAGAATTGTTTGAGAGGTTTCTAATGTATAGTTCCAGAATATTAATGCGCCTTTATTTTTCATTATAGGGTGTTATGTAGTTCAAAAGAGTTTTTCATAATTTAATAAGTGGTTTTAAATTGGTTTCTTCAAATTGTGGAAGTAATTTAAAGGTTTTAAAATTTTAATGGGAAATTAATTAGGATGTTTCTAAAATGATTCTAATATTTTGGAAGAGTTTTAGGGATTTTGGAAATGATAATAAAACCATATCTCAATTATTTATAAGTTTATGAAAGTAGATATTAAATATTTTTATAGTTATTTTTACCTTTATATAGGACCTTACCCTTGTATAAGGGTAACTTTTTTTAAAAAAAAATGAACATAAATGTAAAACCATTTTTGAACTATATTTGTATAGTTAGGCCTTGTTTTCCACTTATTACATAATGTCACTTGGGAGTTTCTAAATCTCATTTTATAGTTTTTTCTAGTATTTGTATGGGTAGGTTTTTTGTTTTCTAAAACTATATAAAGGTAAGTTGAGTTTTAAACTAGCTATATAAAGGTAGCTTGTGATTTTCATGACCTTCGTAATGGTTATATGGTTTTACTTAAATTTATATGAAGTTAGATCACTATTTTCTTTACCCATGTAATGGTAACCTAAGTCTTGTGTAAGGGTAACTACTTAAAACTGAAGCTTGAGTAAAGGTTATCAAATTTTCCTTAACTTCATACAAGGGTAGTTAGTCATGTAAGGGTAATTTTTCTCTCTTATGCAATGATTAGTTATCACGTATAGGTAGCATTTGAGATTAAAATTCCAATATTCTCCCAATCTCTTTTATAATGTTTTTAAAATGGAATCAATAAAAATAAATGTGAAAAATATAGTTTTTAATATGTTATGAAGATATAAATTCATATATTTACTCCCATGATTTTGAGAGTTAAAAGTGAGTCCATAGGAGGAATTAAATAGAAACAAAAATTAAATGTGTTTTGATATATATTTTCTATAGAGTTTTCTAAAATTATTAATGAGATCTCTATTTTTATGAAATAAGAGATCCTTCTCCCCCTTTAACATTTCATTCTTACTCTAGAGTCTCAGTGAATCAAAAACTTACCAATTGAGTTTTTTGAGTCTTTTAAAAATCATTTAAGGCTCCTTATGAAAACTCCATCTTATGTGAATCATCTTCACTATGATCCCTTACTACAACATCATATAAAGATTCTATTCTACAAGTAGGGGATTTGTGACTTTCTTTTGTTTTTTTACAAGTGTAAATAATAATTATTTATATATTTTTTAATTAGATTCTATTAACCTTAATAATATAATAATTTGGTTATATCACATTAATAATGGTTATCGAAGAATATGAAAATTAATATTTGAATAATGACCAACTAAAAACTGAATGAAATAGTATACAATGGTTTAATACTTTTATCTAGAATCTTTTAATTATATGATTAAATAATATGTATGATGACCTATAAATAATTCAATAAAATGTAATAGATTTATTGCATACAACCATTTCATAATTAATAAATTGGAATTTATCTAGAGTGAGTAAAAGGGTGTTGTTGCATGATAACTATTAGTCTTTTTTATTTGAAATTATTAATTCTCTAATGAATGATAATTTATTATCACACTATAAATATATATAAGAAATATGAAATTATTAATCATGTTCTATATTATCTTTTTAATATTTCTTGATCTGAAAATTGAATAATTTTAAACATTGGTTGAATTATCACATGGAGATAGACATATTTGATGATCTCTAAAGTATCAAGGATAGAGAGAGTATAATCACATATAGATTTGTGTGTATTATTAGAAAATAATAGTATCCCTTAATATAGAGAAATAAAAGGATAAGTTAATATCTCTTACTAATGAAAAATAATTTATTATCATTCTGGAAATTACCTAAGAAAGATAAAAATAATAATCACATTAATGCTTATCAATATTAAACCAGAATATGAGAATTGAAATAAATTTCATGTTGCATAATATTCATAATATATTTATTTTATATTTAAAGAATTAAAATAAAAGCATAGTTCATGTTTTATAATTCTTTCATGTAGATTGTGACTTTTTTATTTCTTAAAATAGAAATCATAATAGATAATAATTACCACCTGTCTATTGATTAATATAATTATTTTTTTACACTTGGAAATCAAAATAATAAATTTGATAAAGTTATTTCATATGGGGGGATATTTTTAATATAATTATTTCTATAATTTAATGAGAAATAAATAATTGCATACTATGGAATAATTATGATTATTATGAAAATTATCTATGTCAGAGAAATGGATAATCGCATGCCTTAGTTGAAATATCATTTTTATAATATCAAAATGATATCTTTTTGTGGGGTTAAACTACTTCAACAATGTTAATGATAAATTTTTTATAACTCTAGATATTAGATTATTTAAATGTGGATTATCACTTATCAATGATAATTAATAATTCTTATTGTTGGAATAAAATTATTGGTAGGGACTTTGTGATCATATGTTTTTATTGTTTCCTCTTGATATTTACCATATAGTGTTCCATCTACTTGGATTTATTTGTGTTATTGTTGTTTATAATTGACTATTTTTTAAAATGGATAAACAATTCAAATCTAGATGTTATTATTAATTAAACTAAAGAGGCATGATAAAAATAATTACTTCCCATCTTGGAATTGTTTAAACCAAAAATTAATACTTGAATCATGTTACTTTTATTGTTATATATACTGCTATAGGTTTCTTAATGATGAAAACCTATATATAATAAACTGGTTAATTTAATTTGTAATTAAAATGGGTTTTTGTTAAATATGAATTGATTGAGGTTGAGCGGTCCTATTATTGTTCTTAGGGGGATTGAATGCCTTGATTATATGGTCATAGTTTCCTTTAAAATTATTAATGGAAAATTCATATGACATGTATATATACTCTATAATATTTATCCTTGATGTAAATGATTGATAACCTTGAGTGATTATAATATATATTGAGAAATGGGATGGAGGCCATGGGTTGTATTGATGGTGGTTATTTGATGAGTAATGGGAGAGGATAACCAAGGATATGGTGGTGTTGATGATGGTGCAGGAACTGGGTTCCAATTATGATGATGGTGGTGGAATAGGGTGTTGGTTGTGAAGATATTTTCACGATATGTAAGACATGAAATTATGTTCAATTGTGTGGGACATCAGGGTGGTCAAGACAAGTTCAGAGTAGAGTTTTCTCATTGATTCTTAGTTCTATATTGAATCCTACTTGATAGATCAATAGCCAAATATTATTTTTATCTTCTATTTCATAATACAAGACACAATTTTATGCTATGTACTTTGAGTGAATCTTATAAGTGTAAAATTAGTTAAAGTGATAGAGTAACCATATTTTTAGGAAATGATAATGAATTAATTAAATAATGAGGTTATTGATTAGTTATTATTAGAAGATGATGGAATCCTTGAATGATAATTAATATTAAGATATATTATGCTATTGAAAGAACCCGACTTGTATGATTAATGAATTAATAATGGAAATGGTTATAATTAAGAACAAAAATGGTAATTGTGTGATTATTTGATATCAATCCCTTAGAGGTGGAAGCCGGGTGTCTTAGTAGATGATAGCTGTAGTTGAGTCTAAGTCTAGGTAGTTTACCTTAATTTGACAGTGAACTATACTTATTCTATATGTTATGTTATTTCATATGCACTGTACCCATGTCGAAAGGACAACTAAAAAACAGAGGTTGGGGGGGGGGGGGGTGGTTCCCCAAAATCTAGGGTGATGAGGATATAGATGGTGAACTTACTTATCTCTCCCTCTCTCTCTATCTTTGGATATCGTATTATGTGTTGGTATACACAAGGGTGAATTCCCATATATGTGTGGTGTGGGATATGTTGACTTGAGGTTATTGGGAATTCATGTATTCTAGATATAGTATCTAAAGTATTATTATAGGTGTGTTATATATGTGTTGTAATGACTTGAGGTATAATAAATAATAATGAGGTTATAATGGCATCCAAAAATAAACCTGGTTACTATAGGGAGGATGTGGATTTGATGATGTTCTGTATAGGGTTCATGATATAATATGATTTCCTAGGTGTTTTTAGGTAGGATTATTTATGAAATAGATGATGGATCTATACGTGCAATGTTGGGGCATGAGGGAGAAAAATATGTGGGGAAGTGGTTGCGGGTACCCCCCACACATATATTCTCAATATTTTGGTTTTACTTTAGTGATTTATTTAGTGAGTGATCCATGGAGATAATGAGAAAAGTATAGTATACCACTTTAGGTGATGATCTAGTTTTATTTATTTACTTCATGGTCTTTAGTATGGTTCTTTTAGATTTTCATGAGACGTTTCAGAGAGGATCATACTGAGTACACATGTTATGCTTAACCTACATATAATTATAAACTATTTATCAGGTTAGAAGGAGATGGTTAGTGATTGATCTAGGTATTACCGATTTGAGGATTTATTCATATGTTGTTGGAGCTTCGTGGTCACTGTCGAGGATTTATCTCTTCTTTATTTTCATTTCAGTTGTATCCAGTTATATATGACATCACATAATGTATTAAGATCAATTATTTATTTATTATGAGAAGGAGTTGTTTAGTATTTATTATCATCTTATCTATTACTTTTCAAATATTTATAAGGCAAATTCATCCCATGTGTGTGATTATATACCCTCGACTCTAGTTGCCAAACCATGGCCTATTAGAGGTGGGATTCAAGCGTCATTAACTCTCTATATACATTACCAACCTAGTATGGGTAACTTTATAGGGAGGGGATCATGAAACATTAGATTAATATTATTATGAAATTTATAGGAATAATAAAACCACTAGTAAATAAAAAAATATTACTCAACTAAAATTGATTACATTTAAAGGATAAATAATTAATATGATTTAGTCATAAAAAGGATCATTCTTTCTCAAATAACTATTTTTAGTATTTTATATTTTATCCTAATAAATTAAATAAAAGAAATTTAAAATACTATATTAACTAATATATTAATTCTCATTTAATTATAAATTTATAGGAAATAATATTAAGAACATTTTAAGAGTAAAAGTTTATTTTATATTAAAAAAGTTTTTTCTTTATAATTTTAACCTTAATTTAAAAGATAAATTTTGAAATTTTGAAATTTTAATTTGATTAAATGAACAAATTTTTTAAATTCACCATGTATAAATAATCTTAGGATGATTTTTTAGTATTTTTCTAAAATAATTGATTTTTAAGTGAATAGTGAAAAATATAGTGTTTATTAATACTATAGCATTTTTGAATTCATCATTTCATAAGAATGAATTAAAAGTTTTATAAATTTTTTACATTAACGTGATTGATTTTAAGTAGTAAAATAATTCATTTAAAATACTATTTTTAATTTAGAAAACTCATGTTTAACATTTTAAAACTTAAGTAATCTTTTATTCTAATAAAAAAACCATTTTTCATATTTTTCTTTTAATTATGTTTTCACAAGATATAATTTTATTTTTATTAATTTTTAATAAAAATAAATATTATTTTTTAATAATAAACCAATTAATGTCATATAAATCAACAACATTGATGATTTTATCTTAATCATAAATGTTAAGCATAAGAATACATTTTTTCAAAAAATTGGGTTTTACACGTTGTGTGTGATAATATTAAAATGAAACTTATCACCATTAGAGATTTTATTTGAAAAAATTTATTTCATATTTTAAATAACTAGGTCCAAATTATTTAATAAATTTTATTTTATTTTTATGCATTAATAGTAAATTACTTAGTTAAAAATTAGTTACCACGGTAAAAATAAAAAATGCTAAAAGTGAACAATCTAAGAGTAAATGATTTAAAAATATAATTTCAGATGAATGGTTGAAAGATTATAAAACTTAACTCATCCCTCAATCAATTATTATATACTTTTTATCCACATGACATGTTAAACATGTGCTCTCTTTATATTAAGAAGTTATATTTACAAAAAATGCCATCCCCCTCACCTATAAAAGGAGATCACATACACCTCATTTATCCACTCATTATAATTAATTAGATCAACTAAAAACTAGTCCTAGTTTCTCCCCACTCTCTCCCTAAATATTAAAAGTATTGGTCTTTCCAAAAGGCCAATCTAAGGAGCGTTAGGGTGTTACCTAAGGGAGAACATCCAATGGGAGAGGTAATGTTCTCAACTGAGCTCTCTTAATTCTCTTATTCTTATACCAATCAAACCTATTACATAAATGAAAGTATGATAACATTAGAATTAATAATATTTTAATATTTTATTATACTAATGGAATATCTAGTTCATACCTTCCTGCATTACTATTCAATAAATGAAGACGTCATCATGCTTATGTGTGGATTACGGCTTCCATAAAGAACTTACTTAATTTTCTAGCATTAATTTACATAGATAGTTATAAAATTATATTTAATGGATTAAAATAATATTTACAACATTAGAAATATTATTAAATTATAAACCATTCCCTATCTTCCTTGGGTTCTATGGAAAATAAATGCGTCGCACATGAATAGGTGAAGACTATTGCCTCCAAAAAAGGGACACATTTCATTTTTAATCTAGTATTTTCTTCATTAAAAAAATCTCTTCAAATATGATTCAATACCTTAAAAAAACTAAATATTATCATTATTCTTATATAAAAATGATATTATTCTAAAATATTCATTTCTTTAACAAAAATCACCCATAAATTATAGCTTATTCTTGTTTGGGTCAGTTTAACCACCTTTGTGAACAATGCTATAAATTTTTATCATGGATGACTATGAAAAAAAAAACAATTGGTGTTATTATAAATTATTTAGAAAATATTGTTTTTATGGATTTTAAGATTATATTAATATTTTTAGCACCTCCTTGTTTTAATTATCACACATGATGCTCATTATGTTACTGATTAGATTGTTGTTCTATGATAGTATATTATTTTGTAAATAAAATTGTATAGGTATTGAAAATATGACAACATTAGTTTAAATGTGATAACATTAGTTCAAATGTGATATCAATAGTTCAAATGTTCTACCATTAGTTAAAATATTCTATCATTAGTTCAAATGTGCTACCAATTGTTCAAATTTTCTACCGTTAGTTCAAATGTTCAACTGATAGTTCAAATGTACAAATGTTAGTTCAAATGTGATACTATTAGTAAAAATGTGCTCATAATAGTTCAAATTTTCCACTATTAGTCCAAATTTTCTACCAACATATACATTCTACCACTAGACATGTTCTAATTTCATAGTTTTACTACCACCAGATGTGCTACCGCCAGAATTGATACTGCGGGGTGTGCTACTAATAGAGCTATGATACTGATAGATATATACTAAAATAAGAGATTTTATACCATCATATGTGATACCACTGGCTTGAGATACAACTATACCACACTATCTTTAGTCTAATCTACCATTGGCCTTTGCTGCCATTAGAGTTGATCCATTACCAGAATACTACAATTACTGTTCTATCCTTGTTTCAAATTTAATGCTTCCAATGGCTAGTTTATGAGATATATATTGCATAAAAACTCACATGGGATTTTTAATATAATTATTAAACCCCTCTAAGAATAAATTAAATACAAAGTTATAGGTTTCTTGATCTTCTAATCAGTATGATAATCCAAGAAATATTTATTATTATTCTTCAAAAGATATTTAAATCTATAGAGATATATATTTCTAAGATCTCCCTTATGCACGTGGCTGTGTATACATGTGAGGAATTCATGAATACATATATATACATGTGAGTTTGAAAGTTTTGAATTTACATAAGATCAAGAACTATTCATACACTGATTTGAGAGGTTTGGGTAGATGTTTTCCAAAGAATCTAATGACATAAAAACCAAACTCCACATCTCTCTATTTCCCTTCACTTTCATAGAAATTTGTTTGAGCTCCTCACCAAGACAAATTTGAGGATTCTCAATCGTCAGAAGCTATTTATACTAAGAAACACTACATCTTTCTATATCTTCCCATTTCTCTGTCTCTTTATATGCTTTAATTTCTAGTAGTGTGATATTTTACTCTGTTTATCTATACACACTGACTCATATGATTAAACTAGAGAATACATAATATTCTCTCAAACTCCTTTATTTGTATACCCATGAAGACTATGGAAGTGGTCCTATGTATCCTGATTTTTTTCTTCCCACAAATAACTTTGGAATTGGTTTTGAGCCTGGATATCCTGTATTCTATTATTTGTAAAACCCTAATCCATGTTGTGAATAAGATTATTATTATAATAATATTCTTGGAAGTGGGTTTTTTATAAGTGGTTGGGATTAAGTCTTAGCTTGAGACTGAACCCCTTGTGTATATTTCACTGTGTGTTTTAGGTTTTATTTATTTATTTCAAATATAATGCCACATTTTTTTTAAATATATAAAAAAACTTATACTTTGATATTTAGTTATAAACTATGTTTATATAAGGTATTTGATTAAGTAATTTGATTTAAAAAGTTAAAGTAATTTTAAATATTTTTTTAATGAAGACCTAACACCACTTTTAGAAAACATTTGAAATATAAGACTTATTTAATTTTAATATTTTTATTAACTAGGAATTTTTAATTAATTTGGGGTATTTTTTGTTAAATTGTTTTTAAAAGAAACATTTTATTGGGAACTCAATTCACCCCCTCTTGAGTTTCTCACTCCGACCAAAATTTTGTACCAGAGGATTTCAAATATCTTTTCAACTATGATTTAGTTGTATTTTAAAGATATTAAATTTATGTTTTTTATAAACTTAGTTCTTTATGGATAATATGAAAGAGGGAACCGCTACAAAAAACCTCCTTATTTTAATGTATCAAATTATACTCAGTGGAAGATTAAAATGAAGATGCATATTGAAATCATGGGTTTTGAAATCTGGACTGTCATTAAATACAAATATAAATTACCCAAAACTAATAGAGCTACTTGGAGTGATCATACTAAAGAAGATTATAATAATAATTGTAAAGATATGAATACTTTATATTTTTCTTTGGGTGATGAATAATTTTATAGAATTTAAACATGTACTACTACTTTTGAAATTTTAGATACTTTAGCTCTTTCTCATGAAGAAACATCTAATTCTCAAAGAACTGAACTTAAATAATTATACTATTAATTATGATACTTTTAAGATGACACTTAATGAACATATATCTGATATGAATCATTGGTTTAATAAGATCATGAACCTAATTCATTCACTAGGGAATCCTGTCCCTGATAAATATCAAGTGATGCACTTGCTGAGGTGTTTTCTAGATAGATGGAGAGGAACCTCAGTATCAATCCAAGAGTCATGTGATATTAGAAAGTTACCTTTTAAGGATATAATATGAAATATTATGACGTATGAGTAGAGGATAAAATTTAACAAAGAACAGTCTAATAAACCAAAAAAATATAACCTTCAAATTTACTTCTTAGAAAAAGGGAAGATCAAAGCTGAATAATCAAGTGATGAAAAGTAACCCACTGAAAGTGATAAAGAAATGGACCATTTTTCCAGAATATTGAAAATGTTCTACAAAATTAATAAGTTCTTTAGTAAACCTATCTATAAAGTGTGGTATGACAATATAGGTAATTGTAGGAGTATTGGAAGAAGGATGATACTACAAAAAAATAATCTGTTATGAGTGAAAAAGAAAAGGTTATATCAAAGCTAACTAACCTAAGCTAAAATTAAAGAAGAGGTAAGATGATAAGGATATGAGTTATAAGCAATCCATGAAAGAAACTTGGATTTATTCAGTGGATATCTCAAGTGAATCTCATTCAAGTAGATAATACAATAATGATAGAGCCAATATGGGCTTTATGGCAAACACATTTGAGGTATCTAATGTTTTTACTACTTCCCCTATTAATATTTATAATCATTATAGAGATGAAAACAGTGATGAAAAAATGTATAATAAAGAAATGTTTGAGTACTAAAATATTTTGGAAGATACTTTAAATGAACTAAAATAAAAATATAATATTCTAAAGAAGCAACATGCCTTACTTTTAGTTATAAAGTTGATCTTACTATTGAGGAAGATCAAAATGACTACTGCTAAAAGAGAAAAAACGAGTTAAAATTATCTAATGAGAAACTAAATAAATATCTAGAAATATTTACAAATGGGATAAATACTCTTACACATATGTTTTTAAAGAAAAATGCTCCCAAGAATACTACTGGAATAGGGTATCAACCTGGATAGATAAAGATCATTAAGAATAATTTTGTTTATAATTCCATATATTCTCTAAATAATTTTTACTCTTATAGACCTAAAAAAGTTTTTATTTCTAAATGTTTACAATATTCTTATAGGAAACCTATGAAGAAATTATGGGTTCCGAAATCTTTGATTACTAACATATCTGGACCTAATAAGATTTGGTTACCAAATTAATTTTTGGTGTAATTTTTTTGTAGGAAAATTTATTAAAAATATCAAGTAAGAACTTATGGTATCTAGATATTAGATATTCTAGACACATGATTTGAAAATATTCAAGTTTAAAGAACCTGATAAAGGTTGATGGGGTACATTTCACTTTTTTGTACAATGGAAAAGGAAATATTTTTAGCCTTGGCCAAATTGGTAATTCTTACACTGTTTTAATTTCTAAAGTTTTATTTATAGATGGATTAAAGTATAATTTTCTTAGATTATTATAGATATGTGATGATTGATTTCATGTTGTATTTGTAAATAATACAAATTTTTTTAATTCTAAAAATTATTTAGTATTAACTACTTTAAAAAATTATAATATATATGATGTTAATTTAGGTTCTTTATTTTTATAGAATATTTCTTGTTTAAGTGACTTTCATGATGGATCTTGGATTTAGAATATGAGACTAGTCCATTGAAACATTCATTAACTTATAAAGATAACTAGGAAATGGTTATTGAAAGATATACCTAAAATAGAATTCCTAAATGATAAAGTCTACAACCCATGTAAAAAATGGAAACAATAAAAAATCTATTTCAAATCAAATAAATAATTTTTAACTTCTCAACCCCTAGAATTGGTTAACATCGACTTTTTTGGACCTTGTAGTGATTCTAGCCTAAATGGTAAGAACTATGTTTATGTTCTAGTAGATGAATTTTCTATATATACTTGGTTATTATTTATAGATCACAAAATTGAATCTTTGACTTATTTTACCAAGTATGCTTAATCAGTAGAAAATCATAGTGGCATTAAAATTAAGTCCTTAAGAAGTGATCATGGATGTGAGTTTGAAAATAAATACTTTTAATCCTTTTTATCACAAAATGGATATAATCATAACTTTTTTTCTCCTAGGACCACACAAAATAATGTTGTATTGGATAGGAGAAATATAAACCTTTAATAAATTTCCCAGACCATGCCCAATGAGTATGAATTAATTGTTTATTTTTCTGGAAAAAGATATAAATTTAGCTTGCTACATAATTAATATAGTTCTTATAAGACTTCTCTTCAATAAAACACCTAATGAATTATGGAATGGTTGAAAACCAAAGGTTAATTAATTTAGAGTTTTTGGTTTCAAAGTTTTTATTCTTAATACTAAGGATAACCTTGAAAAATTCACTTCTAAGAGTAATGAAGGAATTTACTTGGTTATTAAACATATAGTAAATAATATAGGGTGTTTAATAAAAGAAAAAATATCATGGAAGAATATTTTAATTTCAAATTTTATGAAACAGACCCACATGAGCCTAAGAACCCTTTAGAAAACCTTGAAGATGATATATCAAACCTGAATATAAATGCCAAAACTTCTAAAAATTATCTAAAACAAGTAGAAAAACAGTCCAGTTATGAAGAAAAAACTTAACCTAAAACTATAAAAGATAATGATATTTCTAGCCATTTTTTTTAAAATAGTTAGGACTCATAGATACCATCATCTATATGTTATAGTTGGTGACCTAAATAGAGGAACAAAAACTAGAATTTCTCTTAGAAATCAGGTTAAACATTAAGAATTATTATCATATGTTGAACCTAAGAACATCAATTATGCAATTAATGATGAATTATGGGTGATGTAAATGTAAGAATAACATAACCAATTTGAAATAAATATAGTTTGGGAACTATTAGATTGACCTAAAGACACTCTTACTATTATAACTAAGTGTATGTTTAGAAAAAAGATGGCGAGTCAGGTACTATAGTTAGAAATAAATATAGATTGGTTGCACATGGATATAGTCAAGAATAGGGTATTGACTATGAGAAAACCTTTGCACGAGTGTCTATAATTTAAGCTATTAGAATACTTCTTTCATATATAGCAAATTTGGATTTCAAACTAAATCAAATGGATGTTAAGAGTTAATTCTTAAATGGTTATATAATTGAGTATGTTTTTTGTTTTAAAACCCCCTTTATTTCAAAATAAACATGTTCTAAATAAAGTTTTTAAATTATCTAAATATTTATATAGTTTAAAACAAGATCTTATATCTTGGTATGAGATAGGCTCATATCTTTTATAATTTCTAAGGGTTTTACAAAAGGCATATATTATCCTACTATTTTTTAAAAACATAATTTCAAAATATTTTTTTGTAGTTCGAATTTATATTGGTGATATTATTTTTGGATCATCTAAAAATTCATTATGCACTGATTTTTTAAAAAATGATGCAAAATAAACTTAAAATGAGTTTAATGGGAAAAATTAATTTTTTTCTTGTTTTTAAAATTTTTCAAATTAAATATGGAATTATTTTAAATCAAAGTAATTATACTAAATAACTTCTACATAATTTTGGTTTGGATAGAACTAAAATTAGTGATACACTAATGAGTACAACTTGTAAGTTGGTTCTTGATGAAATTGGTAAGTCAGTAGATTAAACCAATTACAGAGGTATTATTTTAAGTTTGTTATACTTAACTACTAATTGACTAGATATTATGTTTTTTGTGTATATGTGTTCTCATTTTCAATAAAATCCCAAAGAGTCTCATTTAATTTATGTTAAAATAATTTTTCAGATACCTCAAGTATACAACTAATTTAAGACTGCTCTACCCTAGGGGATACAGATTTGAATTAGTGAGTTATTCATATGTATAATTTAGTGTTTTCATGTTATGTAGAAAAAGAATCTCTAGAACATGTCACTTTTTCGTTTGGTCACTAGTATCTTGGTGTAGTAAAAAGAAAAATTATATTTCATTGTCCAATACTGAAGCTGAATACATAGTTGAAGGAAGTTATTGTGCAATTTTTTTTGGGTGAACACACTTTTATATATTATAGATATCAATTCCGACATGTTTCTATAAATTGTGACAATAAAAGTGTGATAAATATTTACAATAATTCTATATCTTATTCTAGGAAAAAGCATATTGATGTAAGAAATCACTTTTTGATAAATCATTTCTAAAAAGGTGATATAAATCTTGAATTCATAGGAACCGAGCATCATCTTGCTAATATTTTTAAAAAAACCTTGATATTGGGGAGATTGAACTATATCAAACTTGAACTATGAATGATAAATTTTGGTTACTTTATCTTTAATTTTCTACCACTGGAAGATCCACCATTAGGTAATCCACCATTGGTTGAGCCACTATTGGGTGATCCATCATTGGTGATCCACCGTTGGGTGAACTACTATTGGGTGATCCACCGTTTGGTGATCTATCATTGGGTGAACCACCTTTGGAAAGATTCACCATTGGGAAACTATATATAAAATCTCCTTTTATTTATTTTACTGGTCTTAATTTCTATTTCATATTTAAAATTTTTTATTTTATTTATTTAGATCTTATTATATTTTAAAATATCAAATCCCTAAATGATAAAATTCAAACTTCAATACAATTTAGATCACTTTCTCACTCTTACCTACCCTTTAAACCGTTTTGACTTCCTTTTCTCTCCAAACCTTTAACCTTTATCGTGATCTTACTTAAGATTTCATTTCAGTGCAATGGTGTGAGTTAAGCACCCCTCAACATCATCTCCTATAGGATTGAAACCTATGAATAAATATCACAGAGAATTGAGTCATGCTATAGTAAAAAACCCCATTTTGTGAACTATGTGGTTGTTACAGAGAAAGAATTAGATAAATATTGGTTATTATCAAATAAGTAATTGATGATCAAGGTGACTCAGGACTTGGGATACATCGATTGGTTCTCAAGGAATGATTGACCATTTTATCGGTGGTTGTTTCACCAGTTTTACCAATAAACAGAGTAAAACTTTTGTGTAAGGAAAGATGTAATTTGATGTATGATAGATGGAAAAGAGATTATATTTTCATTAAGAGAATGGGATAGGTGTATCAGTATGCCTCATTAAGGTATATCTGATGACTACCGAGGTTCAATACCAATTGATAGTGAGATTTTTGTATATGATAATTCTCTACTGAAGTTAACTGGGAGTGGTTTAGTAAGAAGGGTTGCTTTTACAAAACTAGATGGTGAGTATAGACTTATGTTCAAATCTATTCAGCATATGCTACATCCCAAGAAAGGGGATTTTAGAACAATGAGATACCCATGCTTCTATATTTTATTCTTTATGAAAAGAGGATATAAAGTTAATCTATGTAGATATATTATGGTTCATATGATGGAGATGATCAACTCATCTTATAGATCTAATTATATGATTTATCCTAATATTATCTTAGTTATTTTATAAGCTAAGGGATTTGAAGACGAGGAAGAGGAAGAAGAGGTAAAATTTGGTGTTTTTTCTGAGAAATATTACCTATACAAGAATGAAAGTTGACTGGAATCCATCGATAAAGAATTAAATTGAGGATAATTACAGTATATATGAGGATTTTAATCCTATATAACATCTAACAAGTCCTAATAATGTAGTTGATCTTATCCTGGAGCTAGTTGAAATAGTTATTTATTTTGATAAATATGAATAATATGTAGTTGAAGTTGAATAGGAAGAGGATACTATTTCAATTGAAGAAGGAAGTAATACATAAATTTCTAAAAGCCCAATTGTATCATATGGATCTGTAATTATTCATATTTATCTCCTTATAAGATAGGGTCTGTTGAGTAAAGGAGAAGAAGAGGATACTTCTGTCTCAGGAGAAGAACAAGATCATAGTTCTTTTGAAACCTCAAATAAATAGTGGAAGTATCAAATGGTTTTGAAGATTATGATGAGGATTGAAATGGTGATGTGCCTCATGAATCAATAGGTTATGATGATGGTGATTATTTTTTTAGGTATCAGTCACATCATTCATCTAATTTTGATTATGTTTCAGCTAGGTCTGTGGAGAGACTAGGTTCTATCTAGCTAGTTGATGATGCTAACTCTGTTAGAATTGATCCAAGGGTATCTATTGAGGGGGATAAATCCCCAGGTTCTACCAGCCAGAATTTAGTTCATAGGGATGATCCTTCTGCATTAGCTAAGTATAGATCTATATCCATGGGGAGTTGTATCCCGGTTTAAAGTTTCTTGGGATTTCTTATCCCGATTCAAATATAGATGATGGAAGTGATGATGATCACATCATTACACCAGATCATGGTGGACCTTCTATCTTAGTTTCTATTGGAGCATATCCAAAAAGGATATTTGGTTTAGAATATTGATGAATCTAGTGAGATGAAATAATTTTCTTATGATTCTTCTTCTCTTGGATCAGATCATGCTGAGACTGTTATGCCTAGTCCCTAGAGAGTTCATTCTTATATTCCTACTGCTACTTCTATAACTTTAGATTATGTTTCCAAAGTTGATTTTGAAGCTTTTAGAGAGAGGTTTATCTCTAATTTTAGTGGAATTATTAGATCTTAGGATCATCTATTTACTCATCTTATTGAATATGACACCAAACACATCTTTGAGTTGCTCATATTTCATATTCAACTCAAGATGATTTTGAATATTCAAGAGGTTTATATTAAAAATAGAATATTATCTAGGAGACGAAATCCATGAGATCTATAGTAGGGGAGATTCCAACCTATTTTACAACTAGTTAGGCATCCCTTTTGGAGAGGCCAAAGACTCTAACATCAAATATTGAATCTATATCCATTGATCCACCTCCTTCATCCTGTATTGATGGTGAGATGATCAGAGTTATAGTCAGATAGGAGTTTCATGCCAAAATGGGTGATATCCATACATCTCATCAAGAGGACCTTCAAAAAATTTGGCATAATGGTGATCATATATATAAAATAGTAAGGGTGTGTTTGAATGATGCATTAAGTGATAGAGAAACGATCACTAAGTCCATAAAATACTACCTTTCCAAAATATATACAAAAAATGAGTTTAATTCTCACTTTATGTTTTTTTCTGAGTACTTGAGAATTCCTCTCATGATTAGGGCCTTCAAGAAATAAGTAAAGTAGCTTAATTTCTCATGCCCTCTTCTTAAGTTGTTTATATAAGATAAAAAATACTTCTCCACTATAATGAAGAGAGATGGAAACATCATCATGGACTTTGTGAATTTGATGAAGCCATTTCCTTATGTATCTGGAATAGTATTTTTGGAACCTAAGGCCATTACTATGTCTCCTTCACCTCTACACCATATTCTGAACCTCTTCCACATTAGTTTAATCCTTTCAATATTTTACTATCTGAAGTTGTTCAACATCCCAAACCCATGGTAATTCAATACTTTCCTACCTCTATATCTACACCCTCAGCTTCTACCTCAATGCCTCCTACCTCTGGAAAAGTAAAATACCATATAGATCCTACATCCCATAGATCTGGGGGTGACTCTGACTGGGAATGGTATTTTATGGTGGTTATTCTATATTTTTACACTGTATTTATTTTGGGGATGTAATATTTTGAATAATTTATTTAACCAAGTTCCTCATTTATTCCTTATTGTATTTGACTTCATTTTATTTTATTATCTTTTTGAAAATACTAAAAGGGGGAGAGATTGTTTTCATGTCATTTAAAGTTTAAGTTTTAAAAGTATTGGTTTAAAAAACTAAGTTTAATTTTTTAATTCTCTTTCAAGTGATTCTATTTCGAAATATCTCACATTATCAATTTAACATGTTAAGTAGATATAATTACTTCTAATTCATCTACTCTTTCCAATCTTTGATTTATACATGGTTTATGAAATTCCATGATTTGCAATCATAAAAAGGGGGATATTTTTGGAACCTACTTGTTTTAATTATCACAAATCATGCTTATTCTATTACTAATGAGATTTATATTTTATGATAGCATATTATTTGGTAAAGAAAATTGGAAGAAAATTGGATAATTATATAAAATATGCTACCATTAGTTCAAATGAGCTAGAATTAGTTAACATGTTATATCAAAAGTTTAAATATGCTACCGTTTGTTCAAATGTGCTTTCTATAGTTTAAATCTTCTATTAGTTCAAATGTGCTACCATTTTTTCAAAATTTCTACCACCAGAGATAAGATATCACTAGACATGCTCTTTTACTAGAGTTATCCTACTGCTAGATATAATACTTCTAGATATGCTACCATTATGTGTGATACCACCATATCTATGCAACCACAAGAGCTATGCTACTTCCATATCTTTGCTGCTGTCAAATATGCTACCACTATCTTATGCTACCAATAGACTATGCTACCATTATTCTACACTATCGTTGGTCTATACTATCATTAAAGTTGATCCAACTCTAGAATGCTACCATTTCTATTCTATCCTTATTTATAATACAATGATTCTAATGGCTAGTTTAAGAGAGTTAATATAGAAAACCTCACATGGATTTGTTAATGATTATTCCTAAACAACTCCATGGATGCATTGTAGAAAAATTCCAAGCTCTCCAGATATGCTTCTCAGTATGCGGATCTAGGTAATATTTTTAATTATTATTCAACGGATATTTGAATTTGCATATATATATATATATTTATATATGTATATATTATATATCCATCATTCATGTGGATGAACATATGTGTGGGGAATTAATGAATGTAGATACATACATGTGATTGTGAAAGTGTGGAATTTACTGAAGATCAAGAAACTTTCATACAATGATTCAAGAGATCCATGTAGAAGTTTTCTATATCATATATAAATAGAAAATAAAAACTTCACGACTCTATATTTTTTATACATTTTTAGATAAATTTTTTCGATATCAAGACAAGCCAAATTCAAGGACCCTCGAGCTTCTAAAGCTATTCAGACTGAAAAGTACCACATGTTTCTATCTCTTCTCATTTTTCCTCCCTGTCTATGATTTAATTTCAAGAAGTATGATATTGTACTATATTTATCTATAGAAAAATACTCCTAGGACTAAATTGGAGAATAGTTGATATTATCTTAAACTCCTTTATTTATATACCAATGGAAATTGTGGAAGAGGAACTATATGTCCTGTCTTGTTGTTCTTCCCACATATAACTGTAGAAGAGGATTTGATCCTAGACAACCTATGTGATTTTTTTTGTTAAAATATGATCTAGGTTGTGGATCATATTATTTTTATAATAATATTCTTTTTAGTGGGTGATTTACAAGTGGAGGGGATTAAGTCTTGTCTTGATATTGAGCCCCTTTCTTATATTCCACTGTGTGTTCTAGTTTTGTTTTTATTTATTTCAAAGCTAAAAATGCATTTGTTTTTAAATATGAAAAAAATTATACCTTGATAGTTAGTATTAAAAAATGTTTATATAAATGATTTGATTAATAAAATTTATTTCAAAAGATAAAATAATTTTAAATATGTTTTAACAGAGCCCAAATCCCACTTTGAGAAATATTTTGAAAGATCAAACATATATAATTCTACTATTTTGATTTACTGGGAATTTTTAATTAATTTATGGGATTTTGTTTTGAAATTTTTTTAACAAAAAAAAGATTATTTAGAAATCAATTGACACCATTCTTGAGTTACTAACTCCCACCAACAAATATTTAACTTATTATCATTCTACCGCCCTTTTGTTTGTTAAAAGTTGCTGAAACATACTAATCACCTACTTCATCATCACAAATCTTAATTAAAACACCTATGAAATATTATTATAACCTCATAAATTATCCTAAAAAATATATTATAGTTCCTATAATGGTCTCATAATAATGAACTTTGAATCTATATAAAGAAATTGACTTCACCATTACCAAACTAGTACTAAAAGAATAATCGAATTTAATAACATCCAATGATGAAAATAAAATACAAGTAACTAATATATTTGTAATAAATTATTATAAATGAATTTTATAAAAGTTTATAAGTATGAATATGGTTCTGAAATATCTGATTAGAATATTTTTTATATAGGGTTTATAGAACATTTGATTAAGAGAGATTTAAGGTAAGGGTTTTTGTTAACCCAATTTTCGTTCATTGAGTTATGATTATTCTCATTAAAATTTATTATTATAAATAGAGAATATTATTCCAAATTATTTTATTATATTTAAATTTCTATTTATTTTATGTGGATTTTCATTTATATCACATAAAATCCTTTTCAAATGTTACTTCATGAATTATGATGTTCGTAAGGGTGTTTCGTCTCAATTTCCATTATTTGAGACATATTTTATTTTATGAACCTAATTTCATTTAAATGGTGTGTATAATACCTATTGGATATATAATATCATGAAATATATTTTATTCATGGAATTTTAAGTTCAATTTCTTGTTTTATCTTTAAATGGGTTTATATTAAAATGTTTCTTAAGTTACAAGGGTTTTCTCTTGCAAAAGCCAACAGAGCTGAGCTAAATAGATTAGAAGAATGACAGGGTATGGTAATTTCAATCGATACTAGGAACCATGAAATAATTAATCGGGAAATTATAGCCAATCAATAATGTGTGGTGAGATCTAGGCACCTTCAATGATGCATATTTTGTAAAGGGGCAGTTCTTATATAGTTTGGATGGGACTTCAGGTCATGTTATGAGTATTGTGCCTCTAGGTTTTTGGATAATTAACTAAGAATTGTTCCATTGGGAATATGGGTCATATAAGGGTTCCATTTAAACCTTTTAAAAATATTATTAAAAAATAAATAAAAATTCAAGGCCTTTGGCCATTCGTACTATTGTAACATCCTGTGTTTTGGACCGATTTAAAATTTCTTGAAGAATTTAAACTTTTCCTTTAGTGGAAGGGTCATTTTGAATTTCGAGAACTAAGGTGAGGTTTCAGGGGTTTTAACATCCATAAATTATCTTTTCATCCATAGTTTATGTTTATGTGGATGTCTTGGAGGGTTTGGGATAACACTAAAGGAAGAACGGATGACCGGGCTACTGAAAATAGTTGCAGTGAGTTTTACATGACATGTAAATTATTTGCACAACATGTAATGGTTTCATGGAATGTTTCTTAGCAGACTCACAACATAAAATCTGGTATATTTTCCCAAGTAATACAATATCTATATCTATTACACATTATAAAAATGTTACATGATGATTAACAATTACACGCTATACAATCACTCGACATCACCTCTTTCTCCTCTCAAATATTTTCTTGAGATATCTTTCATTCATTTTCCCTTTTTTCCATCGGTCTTATTGGATGCATAATAGTAATCTCTTGACTCTGCTTCCTGCTCTTCTTTTTTTTTATCTCACTATCTTTGATGTCATTTTAGTGTGAGCTAATTATCACTATTTTCAAAGCGTTTGTTTAATATTTCATTTTCCCTTGAACCGACTTGATTCAATATTCTATTTTGGATGAATGAAGTTTCCTTGGTACAAGTAGGTAGTCTATAAATTTTCCCTTGAAGTCTTTATCATTTATAAATTATGTCTGTGTTGTGCATCAAACTCTCTATACATTGCCTCAAAGATGTGAAATTAAATATATAGAACCTAATTACTTAGATTAATTATTATTTTTTATTTTATTTGAAATACTTTATGTTCTCCACCTCAACCCAAAACATCCCCTTGGGGTGTTTTACCTTTGTGAACATGACCTCAATGCCTCTTTATGAGTTTTAACCACCCTCTTGGGGTGTTGTTTGGATACTCTTGATCATAATGAATTGTTACTAAATATTTATTTTGTGTTATGTGTAATTTTCCATCATATATAGGGTGACTAATTTAAATTAAACAAATTAGAATGATATCCTTGCCCATGTTTTACAATAAAACCACCAATGAGTTGTGCTGTCTCCTAAAATCAAATTGTCCGATCAAATATGAATATTTTATTTGATGAATGACCTGCTTAGTATATGGTATTTATTGTTTTATAAACTAAATGAATAATAGGTATGAACCTCTTCATGTAATAGGGATATGATGGAATTTTTATTAATATGGACTCTTTGTAATTGAGCATAATATATTAAATGAATTATGTACACTTTGAGAAATACATTGATTCTCAAGTAAGAATTCCTTGGATGGGATCATGGGCTATTTAAAATTCTATATACCATGAGTGATACTAGTTTCCTTATTAAGTAATACTAAGAATGGGATTATAGGTTTCCTAATTAATGTTATTCCTTGAGCAATACTTGGGTTTCCGCATTATGGAATGATAAGAATGGGGTTATAGGCTGATTGAGATTATTATCCTTATGAGCGATACTAGTATCCTAGGGTAGATACCTTGGATGGGCATGGTGGAAAGATCGTTATACTATACCATGAACGATACACATTCCTCTATGTGAGATACCTAGGATGGGATTAGTTGGTATTCCTTATACCATATCGAGAGTAATACTAGATATTATTATTTATGGATTGCCTTGGATGGACTCTTATATTGAAGGTTTATTATAATGCTCCTTGTGCGACAGTTGGGATTTATCCTTTCAGATCACCTTGGATAGTCCTAGGGTGCCTTGTGATTTAGAAACTTAATGCCTGTTATTAAAGATCTGTGAAATGTTAGTTTATCAAATTAAAGGATGCATCTTTTAAGCCAAAGAACATGCTTGGGTTCAGTCCATGTTTGTTTTCTACCTTGATAAAAGGCCCAGTTATGATATCTTTTTTATTACACATTGTAATGATATATATATATATATATATATAATTTGGATTCCTAGGAACTAATACATGAGTCCAATTTCATCATAGGTATATCTTCACATAAATTACATTTATGTATATATATATATATATACATACATGTTAGTATATGTTCAGAGGAATTCCAACTTATGATGAAGTTGGTATTGATAGCTAGGTATCTCTTTGGAACCTAAGTTTACTTGTTTTTATTTATTTATTTACCGATTTATCAATACACCTGTACGCTATTGTATTTTATATTTATAGAATGGATTACACTATAGACACCATTGGTGGTATCCTACCAAGTATATCTGACACATTCATCAGGACACCATTGCTCTAGGTTATCTAATAAGACCTCATGTTCATAGGTTTGTGGATTATTTATTGTTCTGTGCATTGTACATGGGATATTAGGATCACATGACTGATCCAATACTTAGGATTTTATTGGAGATCTCCCTTAGGGTTTTTATTCTTTTTTCTTTGTTCATTTATTTTACCATATCTATGTACTATAGATTCCCTACTTTATATTTTGTAACACCACATTGACATGCATGTCTAGTTATATTTGGAATTGGACACTTTATCAGTTATCATTATCTTTCACTACCTTTATTTTATACTACTTCCATTATTGTTTGATTTATTTATTATCTCTTATACTATTGTACAACTCTGATCATGAGGGTATTTTCTCCCCACCATACCATCATTGGACCCTCGATACTAGTCAGAAGCCTCTCCTGTATGGGGAGGCATGCTTGAGGCCATGTGACTGATTGGATCGAGGCACCATTTCAGTGGATCCTGGTTTGGGAAATTACAAAATGTTATTAGCAGTTCTTCCTTTCATTTTTCTTACTATTTTGGGATAATAGATAGAATACATGGAATATTTTAGTGCTGGTAAATATCAATTCTTGGGAGTGATCAACCCATGCATAGGGAATAACCAATTGACTATGGATGGGATTTTTGTTTGTGTTATTTGTTATTATAGTTGACTATGATTTCACCACGAGTGACAGGTGTAATTTTGGATGCTTACTAATTTATGAGATTTATGGTATATTACCCTTGTACTAGTATGGAAATGATGAATTGTTACATGCATTAGTTTAGGATCATTGAGATTCACATTCCATGAACATTCCATGCTATGTAGGTTTCATTACTTCATTGCCTTATAACATGTTGGATGTGCCTTATGTGTTTTAGTAGCATTCTTATTTTGGACACCATGTTTTAGTGATGTTACAAAATTATTTTCTGTATGAAATGTTTGTGTGAATTATTTAGTATTCTTATCTACTTCTGATGATTAGGAAATTATATTCCATGCTTTCTGATTATTTATAATTCTTAAATACTTACCATGTTTAGGTGATTAATTTATTATTTTCTTTTATATGACATGTTTCTATAGTTTCCTATTTATACTATTTAATTTACAAATTGTGATGGTATACATTGATATAATTTTGATATAAATTTTTTTTTATTAAAGTGTCAGCATAAAACTAAATGGTGCTTTCCCATATAACTTAATGGTGAAACCTTAACTAACCAATCATGACATAACCATGAACCATTGGTCGCATGGTCTAAAACATATTAGTTGTGATTAAATGGGATCCAATTTTAAATCTATAAAGTTTATGGGTGCTTTATAAATTGGAAAATGGTGACACATATATTCAAACCATTTTATATGAGCTTAATATTCCTTTAGGCCATTGTATAGATATAAAAGCTATTAAATTTTGTTTTTAAGTGTTTTGGTTGCCTCTATAAAGGCTTGTTCCCTTGTGAATTAGGCATTGAGACCTGTGAGACTAAATTATTTAATGAAAAAATGGGCCCAAGTAGGTTAGTTGGTTTCATTATGATAAAACCAAAATGGTTTAATGGGAACCTCATAGGTTGCATTTACCTTATCTTATATTCTTTATTACTTAGCCACATGGGGGTATGATTATGTTATATAGGGATGGTTTTTTAAAGTGTCCAAAAATTACTATATGGATTTAAATATAGATTTATGGTGGAATAATACTTGACCAATCCCCGTTTTGTTTTTGAAATTTTTTTTATCCACTTTGAAACTGTACTTATATGAGGTGTTAGTTAATTAAAATTCCTATTCCAACCTAAAGGTTGATTTAATCTATAGATTAAAATTGAAATTTTATTTAAATATTTCAATTGTGAAAGCTTGTGAATAAATAAATGATGTTTAAGATGAATTTTATAAGATAAACTATCTATTTATGATAAGATTTCAGTTAAATAAACAATGCTATAAAGAAAGTCTGATGAAATTTTTTTGTATGCCTTGTGGATTTTGCTAAATAAAGTACCAAATACTTTTTCCTTACAACTGTTATCATATGTTCCTTATAAATAAAACTTAAAATGTATAAATAAAAAAATTTGAATTAGTTTAATGCCTTAAAAATGAAACCTTAAAGGTGTTCATATGTTGTCCCTTATGTAAGGGTAGTTTAAATGTGGCCCTGTGTAGTTTCCTTGAAATGGGAATGTGAGTATTAATTGTATGCCCTATATTATATAGATTAAAGTTAAATAATATTCCCTTAATAAATGTGAACTTTTAGGAATTACCCCACTATTGTAGGTTCGATTATTTATGCTTTGGTAAAGGCTATCCCGAGGTAGGTAACACCCTCAGAACTTTAAAACCTTTCCAAATTTTTATAAACCGTTTCAGACGCCTGGTGTTGTTCGGGTTCCATTTGTACCAACTAGGATTTTAGTTTCTAAAATGTAACTTAGGTTTTATGGGTTGTCATGTGGTGTTTGGACCCTAATTATGGGCATGAGAATCATGTAATGATCAATTTTAGTGGGATAGACATGCCTAGGTTATGGTTGGTCACTTAGTAGGTCATCTAACCCTTTTTATTCTTCCTCTTTAGTGTTGGATGACCCAAGGGGATGAAAATTGTTTTACAGTTGTATGGGATGGTAAGAATTTGAAATATTTATTTTTATGGAACATCAAATATTGGGATTCATGGGGATGATAATATTATGGATAATATCATAGATGTGTTGTTTTGCTCATGAAATTTTAGGGTAGTGTGCATGAATACACATAGTACCCAGCAAGTTGCTAAAAGGTACAATGAGCTATTACAACCATGCTCTTAATTACACATTAATTCCTTAATTATTTCATAATATTACAATTAATACAACTCGGAAGATTAATATGTCTAGTGTATTTGGGAATTAGGTACATTACATAACAATTTAAAACAAGAAGAATATCATCTTTATTTAAAAACTACTTAATATGTTCGCACTTAAAATAGCTTGGGATAACGTATGGACATACATAGGAAAGGGGTGCGTTATAAAGCCTAGTAAGGGAATAATAAATTCATAAGGTAAAAAATGTTATAAAATAAGAATATCAACGGGTAATAAAAATAACATGATTAATAATACATGGTATAACATGATAATCATAACATGAAAAATGTGTCAACAACTTAAAACACTATATCATAAACATAGGTCAAGAATAATTTTCAAGCCATATTGATAGAAGAAGTCCCATAAAGGAATATGGTTCACTTATTATCCCAACATGACATATCATGATACAAAACATTACCCAATATATTGGGTCTCTATATAATTCTCGGCACACATGTCTCCTTCATTTCATTTTCATTCTTAAGTGTGCCACATAGATCATACAACATGGATTCATTCATCATAATATTATATTCCAAGATCAAGGAGTATAGTATACATATATGTAAGTATCTAATCAAAGAGGTACAAGTTCATAAAGTTGAACACCCTTGAACATAAATTAGTATGGGTATTCACTATACATTTCTTTTTCATAAAAAAGCATGGTGAAATTTTTTCAATAGAACGACATTACATAAAGTTTCATAAAATGGGTTGATTAGAGAGAAAGGGGTATCTCATAATTTTGAAATAAAATAGACAGTAATAGGGAGATATAAAAACATATCCCAACATTAGGAATTGTAAATATGGGCAATAAGATAATGAAAAACTTTAATAAAGAGGATATGGTGAGGACCCCTTACTAATTTTAATCATGGTAATAGGTGTACACAAAGGTTCATGGGAAGATTAATGAGAGTGAAATGGATATCTAATAATTTATACATAAAATATATAGTAATGGGGATTTGTAAGAATATATCCCAGCATGAAAAAATTTAAACTAAGAGGCATAACATAAAAGAGGTTCTTGAATAAAAAGGAGAGTGGGAGATCCCTTACTAAATTTAAGCATAGTAACGACTTTGGTAAGGGTCAAAATGAGAGATGATTGATGGTCTATAATTTAAATAAAATATATTTTAAAGTAATTTAATGTTTATAAATTAATTAAAATATAACCAATTGAATGTAAAATGACTAATTTCAAATAAGGTTCTTGAATTGAAAGGAGGAGATGAAGGTCCCTTACCTTGAGAGTGTGATTCCAAATGTTTGGGAGGAGTTTTTTAAGTGATTGGGGGAAACTTAGGATGACTATAGATAAGAGAGGGTAGATTAAGGACATGAGAAACGATTTTTTAGTGAAGAGTAATATGAGGTTTGGAGGGTTTATATAGGAAAAGAGTGGGGAATTGTTTATCATTTATCAAACATAGGTTTTGGACTATATATAATAAAATAACAAAAACCACAAACCCTCCCATGAGTTTTTCTAATTTTTTCTAAAATAGGGATTTGGTTTTAATTATTTTATAAGGACATGATATTAAATTAATAAAATAATACCATTTATGATGTGGAAGTGAGTCATACTCTTAAATAAATTATTTTAAAACCTTAAAATATATTATTGGTTTTAGAGGATTTATAAAGTCTTTATAAAATTCACAAAAACAAATATAAAATTAAATTATTTTAAAGGGAAAATATATATTTGGTCTTGGATCCAATTTATATTATTTATTACATCACTTTTGTGTCATTATGATGTCATAATACACAAATTATATTTATAAAATATTTAATTTTTACACAAAAATTCAACCATCTCCAAAAATTATAAGAAACTAACCATTGGATAATTTAGAAATTATAATTCCAAAAATAATATTAATTATATATAAATAATTTTCTAAATATTTTAATTTTCAATTTTAAAATGTTAACTAACATTCATTGAAAATGATGGGTTTTTTGACAATAACAGTTTTCAAACACTTATAAAAATTACATTTGACTTCAAAAAAATTATATGATCGTTTATATTTAATAAAAATTATTTAATAATAATATTTTATTGAAATATTATTTATTTCAAAAATCCAATAACTCATAAAAATAAATTACTTAATTGAATTTGAATATTACCCAAAAATACTATTTGTGGTTTATTGTATCAAAATAAAAATCATTTATAAAGTAACAATAATAGGATAAAAATCTATTCATTATTCTATATAAAATAATATAAATACTCATACTGATATGGTCTTGATAGATATCCCTTTAGTAAATTAGAAAACTCCCTAAGAGTAAGGTGTGTGATGATGAGATTTTCTTGGGGTGGTTAGACAAACATGATTTGGGCCTTGATCTTGATGAGCTTGAAATTCTCCCATAAATGGTTTCACTCATGCTCAATTTGTTGGATATTAACTTTATATTGGTCAAGGGGAAAGCCCATAGATACTATCTCCCTTGTAAGATCTGATAAATGGGCTTCATAAGGTATGATCATACTGGTTGAGGCCATCACTTCCTTTTTATGTATCAATTGGATTTGTTAAAACCCTATATTTATACTAATCATGTGATCACTATTAAATGAATATATTATCAACAGTAATGATGCTTAATGGTATTTAAAATTTTATATAATATAATAAAACAAAATAAGTGCATGTATTTTCTATAACCACATTACATAATAATACATTTAATTATACCACATTAGAAATTTTATTTATAACCATTCAGATTATTACAAAAACTATATGAGTTCAGTGGGAACCATTAAATACTTGTTATGTTACTCTTAAATCACATATAATCTATGAGTTAGAGTTACATGAGCAAGAAATCTGACCCATATCAATGCTTGGGATGATCTTGTAAAAGGGATGGGTGTTATAACACCACCAGTCAGGTTGGTTTGGCTTTTACGCCTAATTCCAGGGTGTGTGTAGACATAACTCATGAGGAGTGTCATGCATACATCTAGGTTAAATTAGGTCTAGGGAACTTGTAATTGGATAGTCTATCTCTCCTTTTGGTTTAATGATTTTTAAAAGAATGTTGGACATACCCAAGACCTACGGTCAGTGGTCGATGGAGCTTGTTCTATGGAATGAGTTCTATTTTCTGTAAACAATGACTAGGACACTCATAAGGTGGTAAGTGTTGTATATAAATGGTTTTATCATATCCCTCTAAGTAGCGAGAGTGAAACAGTGAAAGAACTATTTTGAAATGGTTGGATTTTATTTTAAATTCCCATTGGGCTTCTATGTTTTGTAATGTATCGGTGCTTGTGATGCAGTACGACGATGATATGGTTGGCTAGATGTGTAGGTCTTGAAACAAAACAACAACATTAGTCATAGATGGTCTCTAGTGGTTGTGCTTGAGTAATTTTAGAATGCATCAATAGTTATGGCATCATGATAGGTTATAATGACTCGTTGGAAGGTAATTTTGAGTTTCTTAAAAAGAGTCAGCATGAGGAGGTTCTACAATTTTTTTTTGGTGTGGTTAGAGATGGTTGGTTTAGAACCATACCAAGCACTTTATTTTAGTGTATCAGGAGTGTCTTGGGTCCCTTTTGGAAATATTTTATATCCTATTAGTGTAACCTTGGTTTAGTAATGATCATGTCTCCTATCTTGACAAAATATGGGAACAATATGGGAGTGTCATCTATTTATTAAGATAAATGTTTAAATAAATGTTTGTTTTTATACTTACACTCCAAGGGAGTATTTATTCAGGAGAATAATTTTTTATAGAGGCATGGTTAGTCCTAAGTGATATTTTGGATCTTGAGTAGGATCACCTTGGATATACCCATGGACACCAGCAAGTTCTTTGAATTGACCTCCTCTAGGCCTCGTCAATGTTCTTGGTATGTGGATGTATCAAACATATATCAAAATCTCACTTATAAACTTGGAGTGTAGACTATCTAGACTGAGCTCCTTAGAATCTAGTAAATGATTCTGAGGTTACCCCAGACTTCAGTCAGGATTGGATGTGTTGTTTTAAAGTATCATGATCCTTGGATACTAGATCAGTCATATACCTATGTTAATTCAATAAACCAACAATATAAAAAACATTTTGGTTTGAGACATCACCAAATTCCAATTATGGTCTTTGGTGACCATGATCAAATCCATCTTTATCACCTTGGCTAAAAGGAATCAAGTTTGAGTTTTGATGCACCAGCTACTAAATATAATCATTTTCAAGATAGTTGGCTAGTAGTTTCATGGATTTATTTCCATTTTATTAAAAATTTGGTTGGTGAGAAAAAAAAACAGAAAAATCATTGGGATGAGATGGATGCAATGAAATGTTGTCTAGGGTCTTTCTATGGAAAGCCTACATGAACATGATAAATTTTCGATTGGAAATTGTCTCTCTGACCAATTGAATCATGTTAGGAGCATCATTATAACAAAAATGGGCATGATTTCATAGGAAATTATGATGGTTGAATTAAAATGCCACAAAATTATCCATTCATATTGGAACCTTTGGCAGGAAATAATATGATTTGGTGGATCAAACATATGATGGTGAGATCATGTATCCAGTTAGATGGGCTTGAGTAAGCACCATATCAGTGTTTAGTTCTTAAATTTGAGCATTGAAAAGAGTTTCAATAGGTAACATACCATATTCTTAAAGGGATTCTTGGAGGTTTATTGGTCATTTGAAATGCAATGTGGCTATTTAAAAAAAACTTCATGATCTCAATAGGTTATTTGTTTTTTTATCCCTTAAGGCTTCTCGAGGATGAGAATTTTTAAAGTGGAGAGATGGTAACATCCCATGTTTTAGGATAAGTTGAATTTTCTAATATAATTTAAACTTTTATGTTGGTGGATGGGTTATTTTGATTTTTGGGAACCAAGGTGAGGTTCTGAGGGTTTTAATGTCAAAAATGATGTTTTTGGATGTAGTTTCTATTTTGATGGAAGTCTCAAGGGGATAGAGAAAACAACAAAGGAAGAAATATTGGTCAAGATGCTAAAAACTGCCACTTCAAGTTTTACATGTCATGTAAATCATCTACATGATATGTAATGGTTTCATAGGGAATGACCCGGTGAAATCACAATGTAAAATATGGGGGATTTCCCCTAGAAATACACAACATGTATCTATTACATGTTGTGAAACTGTTACATGACGTGTAATAATTGCACACCCTATAATATGTGGGAATCCTTTTTAGAAAAGGCGAAATAGGGGCTCTAACCCTCATTTCTTCATGCATAGAAGGGAACCTAATTTTCAATGCCTCCCTCCCCGCTCCAAGGGTTTCCCAAGATCTCCTCTATTTGATGTCCATTTTTCTTTTTGTTAGTCTCTTTTAATGTGTAGCAGTAAGCTCTCAAATCCGCTTTCATATCTTTTTTTATCATTCCATATTTGATGTTATTTTAGTGTGATCTAATTCTATATATTTTTAGGGAATTTTTTAAATCTTCCATTTTCTCTCAAATCAGACCAATTCAATAATCTATGTTAGGTGAGTGAAAAATCCTTGGTATTGGGTAGGAGGTCTATAATAATCCTTCTCTTTATTACACATTAATTAATGATTTATTACATAATATTACACATGATACAACCCGTAAGATTGAGAAGTATAGTGTATTTGGGAATTGGGTACATTACACAACAACTTAAAATAGAGAATATATCATATTTATTGATAAATACTTAACATGATCATATTATTCTTCTTACTTAAAATTGCATGGGATAACCTGGGGACATATATTAGAAAGGGGTGATCTATAAAGCCCATTAAGAGAATAAACATGGAATAACATGAAGAAATTACCACATATTAAACAATAGGCATATCAATGGGGACTAAAAGGTGTGATAATCATAAACATGAATAATGAGGCATGATGTAACATGATAACATAAAGGCAACATGGGAAATGTTGCAACAACTTTAAACATGAAATCATAAACATGGGACAAGTATAACTTCCAAGGAATGATGATGGAAAAATTCCCATGATAGATTAGGTTCACTTCCTAATCTCTTTCACAATGTCTCATGAGACTAAAAAAATACCCAATGCAATGGAGTGCTATATAATTCATGGTGCTCCCGTCATTTTCATTTCATTCATATGCATTAGGGTGCCACATTGATCATACAACATGGAATAATTTATCATTATATTTTATTCCAAGATCAATTAGTGTGGAATAAATACATGTAAGTCACCAATCAAAGAAGTACAAGTGCATAAAGTTGAACACCCTTGATAGGAAATGGGTATAGGTATTCACTACACAGTAGTTTGACATGGAAAATCACACTCAAATTTCAGCAGCATAAAGACGTTACTTAAAGATTCATAAAATGGGTTGATGAGAGAGAAATACGTATCACATAATTTGGAAATAAAATGGATAGTAAAAGGTACATGGAAAACATATACCAATATTATTAATTGGTAATATCAGGCATAAGATAATAAATAATCTTAAATAAAGAGGGGAAGGAAGGGACCACTTACCTTGAGATTGTGATCCCAAAATCTTAGGAGGAGTTTCATGAATGATTAGGGGAACCTTGGGAGGACTCTATAGAGGTTAAGATAGAGTAAGTATGTGATCCATGGTTTTTGAGTGAACAGAATGGGGTGATTATGTGGGTTTATATAGGAAAAGATAGGAGAGTTTATTATTTTCCAAACTTATGTTTTAGACTCTATATAATAAAATAAAAAAAACCAAAACCTACCCATGGTTTGTTCCTATGGTTTCTAAAAAATGGGAGTGTATTTAATTATTTTATAAGCACAAATACCTAAATTATTAAAATAATACCCTTGATTATGTGAAAGTGAGTCATTCCATTAAAGAAATGATTTTAAAACCTTAAAATATATTATAGGTTTTGGAGGATTCGTAATGGTTTTATAAAATTAATAAAATAAAAAAATCACATTATTTTAAATGGTAAATATATATTTGGTCATGGATATCATTTATAGTATTTATTACTTCATTTTTGTGTCATTATTATGTCATAATACACACTATATATTTATACCCTATTTAATATTTTACACAAAACATTCGATCGTCTCAAAAAATTATGAAAAATTCAACATTGGATTATTTTGAAATTATAATTCAAAAAAAAAATATTTATTTTATCCAAATAATTTTTTTAAATATTCTAATTTTCACTTTTAAAATAATAATAAACATTTATTGAGAAATTATGGGTTTTTAACAATAACAATTTTTGATCCCCTATAAAATTTATATTTGAATCCATAATAAATTATATGATAATTTATTGTAGATAAAAATTAATTAATAATAATATTTTATTAAAATACCATTTATTTCATAAATCAATTAATTCATCAAAAATAAATTCCTTAATTAAATTTTAATATTACCCAGAAATACAATTTGTCTTTTATTGTATAAAAATAAAAAATCATTTATAAAGTAACAATATAAAGTAAATATAACCATTATTTTGTTGAAAATATAATATACATATTCATATTATTATATTCTTTATACATATACCTTTAATAAACCATCAACCTCCCTTAGGGTAAGGTGTGTGATGGTGATAGTTTCATGAGGTGGTTCGATATACATGGTTGGGGCTGTGATCTCGATGAGCTTGAACTTCTCCTATAAATGGTTTTACTTGTGATTAAGTTGTTGGATCTCAGATTGGGATTGGTCAAGGGAAAATTATAGTTATGTTATCTCCCTTGGAAGCTCTGATAAATGGGATTTATAGGATACAATCCTATTAGTTAAGGCCATCACTTCCTTTTTCTTTGTCAATTAGATTTGTTAAAAATCTATATTTATACTAATCATGCGATTACTATTCAAGAACTATATTAACAAAAATAATGATTATTAAAGACCTTTTAAATTTTATAGGATATAATAAAACCAATGAAGTGAATTTGTTTTCTATAATCATAATAATACATTTAATTAAATCACAAGGGGAATTTGATTTATAAAATTTCGAGTCTTTACAACATTCACCCCTTTATAAATTTATCCCTCAAAATTTTAATCTCATACACTAAAATAGATGAGGGTAATTATGTTTCATTACCTATTTTATTTCCTATTTTTCTTATTAAAATTTGGGGTTTCACCATAGTACTTTGACTGGGTGTATTGTCTTATTTTGTAGAACTTTGTCTCTATGATATAATATCTTCATCAAATTCTTCTCACATAATAGATCATTCTACAATAGTACCACCTATAAATTGAGTACATGTGAGGGGTATAGTATTTACTTCCTTAAGAGAGTTACATGAAACATATCATGTACTTGAGATAGGTTAGGATGGAGTAATAGTAGATAGGCCACCTCTCCAATGCGATCAAGGATCTCAAAGGGACCTATGTATCTTGGAATAAGATTTTCCTTCTTCTCAAATCTCATGAATTTATTCCATGGAGATATGAAGAGGAATATCATGTCTACAACCACAAAATATAGGTCTAATTTAATATTATTAGAATAAGTCTTCTATTGACTTTGATCAGCCTTGTTGTACTACTGAATGGTCTTGACCTTTTCTACCATTTCCTTGACCATTTTTGGACCCCGCAGTTTATGTTCCCGAACTTCATCCCAACTTGTAGGTATTCTGAACCTATTCCTATAAAGGGATTTATAGGGATCCATTTGGATTCTTGAGTAGAAAATTTCATTGTATGACAACTTGACTTGATTAAGATGTTGATATGTTCCTCATTTAAAGTCAATTAAGAATGCTCTCAAAATGTCCTAAAGTGTCTGGATAGTACACTCATATTAGCCATCAATTTGAGGGTGATAATCCGTGCTGAAGTTCAACTTAGTATTTAGAAAATGTTAAATAATCTTCTATAAATTGGATATAAATGTTTTCTATCAATAATATATAATTAATAATTGTTTTCTAACTAGCCTCACCACTTCTCTAATGTATATCTTTACATGTTGATCAAGTGAAAATTCCTCTTGAATTTAAATGAAGTGAGTATTCTTTGTAAGATGATCCACCAAAACCCATATAACATTATTTCCTCTTGATGTATTCATAAAACTAGTGAAAAAGTCTATGGGGATGTTTTCCCATTTCCATGTAGGTATGGGTAATGGTTGCATCATCCCCTTGCATTTTTGCCTTTCTACTTTCACTTGATGACATATAAGACATCTTGATGTATATTTTTTTATATCCTTCTTTATATTGTCCCACCAATAGCTCTATCATAGACCTCGGTACATATTTTATCTTTATGGATGGATGAATAAGGTAGAGCTATGTGCACCATCAAGTATATCCTTATTTAACTCAGTATTTTATGATACACATATTCGTGAACCAAATATCAGAAACATTTCTTCATTAACATTGAATTATGAGGATTTCACTTTTTTATAGCTTCCACTTTCTTCTGAATTCCCACATAATATTTTTTGGCATCCTATGTCTTTTCCAGAAGGGATGTTTGAACAATAATTTGTGAAAAGATTGATAAAATTCATTCCTTTATGATTCCAATATCCTTCATCTTCAATTATAATAATATAAGATCCTTATCAATTATCATTATTGATAAAATTTCTAGAACCTTTATACTTAGAGAATCTTCCACTTTATTTGATTTCTCAGGATGTTATTGGATTGAACAGTCATAGTCCTTAATTAGCTCTACCCATCTTTATTGGATCATATTCATTTCTTTATGTGTGAATATAAATTTTAGGATCTTATAATCCATATATATTTCAGACTTCTCCCAAAAGAGATAATTCTACCATATTTTCATTATGAAGATCACTGTAGCTTACTCCATATCATGTGTTGGATAGTTCTGTCCTGAACCTTCTAATTACTTGAATCATAGGCTATCACTCTATTATTTTTCATTAACACACATCCCAATCCTTTATTTTATTCATCACTAAATTCCATGAAAATTTCTCCACTCATGGGTAGTGTGAGTACTAGTTTAGTGATAAACCTATTTTTAAACTCTTTGAAGCTCTATTTACATTCATTATTCCAAAAAAATTGACTCCCTTCCAAGTTAGCCTGGTTATAATATTTCAAAATCATTATAAATTTCTTACAAATCGATGATAATACCCATATAATCTAAGTAAACTATAGATATCTGTCAGAGATGTTAGCATAGACCATCCTTTAAATGATTCTATCTTTTAAGGGTCCATATATATCCCATTAATTGTGATAATATTCCCCAATAATGAGGCTTCCTTCAAAAAAAATTTCATTTTCTATACATTTCATAAATATTCTCCTTTTATAAGGTCTTTATCATAGTGATTAGATTCTCCTCATACTCCACTTTTATTTTGAAGTATATTAGAATATAGTCTATAAATTCTACCACAAATTTGTTATGGTAATATCCAAATACTCAATTCATCATGTATATGAATAATTATAGATCATTAGTGAGTCCTAATGGAATTACTATGAAATCATAGTGCTTATACCTTGTATGAAAAGAAGTCTTGGGGATATCCTCCTTCTTCACCCTAACTTTGTAATACCTTGATGAAAAATCCACCTTAGAGAAGTATTATTCTCCACATAACTAATAGAACAAATCATCAATCCATGTGAATGGATACTTGTTCTTTATTATGATCTTTTTCAGATCATAATAATCAGCTCAAAGGTGCATTGACCCATCATTCTTCATGAGGACGAGGACTAGTGCACTCTATGGTGAAATAGTTGGGCATACGAACCCTTTATCTGGATTATCCTATAGTTATATATTTAAATCCTCATGTTCTATAATATCCATTCTATATAGAGTATTGGATAACGACAACACCCCATGTATTAGCTTGATTGAAAATTCAACCTATCGGCTAGGAAGACGACCAAGAAATTCTCCAGGAAAGACTTTAGCATATTACCTCACAATGGGCATGTATTCAAGGATGATCCTTTCCTTATATTAAATCATTTGAGCTAGATATGATTACTCTTATGGAAATTATATACATTCTTGATATGTTTTTGCTAAAGAATATTCATCATCCTCCTTGTAGTTGTATAGAATCAGGGGATGATTCGTGATATGAAGAGTGATTTCCTTATCACGAAAATTTATGTTTCCTATATATAGAGAAATAAAATCCATTCCTAGAATCATAACAAGTTCCACTAAAGGTATTATCACAAGGTTTTTTGGAAAGTTCAGCCCAAAATTTTTGATAGGGGAGTATTTATATACTTAAGATGTAATAATTTCCCCATTTTACATTTTCACCAACAACTATACTTCTATGATTTGTTGTGGTGTTTGAATAGTTTTACTAAATTTTCTTGATATGAAGGAATGCATAGAACTAGAATAAAAAAAGTAAACTCTCTATTCTTAAATGAATAACTATTGCACCTGTCACCACTTTGTTTTTGAGATCCACCTCAGTGGTTGTGATGGAATAATATCACCCTTGCTTCCTTGGAGTTTGTTAGTTATATCCTAAATCCCATGTCTTAATGCATTGGTTTCAAGGTTCTGTTGTTCCTTGTAGTTGAATAGATGAACAATTCACTGAGGGTTGATTGGATCATTCATTTCCTCTATCGAATTAGTGGGATTCTCCTATAAACAATCACTAGCTATGTGTCCTTCCTTCCAACACCTAAAGCATTTCCTCACCCCCTATGGGTTTCTTCTTTCTTCAATTTTGATATGTAGGATGTTTTATTTTTTAGCACTATTATGTTTATCCATTATATTTATAGAATTAAACTCCACTTTTTTCTTCTTATCCCCATGAAAACAATGAGATTTACTGATCTCAATTTCAACTTTGCGGACACATTAGAAAATTTTCTCATAGCTATCAAAGTCTTAGATCACCAGGGATTTTTGTAGACTATGTTTTATCCCACCAAATAAGTATTAAACCTTGTATTTGGGGGTAAAAAAAGATAAATGCATATAATGAAAGTCTTGTGAAGTTTTCTTAATATGCCTGAATAGATTCGTCATATTTTTCTTGAGTTCAAGGAAATCCCATTCCATTTTAATTCAGAGATTGTGGGGGAAATATTTATCGATTTTTTTTTCTAGAATTCCTTCTTCCCCATCTCCTCGATCTCTTCCTCAGGATTTTTATTCTTGATCAATGTACACCACTGATAAACTTCTCCATCTATAGGATAAAAATATATTATAACCTTCTCATCCTCTGAACATTGATGTATGAAGAAGATATTTTTAATGGAGTTGATCCATTGTTCCATGATTAATGGATTATATGATCCATTGAAATTTGAAGGTATTTATCTCATAAAGGTTTCAATTGTTGCTTGTTATTTCTTAAGGGGATTTTGTTGCTCCCCATGATCTGGATTTATATTCAAAATCTGAGTCATCTCATAGAGTGTCTTCACAAAGTTCTCTATTCCTACTCTCATTAAGTTGGGAATCTAATTTGGGAAGTCATCACATTGACCTTAAAATTGTTTATTGACCCGATTCCTTATATTTATGGACAATATTGAGATTAAAGGGAAAATTAGGGATGAGTATTATTAAAACTATTAAACACATAAATGGGAAGCCAATGACATTAAAGGATAACTTATAAATGACATTTATTACTTAACTTATGAATTTCTAGGCTTCAATATATGTTATCCATGATATATTTTCTAATATAGACACTAATGGAAATTTTTTATTTCCTTAATAATTGTTTATAATGAGATTTTTAATTTACCAAAGTATAACCCCAATAGTGTCAAATCAGGTGTGTAACAAGACCCATTTTCATGCACGAGTTCCCAGTCAAGCCTAGTTCAATTCGATGTTTTCAGGTTTTACCCCTATATACATATGTTTGAGAGCCACATCCCCTTGTAGTATCTAGACAAGGATGTATTTTCTTGGAAACCACTTAATCTATAATTTTCAAAAATTTAGGGATTAATTATTATGTTTAGTCTTATCCCTAAGTATTTTTCTAGAGTTTTCTAATCTTAATACATAAAATAACTAAACTTTCCTTTGATACCAAATATGAAAACCTTGCTATTTATTACACATTAATTCATTATTTAATACATAAGATTACTCATAATACAACCCAAAAGATCGATAAGTCTAGTTTATTTGGTAATTATTTACATTACATAAACACTGAAAATAGATAATACATCACCTTTATTAAAAAATTCCTTATCATTATAATATTATTCCCTCATACTTAAAACTGCATAGTATAACCAGGGGACATACATAAGAAAGGGGTAAGCTATAAAGACCATAAGGGAATAAAAATGGAATAACCTAAAGAAAGTAATAAATTTTAAACAATATCCATATAAATGGGGAATAAAATGGGTAAGAATCATAAACATGAACAATGAGGCCTAATATAGCATGATAACATAAAGCCAATATGGGAAATGCGGAAACAACTTGAAATATAAAATCATAAACATAGTTCAAGGATAAATTCTAAGAAATCATTATGGAAAAAGTATTGTTATATATTAGGTTCACTCCCTAATCCCTTTCATGACATATCATGAGAATAAAACATTACCTAATTCATTGGAGTTCTATATAATTCAGGGTGCATCTGTCACTTTCATTTCATTCACATCTACAAGTGTTCCACATAGATCATACCAAATAGAATCATTTATCATCATATTTTATTCTATGATCACAAGTTTAGAGTAAATACATGTAATTAACCAATAAAATAAGTAAAAGTTCATAAAGGTGAGCACCTTTGATGGTAAATGGGTATGGGTATTCACTAGACATTTTTTTGGCATGGAAAATTGTGGTGAAATTTTGGGAGCATAATGACGTTACCTAAAGATTAATAAAATGGGTTGACATGAGAGAAATGGATTTTTCATCATTTTTAAATAAAACAAAATGTAATATAGACATGAAAAAACACATCCCAACATTAGGTATTGGTAATATACGACATAAGATAATGAAGAAACTTGAATAAAGAGGAGAAGGAAAGGATCCCTTACATTGAGAGTGTGTTTCCAAAAGATTGGGAGGAGCATATTGAGAGATTTTGGGAACCTTGGGAGGACTATAAAGAAGGAATGGGAGATTAAGGATGTTTTATAGGGGGTTTAAAGAAAGATAATGGGGATATTGGGTGGGCTTATATTGGAAGATAGATGAGAGTTCTTTATTATTTTCCTAACTTAGGTTTTGGACTCTATATAATAAAATAACCGAAACCAAAAAACATTACCATGGTTTTTGAACATGTTTTTTTACAAAAAGAGTTTTTTTCACTATTTTATAAGTATAAGGGTATAAATTATTAAAATAATACCCTTGATGATGTGGAAGTAATTCATGTACTTAAAGAAATGATTTTAAAACCTTAAAATATATTATAGGGTTGGGATGTTTAATAAAGGATTTATAAAATCAATAAAGTAAACTCAAAATCACATTATTTTGAAAGGGAAACATATATTTGTTCATTGATAACATTTATTGTATTTATTACATCATTTAGGGTCATTATTATGTCATAATATACACCTTATATTTATTCTGTATTTAACTTTTTACCTGAAAATTCAGCTATCTCAGAAAATTATAAAAAATTAACCATTAGATAATTTCGATAATATGATTCCAAAAATAATATTTATTTTATATTAATATTTTTTTTAAATATTTTAATTTTCACTTTTAAAATAATAATCTATATTTATTGAGAAATGTTGGGTGTTTTACTATAACAGTTTTCGAAGCCTTTTAAAATTTACATTTGACTTCATAAAAATTACATGATCAATTATATTTGATAAAAATTAAATGATCAGTTATATTTGATAAAAATTATTTAATAATAATATTTTCTTAAAATATTATTTATTTTAAAAATCTATTAATCCATAAAAATAAATTCCTTAATTTAATTTTAATATTACCCAAAAATATAATTTGTGTTTTAGTGTATAAAAATAATTTTTTAAAGTAACAATATAAAGTAAATGTAACCATCATTATATTGAAAATAAAATATTCATATTAATATTATTAGGTTCTCGAAACATATACCTTACATACATAAGAAAACTCCCTAAGGGTAAGGTACGCGATGATGAGACTTTTATGGGGTGGTTCAACATACATGGATTGGGATGTGGTCTCAATAAGCTTGAACTTCTCCCATAAATGATTTTAACTCATGCTTAAGTTGTTGGATCTCAACTAAGTATTTGTCAAGGTAAAATCCTAGTGATTATAACTCCCTTATAAACTCTAATAAATTGTATTCATAGGGTAAAATCTCATTGGTTGAGGACATCACCTTCTTTGTCTATGTTAATTGGATTTTTTAAAAGCCTATATTTATAATAATTATGTGATCACTGTTTAACAAATATATTATCAACAATAATGGTTCTTAATGGTCTTTTAAATTCAGTAGGGTATAATAAAACCAATTAAGTGAAAGTGATTTCTATAACCATAATAAAATATTTAATTAAATCACAAGGGGAATTTTATTTATAAAAGTTCACATCGTTACATGATATATATCTTTTCCCTTGAATTAAAACTCATTTATAAATTAAATCATTGTGCCACCACTAGATTTTCCATACCTTTACTCCAAGATATGAAATTAATTATTTATAACTTAATGAATTAGATTAATTTAACTTATTATTTTGTTTAAAACGTTGGAGGTTGTTAACCTCAACCCAAACCATCCCCTTTAGGCGTGTTACCTTTATACCCATGAACTTAATGCATCTTTATGAGTTTTAAACAACCTCTTGGGATGTTTTTTCAACACTCTTGATCATAATTACTTGTTTTTAAATTTTTACTTTGTTTTATATTGAATTTTAATTCATATAAGGAGTGAATAATTTATATTAAATGAATTAGAATAATTGCATTGACACCGTTTTATAATAAAACAGTCGAAGAGGTGCGTTGACTCATAAAATAAGTTGGGGAAATAAAATAGGGATATTTGAAGGGATAAATGGAATTATTATTATGTGGCCTTTATTATTTTATAAATAAAATGAATAATGGGAATGGACCTCTTCATTGCATGTTTATGAATATTACCTATTTGTAATTGAACTTATTTGATTAAATGAATTATGAAGGCTTTGAGAAATACATGGATTACCAAGTAGGAATTATTTATATGAGCTTATTTGTTGTTTAAAATTTTATACACCATGAGTGATATAGGTTTACATATTTCGAAATACCATGGATGTGTTTATAGGTTTACTAATTAATATTATGCCTTAAGTAAAACTTGGGTTTCCTCATTACATAATTCCAAGGACATACTCATAGGCTGATTGATAGTATTACCCCCATGGGCAATACTAGTACCCTAAGGGAGATACCTTGGATGGGCTCAGTGGAAAAATGGTTATACATTGCCATGAGAGATACTCGGTTCCCTAAATGAGATACATGGGATGGTATTAGTGGGTATTCTTTATACCATAATGAGAGTGATATTTGGGATTTCTTTTTATAGATCGCTTTAGATAGACTCTTATGGTGACGGATAATTATAGTTTTCCTAGTATGAAACTTGGGATTAATTCTTATGGATCGCCTAGGACGAGACCAAGATTCCTTTTGATTAATAACCTTAATTCACTTTATTAAATATCTATGAATTTTTAGTTTAACATATTAATGGACATGTCCTCCAAGACAAAGAACATGCTTGGGTTCAGTCTATGTTTGTATTCAGCCTTTATGATAGGTACAATTACGATCCCTTATGATTACCACCTATAATTATATATATATATATTATTTGTTTTCATAGAAACTAAGCCATGGGTCTATTTCTAGTGTAGGTATATCTCTATAGATAATAAATTTATGCATATATATATTTAAGTGTGTGTCAACATATGTTCATATGAATTATGGATTAGGCCAAATCAGTTGTGGTTTTCTAGGTGTCCCTTAAAAACCTGAGTCGACATGTTTAATTTTATTTTATTTACTAATTTATTTATATACCCACACACTGTTGTATTTTATATTCACAGACTGTATTATTCTTTAGACACCATTAGTGGTGGCCAACTGAGTATATCTCACACCCTTCTAAAGCTGCCATTGCACTGGGGTACCCAAAAAGATATCATGTTTACAGTTCCTTATATTATTGCCTATGCTATGAGTTGTACATGGGATCTTTGGAGAAGATGTATGATCTAGTACTCATGACACTCTTAGAGATCACCATTAGGGATTTTTTATTATTTTTTATTTATTCATGTATTATATCATATCTATCTATTATATATTTATTGCTTTAGATTTTGTGGAATCACATGGACATTCATGCATAGTTGTATTTGGAATTGGACACTTTATTAGTTATCATTAAATTTTACTACATTTCTTTTATACTACTTCCATTGTTGTTTGATTTATTTATTATTTATTATACCACTATGAATCTATGATAATGAGGGTATAGTGTCCCCAACAAACTATCATTGGAACCCCACTAATAGTTGGAAACCTCTGGCATATGGGGAGGCACACTTGAGTCCACGTGACTAATCGACTTAGGGCACCATTTCAGTGGATCCTGAGTCAGGATGTTACATCCATATTTTCCCTTCCTTACAATGTTCTCCTTTATATTTTAAAAAATAATTATTTTTTATCTTATGTGACCTTCATATTTACTTTATCCTATTTTTAAAAGAAAGTTTTATGGTCCCTTTTTAATATATGGGATTTTATAAAAGGTATTTTAAAATATTAAAATGGTTTTCCTTCCATGATCTTTTATTTTATATTTCTCTCCAAATTTCATTAAGAAAGTATTTATATGTTTTTCAAAGATACATTATTGAAGGTTATTTTTTAAAAAAATTTAAAATTTAAAAAAAATTCACCTTAACTTTTTGAAAATAACTTTTGAAAGTGACCCAAAACTTCATCTTTTTACAATAATGTTAAAAATATTTTTTGAAATATCATTTTATGGTTTTTAGTGTGAAAAAGTTCTTTCTTATTATGACCATTATTGTCAAAAAATATTCGTTTCTTTATTTAAAATGGTTTTCTAAATAATAATAATTCATAATGATTTTAAAATGAAAAGGGTTATTTCTTATTATTTTTCAAATTGATCTACCCAATGACATTAAAATGTAATTTTTCATCTATGTCAAATCCTTAATGATACTTATGTTAAAATAGGGATATTTTATTATAAAACCACTTATCTTATTTCTATGGTTGAATTATGAATTATTCTATGGAATTTCTTATGAAAACATTGTCTTTTCCATGACTTAATTAAGTGATGTTTTAAATATGAATGTTTTTGTTTCTATTACAACATAAATGTATGGAAAATTATTTTTTATAGGAAGGGTCATATATCTCACCCCAATGCATTAGTTTAAGTTTTATATCGCATGTTCTCAAAGAGGTTACATGGTTAGTATCCCAAGCCCAAGAGGATAAACAGGTAGTAGACTAACCCTGGGAGGGTACACATGTAGTAACTTAAGCCCAAGAGGGTACACAAGTAGTAGTACAATCCCAAGAGGGTATAAATATTGTTATCCCAATCCCAATATGGTATATGAGTTATTATCCTAGACCTTAGAGAGTAAAAGGGATGTTATCCAAAGCCCACTATGTGATGGGAATTATGTTACAATGCCTGATTCACTAGTCTATGGTTTCTTATTATTTCACTTATTCCATATTTCTATATGTTTATGTTATAATAATGTGGACAATGTTTATTAATTAATGTTTATTCACTAATATACCATGACAAATTTTTGATCATTTGAGACTATAAGTCATTCTATTATGTCTTGTGGAAAAATTTTATTATCCAGGTTTATTTTTAATAAGATATTTCTCTCGTGATCACATTTCCTCATATTATTATGATTTAACCCTTGATGATATATTGATGAGTTTTCCACTTACTGAGCATTTGATATCACACATTTCTTATGTCCATATTCCCCAGTTTATGAAGATGAGTACGAATTATGAGAAGTCAAGAAGGGGGTTTAGTGTGGTTCGATTATGGAGAAATGTTCACATGTATCATAAAATAAGTTTCTCACATAGCTGATCGAAAATAATAATAAACCATTTGTTCATGGTATTTTGTGATTATTACGATATTTAATGTTTAAATTATATAAATAATGTTAAATAAAGATAGGTGCATCACACTTTGTTTCAAAGGTATTGCTAAAATAAAGTGATTTTTGGGTTGAATATGAGAGTGTGGGTCTAGGGTAACTTAGTTGGCATTAAAGAAGGGTTTACTTATTTTAAAAAATTATTTTAGTTATTTTTTTGTATTAGTTAGGTTATTTTTGGGGATTAATATGAGATAAATTTAGTGAAAACCCTAGGGATAAGACTAAGTATAGGATGACATCCTTGAATTTTGATAAATTTTTTAGTATGCAGTTTTCCTAGTTATTACATCCCTATATGGAAACAAGAAATTGGACAAAAAATTGGAATAGATTAACCTATAGGTAATAATCATCAAAAAATATGGTTGAGTATCAACTCTATTTTTACGCAGTTTATGATGGGTGGGCTAAAACTACACATCTAGATAGACACTCTTGGGGGAAATGATTTGGTGATTCATATACCCTTTACAAACCATTATGAAGGATTTAAATGAAAGTTGATTATGCAATATGTGACCAGTTTGGAAAGAAAACCTAATAGGAAAATGACCATATAAAACCTTGGTTAAACTGAAGGAGTGATAAGTTGATTCAATTATATCATACTTGAACCAAAAGTATCACAGGTTTAAATGAACATGTCATTAGAGAAGACAGATTAAGATTGTTTTTTCATATTCATATGATCGTTTACTCTGATTTTATAGGATCTTATCACAAACATTTTGGTATTAACATTTACCTTAGAACAATATCATGAAAGTGAAGTTATAAAATTTATGTCCATATAAACTCCTATAACCTAATAGGGAAGCATATTTGGTATAAATTATTGAGATAAAGGAAAATTTCAATACATGCCTATTATGAAGGAAATGAAGAGTCTCCTAGTATATAAGATTGTGAGGTTGATATCATATTAGAAAATATATTTTTATTTTATTATAGATCCCTTATATTATTTCACTACTAAATTAGAATTAAATTTTTTTATGACATAATTTATTTAAGGGGGAGAATGTAACACCCTAAAATTTTGGAATATATTTTTCTATTAATTAATACTATGTTTGATAGATTTATCCATGTGAAATCTTGATCTAAAATGAGTCACGACATATTAGATAAATATTATTAAGAAAATTATAGGAATAATTAAACCTCTATTAAGTAAAAAATATATTACTCAAATTAAATTTATTACATTTAGAGGACTAATAATTAACATGATTTTATATTAAAATGGATTATTCTTTCTCAAATAACAGTTTTTTAGTGTTGTATATTTTATCATAATAAATTAAATTTAACACCTTTAAAATACTATATGAAATAATATATGAATACTAATTTAATTTAAAATTTATATGAAATAATATAAAGAACATTTGAAGATTAAAAGTTTATTTTTATATAAAAGAATGTTTCATTTTTCATTTTTTTCTGTTAAAAGAAAAATTTATAAATTTTGAAATATTAATTTAATGAAATGAACCTCATTTTTTAATTTATCATGTCAAAATTAGCTTATGATGAATTTTTGGATGTTTTTTTAAATAACTTATTTTCAGGTGAATACTGAAAATATGACTTTTATTAATACTTTAGCATTTTTAACATTATCATGATCAAATAATGACATAAAACAATTATAAAAAAAATTTAATTACCATGAATGTTTTTATAGAGAAAAATGATTCATTTAAAAAAATACTATTTCTAATTTTGAAAACTCATGTTTAATATTTTGAAACTCAAGTAATCTTTTATTCTAATAAAAAACCGTTTTCACCTTTTTTGTTAAAATATATGTTCACAAGATAGCATTTGGTTTCAGATAAATTTTAAATATACATAAATCTTATTTGGTTAAAAATAAAAAATTAATTTCATAGAAATAAACAACATATATTCTTTTACCTTAATTATACTGTTCAATTATAAAAATTAACTTTTTCTAAAAATGGTTTTTACGGGGTATGCGCACTAATATTAAAATTAATTTTTATCACACTTAAAAATTTTATTTGAAAAAATATATTAAATATTTAAAATAATTATTTCCAAATAATTTAATAAGACCCATTTTATTTTTAGTCATAAAAATAAATTACTTAGGTAAAAATTAGTTACCATGGTAAAAACAAAAAAGGGTAAAAGTGAAAAAGATACGAGTAAAACAATTAAAAATATGTTTCAAACATGTGTGAAAAACAATGATTGAGATACATTCAAACATAAATCATCCTAAAATAAATTATTGTATATGTTGGCTTCACATTTTATGTGAAACATGTGATCTCTATATATTAATAGGTTATATTTATAGAAATGTCATCCCCTTCACTTATAAACGGAGCACACCTACACCTCATTTATCAACACATTCTAAATAATTAGCTCAATAAAAAATTCCATAGACTCTCCTACACTATATAATTATGTATTATAATCCTTTTTTTAACAATCAAATATTTTATGATATATTTATCTTTAAATAAATTTAATTTCTTTTATAGCTTGCGATACACGCAACCTCGAGTTTAAATGAATCGTAATATAGTACACCATTATAACCTTAAAATTATAATTAGTGTTTTTAATAATAATAACCACATTATGAAAAAATATGTATAACGTTTTTATATAATGAAAATTATTTGATTAATTTATAATAAATAAGTAATCGATTTTTATTAAAGTCATTTTATGCTTCAAAAATACATTTTCTTCAAAAATGTTTTTTATTTGTTTTTATGAGAAAATATTAAATTTTTTTATTACACATTTATAAATTGTATTTAATAAAAATTATATAATTTTTTAAATCATAATAAAAAAATTATATTAGAATTAATCTTTTAATAATTTTCTAAAATGTTTGATTTTTCAATGAACAGTGAAAAATACTGATTTTCATTGAAAAAAATATTTTCTTTTGAAGAATTAAAAAAGATATATATATATATATATTTTAAATTATTTGATATTAAAATTAGTTCACTTGAATTATTAATAATCAAATTATGGTTATTGAATCAATATTATTCTTGATTTTGGAATAAAACCATTTATACTTAAGAAGGAGTTTTTTTTGGAAAACCGCTTTTCGTTGCATTTTTATGGTTTAATTTTAAATTAAATTATACCACTTATATGAATTTAAGTTGATAAAATGGATTAAATTTTAGGAATCATAATAATTAATATAATTTAATTTTTTTAACTTATTTTTTGGTCATTAGGAATAATAACCGTAGTAAATATTTATCACCTTGGTAAAAGAGGTAAAATTGGGTTAAACCATAGGGTAAATATTTAAAATCTCTTTAATACTTTCCTTTATCTCATTTTATAGATTTATCTAAACCAAATAAATGTACAAGGAGTCAAATAATTTATTTTAAAACATTATTTTGAATTTGGGAACCAAAGATTGTCTTTTTTGAAGACAAGTTATATTTTATTCAAATTTAAAACTATTTTTGGATTTTTGAATTTAATGAAATTGTTGGAATATTAAATCCATTTTTTCATTTATAAAAAAGTATAAAAACCTTCCTTTTTTTATTATTTAACCAAAAGAATCATGGAAACTAAATCATTACTTGATTACAGTGTAAAATGACTTTTATTCTTAAATTTGGCATTTCCTAAAAATAGTTTTTCATGTGTTTTACATTCTTATATTAAAATTGATTTATTAAAATCATAAAATTGAGTGTAATAAACTTGATTCCAAATTTGTATCATAATTTTAAAATTTATTTATAAAAACACTTTTATTTTTGGTCATATAAGCATGTTATCATGGTAAAATCTATGTTATCATGATTAACATTAAAATAGGTTTAAAGTGGTTTCACTAAGAAATAATGATTATAATGTAAAAAAAACTTTCTAAAAGGTTATTATTTGAGTTTATTTATACCCTATAACATCTTATATTTTAATTTTTGGTGCCTCGTTACCACTTTACATGATTATTATTTTCTTATTATTTAATCTTTTAAGAAATTCCAAGTGTGTCCTTCCCTTAATTATAAAAGGATACAACCTATCCTCTATTCTCCACACATCATGAGCCTTATATATTAGTCAATACCTGAAAAAATAACTTCCTATATTCCATCCACACATCCTATATGTTATTTTTATGCGAAAATACCATCATTTTAAGGCTTAAGGTATAATATAAAGGAGGTTTCTCAACAAAGAGGTATAACTCTTAAACAAGTACTTCCAATTTTATTTACTCTTATATTTCTTATAAATATGTTTTAAACATTATAAAATAATGAATAAATTGTAATAAATATATTTAATTTTTATCAGGATTATTGGAAAACCATTTCCACCTCATTTTCATCATACGAAAAGTAAAAAACATCGCTTGTGTGTATGTACAACTTACCATCTCCATGTTATGGTGGAATTAATTATTCACAACCATTTTAATTTTATGGTTATGAATATTTAACTAATGAATATATATGATATTTATGACATAATTATCATCATTTAAATATAATATATCATTTACATTTTTATTCCTCCACTCGTTAAAAAATGTTAATGTTGCTTCTGCGTGTGTGTGGACCACCACATCCACGAAGCTATGTGAACCATTTTTATGTCCAAATTTCATGGATTATTATATATATGTATATAATGAATATATATGATATTTATATCATGATAAAAATTCTATATATGATGTAATCATGATCAATATGTAAGGATCGAAACCATCGAACCAAAAATTATATAAAAAAGGAAACCGTTAACTTCAGGAAACACCAATTTAAATAAATAATTATTAATAAACATTTATTAAAATGATTTAAGTGGATAATGTATGATATTAGAATAGTTATTTAATATAAGTATTATAAATTTAAATTTATTATATATGATTTTAAATTCACTTATGAGGAAATTTGAACTTGAGGTAATAGATGTCGTCTTAATTTCCACTCCATTGAGACATATTTGGTATTATGAACCTATTTTATTTTATGTGGTGTATATACTGCCCTGTTTATATATTTAACATTAATTTATAATTATTAATGGATTTTAAAGTTTCAATTATAGTTTATTCTTTCAAGGGGTTACAATTTAAAAGTTACCAAAAATGCAAAAATTTATTTTACAATCTCATTTTTTTTGGGATTGATAATATTTTTTTGTTGAAGGAATATTACAATATATACTTCATAAAATCCATTTATTTTATTATAAGAAATATATTTAAGTATTTTACAAATTTTATTCTAAATTTTTCTCCCTTAGTAAATTGAATCAATTAAATAAATTTTTAGAAAAAAAGTGAATCATATTTCTCTTATTGACCAGATATATTTTTATTCCATATCCATATTTTTTTTTCAAAATTGATTTACAAAAGTATCTTGTATTTACTAAAATTATTTATCAAGGAAATTTTATGTTATGCTTAAATTTTATGAGGTTTCAAATGAATATTTACAATCTTCTCCAAAAGGTTCATTTTCATTTTTTATTTTAAAAGTAAAAAGGAATATTTTTTAACATATATATTGTTAATGGATTTTTCCACCACAATATCCCTTTTACACCATTTATCTTATTTTATAAGTTTTTAATGGTTTTACAAAGTTAATTATGTAATGAAATATTATTTTATTATATTCACTTCCATTTTATTTATTTCTAAAAAGGAAATGAGTTTAGTATGAAACTTATATTTCTAATGAATTTATGGTAATATTTTATCTCTTATTAATTTTGTGGTTATTAAATTTATTTTAAAACATTCACTTTATTGTGATAATTTTTTATTGGAAATTACATTTCTTATAATTATTCATATTATTTTTATCATCGATATGATTATTTCCTAATCCATATACCATTTCTATATACTATTTTTACTATAAATATTATTTGATTAACTGGGGAAATATTGATATTCCATATTATTTACTTAATATAGATCTTTGTTGATAAGGTATGTTGTTTATAAATTAAATTTATCATTTAATACATGAGGAATACATTAGACATTTAGTGATGGGTGTGACCTAGTTACAGATAGTCCTTCAATGCATTGAATATTATCATGAGACAAACTAGTTATCCAAACTTATTAAATGAGTATTTAGTGTATACCTACCCATCGATTAAACTATCTTAGCATAAGGAATTGACTGTAAATATATCATGATGATTGAGATTATGATGTCCAATATTAATTATTTCCATCATTGAGAATTCAATTATTATTAAGCATGAGAATAATTCAGTTATATTATCCATGGATTAATTTAATTCTCAAGTTAATTATTATATGGATTGAATTTTCCATTATTTAACTTTTCATATTGATTATGCATTATTTATTAATGGTAGCTTCTGATGTACATAACCCAAATGGGAATTTGAACCCAATTTTTTTTCCTTTTCCTAGGATATGAAGAATGATATTATGAATAATATCAATGATTTGATAATGTTTCTTATTCTATGTTTTTCTATATTTATAATGTAATATAAGAATCATGTATTATATAGTTTTCTAGGTTTTCTAAACTGATCAATCCTGCATGGAAAGATCCCTTGTATCTCGTACCAATGTAATAAAGTAAACACCATATATGGGTTACTAGAATCAGGTTTATATAGTTGGTATTAAAGTAAGTTTAGTAGAAACCTTGGGGGATATATTTTAAAAGAACATACCTAACATGAGAATTATGAAAATCTCATATAATATTTTAGAAAATTTACTATTATGGAGTTTTTTATTTTATAGTTCAACATTAATAATGATTATGAGATAAATCAGTGTGTAAAGTTATTTAGTAATGGATCCTAATAAAAGAAAGGGAATCAAAACCCATAGTCAATGTATGGATTCCCCTATTGAGAAAGATAATATAAATAGTGTTTGAAATTAGATGATCATGGTAATATTAGGGAAAATGACTCAGGTTATAATGAATAACCTTGATCATATAGAGAAACCTATTGTTCTATAGTGTCATTGACCCATTTTGGATCACTTCATGTGAACAAAATTCTCTATATTTTAATGGAAATATTAATCAATTGGTATATTAACAATGGTTTAAGTCTCTTGAAAAATATATTCCATGATTTGGGAAGTAATGAAAGTGAAAAAATTATTTTTAAGTGTATTTTTTGAGAGTATATGGAAATCAATGGTCTTCATTTATCCATGACCCTAATGTGGTTGAAGAAATAGAAAGAATATAATAAATAAATTTTAAATTGATATTATTTTAGAAATACATACCTAAATAACAATGAGCTGAAATGGAGAGGAATTTCCTCACTTTGAATAAAAAGGAAGAAAAAGGTGTAGTAGAGCATGGGGGTAACTTTACAAGATCATACAGACATGTTGTGGACTATATATGTAACTCGAAAAGAAATATTTTCCATTTCTACAACGGGCTTAAGATAAGTCTCCAAAAGGGACCTATTTTTTAATCATTTTCAATATATGATGATATACTATCAAGAATCAATAAGAACAATAAATATTATTCTATATCTAATATATTTAAGGGGAATCCATAGAAGAAAATACCAGATGATCACTAAGAAAAAGTTAACACATCAAAAAAGAAGAAGGGAATGAAGAAATTTGCATCATGTAAAAATTATGGAAAGAAACATATTGGAAAATGATTGAAGGGACTGATTATTTTTTAAAAGTGTGAAGATAAGGGTCATCTATCTTATGAATGTAAGGAAAAGAAATAAACCACTAATATCTGATGTATTAACTATAAAGGGTTGAGGAATTATTGAAACCAATGACCCCAATATTAATGTAAATTACCATAGAATAAGGCAAGAGGATAATTTAAATCATATTTAATTACTATAGTTGATACGGAAGTTCCTAGTAATGCGGTGAATGGTACACCTATCATCAATTATAAAAGGTCAAATGCTTTATTTGATTATAATTATACCCACTCTTTCATATTTGAATAATTTTCTAAGGGTATCACATCACCACCTCAATGTATATATGTTGATATGGAATTGAAAACTTCTAATGGTAGGATAATCGCATACCAAGTCTATATATTCTATCTAATAGAATATTTTGGGCATGTTATTCCTAAAAATATTTTTATTATACCTCTAGTTGAATTTGATGTAATTTTGTGAATGGATTGATTCTCTCAGTATAGATCCCATGTAAATGGTTGAATAATGGAATTTACATTTGATATTATGAATCAACCTATGATAGTACATCAGTGTGGGAATAAAACTAAAATTCCAATGGAAATCACTTCCATCATATAGTTTTTAATACCTATTAATGAGGGATATTTATATCATATGGTCTAATAGAAAATCAATATTTGGGACATGCCTATTGTACAAGATTTTTTTTTGTGTTTCCAGAAGAGTTGTATAGTATTTACCTGAATCTTAAAGTTGAGTTTTCAATAAAACTCATACCTAGTGTTACACCTATTTCAATGAATACATATATAATGGACCCTATTGAGTTGTAATAATTGAGGGAGAAACTAAATGATAACATTGATGAGGGATTCATTCATTATAGTGATTCATTATGGGTGCACCAATTCTTTTTGTTAAGAAGAAATATGGATCAATGCATATTTTCACTGATCATTGGTATATTTACAAGATCAATATTATGAAAAAGTATCCCTTACCTTGGATGAATGATATATTTGATCAATCATGAGGAGGTTAATATTTTTCCAAGATTGTTATTTGATCTATATATCATTATCTAATGGTCAAGAAGGAGGATGAACTCAAGATAGCCTTCTGTATGTGGTATGGTCATTATGAATTTATAGTAATTACATTTAGACTTACCAATTATCCATGAATCTTCATGTATTTAATGAATAGAATATTTAATGAATACCTTAATTAGTTTGTGAAAGATTTTATAGATGATATTTTTATATATTAGAACTGTAATAAAGAGAAAGAATAACTTTTTAGTATTGTGATGATCACTCTAAGGAAAGATAATATATATGAAAAATTTACCAAGTTTGAAATTTGGCTAAAAAATTCTCATTTTTGGTCATATAATTTCATGTGAGGGTATATCAGTGGACCCTTCAAAGATGAAATATATTAAGAAATAGACTAGAACTACAACAATAATCCAGATTTATATTTTTCTTAGGTTGGATGGATATTATAAATGATTTGTGAGATATTTCACATTATTATCTAATATACTCACCAAGTTGACTAAAAATCGGGTTAAGTTCTTCCGAAAAAATGAATTAGAGGAGAATTTCAAACAATCAAAGATAATTTTTGTTAGTGTTCCTATTCTTAGACTTCCCTATAGTAGAGAAAGGTTTAAAATATTTAGTTTTACATCAAAGGAGAGACTGGTATGTTTTATTATGATGAATAATATGGTGATTTCTTATTCCTCTCTCCAAATGAAAATTTATTAGAATAATTAACCAACTCATGATTTTGAGATGGTAGTGATAATTGTTTTCATTTAAGATATGGAGGAACTATCAATATGGTGAAATGTGTGATATATGTATTGATCATAAAATCAAAAAGTATATATTTATAGATAAAGACATGAATATGCTCTATATAATATGATTTTAGCTGATCAAATATTATGACTACTCAATACATTACCACACTGGAAAGGAAAACATGGGGGATGATACTCTGATCAAAAAATACCACACTAGTTCATCTATGATGAGGATTAAAAGAGATCCGATATTTATAAATTTATAAAATATGGATCTTGAAATCCTAAGAAAGGGGATAGATCTTATCTTTCCTAGATAAATGTTTAACCATCCATCCATGATAGGATTAAGAAGGCACATAAGGAAGACGTGGAATTACTGAAGAAGGCGAGGAAGGCTACTAAGTTCAATAATGAACATTCTATAATGATAAGGTTCCGAGACTGTTCATGTGTTCCATCAATACTAGATTTGAAGGATTTATTAGTTGAAGCTCATAGTTTATCTTTCTTTATTAATATTAGATGTAATAAGATTTATAAAGATATAAAAGAGTATTTTTGGTGGGATAACATTTAAATTGATATTTCATAGTATGTATCCTGATGCATGGTGTTTCAAAAAATTAAGGCTGAGAAATACAAGTCTAAGGGGGATGTTACAACCATTACCCATAAAAAATAGAAATGAGAAAACATTACCATGGATTTCACCACTAGAATCCCCAAAAAATATAAAGTCCATAATTTACTTTGGGTTTTAGTTGATCACCTTAAGAAGTTAGTACACTTCATTATATTAGATAAGATTTATTTCTTGATCTTATTACTTGATTATACATGAAGGAAGTTGCGATATTTCATGGAGTACCACTCTCAATCATTTCTAATTATCATTCAAGTTTTACCTAGAAGTTTTGGATAAGTCTTCAGATGAATATAGATAAAAATTTGAGTTTTAACAATACTTATCATCCTTATATAGATGGTCATTCTGAGAGGACCATTAAAAATCTAGAATACATGTTTATAGATTTCCCTATGGATTTCAAAGGTGGTTGGGATCAATAAATTTCTTTGGTATAATTTTCTTATGAAAATAGATGACACTTGAGAATTCAGATGGATTCTTTTGAAGACCTATATTGAAGGTAGTATAGAACTCTAATATTTTTGGATGAAGTTAGATAAATAAAGTTATTGATACCTTATATAGCTAAGGAAATGGTAGATAAGGTTAGATCCATTCAATAGCACATAAGGGCAGATCAAAGTTGAGAAAAATGTTATGCTGATAATCATCAGTGAAATCTATAGTTTGAAGTTAGTGACAAGGTATTTATATGAACATTCCCTTGGAAGAAGGTTATTATATTTAGAAAAAGGAAATATGATCCCTAGATATATCGGTCTCTTCAAAATTATGGATCATATTGGGATGGTATCTTATCGTTTTCTACTTTTATTGAATTTCTCTCATGTTCATGATGTATTTTATGTATCGATCATGAGGAAGTACATTCTTGATCCTTCATATGCACTAAAATCAAAGGTCATACCACTATAGAAAGATCCATCTTATTAAGTATAAATAGTGTATATTTTTGATTATAGAGATAAAGTGATATAGAATGAGTCCTCTAACCTCATTAATGTTTTATGGTGAAATCATAAAATTGAGGAAGCTATGTGGGAACCTAAGGTTATGATGAGGGAAAATTTACCTTAGTTTTTTGTATCAGAGTGATGGAATTTTTAGGGAAACGTTATTATAAGGGGGTGGAATGTAACAATCTAATATTTTATGATATTTTTCTCTTAAACTAAATTTAATTTCTTCAATAGATTGCGATACATGCAACCCCAAGTCAAAATAAACCCTAATATAGTATATAATTATAACTGAACTATTAAAATTAGTGATATGAATAAGAATAAACACATTATAAAAAAAATATGTATAAATGTTTTATAAAATACAATTTTATTTATTTATTTATAATAAAAAAGTACTTAGATTTCAGTAAAGTCATTTTATACTCTAAATATACATTTTCTTTAAAAATGGATTTTATTTCTTTTTATGAGAAAATATTATAATTAATTTATTCCAATTTTATAAATTTTATTTGATAAAAATTATTTATTTTTTTAAATAATCATATCAAAATTATCTTTGAATTATTTTATTACAATTTTCTATAAGGTTTTATTTCTAGATGAATAGTGAAAAATACCAATTTTTATTGAAATCTATCTTTTCGTTTCATGTATTTTAATAAATATATTTCATTTAATAATTGTTTTAATGTAAAATTAATTAATTTATATTATTAATAATGTAATTAACTTAATTTTAATCAATATTATGATTTATTTTGGTATAAAAAACTTTTCATACTCAAGAAGACATTTTTTCTGGAAAACCATTTTTCATCACGTTTTGCTGGTTTAATTTTAAATTAAATCATTCTACTTACATGAATTGAATTTGTTAAAATGGATTCAATATTTTGAATCATAATAATTGATAAAATTTAATTATGCCAACTTAATTGTTTTGCATTATGAATCGTAACCATTGTAATTCTTTATCACCTTAGAAAAGAGGTAAAATTGGGTTAAACAACAGGATAAAGCTTTAAAATATCTCCAACACTTTAATTTATCAAATTATATGGGTTTTTTTGGAAAAAATATATGTATAAGGAGTTAAATAATTCATTTTCAAACATTATTTTGAATTTTCTAACCCAATATTGTTTTTTTGTGAAGATAAGTTATATTTTATTCAAATTAAAAACTATTGTTGGGTCTTTGAATTTAATGGCATGGTTGAAATATTATATTTAGTTTTCGATTTCTCCAAAATTCTAAAAATATTAATTAATTTATCATTTATCTAAATAATTTCATGTAAACCAAATTAATAAGAGATTTCAAGGTAAAATGATTTTTACACTTAAATATGGTATTCCTTAAAAACTGTTTTCATGAATTTTACAATCATATATTAAAGCTAATTTATTACTTACATATTAATTGATTATGGTAAAATGGATTTAAAATTTTAATCATAATTTTTTTAGAATACCACTTTTATTTTTCATCATATAATTATGTTATCATTGTAAAAGTTAAGTTATCACATTTAATATTAAACTGGGTCTAAAGTGGTTTAACTAAGATATAAGGCTTAAAATGTAACTAAAACTTGAAAAAATGTGATTTCTTGAGTTTTTTTATACTCTATAACATCTCATATTTTAATTTGAGTTTCTTTTGTTCCACTTTACATGATTATATTGTTTATATTATTTAATCTTTTAAGACATTCCAAGTGTGTAATTTCCCTCCCTTATAAAAGGATACCATCTGTCCTATCTTATCTACACTTAATAATAATTCTATATTAGATATTGACTAACATAATAACTTCTTATATTCATTCACCACATCCTAGAACATTTGGTTTTACCAAAATACCATCCAGTAAAGGATTAAGGTATAAGCTAAAGGAGGTTTCTCAACAAAGAGGTATAACTCTTAACCAAGTACTTTCAATATTATTTATTATTATTATTCTTCCTCTAAATCCATTGGACCTATCCTGAAATAAAAACTCCATTATCATTAATATATTAATATGTTATTTTGTTCATGGGAAAACTATTTTCACCTCTTTTATATCCTATGGAAATTGAAAACATTTTTATACGTACGTACAACTTACCGCCTCCATGTACCTGTGTAATTAAATTTTCATCACCATTTTACTTATATGGCTATAAATATGGAACTTTTCTTGTCCCCATCACCCCAAAGGTACCACTTATTGTCTAAAAATTAAGGAATATTTATAATGCCAACTTAGTCTTTCCTCTAATAGGCCACATGCAGGATACTAACACCAAGGGTATTATATACAAGTAGATGGAAGACATTACTCTATAATATTTTAAAATTAACAGATAAGATGAGAATAAAAAACAAAAAAATTATACTCAAAATATAATTAAATAGGATACAAAATAAATGAATGTACTTATATACAACTGAAATAATTTAAAATACTAAAACAATCCTAAAAAACGACCATGAAGATCTAACTGCTCATGAAAAAATCATTGAACTAGAAAAGTCCAAATCAATATCCGAACATCTCTTAATGACCTGAAAAATATTTTATATATATGTAGAGTGAGAATAAAATGTATATTCAGTATAATACTCTATTCATACTCATGATAAAAATGTGAAATAAGTATACTAAAGACCAGTGAGTAAATGAACGAGACACACTCATCACTTAAACAAGTTTTATATTTTCTCCTATCCTCACTGTGGATCACTCACCAAGTATCACATACAAATAATCATGAAATATCCAATATAATATCAAATTAAGGTACCTATCCAGTACTTTTCCACTGGTTTTATGATCTTCCCAAACGTTTCACATCTCGAGCTATCTCTCTTCAAAATTAAGCCACCCTAAAGACACCTTAGCTAATATAGGCCAACCCAAAGACACATGGGATTAATTAATATATCATTCAATATAAGTGTAATATCATATCATCATCCAAAATATATCTCTACATAGTAACCACATTGTTTATTAGATCCACAAAAAACAACACTTCATGTATTACGCCTCAAGACATTATAAACCATACACAATATGCCTATAATAACCATTGGAATGAAATATCTGGAGATACATGTGTTTGAAATAAGAAAAATTCATTACAAACCTATAAAAAAATATACGGTTAAAGATAAACACTACAAATACTAGCACGTCATACTATCGGTATAATAGTGTAGGTTCATAGGGGTAGTCAACCATCCATTCCTCAACAACCTGAATTTTCGGGAAAAAACCTCCCAGAGTCCACTGGATGTCCGTCACCATACCGACATGGGTGGGGAAGTGCATGAAATCAAAAATAATACATGATATACATAAATATCATAAAAAACTATAATTAACTACCGAACCTTAGACTCATTTTTCATTAATTCCACACAAGAACCCTGACTACCATTACTAAGGCCTAGGTATCAAATAAGCATATAAGCATAAAACTTAATTTTAATTAATTAATTTATTATTTCATATATTAATATTTTAATACTTTTTATCCAATTTCTAACAAAAGTATTAATTATTTAATTGCATTATCATGTATATCATTATCATAAATCAAGCATCAAGACCCCACCCCTTTTCCATTAATTTATTTATCATTTCATAAAATTCGGGGTACTCAAGGACTCAACCCAAGATACCACATAAAACAGTCACTCATAGTACATAATATCAAACTAATTCCCATAGTTGGAAATTGATTATAAAAATAATAACTAGCCATTGAAAATTAGTAAAGCATTGAACAAGAAGAAAGTGTTGATGAATAAGCCCTACTCTAAACACATCCCAATGGTTGTAGTGTCTTCCGCAATAATACTACACATCATATCACATTTGGAATCCCATGCAACCATATTCCTCATAATCGACTTCCTGTTCCACCATCACAACCTCAATAATCCTTTCCCATGTCCTTAATATAACTAGAACCTCGTTCCACTATCATATCCTCAAGGAATCCCCACCCATATCATCACTATAACAGACACCGCATGTCACCATCATATCCTCAGGCATCCCCACCCATTATTCTAACTGTACAAGGTTATCATTCAATCACATCAAGGATTTGAATCCATAGATATTAAATACATATTTAAACGTATTATTCCATGCATAATTTTAAAGGAAACTTTTGCCAAAAAAAAGAAGGCATTAAAACCATTATCAAACAACATTGGACTGTCATAGCCCTAAAGCAATGATTTAGGTAATCATTAAAATAACATTACAATATTTAATTAACCTATTAATTTATTAATTAATGTGAATAAATCTATCCTTACAAATTTCCATAGCTAAATATTATTTGTTTAATATTGAATTCTACTTTAAGTTTCTTTTTCATTATAAAAAATCAAGACAATTATTATTTCAAAATGCCACACTCATTATAATAAAGAATTACTAGATTTAAATTTTTATTTAATATACAACATATCGACCATGATTAACTACTATTAAAATATATAACACACTATCTAGTAAATCTTAGAGGCATAAAAATATATATCTCAAAATCATACGATTAGACATCCCAAACATTTCAACAAGAATATTAATATTTCTACATACTATAAAATTTTCATTTCATGAATTTATTACGATCATGAAATAATAATATTTAATAATGATTAAATTTATATGCATGTATTAATATTATTTATAAAAATAATAATAAGAATATCACATGTGACAATCTCCATTTCAATTCCATAATATATAGGTTTATTGAATAATTCTCACCAATTTTATTTAAATAATTTAACGTTATAGCATAACATTATTTTTCTCTCTCTATTTAATAATTATAGAACTGTTATATTTAATATTTAACAAGGAAATAATTATTTTCCCTTTATTCTAATAATATCACATATTATCAAACACTATTATCTACTAAATTTAATAAACCATTTATCACCATTGTTGAAATTATTATCAAGAATATTTGTTTCAAGAATAAATTTCTAGATTCTAAGGTATCATTACTTATCATTTTCATGAAATATTATTTCTAATTCAATTATAGAAATTAAATAATAATAGGTTAACCATTTCTTTTGAGATGTAAATCTCTATTTCATTGCTAGGAATAATATTTGCACATTAATTCCATAACATGAAACTTTAGTATTATCAGAAGAAAAAATGTACTATTTAAATTAAAAATTCATTCAAAATTATATAATTAATAATATTTTATCAAAATAATTATATAACATGAAATTGAATATCCTCATTTTTAATTTCCAATTTATCACATATTAATTCCCCAAGTGATTATTTTCTAGATTATTATCTCATTATGGTTAATCACATTCATCTAAATAGAGGAGTTTAAATAATTATAATTCAATATTTTCATAATATTAATTAAGGAGAAGCATCATATCCCCATACTTGGTGTTTTCTCTTATAATTAATTGCACCCAAAATAGAGGAGAGAGAGAGATAATTATTCATCTTGGAAACACATACTTTGTGCGTGAAGTAGAAGCTTATATAAACTATAGATAGATTTTTAAGATTCCATAGGAGAATTTTAGATAATCTATACTTGAGAAATGAATAAAGACATGAATTAGGAGGATCTAGTATTTTTAATTACATAAATAAAATATCTATACAAAACATTAATATGTCATTAAATCCATATTTAAATTGATTCCATAAAAGTCTCATTTAAAAATTCCAAGTTAAGAAAAGTCAAATATCACATTTAATACTATTAACCAATACAAAAACCACCTGCTTCCAAATTAAATTCATTTAATTTACACTTAAAATTATTTATAGAATATTCTAGGATAGAAAACTGGAGTTTTAAAATATTTACACTACCCATACACAAGGGGCATACACAGTTTACGTGTAACATGGTTTTATCCTTATGAGGTTGGTTACCCTTATGTGAGCATAAGTAACTCAGTAGGAATCTTACGTAGGCTTTAAAACTCATGGGTTACCCTTAAAAAACCAACATTTTACCCTTACATAGGTATTGTAAATTAGGGGTGAAACTTATGCGAGCTGAGGAAGGATGACTTAACATTATGCAGTGGAGAAGATACCCTTATGAAACCTTTGTAAACTAGATCTTACCTATAAAAAGTTCTTGATCCACCCTTAGATAACTAAAAATATACCCTTATATAGAAAATAGGATTAACATCTTACCTTTATTAAAGATCTAGAAATAGTAGCTGGCCTTTATCCCACAATCTATAATTAAGTGTTTCCCTTACACAGAAGCATGTTCATGCATAATGGTAAGAATAACTTTAGAAATATTAAATTTCCATTTATAAAAACTTATAAATAATTAAGAAAAGTGCTTATTATATCTTCCAAAATCTCAGAAACACTTCTAAAATTTTAGAATCATTTTTAAGAACTTCCAAAATTATTTTCCAATAAACTTTTAAAAAATATAAATTACTTCCATATTTTTTAAAACCATTTAAAAACCTCTTCATAATTTTTTTTAAAACAACTTATAAATTTATAAATATTCTCCCTAACCACTGGATACCCCAAAATAAAAAATAGTAAGGGCTCTAAAAAATATGGACCCTTACATTAGATATCTCTCAAAAAGTTTTTTTCTTTAATAATTAAAACGAAATTGAGTTGTAGAGGGAAGATATGTGGGATAGATCAACCACCCCATGATATACCTCTAAAGGTTTCAATATATTTGAAACACAATAACCACTAGAGGAAAAGTGTATATCTACAAAATACTTTTAAATAGTTTCAAAACAATATCTTAAGGGATATACCTCAAAAAAATGAATGAGTCAACATACATAACCAAAAGTAAAAATAAAAATCTTTATATATCAAATAAAAATAATAATATTAAAACAATAATTTAGAAGGAAAAATTTAAAAATAAACACTTCATGTTAATTAAAAAAATGTAAACTAAACTCTATTTGGGAGAAAATAACTTTATCTTCATCTTTTCAACAATTTTACTTAGGCATGAAATCAAATGAAATTTTATACATTATTTATTCTCATTTATCAATCTAGTTAACTTAATACATAACATTTAGGATATATCATGTTTAACATGTCATGAGTAAGATTATATTAGAATGTTTTCATATTAATTTAATAATATTAATAAATGTTATACTTACAATAATTCATTAAGTTATTCTAGTTAAGGAGTTCAAAATATAATCACATTTTCCCAAATATTACCCTCTTTCTAGACATGTATCCAAACATTTCACATTAAAACTTATTAAATTGAAAAACTTACTGATAATTTTTTTCATAAATTCTCTTTTGTTTATAATATATCAAGTTAATAAATATTAAAATGAAAATTCATTTAAATATTTCTTCATAAAAAGTTATTTATAAAAATATTATTTGATGAAAAAACTTTCAAAACATTATCAAAAATGATTTTTAAAATAAATACAGTTTCATGGAAGAATTAAAAGTTTTTGTTCAAGAAAACATTCTCTCAAAAAATAAATATTTCCAAGAGGGTCTCACTGAATATTTTTATACAACATAAAGAAAAATTACAAGGATAACATACTCTGAGTAATTTTTTTATTTTCCAAAAACATTTCATAATTAACACAAGTTCAATGATAACTCATGTAAATTTGAAAGTTACATTCTTTAATAAAATCATTTTTATTCAACTAACAAAAATATACTATGCTCTTTAGAAAATTAATATTAATAAACATAACTTATAAAACAAAGAGAAATCAATTTTAACATATGAATTGCAACATAAACAAAACATGAGGTTGAAACCATTTATTTTATCCATCTTTAAAACTTTTTCCAAGTTTGTTAGAAAAATTATTTACCAAGAGCACACACATGTAAAAGATATAAAGGATATAATGTCCCAATTTATATTTACCATTCACCATTGATACATTCCATTTATTCAATAGTTTTCAAATTAACATCACATAACATTCTCTAACCATCAAAAGCACCAATATCAACATAAATAGAGATTACACAAGTATACAAAACAAAGGAACACATCCACCACACCATGATATTATCTGATTTGGGAGACATGTACTCACCTACATAGTTTTAAAATATTTCATAACATAATAAATCATGATGGGTAAAGCTTACCATCTCTTTGTATTGTCATGTCCATAACACACGCATTACCAGTACAAGGAAAATTTATTCTGGGGATGTAAGTGCACAAGGCCAAAGACACATCAGAAAAGAATCCACATGAACAACCCACCAAATATAATAATTTAATTTAGAATAGATAAAGTAATTAATCCAACATTATAAAGAAATAAATTAATTAAAGATTATAATATTCTCCTTTCCCAAACAAGGTCCAATATCATCTAGAACGAGTGAATAATATATTGATTAAAAAAAGGAAGATATACAAAAAATCCTTTCCCCTAGAAATAATCTCCACTACACTGGACCTGAGAGAAGAGTAAAGGATACATATGATGATAATAACCCCTAACCTAGTTCAAACTAGGGCCCAAGGAGAGAGTGATATAATTATATGAACAAGGTAAAAAAAACCCTTTCCCTAGACCACATCTCCATCTCAAAACTAGGCCTAAGGAATGAGTTATACTTACTATATGTAGAGGAAATTAGGTGTGGTTTGGAAACTAATAGGTTGAAATGGTACAAAAAATAATGGCTCAAGGATTAAAGAGTTGGGTTTCAATTTAGTGAACAAGGAAGTTTCTCTACACTGATTTTGAAGGGACAACAATAAAATAATGATGATAAACATGTTTATTCACTTAAATGGGATGACAATAAAAGGGTTTTGTGTTTAACAAGGCGATTCAAATGTATCACCACACATATATACCAGATCTCAAAAAAATTATAATGTTGGAAAATATTCAATGGCCTAAGATCCACCTTTATAGAAAAAAGATACTCATCCTGAAAACTGATATTAGAACATCCCCCCCCCCCAAAATAGACAATTCATCATAAACTCTGTGGAATAAGAATCACCACTATGGAGATGACTCACACAAAACCTTAACAAAAAAAGAAACATAATGATATCTCTCCAAGCATGATTTAAAACAAATCCTATCACCACATCCTCCTTTCAAACCTCTATCCCATGATCTGAAACAGAGCCCCCTGACTTCTATAGACTCTAAAACTAGTAAACTTAGAGTATACTCCTCTAGGTATTTTCATCTAACTCTCTAGTATGTGGTGATTTTATAACAAAACTCATTGAAGGAATTTTCTATGAACCTGATGGGGATATTGACCTAGATCTACTCTTGAAAAAGAACAAACATTAGGGACTCCAAACCTGAGACACAAATTACTTAAGGTTAATTAGTTACTTCATTTTTTAGAAATTCTCCCATCATCTACCCAAGTTCAAAAGTAGGTGCATACTAACTTGATGAATTATCCTTTCCTAGGTTTTTAACCCCACAAGTAGCATTAGTTCACTTATTGTATCCATTAAACTCAAATATCCTTGCAACAAATAACATGGGTTTCTAAAATATCATGTCCAAGCTAGTCTCCCTTATTTAAATCATGTACTAATCTTTGATGATACTATTTCACTACTAACCCATGTATCTTCACCGATGACTAAATCCAAAATCCACCCTAAATCTCAACTATCACCTTTGATACCACTCTATCATGACCCACTTCCCCTAAAGAAACTCCTCCGGGGATGACAATGGAGGAAGAGTGATAATGAATTACAAATACCACTTCTAATAAGTCAAATATTGGAGACTAGCATGAAGGGTATAACATACACACATTTGAAATAAATTACCCTCTAAAATTTAAAAATCAATAAATAATATAAGTAAAACAACCAAACAACTCCCATTAATAATAAAATTAAATAACCACACAAGTACATTCATGTAATTACATACAATGAAATTTACTAAAAACACTAAACTATATCCTTAACAGTGACCATGTAGATCTAACAGATCCTAAATAACTACATGACATTTAAAATTCTAGATTTATCACCAACGAGCTCTTACTGACCCAAAAAATAGTTTATATATAAGAAGGGTGAGCATAGATTGTTTTCTCAGAAGGATCCTTCGTACAACCTCTCATAAAAAATGTGAAAGAAGCATACTAAATCCCAATTACTAAAAAAATGAAACCAAATCATAACCTAAATAGGTTTAGTAGTATTTCCCTTCATCACTATAGATCACTCACCATATAATCTATACAAGTAATAATATAATATCCAACATAAAATCAAATTAAGGTTCCCCACTACCACTTCCCAACTTGTTTCCCAATCTTCCCCAAAATTTCTTATCCTGATCCATATCAATCTAAAATTAAGATATCCCAAAGAAACTTGGGATAATATAGGCCATCCTAAAGACACTTGAGATAAGGTAATTTATCATAAACTTCATGCATCACATCATATTATAATTCCAACCACATATCCACATAATAACCAAGTATTTTTTTGAAAACACCATAGCTTTTACATCGTGTATTATACCTCAAACCATCACAAACCATACACAACATACCTATAATAACCATTAGGATACCATATATAGAGATACATATGTCTGAAATAACCAAAATCTATTACAGACCTCCATACACATATATGGTTAAATTTAATAGCCATGTATACTAATACATAATACTACAAGGAGAAGAGAGTGAGGAAAGAAGGGATAGTCAACCATTTATTCTGCAACAACTTGGATGTTTGGGAAAAACCCCTCCTAGATTCCATTGAGTTTCAGTCTTCTTATTGACATGGGTATGGTATCATATGAAATCAAAAAACATAAATTATATATATAAATCCCATAACCAAACTAAGGGAAACTACTTATCCTTAGAGTCATATTTTGCTAACGTCGCACATGTTCCATGGATTCCACTACTAAGGCCTAGGTATAAAATAATAATACAAGAATGAATCTTTATTTTAATTAACTAATTAATTAACCATTAATTAATTATTTCATAGATTAACATTTTATCCTTTTAATACAAGTTCTAGAAAAACAATTAACTATTTTCTTGTATTTTAAAGTATTTCATCATCATAAAGTAAGAATTAATAACCAACCCTATTCTTTAATATATTAATTTATTATTTCGTAAACTTCTGGGTACTATAGGACTCATCCCAAGCTACCACATAAAAGATGCACTCATAGTGAATAGTATGAAACTACCACCCATAGTTATAAACTGATTATATAAATAATAACTTTCCACTGACCATCATATAAGCATTAATAAAAAAGTGTAAATGAGCAAGCCCTACTTTGAACTCATACCAATGGTCTCAGTGCACTCCCAAACACTACTGTACATCATATCACATATAAAATCCCATGCCACCATCACCACCATAAGAAACACCCCATTCTACCATCATATCCTTGGGAATCCCTACCCATATCATTACAATAACCAATACCTTGTTCCACCATCATGACCTCATGAATCCCTCCCCATATCATCACCATAGTCAACACTATATTCCACCATCACTACCTCACGTATCCCCACCCATTATTCCAACCATACAGGGTTATCATTCAATCTCATCAAGGAACTAAGTACATAGAGATTAAATATCATTTAAATGTATTATTCTACAAAGAATTTAGAAGGAAACTATGAAAAAAACAAGGTATTATATCCTTTATCAGAAAACATCATGCTCACTCATCCCCAAAGTAATGATTTGATAAATCATTAAATTTACATTACCATATTTAATTAATCAATTAATTTAACAATTAATCTTAGCATGTCTATCCTTAACAAATTTCAAATCTAAATATTATTTGTTTAATATGGTGTTCTACCATAAGCTTATTTTTTATCATAAAGAATATTTATGATTATTATTTCAACATGCCTATTTTATTGTAACAAAGAATTACCAGGATTATGTTTTTATTTAATATCCAAGAATATCATCTATTCTTAACAACTATAATAATAGATAACACACTATCTAGTAAATCTCAATGGAAACAAAAAAAATCTCAAAATTATGTGATCACCCATCCCAAATATTTCAACAATAATATTAATATTTCCACATGCAATAATATTAAAATTTTAATAATTTATTACAATCATGCGATAACCATCTATAAGCATGATTAAAGTTCTACGCATGAAATAATATTCTTAAGTAAAAGAATAAAAATAATATTACATGTGAAATTATCTATTTCAACATCCTAATATATAGAAAAATTTAATAATTATCATAAATATTATTTAATCAGTTTAACACCAAAACATACACTTATTTGTTTCTATCTCTTGAATTATTCCAAAACAATTATCTTTAATCTAGAACTTGAAAATACTTATTTTACTTTTCTTTTGATAATATTATGGAATATAAAAAATTATTATCTACTACATGTAATAAGTCATTAATCACCATTGAATAAATTATTATCAATAATATTTATTTTAAGAAGTAATTTCGAGATTATAAGGTAACTTTATTTATCCTCAGCATGAAATAGTATTTCTAATTAAATTTTGGAAATTGAACAATAAGTTAACTATATTATTTAAGTAGTGGGAATATATTTAATTTCTTGAAATAATGGTAACACATTAATTCTGTTACATGAAATTACTGTATTATTAGAAACAAAATTATATTGTATAAATTAAACATCCATTCAAAATTCTATAATTAATAATATCTCATTGATATAATTACATAATATTTAATTTATCCTCCTCTTTTATAATTTATAGATTATGACATATTCATTCCTCATATGATTATTTTATAGATTGTTATCTAATTATGTTTAATCATATTTATCTAAATTGATGAGTATAAAGCATGATAATTTCACATTTACTCAATATAAATTAAATAGAAATATCAGATCCCCTACCTAGTGTTTTTATATTATAAGTCATTACACAAAAAATAGAGATAAAGATAGATAAGTATTCATATTGTAAAAAAACTTAGTGTGTGAGGGAGAAGCTCAGATCAATTGTGGATGCATTTTTAAGATTCTATAAGAGGATTCAAGATAATCCAGACTTGATAAATTAAATAAAAACCCAAACTGGGAAGATTTGGTATTTTAGAATACAAAAATATAGTATCCATGAGGAAAATTTATTTCACATTAAATCTATATTAAAATAGATTGCATAAAAGAATCATCTAAATCTTCAAAATTAGGAAAAGTAAAATATACCATTGAATACTTGAGAGGACCAGAGGGTATCATTAATTCTCTATAGGTCTATGAAAAACAACAATTTATAAAAATCAAACTATGCTACCTAATTAATTTAAATGAGTATAAAATAAGGACATGATTTATCTACAGATATGGTGAAATTAGTTTGATTAGGATTTAAAAATATTTTATTTTGTTAATTTAAATAAAGTGGTTTGAAAAGTTGAGTTTGATTTGATATTGAGAAAATGAAATAAAAACAAATAATATTAATTGGTTTGTGATCATATTTGAAAAGCATGCCTTGGTTTTGTAGTTTTAGGGTTTATGTGAAATTAGATTTAATAAAATAGATTTATTAATTCATGATGGGTGTTGGATTTAAGATGAGAAAGATCCAATGGTCCTGGTATCCCATCCTCAATGTTCCAATACCATATTTCCCTTGGTTCATTAATTTAGTGTTTTTCCAAATCAAATTTGTATCGATACCATATTTAAACCTGATTTCCCATAAATTCGACAATGGTCATGCCTCATTTAGGGTTGTTAGCTTCAGAATTTTAAAGTACCTTTTAGATTTAAATATCAATGGTCATGATAAAATAAAAATAAATTAATTGTAAATTGATTGAAGAAATCACGAAAACCAAATACATAAATAGTGGAAAAGAAATAAATAAAAAAACACCTTACTCCTAATATTACATAACCCAAAAATAATGAAAGTTTAATCCATCATCCGAGTGATTAGAGGATTATAGGGAAAGTGAAAAGAAAATGAAAGAATAAATAAAAGGGATATGAACTTGTGGAGGGACCTGCACAACACAGCTTCTCACTCCAAGATTTGGTATCCATATCTCTTCAACAAAAGTATGTATACTTCTATTTATAGGCTCTATATGGGCTCCGATATTAATGAATTTAATAAATGAATGGTCGAAAAGTGGTTCATGGAAGGTAACATTTCAAATATTTCATCCAAAATCAATGATAAATTGAATAAGTATCATTAAAATTTGTCTCGAAAATATACACAACCTGTAATGTGTTTACACGGTGTGTAATTTCCTGATAGATTTTATTCACTTCATGATGTGTCCTTATTTTCATATATCATACATGTAAACTACATGTAATGATTACACTATATGTAATGTCAATTTTCTACTATATAATCCTTATTTATTCTTGGTTCTTTAGATTTTCCCCATAAGTTCTTTTTGATCATCCTTAAAAATATGGCGTCAAAACTCTAGTGAAACGAAGCAGCGCGAAGTGTCTTTAAGGTCAAAAATTGACATATTTTTTTTTCATTTTCCAAGATTCTTTGTATCCTACCATAAAAAATAAAACAATTTATACTATTTACAATATGGAAATAATAATCAATTAAGTGCACAAATTAATGTATTTAAACACTATAAAATGTATGCATGCAATAAAAATATCAAAACTATTAACCAAGAAAACAACCACCTATTTTCACATTATATTCCTTTAATTTATATTAACAATGCATTATATATGGTTCTAGGAAAGAAAAATGGGGGTTTGAGAAATTTACACTACCCATATATATGAGGCATGAACGTAAGGGTACCATGGTTTTAGCCATATATGGCTGGTTACCCTTATGTGATCAGAAGAAACTCAATATGACCATCATGTTGGCTTTATAATTCACGAGTTACCCTTAAGAAACTAAAAATTTACCCATACGTTGGTATTGGAAATTAGGAGTGGCCCTTACATGAGCTGAATAATCTCAAATTACCATTATGTAGCCAAGAAGATACCTTTACGCAAACTTTGGAAACTCGAACTTACCTATAAGTAGAACTCAATGCACCCTTATATAACTATGAACGAACCTTTATACAATTCATTGGATTAATTAATTGACTTTATGAAAGCCTTAAAAACAAAATCTGACCCTTAATCATCCTTTTAAAAACAAGAGTTACCCCTATACAGAAGCATGGTCATACGTAAGGAAAAATTAATTTTTAAAATATTCAATTTCTATTTACAAAAAATTATAAATAATTCATAAAATGATTTATTACCTCTTAAGAAATCTAAAAAAACTTAGAAAAAATTAAAATACCCTCTAAACAATTCCAAAATAATATCCCCATAAACTTTTAATACATTTAAATCAATTCCATAATTTTTAAAAACTTTTAAAAATCCCTTAATAAATTCCAAAAGTATTTTTAAAATTAAATCTAAATTTATAAAATTACTCCCGAACCACTGGACACCCAAAAAAAATTAAGGGCTTAGAAAAATATAAAAACTTATATAACTAATGAATATATATAATATTTTTGACATAATTATAGTCCTAGAAATATAATATATCATTTACCTTGTAATTGTTCAACTGATTAAAAAAATGATTACGTCACTCATGCATACATGTGGACTACCTACTCCACAAAGTTATTTGATCCATTTTCCATGTCAACCTTTAACGTATCAATCTAAATATGTATATAATTAATATATAAGTTATTTATATCATTATTAACATTCTAGAGATGATGTCATCATGGTAAATATACAATGATCAAAACCAAAAAAGAAAAGTTTATATAAGAAATGAAATAATGTACACCTAGAAATGATGATTTTAATAAATAGTTATTAGTAAATGGGTATTGAAATGTTATAAGTGGATCATATATGATATTATAATAGTTATTTTATATATTTATAATAAATCTAAATTTATTATACATGAGCTTAAAATCACTTATGAGGCAAGTCAAACTTAAGGTAAGAGATTTCATCCCAATTTCCACTCAATTGAGACATAGTTGGAATTATGAACCTATTATATTTTAGGTGGTTTATATACTAACTCTTTTATTAATTTATCATGAATATATATATTCATGGTGAATAAAGTTTAAATTATAGAATTATCTTTCATGGTGTTGCAATTTAGAAGTTACCAAATAGGTAAGAATTTATTTTATAAAATCATTTTTTGACTTCCATTTTAATTATTTCTCAAAAGGAAATTATTTTAGTACAAATACTATATTTATAATAAAATTATGATCACATTTTATCTCTTATTAATTTTGTTTTCATTAGATTTATCTTGAAACATTCATTTTCTTATTATCATTTTCATTAGAAAACATATTTATCTTAAATATCCATATTTTTTGTATCATGGATATATTTATTTCCTAAAACTTATTCCATTTATTCATACAATGTTTTACTAAGAATTTTATTTGATTGACTGGGGAAATATTTATATTCCATAGTCCTTACTCAATATAGTATTTATTGATAAGGTATATTGTTTATGAATTATATTCATCATTAAATATATGAGGAATAAATTATAAATTAAATGATTGTTATATCTCGATTATAGATATACCCTCAATTAATTTATAGGTATTAAGATATTTTTTTCCAAAACTTATTAAATGGGTTTTTGGTGGATTTCTACCCATCGATAAAACTGTCTTGGCATAAGTCTTGATAGTAAAGATATCACAATGTCTTATTTCATAATGTCCAAAATTAACCATTTACTTAATTATGAATTTAGTTATTATTATCAATCATATTACTATATTGATATTATCCATATATGTATTTTTTTTCTCAAGTTATTGATTAAATTTTATGTGTTTTTAGTTATTTACCTTGCAATATTAATTATGCCTTATTTACTCATGATAACTTCCACTGTATATAACCATTATTGAGTATCTGAGATCACCCTTTATTTATTTTCATTTCCCTATAATATGAATAATAATAATATTTATAATATCAAAGATGAAAAAATGTTTCTTATTATATGTTTTTTTATATTTCCAATGTAATATGGGAATCATGTATATATCTTATTTTCCAATACTGATAAATTGATCAATCTTTTATAGAGATATTCCTTATATATTAAACCAATGTAATAAATTAAACATCGAATATGGGTTATTGGATTTTTGTTTCTACATTGGTATTTCTAAAATATCAAACTAAGGAGCCTTAAGGTGTTACTGAAGGGAAAACATCCAAAGGGAGGGGTAATGTTCTCAAGTGAGATCTCTTAATTCTCTTATTATTCTTCCCACTAAAACCTATTCTATATATGAAAATATGATAATAATAGTGTTACTAAAATTATTAAATGTTATTATTCTAATTAAATATCCATTTTCTACCTTCCTCTGAATCTATTTGAAAAATTAAGGCGTCAAAATGTGAACATATGAACTACAACCTCCATGAATGTCATGCTTGATTTTCATCACAACCATTCAAGTATGGTTATAAAAGTATTTTTAAAGTATTAATATTATATTTATAAAATTATAAATATTTTGAAATTATAAAACATTCTCTATCTTCCTTCCATTCCATGGAAAATGAACGCGTCTCTCGTCTATACATTTGAATTATCATCTCCATGAAACTGACATATTTTATTTTTAATGTGGTATTTTATACTTTATCAGACTCTATTAAAATAATATTATCTACCTTAAAATTAACTACAAAATATCATAATTCTTTTATAATAATGATATTATTCCAAAATAATCACTTCATTAACAAAACCCACCCATAATTTATAGATTTTTGTTATTTGGACTAGATTAATCACATACTTGAACAATGGTTTTAAATTTTAATCTTGAGTTATTATGAAAACTTAAATAATCATGTTATTAAAAATTAATTGTAAAAAATGTTTTATTTATGGTTATGTATAGGTTATATTAATATTTAACTTATTATTATTGCGCCACCCATTTGTTCGACAAAAATTACCAAAACATGCTAATCACTGACTTCATTTTCATGTATCAAAATTAAAATTATTATAAAATTAAATTAAAACATCATTAATAATAATAAAAAATCTATTTTGGTAACTATAATGATATCAAAATGATGATGTTTGAATCTATAAACCATAATATAAATCAAAATTATGAAACTAGTACAAAATAAACAATCAAAGATGATTCCATCCGATGATAAATATAATATATAACAAAGTAATATATTAATTAAAAATCAATATGAATAAAGTTTATAAATGTTCAATAGTGTGATTAAGGTTCTTAAATAGTTTATTAAAATATTTATTTTTTTTGTACTGGATGTCAGATCACATTTAGCTAAGTAGGATTAAAGGTAATGGTTTTTCTTAACTCAATTTTTATTCATTGAGTTGTGATTATTCTTATTGAAATTTATTATCATAAATTAGTTATGTTTTTCCATGTGATTTTATTATGTTGAAAAATATATTTATTTTATGTGAATTTATATTTTAATCACATCAACCCCTTTTCAAATGTTACCCCCTTCATGAATTAGGATGTTCGTAAGTGTGTTTCATCTCAATTTTCTTTCTTTGAGACATATTTTATTTTATGCACTTAATTTTATTTGAATGGTGTGTATATAGACTATTGATATGTAATACCATGAAATATATTTTATTTATGGTATTTTAATTTAAATTTCAATCTCTCTCTTTCAATGGGTTTCTAATATAACCTTTCTTAAATCATAATGATTTTTTCTTAACTCAACTACTTTTCTTGAGTCATAATTATTAAATTTTTTACTATGGTTTACATGATTGTTATATTTTGTTATATGGTGATACTATAATTCCATTTTGATTTAGGTAAATGGAAAATTTTAATTCAAAACTTTTACCATTATGAAATTCTTTCTAAAAAGGTATATATTTGTTAAGAATAATTCTCATTCTATTTAACAAATATTTTTCTTCCATGTATATATATTCCATTCCCACCAATGTTCTTAATTATATTTAGAAACCTAAATATATTTTACCTAATTTTACCTTCATTATACTATTATCCAATATTCAAAAGGAATTTTTATTGTCCCTTTTTACAACACGGGATTTCAAAGATATTTTAAAATAATAAAATGGCTTTCCGTCCATGATTGTTTGTTTTATCGTTCACTCCAAATTTCTTTATGATAGTAATTATCTATTTTTCAAGGATTTATTATTGGAGGTTGTTTTTTTAAATAAAAATTATTCAAAATTTTTACCTTCACCTTTTGAAAATAACTCTTGAAATTGACTCGAACTTCTTCTTTTTATGATAATGTTAAAAATGTTTTATAAAATGAATTTTAAAGGTTTTTTTTGTGAAAATAGTATTTCACCATTATGGAAATTCTTTTCCACATATCATTATTTCCATGTTTTAAAATGGGTTTTAAAATATTCCAAATTCATAATTATTTTATAATGGAAAGGGGTATTTACTATTATTTTACAAAGTGTTTTACCCAATGATTGCAAAAATGTTTTTTTTATCTATGTCAACATATTTATTGATATTTGTGTCACACTGGTCATATTTTATTATACCAATATAAATTTTATTTATTTAGATATCTTATGAAATATTATATTTATTTTTTATTGAAACACATCTCTTTTCAGTAGGTTAATTAAGCGATGTTTTAAATATTAATGTTTTCATGTTTTCTAAGCACACAAATGTATTGATGAATATTACTGATAGGTGGGGTTGTATATCACCCTATAATACATTGGTTGATGTTTTATATCTCATGAGCTCAAAGAGGGTATAATGGTAGTAGCCTAAGAAAAAAATGATACAAATTTAGTATCCCAATCCCAAGAGGATAAATAGGTCATGGCCCAATCCCAAGAGGGTTCATAAGTTAATAGCCCATGCCCAAGAGGGTATATGGGTTTCTAGACCAAGCCCAAGAGGCTAAAAGGGATATTAGCCCAAGCCTACTATGTGATTGGAATCAGGTGGTAATTATCACTCCAATAGGTTATTATTTCATATGATTTCACTTATACCACATTTTTATATGATTATATTATGATCCGTGTATCATATTTATTATTTCATGTTTTAGAACTCCTATTTCATGACATATGTTTGATAATTTAAGACTAAATCTCATTCTATTACGCCTTGTGAAAAAATATTACTATTCCATGTTCTTTTTAATAATATATTTATCTCATGTTAATGTTTTCTCATATGATTATGATCTAACCCTTGATGATATGTTGATGAGTTTTCCATTTACTAAGTGTTTGAGCTCACCCCTTCCTCATTATTCTCTTTCCTAGGTTAGAAAGATGAGTACAAATTATGGGAATTCTAAAGTGGGGTCTAATGTGGTTAATTTATGAAGAATGTTTCACAAGTTTTATAATATAATTTACTTATGTAGTTGATAAATAAAGTAACTAAAAATAACATTCTTTTGATTATGTGATTATTATGATATGTAATGTTTATTTCATATAAATGATTTTGAATAAAGATAGGTTTATCTCAATTTGAATCAAATCCAGTGTTTAAATACATTTTTTTATTAATATTAGATTCAAGAGTAAAAGTCTAGGGTACATCATTATATAAGAATAGATGTCATATGATCCTCTTCATCCTTTAGTTTTGATACCTATGTGATGAACCTACTCATAAATGGATCAACATATCCTCCTATTTCTCATTTTCTTATAGTTCACACTATATCTACACTTAAAACAAGATATCATTTATAGTTCTCTAACTTATCTATCTCTATCTCCTTGATATTTCCTTTTATACATAGGTCACTAGAAATATATTCTCATATTTTAATTAAGAAAATATCATTTGTATTTTGGATCCATGATCTCTATTCACTTTTATTATCTAATTTTTCTCAACCTCCTATACATGGGTTTATCTCCAGATTTAGAGATTCTTCTTTCACAACTACAAGTCATATGTACATTTCTAAAAGTACCCTTGATTTTTATTTCTTCTCATTCTCTTATCAATTGGAAAATTTATCATTGATTTTACAGTAACCTTAGGTAGATTCTTCTCTACAACACCCATAAATCAAGTCTCTTCATCGTTGTTTTCAAAACCTATAGAAAATCATATTGCGACTTTGAAATCCCCACTAGATGAATTGTATTTATTTTAAAAAAAAATTTATATGTGTTTGGTGAAATAAGGGATGATGATTGGAGGATTTTTATGGATTTCATGATTGATAAGGAAACCAAACACCCAACCTAAGATAACTATTGGTGTTTCTTCTTTAAGACCTTAGTTTGATAGCTTAAAAGTATAATATTTAATTGTAATTAATGAAATAACTATTCCACATGTTAAATAAATTTTCTAAGGTATGTGAAAGTGTTATCTACAATATTCCCAAAAATAAGTGAAGTTTTTAGAAATATTGAACATCTTAAAGAATCTGTTATTATCAGGGTTCATAACTAGCCTGATTTGGGATATTGAAGACCCAAAATACTAAAGGAACCATCCATGAAATTATAGATGATGATTTTAGAAGACTAACCTATATAATGAGATATTTTTTGTTCTTTTAATGATGGAAAACTTATTGAGTTCTAGTTACAATGTGTAAAACATATTCATTGTATTGAAGGAGATAAATGAAGTGAAGTGGAATCCATCCAAAGGATTTTGTGTTTTATGTTGATAAATTTAGTGTAGAAATACATTGGATGATGTTTTGAGAAGGTTGGAGGAGAATTATAGGAGGAATTTGATGGATGATCTTCACAGTCAATAGTTTTTAAATGCAGTCAATCCATTCATGGTGGCTTGTCTACCTCACAATTCCTATTCACGATCAGTATTTTCTACATGAATTTGATCCATTTATAGTCATTTATCTTCCTCAAGGTCAATCTTTGAAGTTTATTGTATTAAACACTATTGTTATTCATGGTCAGTAGTTTGTACATGCATTCTATCCACTGATTTGAGATCTGTAAGGGTTATATAAATTTTTATCGAGTTTCATAAAGGTAAATGGGTATTTACATAAAGATGATTCAATTATCTATCCATTACTATTAAATATTATATTTAATTAAATGGTCGTAGTTTAAGAAAAGAATGAAGGAGAACCATTTGAGGAGTATGTGTCCGATACAAATAAGTTATCCATGCCATAATAAAAGGTTCCACATCATCGATCCATTTATTCAATTATAGATTCATGTGTTGATAAAGCTATTGAAAGTTTTAAATACTATTATTTTTATGGATATAATGAGGCAACATTATTTTAAATATCATACAGAATAATAAAATACATTTTCTTTAGGAAGTTTTAAAAATAAATAAAATTCACTGATTTGGTTGATGTTGAGATTCAAATATATGAGTATCATAAGGAAGAGTGATGAATAAGTCTTATGGAATATTAAAAGAAAGTTTTTTACTAGTAATTTAAATTGTATTTGAATGAGTTTATATGTGAGGATAAATAAAAAATCAATGATTGATTTAAAAGATGAGAAGTATCCATAAATTATTATGGAGTTTCCAAAATACTATTCTTTGAAATAATACCCAATTAATATTCATTTAATTATGTGAATATATATATGATGAAGGTATCAAGGATTTAGTGTAAAGAATAAAAGTAATAACTTTAAAACTTATTATGTGAGAGGTTTATTAAAAACCTGATATTTCTAGTATCATGGAGAGAGATCAAGTATGAAGTTGGGAGATATCTTACCAGAGAATAATAATTTCATCCCTAAGTTTTTAGAAAGTTGAGGAAGAACTAGATCACACAAAACATAGATTTTTTTTAATATTAATAGATATTTTCTATGTAGCTTTTGAAGATCTTGGAGAGCTGTACACGAGTAAACAAGATTTTTTTCTCTTGTGTAGGAAGATCATCTCCAGGTGGCATAGATCCAATCTTGAAGAAGTAAGAGGTATTTTTATTAATTTATTAGAATAGAAAAGGATATTGTAATTGGGGTGTATAAAAAATTGTTGAAAGTTTTTAACTGGGGTGTCTAACCAGTTGCAAGAAGATTTTTGTTGGGGTTTCTAACCAACTACTATTATATGCACTTGTGATTTTAGTATAAAATATGTGTTGGGGTGTCTAAACAACACAAAAAAGAGTAGTATTTTATTCTAAAACCTAAACAATATTGTTTTATTCCCTCTCATTCATCACAATTTCACATGAGTTGAGTTTTTGAGATATATTTGAGTAGATAAATAACCTTATCAAGTTCAACAGGTTGAATTAAAATAAAATAATTCATATAATATCACAGATTTGACCCCCTTGGTGGTTAATCCATCCTAGGGTTCTAAAAGTGGTATTAAATAAGGTTCCCTCTAAATATCCTAAATAAGTTTATGATAAATTAAGAATCATAATTTTGTGACTGGTAGTGGTGTTCAAACGTTTTATGGTATGAATTATCATATCTTGAGAAACAATATTCCACCCTAACTCATATCACTTGGCCTAGAAGTTAGATATTTATAAAAAAATAAGATATTAACCCATTCTTGAATATTATTATATGAATCAATATGATAAGATATATATGGATTTAGATGGAAAGGCTCAAAATTAATCTTGATGTATCTATCAGGGAATGTATCTGCTAAGTTTATTGGCTACTACAATACCATGGCGATTTAAGAAAAATTGATAAGAAACTATAAAGGTAATGTCAAGGTCAAGGAAGAAAAGGAGAAATTTTGAAGACATAAAAATGTATAATGATGAAAATATTATTGAATATTTCACCAGGGTGAATATAATAGATTGAAAAACTTGAAAATTTTGTGATAATATGGATAAATATATTATTTTAATATTTTTAATAATAAATTTTACAGGTCAGTTTGATGTAAAAAATATCATCCCTAGAAGAAAGAAAAGATTATTCAACTTATGAGTTATATAATTTACTTGTTGATTATGAAATATAATGTAACTCCCAAACCCCAGTTACCCAGAGTCGGTGCATTATTACATAACATTGGCATGATCACAAGAAAGATCAAATCTCGAAAGACTGATTAGTTTAGTAGACTTGGGAAACACTAGATATATTCATAAAGTTTTACATTACATCATAAAATAAAAACTACAACAATATAGTCTCCATAGACCACACTCTTATCCCCTCAAACTATCCCTTCAGGTTATTCATAAATTACTTCTTCACATCTTGGGAAAAATAAAACATAGAAAAGGGGTGAGCTCAAATTCCCAGTAAGGATAATAATATAGCGGAAACTTTCTTAAATAATAATAAACATTTAAGGCAGTGTATAACTAAAATAAAAGCCTTTTAAACTTAAACTTCAACATAGTATGGAAAAAATAAAATAAAATAATTCCATTTACTTATTCACATGGATATTCTACTAATCGAATAATCACATGCAATATCAATATCCACTTTCATAATGATGGAATGCATAATTCCAGACTATCATAACCACATAGCCAAGGCCTCGGGCCAAGACTACAAATAATATTTTGTCAAGGCCTTTTACCAAGACACTAGTTTGTCTCATGAGACCTACCGATGCATCGAGGAGCTATAGTGGGATCCACCCATCACTTAATAAGTCCAATTCATTCTTCATATGAAAAGTTAAAACATAACATAAACATTCATATTAAAACTAGCATACGAAATGTCAATACTTTTCCCACAAACCATGAATGGTATAAAAAATAGTACATCAATAGTCAACCATAACTCATTCAATACAATATGGAGGATTTCATTGTAATAGATTAACCTCAATCGAGAATAATGAAGGATACTGACATAGATGAAAATAATCATCAAAACTATTTGAGAGAAATATCACCCTTTTTCTTGAAATCATTTAAAAGTCACATTATTTGTCAAGAATCCATTTAAAATAGATTTTAGAATCAAAGTTTCCCATACCACTTTGAAAATTTTAAAAGGAATTTTGATTTGAAAATTTTAATATCCATATAAATAAATCCTTAAAACCATTTTTAAAACATGAACATTAATGAGAAATATTTAGAATAATAAATCTTTAAAACATTTTAAAATGATATTTTAGTTAGAGTTCCTAACCAAACAAGAGACACCTGAATACAAATAATTGAGGAAATAAAAACTTTGTAATATCATGAGAATAAAGGGATTCATGATATATTATGTCAAAGTACACTATATACACCATATAAAAGTGATTTGGTGTATAACAATAAAAGAGTCTCAATGGAATGTAAATTGAGATAAAATCTATCATAAAGGACATATCCTTAGGTTAAGGATAAATTAACGACATAATTATGTGTGAAAAATATAAATACACTCAATATTATTGGATATTCAGTGTAAAACAATCAAATGACATTCACACATATTCTTGTAAAAACAACACCAATGAATTGGATGTTTAACTCAACAAATCGAGATTGAGTAAAAATTACTCTTATCAAGTTCATATCTATGACCTGATAATTTATCAATGGAGTGATTATGTGTATCAAAATTATATCCACATAAAGGGGATTGAAAATTATGACATAATCAAATGAATAGTGATTCTACACATAATCATGGAGTAAAATAATCAATGAAGTATGCGTAAAGCCGAATGAGTGGAAATTGAAATTTCAAATTCCCTTATTGATTTGGTAACTTAAAAAACATACACCCATAAAAGAAGGATCATACAATGATGATGTAAATATACATAATTAAAGTATATTGAAAAATTAATACAAACATGTTCATTACACACACCACATGTAATAAATAAGTGGTGAACAATGGAATTCTCACGGAATTAAAAGTGAGATAAGAAACCCCTTACTTTTTACTTATTCCTTGGTCGATGGTAGGTTAACCTCCTGTATAATGGTGAAATAATTGTTATTTAATTATACAAGAATCATATGCATTAATATGATATCATATATTATCTTTTAACATTTTTTTGTTAATAATATCTTAGAATTATCGTCATTTCCGGTGTTAACGGGTTCATTTTCCTTTATATTATTTGTTATGTGAGCCATATTTTTTATTAATGGGATGTATATTATTTATATCCAGAATGATATAAAATATTTAAACATTATTTTTAATCCTTAAATGAGAATTATTTTTGAATGGATACGATGGATAATGAATATCATCGCGTTCGTGGAGACGGTAGTCCGTACGTATGCACGAGCGACAATATCATTATTTTGATATTAAAATAATATTTAATTGGATGGTTTATCATATATAAATAATAATTATCATGTTATATTTATTTGTTACATGAATTACACATCATTATTATACCTATTCAAATAATAATGTTTTGAATAACAATTAAACTACGACGTGGAGACGGTAAGCCGTACGTATGAACGTATGGTGACATGTCATTAAATGGATGGATAGAATACTGAAATATAGTTATAACATGTTTATAATAACATCAATTTATATATAATATACTGGATTTATTATTTTATAATGGTAATAATAAAGAATGAATAAGTGGAAGAAGAAAGAAACTTGAAAAAGGGTGGTGAAATCATTACCTCTTCTTCAGGTTCTTCCTTTTGATTTGATCAAAAGGGCTACTTAGGTTGCCTTTCTGACTAAAGGAAGGTCTCTAGGTTGTATTTAGGGAAGTTGATATAGTATTTGGGCAGAGGTCGGCTGAAACAAAAGGCTTTGATGGTGTGAATTAATGAGAAGGGAGAGTGCCCTTTTATAAGAGGGGTGAGGGGCACCTTTGGAAAAGCTAGAAATATTATTTTATAATAAATTCATATTCGGTTTCTAATGGCTCCAAAGTGGAATATTTAATGTTTAAGGTGGATATGGGTCTAAAACCACTCAACCAATAGAATTTAGACAGGTTTGGGTCATTATATTAACCTTATCTTTTAGTTTTAACTCTTAGTTAATTAGTTTGACACTTACCATGTCACTTTGTATTTTTATATTATATAGTAAATAAACTTACTATATACCTACAAGAGACCCCCAAGTGGTCCATTAATGATACACCTATCATTATATAAGTCTCTTGGCCGATCCTTAGATTTTTAAGAATTTAATATCAATTAATAATATAATATTTGTTTTGAAAACTCTTTTATGTCAATTTTGACACTATTCAATAATTGTTTTTTGTAAAAATCATAAAAGAATTATTACTTCAAAAAAAGTTAATTAAATAAATCATAACATTTAATATTAACCTATAAAATTATTGGTATTTATAAAAAGTCTCAAATTACATTTATTTAGGTATTTATAATATCAATTATTCTGATTTTTCATTAATTAGGTAATTACTCCATCACCATTGTGTCATAAATAAATTAAATTATTTATTGTCTAAAAATTATACATAAAATACAATTATGTAGGAAATATATTTATATTTATAATGAATATTTATAGTCCAAAATCCAACATATATAACCCTATATAAAAATTGTTTTGCTAAAAGATATATGATTATGTCATTTTTTGTATTTATTTTAACTTAATTAAAATAAAGTGTCATTATCACTTAAAAGTGGCTCCATGGGGTCCCAAAATCAAAACAAATATTCCCATGGTCGGAAATGTATCCACAAATAAGGTTAGGACACGTTTTAGGGTAATTTAGTATTATTATAATATTATTTGTTAACCCTTATTTACCAGATTTACCCTTTAACCATGGTAAATAAAATATTTACCGAAGTAATTATTCAAAATGTATAAAAATAAAAGTTAACTATTTACAAAATTTGGTAATCCTGATTCAAAATATGGAATCAATTTTTCCGAATTCAATACACATAAGTGGCATAAATTAATTTAAAATTAATTCCTGTTGTTAAAACAAAAAGCGTGTTTTTAAGAGATAATAACTATCAAAAGTTTGACACTTGTTTATGTCTGGTTTAAATGTGAAATTATTTCCAATGCCCAAAATTTTATTAAATGGTCAAAATATATTCTAAATATACTTTAAAACCACTCAAATTCATAATTTATCGCTATTAATTATTTCGATTAAAAAAGTAGTTTTTAACTAAAATTTAGTAATTTTTACTATTCATCAAAATATGAAAGTTATCTGAAAAGTACCAAAATTTTACTCTAGGATAATTTCAATATTCCGAATCCAAAAATGAAGTCCATTTTGAGAGATATAATTTATAAAATTTCAAAAAGTGGGTATTACTATTCATAACAGTTACTTTGATTGGTCGAGGTGTGTTAGAACTCGAAGTTGCGTACAACACATGCTATTGTATTAATCAAAGAGAAGTGTACCGTGGAAGCTTGGGGTGTTACATTCTCCACTCCTTCAATAAATTTAATCCTCAGAATTTTTAAAATTGTTCATTGGAATATAATTGAAAGTCCCACATCAGAAAAATATTCAATAAAACTATCACTTTAAAAGAAAGATAGAGAAGTACAAAAGTCACCCGAGATAACGTATACTAGGATTACATGTAGAAAAACATGGATATGGATGATAAAATAAGTGCCAAGTTCTTATGGAGAGGGATATAAAACATGATCAAGAGAAAGTTAATAATAAGAAAACCACAAACTTGTGTTGGGATAAACGGTCATTAGTCTCCCTGTAGGAAAAGTAAACGGAAAACATTTTGTTTTGTTTTAAGTTACATTACATAAGGAATAGGAATTCATTTTGGATATTGAATAAGAAAATAAAGAGATATACTTACTTTTTATGTAAAGTTTCATTCCTTAATAAATTTCCACCACTAACTAAATTTTTTTAAATGATGAGTATTCAAGAAGACTTGTTCACACTAGAAGAGCTAGAATAAACTTCTATAGAATCACATGATCTATACAGGATAAACTATATATTTACATTGTCTTTATAGATTAATCAAAACCAAAATGGTTAGTACAAGATATAATGATCCCCCAAAAGGATATTCCTTGAGAGAAATAAACACTAATCTTAATTTCTAAAATCAATACCCCAACGTTAAATAAATACCATTCAATAAACAATAGTCCTTAAAATCCTTCAATATAATCCAAACTAATATTGAAACCCAAAACTTAGAAGAATTTGGTAATGTAGTATTCCATGTTAAATTTTATCTCCAAATTACATCAACTACTCTTAAAGTCACATACTTAAAAGTAATTAACCTAATCACATATTCTCTATTATAGGTTAATCATTCCCAAATCACTATAAATCAACAATAAAAACATAGATAAAAATCAACCATTACTCCTCAAATGAAATCCCATACTATTCTATTTTCCTTGAGCATATAGTTTTCTTAATAAAGCGAACATCTTCCAAAATAACATTTATCACTTAATCACCAACTAATTTTCCTATACTAAGGGTATTAATTTGATAAGACATAAGAACCCAAATCAACTTATTATTGATCAATAAAATCATTTAACTAAAAATAATTAGTCACACTATCCAGGGACTTTATGTAGTCTAGTGGTAGGTGATAAATCCCAATCGCACTTTGGTTGTGGGTTTGATTCCCACATCTTTGTCCGATGCGACGGGTTGTCACACAGTCTACGTGTTGTCCTTTTTCAAAAACTATATTTTATAACATTACCAAAATAAGATAAATTCCTGAAAAATAACCATAAGATAACTTAACCAGAAATGTTATATCATACCTTTCATTTTCATCCCAAAATATAATAACTTGTAATTGCCTCAAACCCAATGATCATATAATACCAAATGGTTATTTATAACTATATTCGCAATAGAAAAGATAATTCTTCCTCAAATATCATTTTCAGATGATAAATTGTAGGTTTACACATTCAAGAGAAAATTCTTCCAAAGTAATCCCATCAATAAAGAGAACTAACACTTTTAAACATTTCACCATCCATTTATTTCCACATAGGTTCTTCATCATATGTTCCTCAGGTTCCCACATTGCCTTTTCCATCTTATGATTTCTGCATAGAACATTTACCAGACGAGTCATCCAGTTTCTCAACACTTGATCTTTGGTATGAAAAATTCTGATAAATTCTTCACAATAAGATAGATCAGGTTCCAGTTTTAATTCTTCATAGGCGAGTACATGCGTTGGGTCAAGCATGTATTTTGTCACTAGTGATATGTGGAACACATCATGAGATCTGGAGAGACTAGGCAGAATTTCCTTTTGGTTGAATGTGTTCATGTATCAAAATGGTACCTTAGTAATTTTTCAAAATCATCTACTTACTTTACCCAAATACTCCTTATCCATCTTGGATTATGTCCATGGAAGCATCAATGCATCATAAAAAAATAGGTATTTCTTATATAAAATTTTGAGACATCGTCTTTAACATGTTTATTTAGAAAAATTATTACTGATTCATCTTCAAATATTTCAAAATAAGGCTTTGGTAAATCAGTTTCTATTTGTCCCAAAAGTCAAAAATATATAATCTGATACATATAGGCTGCTGGATGGTCTCCCTCTTCTGTATCATCTAGAAAATAATTTAGTGCATCGTAATTTTGGGATAAAGTGAAGAATTTCAAAAGACCCTGATGGTAATTCCCACTCTTAGCGTGATAAGAAAGTTGAGAGTGTAATATTATCCCTTCGTCGGTACTTGATCCTTGAAATAATCGTGCAATTCTATAGGTATTTGATGTCTCATAAAGTTGTTTGCATATAACTTGGACATTTGAAAAAGTTTCAACATCATCTACGCATGTCTTCTGGATAATAATTGTAAGTAGTTCTTCAGGAAGAGTGAGAAGAGTTGTTCGTGATCTTTCTCCCTCCATGTTTTAACTAACAAAAATAGAATACAATTAGGGTTTTGGAATAATTATCTAATAATAATGAAAAAAAATTATACATAATAGGATAATCTTGTAATTGCACAATATATCCTAATTTGGGGTGCCCTATGTTAAAATCTAGGTTATCCACTATCTATTTCTCGACATATATTATTAGGGGCATTTTTTTATTCTCTTTATAATGGTTCATACTAATCTTGTGAATTTACCAAAGCATATCCCCCGAGAGTGTCGTAACCAAGAGTGCAACAAGGCCCATTGTCATGCACCGGTTCCCGTTCGAGTCTAGCTCAAAGTGGTATTTTTGGGGTTTACCCCTAGGTACATCTGTGCCAGAGCCGCGTCTACCTGCTCGTATCCAGACATGGATGTATTGCTTGGAAAACTCCCAAAATCTATACAATACCAAAATTATAGGATGTTCTTCTATACTAATCCGCAAAGTCTATCTTAGGGCTATGTGCTATAATCAGAGTTTATCTAAATCTAGTTTCCAAGGTTTGTACTAAACTTCCTCTGATACCAACTATAACGCCCCGACCCCAGTTACCCAGAGTCGATGCATTATTACATAACATTGGAATGATCACAAGAAAGATCAAATATTGAAAGATCGATTAGTTTAGTAGCCTTGGAAACACTAGATATATTCATAAAGTTTTACATTACATCATAAAATGAAAACTACAACAATATAGTCTCCATAGACTACACTCTTATCCCCTCAAACTATCCCTATAGGTCATTCATAAATTATTTCTTCACATCCTGGGAAAAATAAAACATAGAAAAGGGGTGAGCTCAAATACCTAGTAAGGATAACAGTATGCAGAAACTTTCTTAAATAAGAATAAACATTTAAGGCAGTGTATAACTAAAACAAAAGCCTTTTAAACTTGAACTTCAACATATTATGGCAAAAATAAAATGAAATAATGTCATTTACTTATTAACATGGATATTATACTAATCGAATAATCACATGAAATATAAATAACCACTTTCGTAATGATGAAATGCATAATTCCAGACTATCATAACCACATAGCCATGGCCTCGTTCCAAGACTACAAATAAGATTTTGTCAAGGCCTTGTGCCAAGACACTAGTTTGTATCATGAGACCTACTGATGCATCGAGGAGCTATAGTGGGATCCACCCATCACTTAATAAGTCCAATGCATTCCTCATATGAAAAGTTGAAACATAACATAAACATTCATATTAAAACTAGCATATGAAATGTCAATACTTTACCCACAAACCATGAATGGTATAAAAATAGTACATCCACAGTCAACCATAACTCATTAAATACAATATGGAAGATTTTATTGTAATAGATTAACCTCAATTGAGAATAATTAAGGATATTGACATAGATGAAAATAATCATCAAAACTATTTGAGATAAATATCACCCTTTTTCTTGAAATCATTTAAAAGTCACACTATTTGTCAAGAAGCCATTTAAAATAGATTTTAGAATCAAAGTGTCCCATACCACTTTGAAAATTTTAAAAGGAATTTTGATTTGAAAACGTTAATGTCCATATAAATAAATCCATAAAACCATTTTTAAAACATGGACATTAATGAGAATGATTTAGAATAATCAATCTTTAAAACATTTTAAAATGATATTTTAGTTAGAGTTCCTAACCAAAAGAGAGACACCCGAATACAAATAATTGAGGAAATAAAAACTTTGTAATATCATGAGAATAAAGGGATTCATGATATATTATGTCAAAGTACATTATATACACCATATAGAAGTGATTTGATGTATAACAATAAAGGAGTCTCAATGGAATGTAAATTGAGATGAAATATATCATAAAGGTCGTATCCTTAGTTTAAGGATAAATTAATGACATAATTATGTGTGAAAAATATAAATAGACTCAATATGATTGTATATTCAGTGTAAAACAATCAAATGACATTCACACATATTCTTGTAAAAACAACACCAATGAATTGGATGTTTAACTCAACAAATCGAGATTGAGTAAAAATTACTCTTATCATGTTCATATCGATGACCTAATAATTTATCAATGTATTGATTATGTGTATCAAAAGTATATCCACAGAAATGGTATTGGAAATTATGACATAATCTAATGAATAGTGATTCTACACATAATCTTGGAGTAAAATAATCAAGGAAGTATGCATAAAGCCGAATGAGTGGAAATTGAAATTTCAAATTCCCTTATTGATTTGGTAACTTAAAAAAAATACAACCATGAAATAAGTATCATACAATGATTATGTAAATATACATAATTAAATTATATTACACAATGAATACAAACATGGGCATTACACACACCACATGTAACAAATAAGTGGTGAACAATGGAATTCTCACGGAATTAAAAGTGAGATAAGAAACCCCTTACTTTGTACTTTTTCCTTGGTAGAGGGTAGGTTAAACTCTTGTATAATGGTGAAATAAATTTGATTGAATTATAAAAGAATCATATGCATTAATATGATATCATATATGATCTTTTAATATTGATTTGTTAATAATATCTTAGAATTATCGTCGTTTCGAGTGTTAATGGGTTCATTTTCCTTTATATTATTTGTTATGTGAGCCATATTTGTTATTAATGGTATGAATATTATTCATATCCATAATTATATCAAATATTTAAACATTATTTTTAATCATTAAATGAGAATTAATCTTGAATGGATACGATGGAGAATGAATCTCATCGCGTTCGTGGAGACGGTAGTCCGTACATATGCATGAGCGACAATATCATTCTTTTGATATTAAAATAATATTTAATTGGTGTTATATCATATATAAAGAATAATTATCATGTTATATTTATTATTTACATGAATTACACATCATTCTGATACCCATCAAAATAATAATGTTTTGAATAACAATTACACCACGACGTGGAGACGGTAAGCCGTACGTACGCACGTATGGTGACATGTCATTAGAAGGATGGATAGAATACTAAAATATAGTTTTAAAATGTTTATAATAACATCAAAGTATATATAATATACTGGATCTATTATTTTAGAATGGTAATAACAAAGAAAGAAGAAAGGAACATGAAAAAGGGTGGTGAAATCATTACCTCTTCTTTAGGTTCTTCCTTTTGATTTGATCAAAAGGGCTCCTTAGGTTGGCTTTTTGACTAAAGGAAGGACACTAGGTTGTATTGAGGGAAGTTTAGAGAGTATTTGTGTAGGGTTTTTCCGAACAAAAAGGCTTTTATGGTGTAAATTAATGAGAAGGGGGAGTGCCCTTTTATGAGAGGGGTGAGGGGCACCTTTGGAAAAGCTAGAAATACTATTTTATAATAAATTAATATTCGGTTTATAATGGATCCAAAGTGTATTATTTAACATTTAAGGTGGGTATGGGATGAAAAAAACTCAACCAATATAATTTAGACAGGTTTGGGTCATTATATTAACCTTATCTTTTAGTTTTAACTCTTAGTTAATTAGTTTGACACTTACCATGTCACTTTGTATTTTTATATTATATAGTTAATAAACTTACTATATACCTCCAAGAGACACCCAAGTGGTGAATTAATGATACACCTATCTTGATATAAGTCTCTTTGACGAACATTAGATATTTAGGAATTTAATATCAATTAATAATATAATATATTTTTTAAAAACTCTTTTATGTCAATTTTGAAAATATTCAATAATTGATTTTTTATAAATCATAAGAGAATGATTACTTCGAAAAAAGTTAATTAAGTAAATCCTAACATGTCATATTAACCTATAAAATTATTTTTATTTATAAAAAGTCTCAAATTACATTTATTTGGGTATTTATAATATCAATTATTATAATTTTTCATTAATTAGGTAATTACTGCATCACCATTGTGTCATAAATAATTTAAATTATTTAATGTATAAAAATTATAAATAAACTACCATTATGTATGAAATATATTTATCTTTCTAATGAATATTTATAGTCTAAAATAAAACATATATAACCCTATGTAAAAATTGTTTTGCTAAAAGATATATAATTATGTCATTTTTGTATTCATTTTAACTTAATTAAAATAAAGTGTCGTTATCACTTACAAGTGGCTCCATGGGGTCCCAAAATCAACCCAAAGATGAACATGGTCGTAAAGTTATCCAAAAATAAGTCTAGGACACGTTTTAGGGTAATTTAGTGTTATTATAATATTATTTGTTAACCCTTATTTACCAGATTTACCCTTTAACCATGATAAATAAAATATTTACCGAAGTAATTATTCAAAATGTCTAAAAATAAAAGTTACCTATTTACACAATTTGGACATACTGATTCCAAATATTGAATCCATTTTTCCAAATTCAAAACACAGAAGTGGCAGAAATTAATTTAAAATTAATTCCCGTTGTTAAAACAAAAAGTGTGTTTTTAAGAGATAATAACTATCAAAAGTTTGACACTTGTTTATGTATGGTTTAAATGTGAATTTTTTTCCAATGACCAGAATTGTATTAAATTGTAAAAATATATTCTAAATATACTTTAAAAACACTCAAATTCATAATTTATCACTATTAATTATTTCGATTAAAAAAATAGTTTTTAGTTAAAATTTAGTAATTTTTACTATTCATCAAAATATGAAAGTTATCCGAAAAGTACCAAAATTTTAACCTAGGATAATTTTGATATTATGAATCCAAAAATGAAGTCCATTTTGAGAGATATAATTTATAAAATTTCAAAAAGTGGGTATTACAATTCATAATAGCTACTTTGATTGGTCGAGGTGTGTTAGAACTCGAAGTTGCGTACAACACACGCTACTGTATTAATAAAAGAGAAGCGTACTGTGGAAGATTGAGGTGTTACATATAAATACTACAGATTTCAAAAAGAATGAAAAAGAATAAAAGACCTTTAAATCTATGAGAAAATAAAAATTCAAGGAAGAAGATGTTTCTGGATTAAGTGATTAAGATACATAGGGTGATGAATATCTTAATGAAGGGTTTAAAAAGGGTAAGTGAAAAGGAAAATGTAAAAGATTACTAAAGTTATAAAATATTAATTTCATTGGATACTTTTCATATGATTATCCAAAGGAAATTTCTACTTATTATAAATTTGATAAGGAATTTGATAAACTTATAAAAAAAGGATAAGGAGAATAATAATTATTCAAAAAATAATAATAATAACTCAATGAGAAATCATGAGAAAAATAATTAATTATCAAGTATATTTTTAGATAATGAGTTTAATTTTCATTCTAAACTTTAAGAAGTATTTGATTCATCATTTAGTGATGATAATGGTGAATAATGGATACAGATAGAATGATAGTTTAAAGGTAATTTGAAAGAATGTATTAAGTAGGTTAAATAGCTCAAGAAAGATTTTTTTTCTCTAAAGGATAATAATAAGGCTTTTGAAGAAAAGGAAGAGATAATCAAGAAGGAAAAAAACTATATTAATGAGATCGAGAAAAATAATATAAAATTAGATGAGCAAGAAAAGATAATGAAAGACCATGAAGATAAGTTGGATGGAAATGAAATTGACCTGGATGCGACACAATCAATATATATTGGGTATCAAGACAAACTAGAGATCATATAATAATACTCAAAAATATATTTCGATTAAAGGAGAATATTCTCAAGATGGTGGAATGAGTTGTTCCAATATGGAATAAAAATATGTACTTAATCTCTCTCAAAATAAATTCGTTATCCCTAACAGAGCATGTGATAAATTAAATGCAGAACTAATATAGACTAAGATATAAATTATGAGAAAATATTATATATAAAATAATGGTAAGAACTTGATAAATAGATAATTGTTCCCTAGTCCAAATTAGTTTCTAATTAATTAAATATACCCCTCACAAAATTCTAGACAGATGTGCTATTAAGTTAGAAGATCCCAATTTAGAGGTTAGTGCTATTTTGTGGAAGGTATTGAAAAAAATCCTATTATTTTTGTATAATATGTAATTTATAGAAATTAGAAAAGAACCATTTAGGAGATTTTATGGAAATTTTCATAAAATATTTCCACTCAAAACATATTGGAAAATTTGGAAGAGGTGTGTGGTAGGTGTGGACATGGTGGTCACAAAGATTAGGAATGCATGACTAGAATAACCGAAGAAGTTTTGTTGGATGAAAAAAAGAATACATGTAATTATAAGTCTATCAAGAAGTAAAATGGAAAGTCTAATGAGGCTGATAATTTTAAGAAATAGTTCCTCATAGTCTGTTCTGACAAACTGGTGAATTATAAACAAATGGAGGAAGCACAAATGAGGGCTGAAGTTAAAGGAATACAAGTTGTAACATAATAAAATAATTAATTTTATGAGGATTCATATACAAGTGGTGAAATAAAATTCTAGAATAATGTGTGTAAAATATGTTAGTGGGATGGAAAAGATATGAATAATTTTATGACTATACTTCCCACCCATGAAGAATTACTGAAGTTGTCAATGAAATAAAAAGAAGATGATGTTTCTTTAGTAACAGATGTGGAGAAAAATAATTCCCAAAAATAATAAGTTTAAGGGAATAAATAATAAAATCCACATATTGATATTAAAAATATAAAGGTGAATCTAAATAATAATTCCCAAGATGAGTTTGGAAAGAAAAAGTGGTCTAGGTTGGGAGGAGACTCTCAATCTCAGTGTTACTTATAAGAAATTAATAGGTACTATTTATTCCTTTTTATTCTTTTTTATTTATGATAAAATTAAGGTAATTTAAGGATTTTAATGAGTTTTGTACACAATGGAAAAAAATAAGGAATTATTCACGAAATATATCATATTCTACGAAGAGAAGGAGTGGATGCATCCCTTGAGTGAGAGTAAAAATGAAGATGGGAAGGATAGTAAAAATAAATAATTCCATGAAATCTAGAATTTTTGGACACCCCTATAAAATCTAATGATGGTGTATTTCAATCATAATTACAACCAATATATTTTTATTATTTCAAATATGTTATAAATGGGGAGTGTTGGTTGATGAAAAGGGTGAGACAAAGGGGGAGTTATATAATTTTTACTTTTACGTTTTGATATATTTTATGAGATGTGTGTAGGATAAAATGTTTTTCATAATAAATATATATGAAAAACCATTATATTTTTTTATGATAATGGTAAAAATTGTATAGTGGTTTATGTATAGCATTGAAAACCTTAGTCATGCACTCATGTTTTCTAAAATGGGGTTTCCTACATAGACTTAGAGTTTTTTGAGTAAAGGATTAATGAAAATGAAATAATGTGGTTTAAAATTTAACATTAGTATCACAAGAGGTTATATAAATTTGAAAAAGGTAAAATATTATGTTTTTTGGAATTAGGAAAATGAGGAATGATAGACATAATTTTTTCTTTTTATTTCATTTCAATAAGGGTGAGAAAGAGTACCACACATATTAACATGAGAGGTGTGTTGTGGTATTGATAATAAAATCAAAATGGGGATATTAAAGTGAAAATTTGATGAAATGTATCTATTTTCAATAAGTTATCACGTTTTTAGTTCATGAATTGGTGATGTTTGGAGGATTTATATGGATCTCATTCTTGATGATAAAACTAATAACACAACTTAATATTTCAATTGGTGTTGTTTCTTAAAGACCTTGGATGGAAAGAAACAAAGTAACATATTTAATTGTGATGATTAAAATAATTTTTACTCATGTTAAAGAAAAATTTTATAGTATTTGAAATTTTTATATAAAAAATTCCCATAAAAAGTGATGTTGCTCGCTACAATAAATAGCATGAAGAAACTGTTATTATTAGGGTTCATAGATAGTGTGATTCAGGAGATTGAAGACCAAAAATATTGAAGGAACTATCCATGGAATCAAGAATGAGGATTTTAGAAGACTAAGGTAATGAGATAGATAATGGTATATTAATTATGGGAAACTTATTGATCTATATTTACAATGCAGAAAAGAGATTTAAAGTGTTGAAGGAGTTAGCTAAAGTGAAGTGGAAACCATCAAAAGGCTCTTGGGATTAAAGTTTCTAATTTTTTTATGGAATTACATTGGGTGATTTTTTATAAGGTTGGAGGAGTACCAGTGTAACAACCTAGGTATTAATAGAATTTTTTGTTTTCATTTTTATTAATATTTTGGAATTAATTAGTTAAATTCACAATATTAAGTATTTTTTTAAAATAAATAATTTTATTTAACACTTTTATTATATGGTTATATTAAAATGTTTAATGTTGAAATTAAATAATTTAAATTTGAATAAAATAATTTCATTTTTTAATTGATCATGTATCTTTTTATGAATTTTTGATAATTTTATGAAAAAAATTAATCTTTGGGGAATAGAAAAAAGTAATTTTTTTAATAAATACAGTATTTTTGTGATATCCTCAAGACATAACTATTCTATAAAATTTACAAAACTTATGGATTGAGTAAATTATGATATTATAGTAAAACTAATTTACAAAAATAATTCAGTACAGGTAAATGAAAATTTATTTCATGATTAGTATAAAACAAAATCTTAGTCCGTACTGACCCAGCGTCTAAGCAACATTGACAAAGTCAAATGTTTTTCTTTATAGAAAATAATTGAGTTATAAAAATTATTTTCATGAATTATTTATGAATTATTATTTATAATTTATATTTTTGGTTGATAGTTTCAAATTGTAGAGTTATACAACAAGAATATTATCCCAAAGTCTATGCAGTTCTTGCACGTGACAAGAAAAGAAAAATTAAAAAATTAAATAAGTTGTCTTGACATGTATATGATTAAATATAATTAATGAATGAAAATAAATGATTATATTTAACGTAATTAATTTATTTATATGATATTAATTTATTTTTAATTTTTATATATGAAACAATTAACTTTAATGCTTGTGCAATGCTGATATAGTTCTTATGCAAGCAGAAGAGAAATAAATAAAATGATTTTAATTAAAATTATAAGAACCCTAAAATGACCCAAAAACTTGAATGAATCAGTTTGGATGTGTAATTTTTGGACAATTCCTTACTTTAATTACAATTTGGGACATTTTGGACCCACTTGAATCATTTTAATCCCTTTGTAATATATTATTTAAAAGTAAGTCAAATTTTTCACAATATAGATTTTAATTAGTATAAAGTTTTAAAATATGTGTTTCTAAAAGTGTTTTTAAAAAATAAATAGTATTTTAAAATATAATAAATTTATCTTCTTTATGAAAATTTATTTTTAATTTTTAGGAAACAAATAAATACCCTAAAGGCTTGCACAGAAGTGATGCAATAATTATTTATTTAACAGAAAAATTAAATAAATGATATTAAAAATAAAAAAATAAATTTAATTTGAGATTTTTAAGGCAAAAAACAAATTCTATAGAAGAATTTTTTATGTCTAGTATATAATAATTTTTTTTTCTAATTCGAAACTTTTCTTTGGGGTTTTCAAGTCATCCTTATGAATAGTGTTTAATTCGATAAAAAATATTTTTTCATGAATAAAATGTTTTAATAAATTATTCAAAAATCCAAAAAATATTGAAAAAAGAAAAAAAATGAAAATATTATGTCTAAAACGCGTTCTATAATGTTTTTTAGACATTTAGGAATTATTTCACTATAAAGACCCATACTTTACATACATTGTTATTACTTTAGAATTGAATTTTATTTATTAAAACATATAACAAAACCATGACAAGACTATATAGGTATAGTGTCTGTAAAAATTGGGAAACATAAACAACTGGTTCATAAAACATCTACATTGTCTCCTGTTTATTTCATCATAACTAGACTCCTTTTTGGAATATCATATTTAATAACCTTCTTCCTAACCTGGGGAAATTAAACATACAAAATGGTGAGATCAAATTCTTAGTAAGTGTTAATAAAGGAAATATCAATCATATTCATATTCATAAGAACATAACATTTGAAAATCTTATCCAACATAAGAGATAATAATATCATGTCACGAGATAAGTCATAGAACTGAAATGTAATACCAACAATCATAACATAAGACATGAAACTTTGTGGCATACACACATAAGCAAAGAAAATCATTTCATATTAGTCAAGGATCATTTCCCATACCATCATAGTGGACAAATTCCATTACTGAACTGAGTTCACTCCTCATTCTAGTCCTGTATCTCTAAACCAGATTAACTTTCCATTCTATCCATGTCTATCTCATGAGATATAAATCATTACCCAATGAATTGGGGGCATATATAGGTCCCAAACATCTCATAATGAAACCATTCTTATGTGTACCACAAAAACATAAATCATACATCATAGTATAACCCATGTAATAAAATTGGATTCTTAAACATCATGCCATCATAAAATAATATATATAAGATAAAAGGACTTCGTAAAAATAATTATATCATAACGTAATCAAATTAATGTAATAATAGGTATAGAAGCATAACCCTATATAATATTAGATGGAAAGTAATTTTGATAAAATACTTGAACTTAGTTCTTGATGAAAATATCATTTCTTCTTCAAAAACATTTTCTTTTCTCAATATTTCATGAAATTTTAAAATAAAATAATTTAATTTAAAATAAACATAAAAACTTGTAAAGTAAGCTTTATGAAAATAATTCTCTATGAAAGCGTACAAATCCGTTCTTGCTGTATAAGTTAAAAAAATTCTCCTTGTACTTTTTCCAGAAAAAGTAAAAAAGTACCTCATATGGTAAAAAAAAGAAATATTCCTTCTATAACACATGGTAAAAGTTAAAAAATGGAAAAAATTAATTTAAACATACATGTAATAATAATAAAAATTTTATGAAAACATTTTTATAAAACATGGACATAGATGATAAATATAACCCCATTAAATACTTTGGAATAAACAATCTCAGATAAATACGAGATTGGAAAGGTTATCCCTTACATTAAGTCCGATATGCTTCGTATGTATCCAAAAATCATGTATAATGATTTAATTAATATTAAATATTTATTCTAGAATCATAATCATTTTTATGATAACATTTATGATCATATATTCATCCATTTGTTAGTAACATTTCATTGTTACTCATTATTCCGGTATTAACTGATTTATGTTCTTACGTATGTTTTGTAAGATAAGTTATTGTTACTATTTTTAGGTTATAGTTATATCATTTTCATAATGCTATAACTATAATATATATCATATTTATTCATTCAATTCATTTATATAATCATTGTTTAATGAATATAATGTAGAATGAATCACATCGCACTGTGGATACGGTAATCCATACATACCCACAAGTAATGATATCGTTCCCATAATTGGTGAATGGTATTGAAGTGGATGGTTTATAGTTTTTCATAATTAGTATAATGTTATATTATTCATATATAGGTATTATTTACACCATTATACCCATCCAAGTAAGGTGGTGGTGAAAAATAGATTATACCACGACGTGGAGATGGTATGTCGTACATACGCACGCATGCTGGTTTCATTTTTTCTGTAAGATAAATTGAAGATGAAATAGGGGTTTTTCATATTTATAATGAAATATTAGTATATTAGTGATATTGAAGTTATTATTTTATAATTAAAAAACCAAATAAGAGAAAGTAGAAGATGAAATAAACATAAAAGAATTAGTAGAAGAGATTACCTCTTCCTCGACGTGCCTCCTTTGAATTTCCACTTAGGCCTCTAGAGTTGGTTTTTTAAGAAGGACAAAACCTCCATAATGTTACTAGTGAAGTAAATAAGAGTAATGGGTAGGGTTTTTTTGATACTTAAGGCTCAAAATGGAGTTAATATAAGAGAGAGGAGGTTCCCTTTTATAAGAGTGGAGAGGGGCGCTTTAGTAAACTCTCAACAATATTACTTTATAATAAAATCAAACCCTACCCAAAAACCTCAAAAGTGTCCCTAATTAGAATATGAGATTAGATAGGGTGTTAATATCATTAACCAACAATTTTTTTACAACTTATGTTTTTAATTTAAACTCTATCATTTTAATTGACCCTTAGTTATTATATTGAAGTTTAATTTTGGTAATAACATTCTAAATATTTAATGGTAATTAATATCTACTTATGTGGTGTTAATTCACCATAAATGGACAATTTTTGATATTATAGAACTTATATTTATCACTTTTATTTTTTTAATATTTTTATGATTTTAGATAATTTAATAAAATGTTATGTTTATAAAATATCAATAGTGTCAATTTTGAAACTATTCATTTATTAGACTTTAAATAGAATTCACATAGAAGATAAATTCAAAAAAAAATATTTAATACACTACTAAAATTTCACATTCAAATAGAAAATTAATTGATTACATTAATTATTTCATATGATATTTATTTTAACATTCTCAAACCATTTATTTGATATTTATATTAATAAAATAATTTCTACATCACTATTGTGTCATCATTAATGGTAATTATTTAATCTCTAAAAATTATAAGTAAATTTTTATGATGTGGTTAATTATTTTAGATTTAAAAAGACTATCTATAGTCAATTTTATATCCTTGTTATTTATATATTAAAATTAATACACTTAAATAAAAAGAGATTGTGAGACTTTGTCAATTTCATTAGTTTTTATTACATTCATGCCATTTTCATAGGTAAGTAGCAATAAAGTGATTTAATTTATAAAAATAGAATATAAGGGTCTAATTTAATCATATAATAGGATTTTATAGGTGATAAGGTAATTTTATAGTTTTATTTTTACCCTTAATTACCTGTTTCACCTTTAACCATGGTAATAAAAATAATTTCCAAAATTACTATTCATAAGGCAAAAAAATAAAATTATCCTATTAAAATAATTTTGACATAATGATTCAAAATATGGAATCCATTTTTCAAAATTTAAAACATAGAAGTTTCAGTAATTAATTTAAAATTAATCCTATTGTTGAGAAAACAGGTTTTAAAAGTTAAAACACTTCAAAAGATTGAAATGTTTTTACCTATGAATTCAATGTAAAATTAATGATAATGACATAAATTATATTAAATGGTAAAAATATATTATATTTATACTTTAAAACCATTCAATATTATAATTTAACCGTATAAGTTATCTCAATAAAAAAAGTTGTTTTTAATTAAAATTTAGCATATTTTTTACTATTCATCAAAATATGAAAGTTATCAGAAACATATCAAAAATTTATCAAAGTATATTTTTATACGCCGCTTAAAAATATAATTATTATGTTGTCATATAAAAGTCATCAATGTGTCAATTTCTTAATTTAGAATGGTTTCTCCATTCAAAGGTGTAAAATTAACCTTTTTTTAAAAAAATACAACAAATAGGGTTTTATTCATAACATGTGACTAAAATATCCACTGAATGAATATAAAAAATATATTATTAAGTATATAACACTCATATATCTTATTAATTTCATTACCAAAATTAATTTAATCTAAAATAAAAATATATAATTGATTTAAATTTTTCATAATGCATTTTCATAAGTTAGTTATAATTATTCTCACTAACCTAACGGCTAGGCTATATCGGCAATTTTATATTAAGGAAATCTCATAGTTTTTTTAAACTCATGATTTCATACAAAGAAATCTGCTGAAGAAAAAAAATTATTTAAATATTTCATAAAAACATACGGGCACTACATTCTACCTCCCTTAAATTGAATTTCATCCTCGAAATTCTTCACATGGAAATAAACAGACGAGGATTCCTCTCCTTCATCATATCCTCAAGTTCCCATGTAGCTTATTCAAATTGGTGGTTCCTCCATAAAACTTTAACCAAGAGAGTGGTCCTATTTTGTAGAAATTTTTCACTGTGATCTAGAATCTCTATCCCTTGTTCTTCATAAGAAAGATCTTGCTCCAACAATATGACTTCTGAGATTAGTAAATGTGAAGGATCAGATATGTACTTTCTTCAGAGAGATACATGGAACACATCATGAACTTGAGAGGGATTTAGTGGAAGCACCAATTAATAACCTACCTTCCAACCATGATCCAAAATTTCAAATGGACCGATATACCTAGGGCTCAACTTTCCCATCTTTCCAAATATCATTACTCACTTCTAGGGAGTTTTCATAAGAACACCTTATCACCCACCTCAAAATCTAGGTATTTTCTTCGGTTGTCAGCATAACATTGTTTTCAATTCTAAGATGCTCTTATATGTTGTTGAATAGATGTGACCTTTTCTGCCACTTCATTAACAAGATCAGGTCCTAATAACTTTCTTTCCCCAACTTCATCCTAACAACTTAGAGTTCTGCACTTATTTCTATAGAGGGATTAATAAGGTGCCATCTAAATACTGTAGTGAAAGATATTTCTATAAGAAAATTCCACCAATGGTATCTGTTGATCCCAATCACCTTTTAAATCCATATAGGAAGCTCTCAAAATGTCTTCTAGAGTTTGAATTTCCTCTGAAACTCACCGTCTATCTGAGGATGATAAGCAGTGATGAAACTTAACTATGTATCTAGAGCATGCTAAAGATTTTGCCAAAACTTTGAGGTAAACCTTGGATCCCGATTAGATATAATGGAAAGTGGTACTCTGTTCAATCTTACCACTTCCTTTACATATATCCTTGCAAAATGATCATGAGATAAATCCTTTCTAATAGCAATTAAGTGTGTAGACTTCATAAGATGATCAACTATAACCCAGATAACATTATTGAATTTGGATGTTTTGGGAGGTCTGATGACAAATTCCATAGTGATGTCTTCTTATTTCCATTCTGGTATGAGTAATGGTTGTAACATACCCTTAGACTTCTTTCTTTTAGCCTTAACTTGATGACAAACCAAGCATCGGGAGACATATTCAGTGACATCTCTTTTCATGCCATCCCACTAGAAGTACTATTTCAGGACCTTGTACATCTTTGTACTTCAAGGGTGAATAGAGAATGAATAACTATGATTCTCATCCAATAATTCATTCTTTAATTTTGGTATGGGAGGAATAAAAATCCAGTTCCTAAACCTTATTATTTTATCACAATCAAGGTTGAATCCAAGAACATTGATCCCCTTATTTTGTAACTCAACATCTTCTTTATATGCCTATTTAATCTTCACATGTATAGATGTTTGAACATTAATTTTAGAAAGATAATATTTCTCCCCTTACATTAAAATTTCAAGATCCATCCTTTGTAAATCCATAAATATTGGATCTTTTGTGATCCTCATCATGGATAAGCTAGCATGGTCTTTTCGACTCAAAGCATCTGTGTAACATCCCAGGTAAATAAAGAATCAGACATATTCAATATTTATTAATATTTGTGAATTAAATATTAAATTTACTTTAAATGGGTTTCTATGTTCGATAAGGTACCCGATACGCAACAACGAGTTTCTTTGAAATCATACGTTGCACACTAATAATATAATATTATTTTAAATGGTAGTTAACTCCTAGATTTTGTATTGGCAGGAATGAAAAAAACTAACTAAAATATTATTATACATGTTTGTTAAATGTATTTACATTTATCCAATAAAATTTATAGTCTTAAAATGTGAATGAATCTAATTTTAAGCATGATTTACATTAAAAGGTCGATTTACCGCATTTTAATGGTGAAACCTCTTTAAATATAGTTTTTTTTACTTTAATACATTCTAATTGACCAAATAAAATCCTTCTTTATAATGGGACATCAAAATTTACTTTGTGTAATTTTTTTGAATTTTTCCGATAAAGTTCATTTTTTAACGAATAGTGAAAATATTGTATTTTAATCCAAAACTATGTTTTAATATAATTTATTTATATAGTTAGATTATATTTTTAATTGGTTTTAAAGTTTAATTAAAATATATATTTTCCATTTAATCCAATGTTTGTCATTGGAATTAATTTCACATTGAAATTGGACACAAACAAGTATCAATCTTTTGATATTTATTCTTTCTTAAAAACACGCTATTTGTTTTGACAACGAAAATTAATTTTAAAATTAATTAATTCCACTTATATGTTTTGAATTTGGTAAAATAGAAATCATTTTAGAATTCAGAATATCAAATATAGCTTTGGCTGAATTTTTGGTATTTTTCTGAAAAACTTCAATTTTTGATGAATAGTGAAACAACCTAGTAGTAGTTAAAAAACTGACTTTTTCATTTAAATGAAATTTTACCACTTCTCTGAATTGAATTTCGAAAATCCGACAAATATGGTTGTTATAAATAAGTAAAATGTGGTTCAATAAGATGAAAATAAATCTTAGTGAATAGTAACTTTTGACTTTTATTTACCGCGGTTAAAGGTAAATAGGGCAATTCAAGGTTAAAAGAATACTGTAACAATTCAAAATTATCTTAACACATGTCCTAACCTTATTTGATGAGTAATAGCCAATCGTGGGAATCTTTGGGTCTATTTTGGGACCCCATGGAGCCACTTATGAAAGATAATGACACTTTAGATTAATTATTTTAATGTAAAGGCAAAAATGACAGAAAAAAATATTTTAGTAAATTAATTTTTATATGGTGTTATGAAAATTATATTTTAGAATATAAATATTCATTGGAAAACTAAAAATATTTCCTACATCATGGTATTTTTTTATACTTTTTAGACATCAAATAAATTAAAATAATTTTGACACAATAATGATACAGTGTTTACCTCATTAATAAATGATTTAAATAAATAAGATTATAGTGATTAAAATATTATTCAAAACATGTCCAATTATGATTGGATGATTTTATTTCGACCATGAGTCATCTTATATTTTACTTTAATGATTTTTGGACCATTAAAAACCGAATATCGTTATATAATAAAATAATATTATCACACTTTCCTAAAGAGCCCCTCCTCCCCCTTATAAAAGGAGACCATTTATATACAATTCCACACATCTCTCAAGCCTTTTGGCTCGTCCAAACTCTGCCCAATTAAGCTCCCAAAATCCATATCCTTCACCTAGAAGCCTTACCTCAGGTAGAAGGCACTTCAAGAAGTCCTTTGGTTCAAACCAAAGGGAGTTACCCAAATTAAAGGTAACCGTTTCTCTTAAATTGTTTTCTTTTATTTTACTTCCCCAACCACTAAAATATTTTTATTCCTTTATTTTGTAACAAAACCCATATCCTCAATATACTAGGATGTTTTATGAGAATTATTATAACTACACTTACACACACCTCCATCTAATCGATGAAGAACATAATGTTTCTGTGGATGGAAAGCTAACGCCTCACGAAACGATGATTGTTCAAATATCTCCAACCACCTCTCATGGTGGCCATTATGATGGAACTGTATTTATATATGATATATATTATTTTTATGTTTTCTTTATGCTTATGTAATTTCCATTTATAGCATACCTTTATGGTTTTCATTATGGGTAAACACGATAATTTCATTTGAGGAAGTGCAGACTACCACCCCCTCAAATTGATATGACTCATTCATACCGTATGTGGTAAGTATAAAGGATGGATTTAATGATATAATATATGATACAATACTAGAATTATAATACTACTATGTATCATTATGTCTTAATTCCATTACATATGAAATAGGAATGGAAGTAGCGTTCATGCGTACGTACGACTTACCGTCTCCATGAATGATGCATTTCATTTCTTACCTCTAAATGATATGTACTATTATAAATACATGTATATGCTGGATATATATGATATATATGATATCCAAATCATGAATATAATTCTGGATATAATTAACCTTTGACCATATGAACAACATGTGATTATAATAAGTCCATTTTTGACTCAAGTACCAAATATTGACAAAACAAACATTATTAACTTAAATGATTACATAATGTTTATAACATGGTAATATGTGATATAAAAGGAATAATAAACTTAAATAAGGTTCTTAAGCAGGTAGAAATTAACTTTAGTTTAATATCCAGGAGATTAAAGAACGATCGAGTCAAGTCGGACATGAGGTAAGGGACTTCGTCTCAATCTCCTTTCATTGAGGCATATTTTGTTTTAATACACGACTTTCTTTTACAAGCTGTATAAACACCCTTGAATTTTCAAAGGGAATCTTTTTCTACAAAGCATTTTACTAAACGACAAAAAGGAATGTTTCTTTTAACATAAGAAGTGAAAATGACCTTTTCCACTGCCGTGAGTATTATTTGATCTTTGGCTTCCTCAACAAGCCGTAATGTTTTTAAAAGAAAATAAATAGCATATACTATTTTATGTATTTTGGTATTGAAAATGGTTTTGATAATGGATTTATTATGTCAATATATTTAAGTTATATATTGTGATTGAAATGAGGAAATTTTTTCCTTCCTATATATTTGTTTTATGTCTTATGATTTTATAACGGTACATGGACATTTGACTGGTGGTTATGTGATAAACCAAATGATGGGTGGTGCCATGAATACTGGGACATGTGGTTATGTTATAACCTCCAATGCATTGGGTATGGAAGTCGGCCGTATAGCTATTCCATTTAGTGATATGTGTGGAAGTAAACCATATGGTTATTCCTTTTAAGTATGTTTATGTCCCAAGTTACCTTTATATGTTATGTGTTCTTTATATGGGTTTTATGGTAATATTTTGGTTACAAAAGGGTAATTAATGATATTTTATTTAGTGAAGAGTATTTACTACTTCATAATGGTGAAAAGTATTACTTATGATAAAGTATTCATGGTTTACCTATTGTTTTGAAAAAAAATAACAGTTTTCCTTCTTTGTGTATCCCTTACTGAGCTTTTTATGCTCATCCCAAGATTTTGAAATTTTTTTCATAGGAAATAATGTGGAATAGGGTAAATAATGGGATCAAGTAAAAGTCATTCTATCTTAAACATGGAACTATACATGACTCTTTTTTTTCAAGAGTTGTGGTTTTGTAAAAAAAATGGAAACTATGTAGAAGTGTATACTTTGTAATCTTTTGAGATGTAATAGTCATGTACTAATTCTATAAAACTCTAAACCAGAAAAGATCCTCAATGTGAATTATTAACTTAATTCAAGATTATGTATGTTCTAAGGCCGGGTCCTTATAATCTGCCACCTTGTTCACTTTCCCAGGGTGATAATGTTTTGAGAATTCGTAATATTTAATCAACTCCAACCATATGATTTAGCGCATATTCATCTCCTTTGGTGTGAAAATATACTTTACACTTTTATGATCAGTATAAATATCACACCTTTCACCATAATGATAATGCCTCCATATATTTAATGAAAATATTACCACAACTAACTAAAAATCATGAGTTGGGTAATTTTGCTCATGTATTTTCAAATGTCATAAGGCATAAGCTATCACTATGTCATTTTTCATGAGAAAACATACCATAACCTTATTGGATGCATCACTGTAGATCTCAAACCTTTCTCCACTATGAGGTAGTGTGAGAATAGGTGCACTAGATAACCTTATTTTTATCTCTTTGAAATTCTATTCCCAGTCCTCCGTCCAAACAAACTTAACTCTTTTTTGAGTCAACTTGGTGAGTTAATTAGATAATCAAGAAAAATATTTCACAAAATGTTGATAATATCCAACCAAACCAAGAAAAATTCGGATCTTAGTTATTTCTGTTGGTCTCGACCATCCTTTAATTACCTCTATTTTTGCTGGATCCACAAATATCCACTCTCTGGAGATTATGTGACCCAAAAATGAAGCTTTTTGAAGCCAAAATTCACACTGGGTAAATTTGGAATAAAGAATCTCCTTTCTCAGGATCTTCAATACAATTATCAAGTGATTCACATGTTCTTAATTTCTCTTTGAATAGACAAGAATAACTTCTATAAGGACTACCACAAACTGATCAAGAGAGTCTCTAAAGACTCTATTCTTTAGATCCATGAAGATGGAAAGGGCATTAGTAAGACCCAAAGGCATCACTATAAATTCAGTGTCCATACCTTGTACGGAATGACATATTTGTCATATCCCCATTTTTACCCTTAATTGATGATATCCTAAACGAAGATCAATCTTGGAAAAGTATTGAGCTCCGCGTAGTTGGTCAAATATGTAATAAATGCATGGGAGAATATATTTTTTCTTGATAGTAATCTTGTTAAGTTCTCAATAATCAATAAAGAGTCTCATTGATCCATATTTCTTCTTAACAAATAGAATAGGTTCTCCCCAAGGTGACACACAAGGGTGTATGAATCCATTATCAAGATTCTCTTGGAGTTAGTTCTTCAATTCCTGCAACTCAATTGGGTCCATTCTATAAGGTGTCTTTGAAATAGGCATAGAACCCGATATGAGTTCTATTGAAAACTCAACTTCACGTTTTGGTGGAAGACCTGAAAATTCCTCTATAAATACATCATGAAACTCTTGTACAATGGGTTTTTTCTTAATCGTGATTTTTTCACCAACCATTTGAGATAAATAACCTCTATTAATTGGAATCAAGACCCATAAGATGAAAAAAAAATTACTAGAAGGTTATATTCATTCTTGCATCGATAGATGATCGTAGATTGATATAGAATATGAAATATGTCTCCCATTCATTGTAAATTGATATGAGATTCATATAAATAAATCCAATCCATGCCAATAATCACATAAAATTCCACTATTTGAAGGATCCCAATATTTTCAGGAAGCACTTTCCCACAAACTTCAATTAGATAAGAATTGTAAACTTTTGATGCGACTATTATGCGATTAGGATTTGTCCCAACTAACTTAACATCTAATCATTGAGGTAATACGGTGATACCATTAGAAAATTATTTAGAAATAAAAGAGTGGATGGATCCATAATCAAATAAAACATTTTCTACTTTAGAGTGGATAGTAAGTGTACCTTTCACCACTTAATTATCGTACTCCACATCACCGATACTAATTTCATGTGACTTTATAATTTTTCTTTGGACTTAAATGTTTGTTGATGTTGACCATCATCAATAACTATAGGATTATGGAATTTATTGGAATAATGCCCCATTTCCTTGCACTTGTAACATTAAAGTGTAGGAGGTGTATTGTATATATCCTTTTATTAGTTCTCATCATTAGATATATTTTCCCCATCACTTCAAAATTCAATTTCCTGATGACCTTCTTTTCCACACATAAAAAATTTACTTGTACCTATAATACAATTACCTCCATGTTTCTTTCCACACATTGAGCATAAGGGAAAACTCATCTTATTTTCAGTATGGTCTTTAGATTTTCCTTTGAATTCCATTTTCCTATTCTTATCAAACCCAAATGACTAATGGGTTACTCCAATATCCATCTCAACCTTGAGATAACATTGAAAAATTTCCTCATAGCTGTTGAAGTCCCTTTATGGCTAATTCCCTTTAGAGACTTGGTTTTATGACATTAAATAATTGATCAATCTTAATATCAGGTTGGATAATAATTCTGAAAGCGTACCATGAAAGTCTTGTAAAATTTTCTTCATAGGTACCAACATATTCATCATCCTTTTGTTTTAGTTCAATAAACTCCTTCTCCATCTTTGTTTGAAGAATACGAGGGAAGTACTTATTGAAAAATTAGTTCTTGAACTCATCCCATTCCATGGACTCAATTTCATCTCTTTTCCATGTATTCTTGATAATATTCCACCACTAATCAACTTCACCTTATAAACGATATACTAATAAGATAAATTTATCATGCTCATAACATTTTAGGAATGAAAATATATTTTCTGTGGTACTGATCCATTATTCAGCCACTAATGGATCAGAAGTCCCACTTAATGAAGGTGGATGCTGCCTCATGAAGGATTCAACAGAGTGTTTCTCCCTCTTTTACTCGTTTGGAAGTCCAGGATGATTCATAGCTTGAGAAATTTAGTTTTGTGATAATGGATACAAGATTTTTCATTCTAGCTCTCTTAACATTTGGTTGCTCAGGGGGATAATCATTGCATTTCCCATCACATTCAGCATTAACACGGTTCCTGTGGGTTTGATCCATTGACTCAAACCAAGAAACATAGTGTGAGAAACACAAATTATAATAGGAAAACCACAAAATAAAGAATAAAATTTCAAATTAGAACACTTTATATTTTATCCTAGATTATTCATGGTCATTTATAAAACACCAGGATAGTATCCTATACACAGACATATCCTTAGGGTCTTTAATAAGGCCTTCACATCCTAGTTTCCAAAGGTTAACTATACCTATCCTATGATACCAACTATAACGACCCATAATTTACATAAATTATTATTAATCCAGAATTGATTTATATTTATTACAACATATAACAAAACCATGAAAGGACCGCATAGGTATAGTGTCTTTAGAAACTGGGAAACATAAACAAGACATCTCTATTATCTCCCATTTATTTCATCACAACCAGAATAATTTTTGGAATATTATATTTAATACCCTTCTTCCTAACTTGGGGGAAAAACATACAAAAGGTTGATCTAAAATTCTCAGTAAGGGTAAAAAAAGGAAAGATCAATCATATCATATTCATAAGAACATAACATTTTAAAATATTATCCTGCATAAGAGATCATAATATCATGTAATGGGATAAATCATAGAAGTGAAATGTAATCCCAATAATTATAAAATAAGACATGATTATTTGTGTAATACACACATAAGTATATAATATAATTTCATATTATTCAAGGCTCATTTCCAAGACCATCATAGCGGACAAATTCCATTACTGAACCGAGTTCACTCCTTGTTCCAGTCCTGTATCACTGAACCAGATTAACTTGCCATTCCATCCATGTCTATCTCATGAGATATAAATATTTACCCAATACATTGGAGGGGGATATAGGTCCCACACATCTCATAATGAAGCCATTCTTATGTATACCACAAAAACATAAATCATACATCATAGCAAAACCCATGTAATAAAATGGGGTTCTTAAAGATCATGCCATCATAACATAATCCATATAAGATAAAATGAAATCATAAAAATAATTCCCTAATAACATAATCATATCAAAGTAATAATAGGGATAAAAGCATAATCCTATATCATCTTATATGGAAAATAATTTTGATGTAACACTATAACATAGTTTTTGAGGAAAATGTCCTTTCTTCTTCAAAAACATTTCATTTTCTCAATATAAAGTGAAATTTTAAAAGAAAAAATTTAATTGAAAATAAACTTGAAAACTTGTAAAGTAAGATTCATGGAAATAATTCTCTATAAAAGCGTAAAAATCCATTCATGCCATATAAGTTTAAAAAACAGTCTCCTCGTACTTTTACCAGAAAAGTAAATAAATACCTTGTATGGTAAAAAAAAGAAATATTCCTTCCATACTAAGTGGTAAAAGTCAAAAATGGGTAAAAATGAATTTAAACATACATAGGAGAATAGTAATTTTTTTTATAAAATTTGGAAATGGATGATAAATATAACCTGAGTAAATACTTACGAATAAACAATCTCAGATAAAAATGTGATTGGAAAGGTTATCCATTAACATAGGTCCGATATTATTAATATATATCTGAAACTCTGGTATAATGATTTAAATAATTTTAAATATTTATTACAGAATCATAATTATTTTTATGATAACATTTATGATCATATTTTCATCCATTTGTTAGTAACATTTCATTATTACTCGTTATTCGGATATTAACTCCTTTATGTTCTTACGTATATTTTGTAGGGTAAGTTCTTATTAATCTTTTAGGTTATAGTTATATCATTTAAAGAATTATATTAGTATAATATATATCATATTTATTAATTCAATTAATTTATATAATCATAGTTTAATGAAGATCATGTAGAATAAATCACATCGCATCGTGGAGACGGTAAACTGTACGTACACACGCACATGATATCATTCCCAAAATTGTTGAATGGTATTTAAGTAGATGGTTTATAGTATCTCATAATTAGTATAATTTTATATTATTAATATATAGGTATTTTTTACACCATTATACCCATCCAAGTAAGGTGGTGTAGGAAAAATAGATTACATCACGACGTGGAGACGGTAAGCCCTACGTATGCACGCACGATGATTTAATTTTTTTATAGGATGGATAGAAGGTAAAATAAGGTTGTTTCATATTTATAATAACATATAAGTATATGATTGATACTTATGTTATTATTTTATATTGAAAAAAATAAAGAAGAGGAAGTAGAATAAGAAAGAAACTTGAAAGAATTGGTAGAAGATATTACTTCTACCTCGACGTGCCTCCTCTGAATTTCCAATTAAGGCACTAGAGTTAGTCTTTTGATAAGACCAGAACCTAAAATAATGTTACTAGGAAGTATATAAGAGTAATTTTCAGGGGTTTTCTCAGCTTTAAGGATCCAAATGGAATAAATAGGATAGGGAGGATGTTTCCTTCTATAAGAGAGGAGAGGGGCACTTTAGGAAACTCTCAATAATATTACTTTATAATAAAATCAAACCCTACCCAAAAACCTCCAAAGTGTCACTAATTACAATATTAGATTATATAGTATTTTAATATCATCAACAAATAAATTTTGGACAACTTATTTTGTTAATTTAAACCTTATCTTTTTAATTGACCCTTAGTTATTCTATGAAAGTTTTATTTTGGTAATAACATTATAAATATTTAATCATAATGAATATTTACTTATGTGGTGTTAATTGACCATAAATGGATAATTTATGATATTTTAGACCTTATAATTATCCCTTTGTAATTTTTAAATATTTTTATGTTTTTTAAATAATTTAATAAAATGTTTCGTTTATAAAACATCTAGTGTCAATTTTGACACTATTCATTTATTAGACTTTAAATAGAATTCAAATAGAAGATAAATTCAAAAAAAATTATATTAAATACACTCTTAACATGTAATAGTAACCTAGAAAATTCATGTATAACATTAATTTGTTCATATGATATTTATTTTAACATTTTCAAAACCATCTATTTGATATTTCTATTAAAAAAATAATTTCTACATCACTATTGAGTCATCATTAATGGTAATTATTTAATATATAAAATTTATAAAGAAATTTTTATGATGTGGATAATTATTTTATATTTCCAAATATTATCTATTGTCTATTTTATCTTCTAGTTATCCATATATTAAAATTAATACACTTATCTAAAAAGAGATTGTGACACTTTGCCCATTTCACTAGTTTTTATTACATTCATGTAATTTTCATAGGTAAGTGGAAATAAAGTGATTAAATTTAAAATAATAGATAATAGGGTAGAATTTAATCATCCAATAGTATTTTTACTGGTGTTAAAGTAATTTTATAATATTATATTTACCCTTAATTACCCGATCCATCTTTAACCATGGTAATAAAAATAATTACCAAAGTTACTATTAATAATACCCAAAAATAAAAGTTTCCTATTAACATAATTTTGACCTAATTATTCCAAATATGGAATCAATTTTTCAAAATTTAAAACATAGAGCTTGCACTAATTAATTTAAAATTAATCCCGTTGTTGAGAAAATGAGTTTTAAAAGTTAAAACATTACAAAAGATTAAAGTGTTTATCTATGAATTCAATGTAAAATCAATGATAATGACTTACATTATATTAAATAATAAAAATATATTCTATTTATGCTTTAAAACCATTAAATATTATAATTTATCCATATAAATTATCTCAATGAAAAAAGTTGTTTTTAATTAAAATTTAGCGTATTTTTACTATTCATCAAAATATGAATGATATCAGAAATATATAAAAAATTTATCCAAAGTAGATTTTTATACCTAGATTAAAAATAACATTTTTATGTTGTCATATAGAAATCATTAATGTGTCAAAGTCTTAATTTAAAATGGTTTTCCATTTAAAGGTGTAAAATGAACCTTTTTTAAAAAAATACATCAAATAGGGTTTATTCATAACCTATGACTAAAATAACCATTGAATGAATATCAAAAACATTTTATTAAGTATATAAAACATATATATCTTCTTAATTCCACTAAAAAAGTAATTTTCTCTAAAATAAAATTATCTAATTGATTTATGTTTTTCATAATACATTTTCATAAGTTAGTTATAATTATTCCCGCTAACATAACAGCTAGGCTATAATGGTAATTTTTTGTTAAGGGCATCGCACAATTTGTTTAAACTAACAATTGTGTAAAAATAAAGATACTGAAGAATAAAAATTATTTAAATATTTCATAAAAACATACGGGCATTACATTAACCCTATAATAGACTTATTATATTTTAATATTTTATGTAATTCCTAATTTTCCCCGGACCCCAATTATAAAAGGGGGATCATTCCTTCACTTAATTTCATCACCTTGAGCCTTCTTGGTTTAATAAATTCTACCAAATTCTCTTATCCTCATCCCTTTCCACATTCTAGTGTTACTGGTATCACACAAAGTCTAATTTAAATTGTCTAAGGTGTTCCTCAAGGAAACATATTCAAGAGGTATATTCATTTTTCTTATCTTTTAAATTATTTATCACTTATACCTTATAGTGGCCCCCTATACAAAGATTCATGATAAATCTAGTATGAAACATAAACTGTAATGTTATTTTTTTAATGGTATATCAATCATGAAACTCTTATTTTATTATTTTATTATTAAAAACAAAATCATCGCCCGTGGTGTGTCAATTTGCTACCTTCAGGGACGATGAGTTTTTGTTTCCCAATAATGAATTCATTGATAGATGAAATTAACTTATAATTGTTTAAAATTATATATATATATATATATTCACTCTTCTGGAGTATTATTTCCACTATAAAATAAAATCTATATTGAACCAACCATGGAAACCATGAGAAAAACACACCCAAAACAATGAAAATAAAAAAATATTATTAATAATTAGGTATAAAGATATTATATAAGAACATATAAGGTATTATAAATATGAATATAGTTATATAATAAATTAATAACACTTTCTAAACAATTATATCTGAGTTTTGAACACATTAGAAAGAGGTCGAACCCAATGTAAGAGACTCTTTCATTAAAACATTATTTTAAATGTTTTAAATATTTATTATTCTAAATATTTCTATTTCATGTCCATGTTTTAAAAATGGTTTTTATGAATATATTTATATGAGAATAAATGTTTTAAAATTTATATTTTCAAATGTCTCTCAAATGTTTTCAAAAACAGAACATTTTAGGTTTTATTTAGGGGACTTATTTTGAGAATACTCTTTTAATCTCTATTTTTAAAAAATTAAAATGGAATATTTTTTTAACATATAAAAAATGAGAGGCCTTTCCCAATATCATAAATCCTTAATTTTTTGATTTATTCTTTACAATATTACATGATTATTTTCAAATGAAGTGTTTTCATTTTTATGTGTGCAATATTATTTAAAATAAGTGATCTTTCTCATGGAATGATTTTTATGAAGCAAGTATTCATGTTTTATGATTATGTTATAGTTCTTGGGAACTGTTTATGATAAAGGGTGAGACATATATCTCTCTAAAATGCATTGGGTATGTATATGTTGTAATTTGACTGTAATGGTTAATCCAAGTATAACTATCGTGGTTACACTATAAGGTAGCCATGAGAGTTACATTGTAAGGTAGACGTAAGGGTTAAAAATCATATGGTATCCATGAGGGTTACAATATTAAGTAAGTAATTTCATAAGTTACTAAAATGATTTATTTATATTTTCTATTTTTATGGAAATCTATTATTTTCACAAAGTAAGTATGTGATAATTTATGGGTGAGAAGTATGTATTTGTAAAAATGATTTCTTATGTTTATAAGTATTCATGTAATAATGGTTACTTTAGATTTTTATGTCCCTTAATGAGATTTTTTTGATCATCCCATGTTTTAAAATGTTTTTACAGGGTTTATGGATGGGTAACGGAGAGAAAGGATTCAAGTTTAATGTCCTGAAATTTTTTCAGATAAAGAAATAATGTTTTATTTTAAAATATTCTTATTGTGAAAAAATGGATATTGTTTTTATTAATATCCACTTTGTATGATTATGGTATCTTCATGTATAAATTATGACCTAATTCTATAAAACTCTAAACCAAAAGGATCTTCAGGAATGTAATAAAGTTAATTCTAAAAAAATTCACTATATTATGTAATGTTTAAGACCGAGTCCTTATAGTTGGTATGAAGGAATGGTTTAGATAACTTTAGAAGTTTTTATGATGTTAATAGAATAATGCAAATAATTTTATCCTTATGTTTATGTTGAAATGATATAAAATTTGAATATTACCATGTTTCTTCCTCTAAGATATGTCTATTCATAATGGTTTTCTACAAAGGAAATAGGGGTGCTGAAGTATGAAGGCAAAGAGAGGAAAAAATCCATCCAAGTTAGTATCCCAATATAGGTGGAATTGTAATTGAATAGTTTATTTCAGGGATGGATTGTTCAACATGAAAAGGAGTTAAATGTTTCGAAAAAACATATTGTTATGTTTGTTTTCAGGAACTGAAAAGAAGATTGGAAAATTATTTACCTTTGGCCCTACCTTCCAAAAATAGTGATTTTTTAATCTATAATAATTCTTATTTAAAGGGGATTGGTTTTATTATGATGAAGAATTATCAGGTAATTGATTATGATTTAAGGAAACTAAAATCTCATATGTTAAATTATCCCAAAAATGATTTGAAATTAGTGGCGGTTGTTTTTTTTTCTTTAAAAGTTTGGAGGCATTATTTATATAGAGCCAAATGTGAAATATATACTGTTCATAAAAGTTTGAAGTATATATTTAATTAGAAGGAATTGAACATGAGTAAGAGAAGGTGGATGGAACTGATGAAAGACTTTATTGCACACTCAATTACTATTTTGGAAAAGAAAACAAACTGGTGTATTCATTGAGTTGAAAACATCATTCTACATTAACCATGTTATGTGTGGAATATTACCCTTTGATTAATAATTTGATGATTTTTGGAAGGGAAGTTTTTGGGGTAGAAAATTCCTATATTTTTAAGGTGTTAGTGCAATCATCTCTATGATATAGAATTGAGCATGCTCAGAAGGAAGATTGTGAGTTATAGAAATAGGCAGAATTGGTTAAGAAAGGTAAGTTTCAAGAATTTAATATTGAAAAGGATTGTGTCTTAAGATTTTGAAAGAGATTATGTGTGCCTTGGCATTCCCAGATGGAGAAATAATTTTTAAGTGAATCTCATAGTTGTCTATTTTTAGTTTATCTATGATGAACTAAGATGTACAAATACCATCCGGAGTATTATTGGTGGGATGGAATGAAAAGAGATATTGCCGATTTTACCATGAAATGTTTGACTTATAAATAGTTTAATGTATATAGAAAACTAAAAAAGGGGATCCTTCATCCTTTTCCAGTGCCAGATTCAAAATGGGAAAATATATCCATGGATTTTGTCGTGGTACTACCAAAGGCTTTTTGAGGTAACAATTTGATTTGGGTTATTATTGATCAATTGACTAAATATGAAAATTTTATTCATATTCATGATACTTTATATTTAGATAAACTTTCTTGAATGTATCTCAAATATATTTTTAGTTTATATATAGTTCCACTTTCTATTGAATCTGACCATAATTGCAAGTCCACTTATAACTCTTAGAAAGGCCTTTAGAAGTCATTGGGCACTGAATTAAATTTCAGCAAAACTTTTGATCCTCAATATGATGGATAAACCGAGAAAATTATTTAGACCTTGGGAGAAATGATATATGCTTGTTCAATGGATTACCAAGGAGTTTATAATTATCATATTTCTTTATTTGAGTTTTTTTTATAATAACAATTTGTATTCTAGTATATAGATGACGCCTTTTGAGGAATTATATGGAAAATAGTGTCAAAATACAGAATTTTGGGATGATGTAGGGGAAAGGATGTTGATGAGAATATAATTATTAGATCAAGTGGCTAAGAAATTAAAGATTATCCTATAACATATAAGGACAACTCAGAGCAGGTAGAAAAGTTTTGCAAATAACAGGATGCAAGACCTTTCTTTCATGGTAGGTGATCATGTTTTACTCAATATATCTCCATGGAGAGGGTTTATGCATTTTGGTAAGAAAGTAAAGCTAAGTACATATTTCATTGGACCATATGAAATCTTGGAGAAATTTAGACCAGTTTCTTATTAATTATCTTTGACTATGAGTTTATCCCAGGGCATAATGTTTTTCAGGTTTTGATGTTTAGAAATTATGTGCCATATTAATATCATGTTTTGATCCTTGAATTTGTTTCACTAGAATAGAAAATCGCTTATGAAGAGAAACCTATTAAAATTCTTGATCATAGAGAGAAAGTATTCAGAACAAGTTAATTCACTAGGTTAAGGTTTTTTAGAGAAACCACATGGTTGAAGAAACAACATGGGAATCTGAAAATGCTATAAGCAAAAGGTATCCCCATTTATTTAATAAGGGAATTAAATTATAAATAAATAATTTAAAATGGGGTAGGGGGATATAAAAACCCATGTACCAATAGAATTTTTTTTTCTTATTTATTATTATTTTGGAATTATATAGTTAAATTCACAATGTTAAGTAATTTTTTAAAATAAATAATTTTATTTAACTAATTTCTTATATTGTTATATTTAAATGTTTAATTTTAAAATTATAGAATTTAAATTTTTAAAAACTAATTTCATTTTTGAATTCATCATGATGAAATTATCTTTGTATGGATATTTAGAATTTTCCAAAAAAATTAATTTTTGGTGAATAGTAAAACATATAGTATTTTTGTGAAATCGTCAAGTCATAATTATTCTATAAATTTTATTAAAATTATGGAATGGACACATTATGATATTATAATATAAATATATTTTATAGAAATAATTCATTAAATTTAAATTGAAATTTATTTCATGATAAATATAAAAAAATTCTTTGTCAATGTTAACGCACTATCTGCACAACATTGACAATGTCAAATTTGGTTCCTTATAGATAATAATTGAGTTCTAAAAATTATTTTCATGAATTATTTATTAATTAATATGTATAATTAATGTTTTTGGATTATATTTTATAATTTTATAGTTATATAACGTGAATATTATCCCAATACTATTGCAAAGCTTGTACAAGGAAAGAAAAGAAAAATTAAAAAATTAAGGAAGTCGTATGGACATTGATATGGTTAAATATACTTAATGAACAAATATAAATGATTATATTGAACCTAATTAATTTAATTTTATTATAGTAATTTATTTTTAATTTTTATATATGAAATAATTAACTTTAATGCTTGTGAAATGCTGATGTAGTGCTTGTGTAAGCAGAAGAAAAATAAATAAAATGATTTTAATCAAAATTATAAAAACCATAAAATGATCCAAAAATCTGAATAAATATGTTTGGATCTGTGATTTTAGTAAAATATAATATTTTTATTTGAATTTGGGACTTTTTTGGACAAACATGAATCACTTTAATCCCTTTAAAATATTTTATTTAAAATTATGTCAAGTTTTTCACACTATAGTTTTTAATTAGTATAATATTTTAGTATATTGTTTTATAGAAGTTTTTTTTGAACATAGATAGTATTTTGATATTTAATAAATAAACATTCTTTTTGATTTTTATTTAATTTTTATGCTACAAATAAATACCTTAAAGGCTTATACAATGATGATGCAATGATTATTAATTTAACGAAAAAATTAAATAAATTATATTAAAAATATTAAAATAAATATAATTTGATATTTAAGGTAATAAAAGAATTTTATAGATAAATATTATATTAATAGGATATAATAATAAAATAAGTTCTGAATTTGAAACATTTTTTATGTTTTAAAGACATAGTTATGAATAGTGTTTAATTTGAAAATTTTTTCAGGAATAAAATATTTTATTAAATTTTTTAAAAATCATAAAAATCTTGAAATAGTAAAAAATGGTAATATTATATAAAAAATGTAATCTCTTTTGATTTGTAGACATTTTGGAAGTCTTTAACCCTATATTAGACTTATGATATTTTAAAATTTTAAGTAATTTGTAATTTTCCCCTCACCATAATTATAAAACATGGATCATTACTTCACTTAATTTCAACACCTCGAGACTTATTTCTTGAATATAATCTGCCAAATTCTCTTATAATAACCCCTTTTCATATTCTAGTGTGTTTTATCTCACAAAAGGAGCAATTTCATGTGTCCAAGGAGTTCCTCAAGGAAAAGTATTCGAGAGGTAGATTCATTCTTCTTCTCTTTTAAATTATTTATCAATTGTACCTTATCCTCACCCCATATACAAGACTTCACAATAAATAATATATCATATATAAACTATAATGTTATTTTATTAATGATATGTCTATCATCAAACTCTTATTTTCTCCTTTTATTCTTAAAAATTAAATCATCATCCGTGGTGTGTCAATTCAATGCCTTTGTGGACAGTGGGTTTTCGTTTCCCAATACCACATTCATGGAAAGTTTAAATTAAATTATAATTATTTTAAATGATATATATATATATATATATATATTTTCTCTCTTCTGGAGTATTATTTCTATTATACATGAAAATCCATAAGGAACCGGCCATGTAAACCATGAAAATAATGCTCCTAAAATAATGGAAATAACAAAATATTGTTAATAATTGGGTAGAAAGATGTTATAGTAATATTGTATATGGTATTATTAATATGAATATATTTATTTAATAAATTAATAACACTGTTCAAGCCATTATACATGAGGTTTTAACACATTTGAAGGAAGTTGAACCCGAGGTAAGGGACTCTTCAATTAAAACATTGTTTTAAATGTTTTAAAGATTTATTATTATAAATATTTATACTTCATTTCCATGTTTTCAAAATGGTTTTTATGAATATATTTATATAGACATGAATTTTTTTAAAATTGGTATTTTAAAAATTCTCTCAATTTATTTTAAAAATGGATCTTTTTCATGTTTTATTTAAGTGAATTTTCTTTAAAAATCATCTTTTAATTTATATTTTTTCAAAATTCAAATGGAATGTTTTTTAACATATACGGAATGAGAGGCCTTTCCATCTATCATGATTCCTTAATGTTTTGGTTTTTTTAAATTAGATTATTATTTTCAAATAAAGTGTTTTCCTTTTTATGTGTGCATTATTCTTTAAAATAAGTGATTTCTCTCAAGGAATGGTTTTTATGATGTAAGTATTCATGTTTTTTGATTATGTTCTTATTCTTGGGTATTTTTTATAATGATCGGTTGGACCTATATCTTCTTCAAATTAACTGGGTATGTATATATTAGAATCTTACCATAATGGTTATTCAAATTTGACTGTGATGGTTACACCGTAAAGTAGCCATGAGGGTTACATCATTAGGTAGTCATGGGGGTTACATTTTAAGTTATCAATGAGGGTTACAAATAATATAGTATCCATGAGGGTTAAAATCCTAAATAATTAATGACACAAGTTACCTAAATGGTTTATTTATGTTTTCTATGTTTTTTTTGGAAATCTCTTTCTTTCACAAAGTAATTATAAGATAATTTATAGGTGAGAAGAATGTATTTTTGAAAATTTTGTCATATGTTTATAAGTATTCATAGACTAAAAATTCATTTTTTATGTCCCTTACAGAGATTTTGAGCTCATCCCAAGTTGTAAAATGTTTTTTACAGGTTTTATGGATGGTTAAAGGAAATGAAAGATTCAAGTTTAAAGTCATAATGTTTTTTCAAAAAACGAAAGCATGTTTTCTTTTAAAATATTATTATATTGAAAAATGGATATTGTTTTATTAGTATCCACTTCGTATTCTTGTAGAATTTTCATGTATGAATTATGACCCTATTCTCTAAAACTATAAACTTATAGGCTCTTTGGGAATGTAAGAAAGTGAATTTGAAAAGAATTTACTATATTATGTAATCATTCAGGTTGAGTCTTTATACCCCGAGTAGGAATTTGATGGTTAATCTTCATTATCAGTAGCCTGTATATTCTATTGGTCCATTCACAGTATCCTTTCTACATCATGATTGTCATTCATGTTCAATAGTTTTTATATGCAGTCGATCTATTGAGGGTATCTTTTCTTCCTTGTGGTTTATCTTCAGGGTCACTTGTCTACCTCATAGTCGATCTTCACGATCAACAGTTTATACATTTGGTTGATCCACTAATGGTTTATTGTCTACCACATGGTCAATCTTTAATATCTCTTGTCTACATCATGGTCTATTTTATTGGTTATTGGTATGTATATGTGGTCAATCCATTTATTTGAGATGTGTAAGGGACATTCTGAATTTTAGGGAGCTGCATAAAGGTAAATGAGTATTTATATAAATACAATTTGATTCTCCTTTATTCATTGTTAAATATTTATTAAATATTTAGAGTACCCTTACGAAAAGGAGTTGCATAAGGATAATAACTTTACCTGAGAGAGGATTACCTTTACACAAAGGTGGTTTGTAAAGGTAACAAATTTATGCAAGGGGGATGTGTAAAGGTAATTTTCATATTAAATGTACAAAGTGAAGAAAAACATCAATACTCTTTTGCAAAGTGTCTTCTTAAGGGTAATAAGGTGATACCCTTACCCAGAATAGTGGTTCTAAGTAAGGGTAAACAAAAAAATGTAATTTTTTAACATAATAAATGATTTTTATTGTTTATAAAATGTTTATAAATCCTAATAAAACTTATTTTGGGGATATTTAATTTTATAGGCCTTTTATAAATTAACTAAATAAATTTTTATGAAATTTTTTTCTCAAGTGTTAAACTTTAATATTTTAAAATAACTTTTGACAAATTAAATGGTGTTCCCTGTGATCAAGAGAAAAGGTTTATTTAGAAATCATAAGAGGCGAATTTCCAAATGTTTATAAATTAAAAAATATATGATATTTATATTATATAAAATATTTATATAATAGATATTGAATTATAAAATATTTATAATTCATGAAATATCATATATATTACATTTAATTTTAAAAATGAAGGGGTTTATATTAAAATGAATATAAAATTTTTATATTCCCACCTAATTATAAAATGTTTATAATTTCCATATATTTATGAATTTTTTATGAATATCTGATGTTTTAGAAAATGAATAAATTGTTTATTTATTTGTTAAGTTTTATTTATATTCATGTTTAGTAAATTGTTTATGAAATATGAATATTGTGTATGTCCATTTATATGATACATTTCTTATAGTATAAAGTCCTGCATATAAATTTATTTTTTTTAAAAAAGAAGTATGGGTAAAGACCCATTTTTTGAGGAATGATAATACTCTTTTTAACTAGGTCAAGAGTTAACCCTTACATGCCCCGAAGGCCTAGTGGCCTGAATGACCTGAGTGAGAAATCCACATCATTCCATGTCACCTGTCTTAACATCACATCACCCCTTGTCAGCAATCATTTCACTACGATCCTAATCTTAAACATTCATCACCCCTTCCATAAACTATTGCATCATGATGGAATCACAAATTGTGGTAGGGAACTCCTCCACCCATAGAGTGGAAGGAGGGTCAAATGATTGGTGGAATCACATCCATCTCTCTTTTGACCATCCTACTCGATGATACCCATGTGGCCCAATCTTGCATTACCAACATATTTCTCTACATCCTTAGACTAGTCTCAAGTGTAGATTGTAATGAACCAAAGTTTAATCAATGAAAATTACATTCTTATAATTTTTTATTATAGTATAATCATATAAGATTACATACAGAACACTATAAAAACCTTATAAATAAATAATGAGTAAAATAAAATGTATCTCTATATTTTAAAAAACCTATACCGATGAAATAATAACATTACCTTTGGAATAGTAATGTGACCATTATGAATAGTAAATCAGACAATGTAATAGTAACCTCACAAATAAAAGAATAAATAAAATTTTCCATATTATAAGTGAAAATATGGTATAATTATATCATATTATAAGTAAATAGATATTTTAAAAATCATTAACATAGTGTTGGTATTTTTTTAAGTCATGAATATTTAATTAAAATTTTCTAATTAATTTAAAAAATTAAAAAGAAAATTTATTTTTTTAAAAAATATCCATAAATAATTATTTTGATGACTTATGATTATATTATAACTTTAAGAGACACTAATTAACATTTCAAAGTGTTAGAAAAATAGTTTAAATTTTAAAATTTTTATTTTTCAAGTAAATTATGATTTTAATGTAAAATTAAATTTCACATATTTATAAAATTATTTTTGAAAAATTTATTTCATTTTTGGATTATATATGCAGAAAAACGGTTGGGGTGAAATTTGGATATTTTTATGAAATACATGGATTTTTGATGAATAATGAAATACAATAATTTACAAAATAAGATTAATACATTAATTATTGAGTCATGGGTGATGTTATTATAATTTAATCACTATTAGTTCAAGATCACATGAAAGTATTACTATTTTTGGTCATAGAATCATCACTATTTATTTTCTCATTGAGAAATAATAAACTAATGATTAAAATATTAAGAAAACCCTCCTCTTCTCCACTATAAAAAACACCCACACTCCCCTATTATCTTCACTCTTATCAAGCCTTGTACCTTTTCTAAATTCTACTAAAATAACCCCCCAAGATCCTCCCCCACGTCCATCATCCCTTGGTATCTTCAAAATACCAAATCCTCTCCCAATAAGATGCTCTCAAGGAAGGTTAATTTAAGAGGTAAATTCCTCTTTTCAATTCTTTTAATTTCCTTTCAAGTTCCTTTATTTTATTTTCTATACTTATCTATCCTCTTCCAAATTTTATGAAAAATATAGTACCTTATATTTACTAGAATTTTTTTATGATAATGGAATAATTTATTATCATCTCTCTTTTACCATTCTTGTATACTAGTAGTAAAAACACAATCTGAGATGTGTTAATTTACCACATTCAAGGATGATGGGTTTTGAATTTACATTACCATCTTTAATTATAGTCATGAGACCATTATTATGGTTTTAAAAGACTATAATATAAGTATTATGTCTCATTTATGCTTCTGGAATCTTTTTTTACACATTGTTTTGATTTATAAAACAAAATGTGTTTGTTGTGATAAAAAACCACCAATTAACCCAAAAGGTTATCACTGAAGTTTTATATAATGATTCATCTTTAATAAATATAAAAAAAAATGAAATTTATAACCGTGTAGACTTATGGAAGTTCAATAATAAAATATAATTCCAATTCTAGAAAAAATACTCAATTTACATGATTATCTGTTCATGTATATAAGTAAACCGATCATGAAACAAATAGACCCAAACAATTAAATTGAACCTCATAACCAATCAAAAAGGTTATGAATAAACTCTAAAAGGTTATACTAAATCAATTAAATTTAAAATAGGTTTTTTAATTGTTAATTAATGAACCTAATTTTATTATTCAGGTCATTAATATCAAGTGGAGAACACCATTAGACTTAAGGTAATGGATTCTACCTGAACCTCCTTTATTCCTTGGGGTTATTCTTACTTTATTTTTAACCAAATGAAATACTATATTATATTTGTGAAAATATTATAATTTTTGTTTATATTTACTGAATCATGTATCAATATCCATTAATCATTCTATTTTGGGGATATATATGCTTTTATGTGATTCCCTCCTCAATACTTCCTGATAAGCAAACCTGTTTTAAGGGAACTTCCTGAATTCATACCTAATTTCAAGTGCACTCTACCATATATTTTAAGCCAGAATTATTTTTATAAAAAAGTATTTTATTATTAAAACCTTCTTTGTTTACTTCCTATTTTATATAAAATATTACTCTATTTTATGTTTTAAGTGATCATTAGTATTTTCTTTAAAACTGCACTAAAATGTTTTAAAGATAAAATTTCTTAAATACTATTTTTATATGTTATTACTTATATTTGACATCAATTACCATTATATATGTCTATTTTCCCTTATGAATGTCCATGTATGTTCTAATTCCTTTCTTTAATAGAAACTTGTTTGATACACCAATTAAATTATGCTTTATTACATGATTATGGTACCCATTTCTTTCAATGTGTTCCCTTATGTTTTTTGTATGGTAGATTATGTATAAATAATTATGTGGAAAGCATATTCATGAACATGTTATGATGGGTGTGCTCATATATCATTCCAATTAATTGGGTAAAGTCGAGTCTCATGAGACATTATGTGAAACGATCTTGATGGTTAGCCTTGACTCATTCTACCATGTGCAACGGTCTTGGTGGTTAACCTTGACTTGTGATCCTCTGTGTGAAACGAGCCTTGACTCACACTAAAGTCATTTTTTATGTTTCTGTAACATTATTATGAATCCATATTTATATGATCCCATGTTTATATATTATGATTTCACATGTTCTATGCCTTTTCATGTAATTATTACATTCCTTCCAACCCATGTGATAAAACTTTATTATTATTCTCATTCCCTTACTCGGCTTTTAGATCATACCTTTGTTCATGTTATCCTCAGGTTATCCTATAAATATGCATGAGAATAATGGAAGTTATGATCTCTTTATGAATATTAAATAACAAATTTTTTATTTATTCCCATGTTTTATGTTTTGTGTACCTAGTCTTCCAAGGCACCATACTTTACGATCCTTGGCTTGTAATATGATGTTTTATTCTACTTAAAATCATGTAATGATATGTTTAAAAGGACAGGGTCACTTTATTGATAGTTGAATGGATGGGAAATAATCCATCTCATATTTTTGTTCTATGAGGATGGATGGCTGGATGATAAGCATTAACACACCTATCCCTCATATTGGGGACTCTCTCTCAGTAGTGTCTTCCTGAACTACCTTTCAGATGCATCGATCCATTTTCCCTAGTCCATATCATGCTGCCTTCTGCCCACAGGTACTAACTATAAAGTCCTATAGCCCAAGGTCCTTACCTATTCCCGCCTATTCTAGTTCCAATGGATATTTCTAGTATCCTACATCACCCCTTCCTCCCCAAGAATAGCACCACCAGTGTTTCTTTTCATGAAATTACCTCAATATTAGGGGCCATCAAGGGTTGAAACCCCAACTAAATGCAGAATAATGAGGCTTCCTAACCACTCGACCAACGTCCTAGTTACATTCTCGGTTTGATATCATAAAATTTTGTTTTCATATACTTTGACCTCAGTTTTTATTATTATTTTATTTGGCTGAGAATAGTTTTTGTGCATAGTTTGTGTAAATTAGGTGTTAGAGTTTTCATGAATTGAATTCTCTTTTGAGTAATGTCTCCCTAGGAAGAAGGAAATAGGGTCAGACTACTTACTTTATTAGAGGCTTTCCTTGGATGGAAAGTGAATGGGTTGACTATATGTCACTCTAGACTTACTCAGGTAGATTTTTTCAATATCATATAATTCTATGAATTTACATGAAGTTTTCATATAACTTATACATATAAAACATTTGGATATCTATTAATATGTTTTACTTCTATTTTCGGGAAAGTAATGTAGAATTATGGGTTGTGTAAAGTGTTTCAAATTAACGTGGGCCAAACAGTTTAATTTGATAGTTGGAATAAGGATTTAAAAAATAAATCATTATAATCATGAATACAGAAAAGAGAATGAAATCAAGATAAGATAGTGAGGCCTTAAAAGAAAACTCTTCAAATAATAATGGTGATATTACTTATAAAACTTCACTTGTAAAGACCTTGATCATTCAACTGATTAGGTTCTACCTAGGTATGGTTCCCAAAGATTATCTCATGTAAGGAATGAAAGTTATGGATAATACTAGATCATTCTTGGGTAGGTTCTTCCCAAGGAGGGTGCCATTATATTTTCTCTTTTTAGTTTGTTGTTGGCTCTTGTTTTGAGTTATAATTAGTTGGGAAACTAGTTATAAGCATACCAGAGGAATAGAGTTGAGTTTATTAATATGATGGATTTGGATAAAGTGTTATCCACTCAACTATATATGAATCAACACTATTTTTATTGGGGTGATTTTCTACCTAAATAACTAAGTGATGAGAGAAACACCAAAATAGACTCATTACTTAGTGAAATATGTATATTGGAACACTAAATGGATTTGATGTATGGGGTCATCAATTTTAGTGGGAGAACTATCATTAAAATTCTTTAATTAATAGATATAATAAATGATATTCATATGATAAAATTTTTAATTTTAGATAAATTCATTATCATCATCAAAATAAACATTGAAATTAATCCTTGAAATGAAAAGATTAATGTAAGCAACTCCAAAGACTGATAGATTAAGAAAATTTATTAAGAAAGAGGATTATTTTATGTGTTAGAGTAGTTACTTCCTGAGTAACCAAGTGTTTAAATTGGTCAACAATATAATCAATATTCTTATGGAATCATGGAATGATTCATTTAATGTTTCAAATGCACTTGATGTTAATTGAACAAAGGAATTATACTCATATATACTCAACATAATTGGGTATGTCAATGATATTCAATATGGTTGAATTTGTTTTGAAATATTAAATAATTATTGTAAGGCTTATTCTATATAAATAATTAATACTATTGTAATTTATGGAAATGTTCTAATAATGTGATTGAATTCAAGAAAAGTTTACCTGATATTATCAATGAATTGAGAATAGATGAACTTGGAATTTGATTTCTGGATTTTGGTACTGTATGGATAGTAAAATTGGGTTAAATTTCAAATTGGAAGAAGAAAATTTTGTTGAAATATTTTAACAATTATTCTTCAAGAGTTCAAAAAAGGTCATTGAAACCAATGGTTTTTAGGAATGAATAGTAATAATTCAATATGCTTGGATTATCTGAGATATACCTGAAGGAGTTTGGGAACTCTATGGAATTTTTATGTCATGTAATATTGTTATAGAAATTAATTATTCAATTTCAATGGGTATGTGATTTTAAATGTATATTTTAAAAAGTTTTCTAAATATATACATGATTTCAAATTCAATGGAAGAACTGTCCAATATTGTAGTTTATATTCATTAAATGAACTAAATTGTTACTACATCGTTAATTTTAATGTAAATGATTTTATTCTAGCTTAAAATAATTTATATAAAAGAATTTTATCATCATCTCACTTCTATTATATGATAAGATGTGTTAAAAAATATTTTTATATACAATATGAGATGATTAATTGTATACAATTTGTTTTATGATTCATTATATTCTATAACATGTTTTTAAGAGACTATTTGGATAAAAGTGTTTATCAAAATATTTTTTTAATATGTGGGAAGGTGTTTCGACCACCCATAAGTGGTATATTTTAGTAAAGTATTCAATTAATAGATAGAATTACATATATGATATGGAAACAATAGTTTATTTTTTTCAATATTCCTATTAAAAAGAAATAAATATTATTTCATATAACAAAAAGTATTTTGTGTTTATTATTATAAAGATATTATAAATATAATATGAGTTCTAAGAAGCTAGTGTAAGTATGTATGGACATATCTAAGTTCAAAGTTAACAAATAAAATATTGTGTCAATATGAGTTTGATTGATTTTTCACTTAATATCCTAAAGAGTCAGAGCATGTGATAGTAAAGAAAAATGTAAATAGTTGCATTTAGAAACTGTCAAAAGGTGAATGTAACTATTAACAAAAGGGTTTCTCTAGTATATGATTATAGTGATTCATCACTTAATATATCTTAAATAAGTTTAGTATATTTGATATAAAGAAAAATGTAAAGTGTTACATTTAGTGAACATCATTATTCCCTAATGGTTTATACCAACCAATATACAAAGTGTATCACTCTGTGTCCTAAAATATTTTAAGGTATTGTGGTAAAGAGAAATGTAAAGAGTTACATTATTTACTATAATGAAGTTGATGCCACTTTATCATAAAAGAGTTTAGTATATATTGGTAAAATTATAATATTTTTAAGAGGGTGGTGCCTTAGTCAAAGACTGAAGCACTAAATTTATTATTGTAATAAGGAATTACATGAGTATAAAAGATGAGATTATTTTAAAATATCAATCAGAAAGGGGTATTAAATCAACTAGGAGTTCATGAAACCATGTTTTCACATGGTTAACTCCCATGTTTGCAAGACCATCTGCCACCTTGTTTGCATCATGAAAGGCATGCATAATAATGTAGTTGAATTCCATGAGAGAATAAAGATAGTCCATCTAGTGTGTTGTAAGAGGCCACGAGAGGTGCATCAAAACATTCCAGATAACTTGAAAGATGGAAATCATGTAACTTTCAATCTATATGTTGTTCCAACCATGTATCTTGGCGAAGGAGATATTATAGATCACACTCATCATTTCAGCCTCTAGATCTGAGGAGATGACACAAATTCTGTAGAAGCATACAAGAATTTTCTCTGAGTGATTTCTAAAAATAGCACCATAACCCAAAGGATCCGAGTTTCCTTTAGAAGCACTATCAACATTAACTTTAATCTAGCTTGGGAGAAGAGCTTTCCAAAACACTTCAAAAGTGCATCTAGGTTGAGGATGAATACCATTAAATCCAAGACGATAAATAATCCCAAAGTCATTCACTGTGTTGTTGCAAAATCCCTTTCGAATCAAAGAAGATTCCTGAATGGCAATGAGGATTTGCATCTGACCTGCATGTAAACTAAGTGAGTAGTTATTATGAATAGTATCATTCCTATCATACGAGAGTACATGTAGAAGTTCATCAATAGTAGTTAAAAAAAGTCTCTTGATTTGCTGAGAGGCTTTAATATCCACACAACATTGAAATCGAGTATTGACTGAATCATTAAGTAACCATCTACACTCAAAAATATCAAGCACATAATTCAAAAAATCAGTAGTAGCAACAGAAGAAATAAAAAGATGGTTAATGTCTTCACAATGCTAGTTACAAAGATAAAATTTCAAATAAAGATGGGTGCCACATGACTGAAGACAAGTGTCAGTGGGAATATTATTTTTGGAAATACGCTAAATCAGAGTGAATCTCAAATGTTTTAACCATAATTTATCAAATTTTTTAATCTAACTAAAATTATATTCATAATTAATAAAACCATGGTTATAAAAAGTTTTTGAGTTAATAATGCCATTATGATCAGGTTCCCATATTAAAAAATCATCAGTGCTGGCAAAAGGGTAGCTATCGATGACATGATTGCCATTGTTGATCAAATTAAGGCTGTTAATACTAACAACCTCATTGACAGTGTAGTGAGTGTGATCAGAAATTTGATTAGGGGAAATCATAAAAATGAGAGGATCACCATCCCATTTGTCGAGCCAGAAAATCATGGAAGAGTCTCTACTCACAATCCATCTAGAGTTAGACATGATTTTGTAAAAATAATTCTTAATGGAAGTCCAAATGGAAGAGCTTATGTAATCCATATGTCCCCTCATCAGTTTTCAAGAAATATGTTTTTAAGAAAATCAATGGAACCAAAGTTGTTATAAAAAAGGTTCCAAGTGAGTCTAGCTTATAATGAATAATTAAAGAGTTTCATATTTTTTATACTAAGACCACCCTTCTTAAAAGGTTTTCAAAAATTAGACCAAGGAATAGTCACCAGTTTCCTTTCAAGCGTGCTTCCACTACGAACAGAGTTTTTATTGCCTACGTTAATTTTTTTAAGAAGACCAGTAGTCCATTTATAAACCATTAAAGTGTATACCATTTTAGAAACAATCATATATTTGACAAGGAAAATCCTTCCAGCCACAGAGAGGGATTTTACTTTCTAAGATGACAGTTGATGGAATATTTGGTCAACAGTTATGGAAAAGTAACATGATTTTGGTCTGCCCCAGAAAATGGGAACACTAAGATAGGTGAAGGGAATGGATCCTTCTTTAATACTTAAATTAGAAATAATATTGGATTTTATATTATTAGGAAACCTTTTCACATAAGATGTAAAGGATTTGTTCCAATTAATTATTTGACCAGAAATCTCTTCATAGTGTGAGAGGGCACATTTAATATTTTTGATATTCCATTTATCCCCATGAAAACAAATAATATCATCCACATATAAAAGGTGCGTGGGAACATTAAAATTCCAAGAAGCCTTAATCAGCTTAATCTTGTTTTGTTCGACAAGGAAAGTGATCAATCTACTTAAGTAATCTTCTATAATCACAAAAAGAATGGCAGAGAGAGGGTCTCCTTTTCTAACACATTTGGTTCATTTAAAATAACCCTGAGGAGATCCATTAACAAGGATGAATATGCTCTCCAAGTTGAAAAGTGTTTTAATTATAATAATAAATGAATCGTTAAACCCAAAGTTCCTAAGGACATTGAAAATAAAACTCCAATCCATGGTATTGAAGGCCTTTTGGATAAAAATATTAATGGAAATATTTCCACCACAGTTGGTTTTATTTAAAAGGTTACTGCATTTAGAGGAAAAAAATAAAATCTTGAATGGAACCACCTTCAACAAATCCAAATTGATTCCATGAAACTATTTTATTGATAATAGAGGAAATTCTATTGGAGAGAAGTTTGGTGATTTTTTTATAAAGGGTATTGATTAAAGAAATGGGTCTGAATTGATGGATTTCTGTGGAATTATCCAATTTGGGAATCAAGGAGAGAAACTGAGTGTTCAACCCATGAGGGAGTATACCATTAGAAAATAAATTACTAACTAACCTAAAAACTTTAGTTTGAATGACATCCCAAAATTACTGATAGAATCTATTATTAAAACCATCAGGGCCCAAAGCACTATCAAGATTTAAACTGAAGACAGTGCCTATGATCTCATGATTAAGTGGGATGCTAGTAATAAAAGGGTTATACTTATCATTGACCACAATTGGGATGACATCAGGTAGAAGTTCCTTAATAGTAGTAGGTCCATTGAATATATTTTCAAAATAAGAGACTGTGTGATTGGAAATTCTATTCTCAGTATCAAAGGGGTTTTCCCCATATCTCAAGAAAGTAAGAGGTCTATTAGCTTTTCTGATTCTTTGAATGGAATTGTAGAATTTAGTGTTTTTGTCACCATCAGTGATCTATTTGGTTTGAAAGTTTTTTTTCTCATGTTATCTTTAAAAGTGAGCAAGGAAGCAAGTTTCATACTAATATTGATTTCAGGTTGCGGATCAGTGACAAAATTGGTTCTTGTAGTGGTGTTTTGAAGTTGGGTAAGTTATTATTCCAAATAAATAATGTCATTATCAATTTTTTTTGGATTTGGTACTACACGAACATTTAATAATCCATTGGAATATTTTTAATTTAGTGGTACAAGAAAAATAATCATTTCAATGTTTCATGGAATCCCAAGACTGATTAATAATGTTAACACAATTAGGGTCAGAATACCAAGTGTTGTTAAATCTGAAGGGAAGAAAACGATTCTGGTGTTTGATAGAGATATTGACCTTGATTGGATGGTGGTCAGAGTTATGTATTGGAAGGGTTATGCTAGATATGTGGTTCCACTTATCCTGAGCTATATCATTTGTGAAATCTCTGTCCAATTTGCTAGCCACCACCCTATTATAGTGCCTTCTGCACCACGTATACCAGGCACCAGTAAGATTAATTTCAACAAGGTTTTTAGCCTCAATAGAATATTTAAACTCCATTTAAGATATAGTGGAATTAGTTGGTCCTATTTTCTCACTTGGATCAAGGAGAGCATTAAATTCACTAACCAAAAACCAAGGGTCATGAAAATGATTGCCTAAGTATGAGAGGTCATTCCAAATTTATCTTCTATCTTGGTATTTATTTTTAAAATAGAGAAAAGAACAATCAATATGTGAGTGGTCAATAATAAAATCACAAGGGAATTATTGCTCCGAAGTATGGAAAATATTGACATTCTGAAGATTATAGTGAGTAAAGATCCAAAGGGTTTCAATGGAAGAACAATTTTTACAAGCACTTAAAAAGTTATAACCAGATTGAAAAATATGGGAAAATGAGAGGAGAAACATATTTTAGGTTCACCAATTAAATAAACTTTAGGATGATGAGTATTAATAAAACTTTTTAAAATAATAATAGTGTTATAGTTTGAAATTCCCTGACAATTCCATAAAAAAATGTTCATTAGATCCTGTTTTGGGGTTGGAACCCCCTTTCTCCTATTCCCTAAACAATTCCTCATGGAAGATCTTCTAGGGGATTTTTTCAATATGGGATGGGATTTCTTTCCCTACTTACTCCTAGTATAAATAGGAGAAATGTTAGAATAATATACATTTACCTTAGCATTTAAAGGATCTTACAATATATCATCTAAGGGAGAAGTCAATTGTCTATTATTGAAGACAATCAAATCATTCCCTACTTAACTGTAGGCAATTCCATGCAAGGAAGAGAGTTTGAGATTGAATTGTAGTGGGTGATTTCATTAAGATCATTGGAATGTTTTTCACTACTAGCACCTGGAACTGAAATAATGGGGCTGCATTTGACCTCAGGAGAAGTATGAATATTGTTTTTCTTAGTAAGAATAGTGGACTAAAGCTCTAAAACATCAACATATCTAGTGCTGTCACCCAAAACCTACAAGTAAAAATGTATTATCTAGAACTGAGAACTAGGGCCTCCTCCCCCATTAGCTGTGTGCAGTGGGAGACCAACAACCTTGTCTCCCAAATTAGCAGGGAGAACAGAAAGTACGATTTTGTCCTTATGGTTAGTAGTTGTGTTTGAGGAGTCCAGGAACTGCTTGGTGGAGTTAGAATCCTTCATGTGTGACTCAGTCAATATAAGTTCTGGATTGAGTTGAGACTGTTTAATGATCTCCATAATGATAGATTCTAATTCCTCAACAAAGCAATGTTCTTCAGTTGCTTGATCATCTTCTTTGACTAATTCTACCCAATATTTCCCTCAATTATTCCAATTGGGATTCAAAGTTTTTGACTTTTTTTCACCCATTATTCAGTTTTCATCTTGGAGGGATTTGGTAATGTGATAATGTAAATAGTTATAACATTTAAAAAATATTTCAAGGAAATTTTTTTATGGAAAGTATTCCAAGGATGGTGATGATGTAATTAGAAAGAGTTCTGAGTAGACAACAAAAGATAACATTATAAAATTTTATGTTATGAAGATAAGGAGTTTGAATATAAGTTAAAATATTTGAACTTAAGAAATATGATTCCTATGTTTCACCATTATTCAAAATAGATTACTTATTAAATGTTACTCACTAAGAGGCTTGTGTGAGTACTTTATCATATGGTCACATGATGATTTGATTGGAATTTCATATGGATGTAATGTTCAAAAACCATTTCTCTAGAAGAAATAGGAATTCCATGTAGTATATCTTAAGAGTTTGGTTAAAATGGATGTAAAAATATCTTTTAACTATAATAAAGGAAATATTCATTTATCACTCATTTATGTGTGATGTAACTTTAATTTACATTAATGACTGGATGATAAATATACCCTCAAATTAAAAAAATATGATTTTTCCATAACATATGATCATTATGGAGTATAAAGGGTTGTGATGATATTTAAATGTTATCTTGAATATTGGCCTGTATCCATTACAAAGGGTTGTACATGAGATACAAAGAATAATTTCTTAAGGTAATTAGTATACACTTGTTACTTCTACTGGTATGCTAAAGTATATCTCACAGAATATCATACGGTCATAGATATACTTAAGAGTGTATGATTATTATAAATATTTCTTACTTATGGTTAGTGAGAGTACACCAAGATATCGTCCACGAAGACCACGACAAAGGAGACCAAGTACGGATGGAACACTCGGTTCATTAGAACCATGAAAACTACATGCATGTTCGTAAGACCGAACAACATGACTGTAGCCTCGTAAAGACCATACCTGCTACTGAAAGCTATTAGAGGTATATCTGATGGTCTAACACGCAACTGATGATAATCGGACCTCAAGTCGATCTTCGAGAACACTCGGGCTCCTCAAAGCTGATAAAAAAGGTCATCAATCATCGACAAGGGATATCGGTTCTTGAAAATCAACTGGTTCAGCTTTCGATAATCCAAAAAAAGACGAAGAGTAACATCTTCCTTCTTCGCAAATAGGATAGGCGAACCCCAAGGAGAGGTACTGGTCGGATGAAACCCTTTTCCTGTAACTCCTCAAACTACTTCTTGAGCTCCTGTAACTCAGGTTTAGCCATCCTATAATGAGAAATGGACACCGGTGCCGCTCCTGGAATGAGTTCAATCGAGAAGTATACCTCACGCTCTGGAGGCAAACCTTAAAAGTCGTCTGGAAAAACATCCCTGAAACAATCCACCACTTGGGGAAATTCTAACTGTGAAGTCCCCTGGTCATCCAAATAAAGACTGGAAATCTAGGCCGTCACTTCCCCTAGCCCATGATGCTCTGGTCTAGCTCTACCTGCTTACATATCCCACTCACCTCTATGAAGGAATGATCCGACCTATGGTGATACGAAACTCACCCTGCGGTGATAGAAATCGATGAATGCCTAGAAAGGAACCAACCAGTCCATACTTAGAATGATGTCATAGCCCGTCATCTCTACGAAATATAGGTCCCATAAGAAATGACACCCCGCAACATCAAGAGGGAACTTTCTGCACTGTCGTATGCTAGATGTCCTCATTCCCAACGATGTGTCAAGAGTCAACAAGTCGGCAGATGAAAAGATATAAAGCCCAAGGCTCTCCATGAAAGTAGCAGAGATAAAGCTATGGGAAGCACCAGTATAAAAAAGAGATGAAGAAAAAATTGAGGCTACTAGGATCATACCTCAAACTGTAGAAGGTCAGGGATCCTGAACCTGATAAGTCTACTCCATGGAGAAAGACTGGCCTGCACCGCGGGCCTGCGCCCCTGGTTGACTACTCTGAGCTAATCCACTCTGTTGTCGCTAATGACCTAGTGACTGACCACCACGGCCGCAACCTCCACCTCGGCCTGAACGGCTGGAAGAAATCCAGTTCTCGGACTGGTGGGAAACTGGTGAAGCATCTACAAAACACGGGGTCATAGAGAAACCCCTACCACCAGATGAAGGTGAGAAGATGCGACAGAAACGCTGAAGATGACCCATCTTGCTGCAAGACTGGCACTCCATCAGATCTCTCTTACACTAAGGCCTAGTAGTCCCACTCCTACCGCACTGGTGTCACACAACCTGGCTGCCAGAAGATGCATCCCGCGAACCTCGATCTCCTCGAGATGAATCTCTGCGACGCTTCCTACTGTCCTTAGGAGGAACACCATCTCTGGATGACGAACCGCCATGGCTCACTACTCCAGAATCCCTCAGATTGCGCTCAGTGATCAGTGCCTGGTTGACGATGGAGGATATAGAAGTAAACTGGAAGATATTCACCTGGGAACAGATCTCCTTCCTGAGACCGTCCTCAGAATTCCTAGCAAGAAACAACTCATCACATGCTGGAATTAGTGTGAAACACTACAGATTAGTAAAACGAGATGAGTACTCCATAACAGAAAGAGTACCCTATTGCAGACTCATAAACTCCCAGGCTTTGTTGGCCCTCAGGATCTCCGGATAGAAGTAGTCATAGAAGGTGCATCGAAACTCATCCCAAGACATATCCTGCTGACGCCCTGACCATGAGATCACCTCCCACAACCTTTTGGCGGTGTCCCAGAGCATTTAAGTAGCCAGATTTACCCTATTCTCTGGAGGGATCTATAGGTGCTCAAAGATGGTCAGTGTGGCCTCTATCCACGACTCTATAGCCTGGGGTCCTCTATCCCTTGAAAAAGTAGGAGGATGATGCTGTTGGAAAACCCGCGTCAAATCAGCAATCGACAGGGCAGGAGGCGGCGATCCCTGAAAGTTTTGCATCATCCTCAAGAATTCCTCCCTGAACTGTGCATCGGCTCCTGTGACGGGTATAACTGCTGGTGCCAAGGCTGGCATAATAGGTTGATCTGCAGGAGGTCCCTGGTCGGCCATATCCAGTGTCTGATCATCATCTAGAAACTAATATACAACCAGAGGATGTCTCGGAGGCATTGCACTGAAAGATCAAAAGCACACCTTACATCAGGATTAACAAAGACTGAAAACACAGAAGTAAAAAACAGGAACAGGGGAAAAACTATCAAGATTTACATAACACGACTACATGACGTGTATAAAAACTACACAATATGTCTACTTAATACATTAACATGGGCGTGTACCCCCGCCCGACAGGTCGTGTAACACCCCAAACTACACGATATGTTGTTCCCACACACGACACGTACTTGAACTCTAAACCCCTGCCTGAGTCTCCTTACACGGCTAACCCACATGGTTCAAACTAACCTCAGACTATACGGCGTGTTCCCTAGGGACACGGTAAGTACTAAACACTGACTCGGTGGCCCGTGATGCTAGTTACATGGTCTTCTACACGACGTGTTCCGAACAAACATGGAGTGTATAGGAGATGGTTACACCATCCCGTGTTTTTCGTAACACGGCCGGGTACCTGGGAAAGACTACACGACATGTTCCGAAAGCGACACGACGTGTCTTAGAGAAGGTCACGCCGACCCATGTTGTTCGTGACACGACCGAATACCTAGACAGAACTACATGGAGTGTTCCTTTACAACACGGTGTGTTCTACTCGAGCTTCCCCAACCCGTGTTGTTAGTGACACAGCTGGGTACACAGTTCCCACCTACACGGTGTGTACCTACCGTACATGGAGTGTTCCTGAAGTTATTTCTACAACAGCATGTCCCTGCTCACATGGTCAGTGACACGGTCTAAAAACTACACGGCGTGTATCTGGAAAGTACATGCCGTGTATTCTGGGTTTTTCTAGGTAGTAGCTCAGAAACTACACAAAAGCCCAGAAACACTAAAAACAAGGTAAAGAGGTTCCAAATTCCAATCCTTGAGGGCCCATACTCCCCACGAATCAAATTTTGGCATCTTCTACAGTCATGTACAAGAGAAAACAAGATCATGATCCACCAATTTCCGATTCAAGAGGGCCCATAACACCTCAAGAATCAAAATTTGGCATTCATTTCAACAAGGTACAATACAAAAATCCTCTAACAAGCAACAGATATTCTATCAAGCATCTATCACAGCAACATGCATAATCTACACAAAGTCCATCACAACAGCATGCAATCACTAATGTACCCTAGATGGCATGGCATGAATGCATGGCATGTGATTTTTACAAGTTCCTATATGATGCATGAGATGACATACCCTTATCTCATCGAGTTGTGACATAAATAGAACTGTAATATAAAAACAATAACAACACAAGGCATGTGAATCACTCTAGGTGAAATCATATCAACTGTAAAATTTTAAAACCAAAAAACTGTAATAAACGTGGTAGTATGGCTTTTCCCTATACACGAGTTAGCTACTCCCGAGCACAACTTATTACCAAGTACTGAATCCATCCTATCCCTAGATAAAGTCTCCAAACAGTAATGCAAGAGAAAAGAACTCCTCTGATACCACTTTGTAATGTCTCGGTTCCAGAAGCCACCTAGAGGCGCCCCGTACTCGGTTGGTCACATGGACTCAAGCGCATTTCCCCAAACAACAGAGGCTGCCGACTAGCAGTGAGGGCCTTGGGTGTGATAGTGGGGAAACTATTCCCTCATTGGCAGAGTACACAGCGGAAGAAAAATAAACATGAAATAGCGAAAGCAATAATAACCAAAATTATAACAGTGGAAGACTAAATCAATAACTGGAGCACATATGTATATATGAAATGATGCATGATACATAACTAGGAAAGCATCCAAACAAGTCACAATGCTAGAAAACACTACAATACCAAAAAAAGTACAAAAGAAAAGTAAACAGCTCCTCAGCACCACAAGCCAAAGCTTGGTCCCATGCTCTCCTGCTCCAAGAAATCATGTTCCAGAAGTAAAAGGGCACTTTCCCTTGTCTATACCTGCAACAACATAGTATGATTGGGCCCAAAAGCATGGCCCAAACAGGGTGTGAGATAAAATCATAGTAGGCATTGACCTGAATATCTGTGCCTAACAGTCAGTGAGTATATGGCAGGTAAAAGTACAATGAGAAGTAAACAAAAACAGCAAGCAGAAGGCAGTAAATAGTAAGCAGTAAAATAGGATGATACATAGCAGCAATCAATCCACAACAAATCAAAAGCAGTGAAAAAAACAGCTAATAATCCAGAAACCCTATGGGAAGTACTCGCAACCATCCCCTCTGGTCCTATCCAAGATTCACCACAACCCTCTGGGCAGTGCACTCAACCTAACCCCTCTGGCTTGGTCATACGAATTTGTGAGACTCTCTGGGGAAGTTCACTTGGTCAATTCCACTTATAGTATGAGGTAGTCAGGGACTCTCTTGAGGAAGATCACGCGGTCTAACCATCTTATCCCCAAGTTCTAGAGACTCTCTGAGGAAGCTATCTCGGTCAATTCCTCTTATAGCCTCAGGTATACCACAGACTCTCTGAGGAAGCTCACTCGGTCAATTCCTCCTCTAGCCTGGGAAGGTTCTTAAATAGATTCAAACAAGGTAAGACTCTCTGAGGAATCTCACTTGGTCTACCCTCCTCTATTCTATAAAATCCAAGACTCTCTGAGATCTCACTCGGTCCATCCCCTCTGTAGTATGAAATATCTAAGACTCTATGGGAAGCTCACTCAGTCTATCCCTTATAGTCTAAACACAAGGTTATCTCAGCCCCGTACCAGTCTGTGCATAATAATGCTATAAGGACAAAGTACACCTATAGAGATACTTGGATAACCAAAGTACACCTCTAGAGTTACTTAGCTAAACAGTCTACAAGGCAACAAGCATGTCATGAATTTCACTTCAACCTATAACCACAAGGCATGAAAATAGGTGTTGCAGCCAATGGAAAACGAGACCCCAAGGTCGAAAACAAAACAAAGAAAGGGAAAGTACATTCAAGAACGACAAATTATCCTCTAACATGGTTAGTTTACCTCTACACAAGCATACAAGCAAGGAAGGAAAACAGCAAGGGCAAAAAGGTAAACACGCAATACCCCATTCACGGGTATCAGTGGAAATTTGCACATAAAACTCAGAGACTTTGAATGGTAAGGCACAAACCACCTACCTCGATCCCAGGAGATCGATATACTTGAAACACGATGGCTGATTCTCCCTAGATCATCGAAGATATGAAAAAACGCACAAAACATTCAACCTTAGATAACTTGAGAAAGAGGAAGAATTGAAAAACAAGGCTCAAGCAGAAGGAATAACTCACCGCTGCACTTCCATCTCAATCGACATATCTCGAATCAATGAATGGATGGAGGATCAGGAATCCAGAGATGTTTTGCAGCCATACATCACCTCTTGGTCGAAACAGACCTAGAAGAAGATGATTATGGCGATTAGGCGTGACCCCGGTCCGTTTAGTGAAAAAAAGTAAAGTACACGACATGTATTTTTAAAGTACACGACATATAGTGGGACCTTCCGTACTCCACCAAAATTAGCCTCCACGTCACCCCTACACACTGTGTGTGTGGCCCGGACACGACCATCACACGACTTTGAGCGGGAAAATAGTACACGACGTGTACTTCAAAAATTTCCAGAATCTCAAAAAATTCTCAAAAACTCTAGAAAGGGAAAGACATACCTGAAACGAAGATCCGGGTTCTTACATTGACCCTATAGGCCCTTATCTCAATAGCATCCAGTACTATTCATAGAACATGGGATGAGCCTAACCACTCCTCAATACCCCTAAAAATATAAGTAAAATTGATAGAAAAGAAAAACATTACTATGAACACATTCCATGCAATATAATCTCCTTGTATCATGATATATCATAAATCATGACACACAATTGATGCCATCATTATTTATTGATTTTTTTTACTTTAATGGATGGAATTACCTTATTCTACCATGCTCATGAATTTACTAAAAGTACTACCTTCCTAATCAACTTGTCCTGGGATATTACTTCCTTTTGAAAGTGAAAACATCTATCTTTATTATTCAATCAATGTTATAAAGCCTATGGAAGACCCAAAATAAGCTACCTCACCATGAAAAAAATGTCATGGTTTTTATAATTTCATTAAATTACATGATAAATAGTAAAATCTACTAATAATCTCAAATCAGGAGACCATTACACGTGTTCAAAAATAGGAACTACCAATGACACCTAAAACATGCGGTGTTCCTACTGGTTGATTAATCCTTATTGTCTCATTAACTTGAGATCACCATGTGCGAAATTCATGAGAATATGTCTAAATACTTATGAGATCCTAGGACCTGATAGTTATACATCATCTATGTCCAATTGGGTCTAGGTAACCAACTATTTTGATAAGTGTACATTATGCATAACTCACTATATACATGGTATAGTAATTGAAAAGTTTTGTTTAAGTTGGTTCTAGGTCACCCACTTTTAAAACAAGTCAATAACTCTTCATGGGTGGTAGGAGCCTTGGTCAAAACTTTCCATCAGACCACTCATGGCCTATGTATAGGTTCAATTTCATGATTTAGTGCTTAATGACATTTAATTATATTTGAGGTTGAGCATGCAGTATATTGGTGTGACCACACATCAAACATAATAATAAAATGATGATACTTGAGGGAATAGTTTCATTAACACCTACCATATACTCATATACATTCACCCATCCAATTTTGATCATCGATTTGAGCTCAAACAAGGAGAATCAGAATAGTAGAATAAAAACTATAAATATGGCATATAACTAAAACCAATGTGAGACTGATTGAAAAATAAAGAGACTGAGAAAATAAGATAATGGAAGAATAGAATCAACTCTAGATACCTATCGCAATAAATGACACTTGATTTCATAGAGAAACAAAATAGAAATCACCATAAGGAGAGAAAGGAAGGTGGGGCACACATAGAACCAAATAAGAGAGAAAAGAGGATTTGGGTTTTAATATCATAAGGGAAAACTTGAAGTTTTCCATTTTTAAGGGCCACATGGTTGGCCAAAACATGTTTCATCTATGTATATCCCACTACCTTATATTTCACACCCCAAATGATCCAGCTACATGATTTATTAAATCGTGCACCAACCAAGAGATCCCCACTATTTTTATAATATTACCCTTCGCTATTTGATCCCATGGTTACTCAAATCATATACCAACTGTAAAAAACACCCCTAAAATTAATTGCATATTTTTGTACCATTTTTTGAGACCCTCCACATGGTTTAACCAGCCATGAAATCTACCATACTCCTCTTTATGGATGGGGTGCATGGTTAGCACTTACCATGTGCTAACCATGTGCCCCAGGATGTAACTCCCGTTTTTTATATTATTGGGACTTCGACCCCCGAAACATTATCGAAATATTTATAACTTCCCATAAGCACAAAAAAACACATTAATAAATAAATTAAATGGGACTAGAATTAAATTTAAAAAGGAAATGTACATAAAAAGGATCATGGTTTTATATCAATGCTCATATTGATATATATTTTAGTTTGATTTATAGATCTTCGTCCTGCACCTTATTCCTTTGTTATTATTGATAATATGACAAATAAATGGAAAAAAGATTACAAAATTTATAAGGCTATATCTTGGAAGATTATCTGACCACGTACATCCCATCGATTACCGATGTAGAGATTTTCTTTTCGTTTGGATGTCGTCCTCTTTTGTGTAAGCGAGTTTCCATTGTTGATGCTATATTTTTTTCCATCCAACATTATTTTGTTTCTATTTCATTCAAACACTTACATTGTTGATCTCTATCCCTCATCATCAACAATTTTTTCATTAATCGATCCTATACTCATTACTTCATCTTGATATACTTCGACAACATTCATGTTTGGGAAACAAACACACATCACCAAAAATTTATTTTGTGGTCAATATTATGAATTGTATTTTCTTATTTTACCCAAAAGAACAGTACATAATTTAATATTCTTGATATGTTCCCAATGGTGTGAAAATTAATATTACAAACTAAGAGAACACATTCTTCAACCATAAAATCTAATTCTCTTTAACAGAAATATAAAATAGATTTCAATATAATGAAAAACCCATATGCTCATGTACCTAGTAGATCCTTTTAGGATCTCTTAGAGATAAAAGGGTTGTTTTAATAACCAATTGTAACCATACACATTAATTCATTATTAATTATATTTTAAGAAATTATAAAAATTGTAAAATATTCTCTCAAGTTATCCTAAAAGTTTTTGCTCAAATAATCATCATAAAAACATTTAAACATTAAACTACATACATGTATATTTTACCAAAATCCATAATGAGGATATAAATTTGGTGAGACATAAATATGTGAAGTTAGTATGTTTATCCCTAATTACATCTATATAACCCTCTAACTACATGTATATAATCCCCACACCAAACATGATATCAACACCTCCAAAATAAATTCCATGTCACTTCAACCCATTTCCATTTATGCATCAGTAGAGGGTGAAATATATCGATGTTTTTTATTTTAAATTATTTTTAAAAAATTTCTCATTATAAAACATCTTTACAATGGAAAATAACCTTACATGGAAAAACAATTGGTCATTCCAAGTCCATCAAAAAACCATACTAGGTGATTCCTACGATATAAACATTGTATAATTAAATTATTACTGATTGTTTAACATATTTTCTTAAATTATAATTAAAATAAAATGAAAAAAATATTACGACAAAAACTATCAAGAAAATATGACACCCCAAAAATCATTTAACATATCATTTTTCTCCCTTGATTCAATGATACAAATACTCAATCACTTAAAAAATATTATTTATTGTGTAAACATATAACCCAAATACTCTATGTGAAGGATTCACTTAGGGGTTTAATAATAAATTCTTATAGAAAAATAACTACTTATACCCATTTACATAGTGACATGGTATAGATAAAATGAATAAACATAAATTTATAATAAATGTCACACCATATAATGTGAAATTGAGATAAATTCTCATATAAGGTATCAATCATGAGAAATAATGCAACAAAAGAGATCATGTTCCCAACACACGATATGGAAAATTTTCCCCTAGAACATAATTAATTAAAGGGCCCCTAAAACCCACATAGTACCATGTATGTAGTTCCTATATTGTTAATGAACTAATCAATCACTTTGGGTCAACATTTCAGGTCTAAAAATAATTTCTATTAAATGAGTCTTCCATATACTTATATTAATAAAAATAGTATCTATATGTACCTATGATATTTAAATGTTAGGGTGAGTACAAAAAATAATATGAAATACCCCTCCTAGAATGAATAGAATGTTTATTTTTGTTCTAGGACATGATGCATATAACCCAAACCTAAAAGGATGAAGAATAAAATTTTTACGTAAAAACTGTAATATCAAAATAATTATTACTACACATGTCATAAACAACCTATATATGTTATATCAGGTCAAAGGTATATGATAAATTCTCTCAAGGTCTCACATACTACCCACCTCAATGGAACTCATATGATCAACCATTATGAGAACTACATGGAATGTATTTGATCATCCTAGGATCTAATTACAGAGGGTAAAAAAAAGGGAATTACAAAAAAATATAATAGAAGTTAAGGTTCTATAGACAGTAAAATGAGTCTCTTCCTAGTGAGATGAGAAATGTTGTTCCCAGCATATCATGACACCTAGTAACCAATAAGAGTCCTAACACATGCATGGGTCCTCACTTTGGGATAAAATATTTAACTCTTCCTAATACAAAACTAAGAGTACAATAATATAAAAAACATATAATAACTCCAAATAAAGCATTAACAAACTCAATAAGGAACAAAAAAAAATGTAATCCTCCCATAGGTCCCACTTTACATTTATATAGAGGGTTAAACAATTGATAGGGGACAATAACTACTTGTGATCCCAAATTAATTACTAATTAATCTAGGAATTTTTTATCAACATGGAACATTATGATTAACTATTTAAATTAATACCATATTAGTGACAAGATAGAATCAAAGGTTCCTCAAGAATCTTTATCATAACTAAATGATAAATATAAAATATAATAAATAATATAAATGATATTATTTTCAATATTTTAATACTTAATAAAAGTCCATCAACATATGAATAAAATTATAAACATAAAGTTTTAGTAATATTAAATACTTTATACTCCACTCATGCCCCGATCAAATCCCAAATATTAAATTAAACAAATTTTATGGATCATTAAAATTTTATCATTATCCTTTCATAATAAAAAATATCCACAAAACTGGTAGATTAAATATATTTCTTAAATAATGATCTATGTAATTTACTAATGTCTAAAAAAAGTATAATTCTCTATATAAAATCATTATAGAATCCAAAAAATCCTTCATGTTATTATTAGTGTAAACCTCCATTTGACCAACATAAAAAATCTCAATTCAATTGAACACATGGAAGAAGATAGAATCCAACGTTCATAAATAATCACCACCACTTAATCTTTCACAGGGAACATTCAATGCCCACTAATGGTTAGATTACACATATCCTAAAACCCCTATTATTTATTAATATTTATAATATATATCAAATGAAAAAATCCATGGGTTAGGCCCAAATTATAGAATAAGAGAGAGAGAGATAGTAGACTAGGGACTCAGGAACTAATACAATAACTTTGGAGGATATACAGTAAGTGATTAATAGGAAGTGATCATTCATGTGGGAGGGAAATGGGGAAGATAGGGTGATATCCTTTGATGTGATAGTAAATAAGGGTACCTGAATACGTAGCCTCCTTAAAAAGATCACTTAACATTCAATATTATAATTACCTACAATGTTTTAATTAAACATCTTATTCAACATTTATTTTATATTAAATAACCAAAATATAAATTATCTAATTATTATATATTCCTCTAATAAAATAATACATTTAAATAAATTAATACCTTGAGGCTCAAAGTTAAAATCAATGAGAAAATGGTCCATTTATGAAATGCATTATTGTCTTGCACAGTTAGTGAATCCTTGAAAATAATAATGTATAGGTAGTGGTAGTAATGATTGGGTGAATTATTTCATAAATAGTGCATTACTAACCCATATTTCACCAAACAATTTCCCACTTTATTTCAAATCAATAATTAAAAAAACTATTACTTTCCTGAAAATTATAGGAGTGTTATAATATCCCCATTATAGGTATTTCCATCCTTAAAATTCCATCATCAAGATCTGTTGAATAAAATAACTCAATCCATTATTATGATATCATAAATTTCTATACAGGGGAAATAAATATCCCTCACTAGAGAATATCTTAGTGGTCTATTATAAGAACTGTATTTTAAAATTTTGACCAAAAGCACAATATATCATTAACTATTATGTCAAAAAGGGAGATAAGAAGAAGAAGAACTAAAAAACTATATTAATTTTACTATAACTATAGAATTTTAAGGTACAATAGGTTGGTGGAATAAGAATAATAAGGATATATAGACAAAAAAACTCTACCCAGAAGAAGACCACACTCCCAAGGACAATGGTCGACACCTCCGAAGGTCAAAACCCTACTGCTAAGCTGAATTCCAGAATACATTACCCCTGTTTCAAAAAACCATCCACTAATTATTATCCCCCAAATACTAACCAATAAACCCTACCTAATACCTTATATCTTCTATAACACATCAAACTAATACAAAATAATAAACAATATTTCCTATTTAATTACACTAATAGCACCATTGATAAACCCCTCCATGGAAACTAACTTACACATTACTCTCATTAACTATCATTGATTCTTGGCCAATGGTTTCCTAATAGATATGATAGATGAATTTCACATAATCTCCAGTCATAAATATGATACCCATTTCTAAAAATAATTATAAAATTTCAAGTATCTTAGAGAATTATTCATACAAAAATGTATCTAGTGGATCTTTTAGAGGCCTACGTGAACTGAAATGGCCTCATTAAATAGTACTTAAGGAACAATACTGAATAATTCATGTTCACTACTATAACATGTAAATTTATCAAATTTTAAAATACTCTACCATGCAGACCTCCCATTTTTTCATGACATAACCAACATAGGAACATTTAAAAATTATAATTCTATATTCATGTATATTTTACCTAAATCCCCCTTGAGGGTCCCTCAATGGAGATATATACATGATAAAATACACATGATTATATATAGGGATACCAGTATATAACCCCATATCAAACAAGTTCCCAATAACCCCATAGAAATATCATTTCACCTCCCACCATTTCATTTTTGGGATCATTATAGGTGGTAATGTACATATGATATTTGCCGATTTTAGATAATAGTATAAAAAAAGAATCATAAAATAAATCTTTAAATTTCCCATCATATCTCATGACACAAAAGTTTTCATCTTATAAATTTTTTACATCTTTGATGCACCAAGGTAGGTTGTTGAATTAGAATGATATTAATCGTTATTAACACCCTATCATGAATGGGAGGAGACAACCATCCTGTGTTGGAATGAAAAGGGGTAATGTCAAGTCCCAAGAACCATACCTCTAGGTGATAACTTCTATGTAAGAATTGTATAATTACTCTATAACAATGATTGAACATTCTGTATTAATTTCTCCATAAAATACAACAACTCTAATTTCTATACACAACATAAGATTTCAACAAAATTTGATACCCCTAAGGTTATTTAGTATCCCATTTAGCTCCAATGAATCCAATAATTGAACTAATAACCAACCAAAAAAACCTTATATATTACATAGAAACATAATCCAGATTCAATTTCTGTATGGGAATGATTCACTGAGGGTTTTAGAATAAATTTATATAGATATCCCGCCCTTGAGTTAACTCAAAATGAATCTATTAAAAGAACATTGTGTGTACACCCATAAAATTTTATAAGAGGGATACATTAAAGTATATGACTCTCTATTTCTCACTAGAATTTACTTATTCTAGTGAATGATAAAAGATTTATCTATCTAACAATCCTATGATATCCAAAATGAAGTGGTGTTACTTTGGATTGGACTAAATCCAATATTAGGATATCAAAGTAAGAGGTGATGGTTGATTTGTAAAATTATGCTCAGTTTCTCTAGGTAAACAGTTCTTGTGATTTACCCAAAGATCCTTATAATCCCAAAAATAAGTTCACTCATGAATTTTTAAAAACTTAATAGACCAATTTTCTATTTATGTAAAACAAAAGGAGTCAAAGAATCATAAGAATTATTTTATAGTTTATGTAATGGTGTCCACAAGAAGATTTTTCAAACTTGAATCCTAAACTCTCCAATATTCTCTTAAAATTTTCATTGTGACATTTAATAGACATTTAGTTAATGGTTTATATACAGAAAATGTTGAGGTGGTAGAAATGATAAATCCTTGAGTCATTACTTCTTCTCAATATATTTCATTATAGAGTTCCCATCTCACTCTAAAAATATGTAATGAATATAATTATTTGAAAAAAAATTCTATATTGGGGTGTTCATTAGTTTGTTATTGTCCCTTACTGATGATTTTTTTATTTCTTACTTCGCATTAAAGTGTTTCACCACAAAAGCGTGTTTTTATAACAAAGTTTTATAGTGTATAAGGGTTTACAAAGAGATATATATATATATATATAAATAAAAATATATATAAAAATATAAATATTTTATATTGAATTTAGATCAATGGCTGATCATCCCAATAAAGTTCAGAAACTATAAAGGGGCAATATTTTCAGAAGTGAATGGGGACTAGTTTTTTATGTCTAATAATAGAACTAAATCATTAAGAAGACACAAAAACTTTCAATAAATCTTCTAAACCCAGATATTTTGAGGGAGAAAAATAGAAAAAATGTTCTAAATCAAACAAAAATATTTCACTAGATCCATCATAGAGTGAGTTTCTGAGATTTGTTAAGAATGAAACCCTCATATTTCACCTAAAACCACTTCATTGCATCCTCCTTGGTAACCTGATGCTATATCCTAATGAGGGATTTACACCTCCCACACCAACCAATGAAGTATATTAGGAACTAAAATATAACATAGAAGTCCATACCATAAATTCTATTTGAAGGGTCATAATTGATTCTGAGACCATTTTGTTCATGGATTCCAAATCTAAAAAATCCTATATCACTGATGTTCCTCCATAGGAATTCATGCTCCTTGAAACTCATCCCACTTGATAGTATCTTCATTTCTTTTTACCCCCTAAACATGATGTGAAAAGCAATATTTTCATTGCGCCAGATCGAGAAAGACCTCATGGTATATCTCGCTTTTGCGAAGACGGGGCTTTGGACACTCAATTTCTACATCACCTTCACTACCATGGTGAGATGATCACCACTTTCACCCATGGATATGTTTAGAATGAGCTTTTTAACGTTTATTCTATCCACTGGGTTAGATATCTTCCTCTCCAAAGTCATGGATACAAGCGTGAAGAGCCGCTGCAATAGGTGAGAGAAGAGGAAGGTGAGGGAAACGACCCCCAGGTAATGTTATTATTCTAGGATTTTGAGTTATAATTTATGGTTATATATATATATATTTACAAAAATAATAATAAACATATAAAATATAATTTTATAATAAAAAATACATATTATAAAAATTGGAATAACACTTAACTTATATGGATCATAATTACTATCCCAATTCACCTATTTTTAAAGAAGCCCTCATAAATTTTACAAAACCAATAAAATTAATATCCCTTATTATTATAAATTAAAACATCCTATAAAATATAATACTACAAATAAAAAAATTCCATTGATAATAAACCTTTTTTGATAAATAATTCCAAACACAACTCAATCCACAATCCCCATAAGTTAGAATTAGTTATTGTTGAATCCACCGATGATCCTTTGTATCATATATTAGCATGTGATGTAACATTGGTTCAACCGGAATATATCTTTTGAAAAGTCTAATAAAATATTATTATGAATCAATATATTACTAAATAGTTATTTAATTTTTTAGTCCCAAACACCATTAAATTAGATCTATGTTGTTCCACTACATACCCCAAGGATAAGAAACTCTTGTTGATAATTAATGTTCCAAAGTTTGGGGCACCACTGAGTGTGGGTGGTGAATCAGTGGTATATTTTTAAAAATTTTTCTTTTTAATTAAACCTCTTAGATTGATTCTAGTCTCAATCACCTTAACTTTTTTTTTCTCTAATCCCCCTATAATTAAACAATAAAAAAGGTGAATAAACATAATGATTTTTACAAGGTATAACTCTAATTATTACTCCTTTTTGTGATTGGTTACACACCTGAATCAAATATTATTTACTAAAATAAATCTATGGTTACAACGGTTTGTTGCTTCCCATGTATACACAGAGTCCCACTATTTTCACACTTATCAGCTTCTTACTTCACTTCCACACAATCATCTTTATGCTGAAATCACATATTTATAATGTGTTATCCTTCAACACCCAAAGTTGCATTAGTTCCATAGCTTCACATATGTGTATAAAAGTGTTTCCATCAAGATAATTTTGGATTGCATTAAAAATAAACATAGGGATCCCACCACATAATATTAATAAATATCCTTCTCACTTAGTAAATAATATTTGACTGCTAGAAAGTATTCAAGAGTGGAACATGAAACTTGGTCCCTGTCTGTGTATCAGTTTCAAATACTTTCTAAAACATTTGATCACTTGGATTTGTCTACTCAAACTACACTCCTATGATATTAAAATATCCATAAGCTCCTCAATCACTAAAATTCTCAACATTACATATATGGATAACACAAACATAGTCATTATTTCACTCAGCTTCTTATTTATTATTTTTCTCAAGATTTTGTGTAACACCTTGATAAATTTGAATATATTTTTCTTTAAATTAATACTATGTTTGATGGTTATATTTACATGAAATACTAAAATAAATTAGTTATGAAAAATTATATAAAGGTTTGGAATATTCTTGAGTCTTCTGTCATCATTATAGGATGTCTGGTAGCTTGAAAAAGTTATTCTTAATTTAATAAGTGAGTTTAACATATTTTTTTGAAAATTGTGAAAGTAATTTGAAAGATTTAAAAGTTTATTAGGATGTTTTTAAAATTATTCTAAATTTTTAGAAGTTTTTATTGATTTTGGTAATGATAATAAATCATTATCTTAATTATTTATAAGTTAGTGTAAGTAGAAATTCAATACTTTTAATGTTATTTTTACTCTTATGCAAGACATTAACTCTGCATAAGGGTATGTTGATTTTTTAAAATTTGTGTAGAGGTAAAACCATTTTTGAATTTTCTATGTAAGGGTGTGCCTTGTTTTCTACATGTTACATAAAGGTACTTGAGAGTTTCTGAATCCCACATGAAGGTCTTTTCCAACATGTGTAAGGGTATGTTTTAGTTTTCTAAAGCTACATAAAGTTAGATAGTTTTTTGAACTAACAGTGTAAAGGTTTCTCATGATTTTCATAAACTTAATAAAGGTCATCTGGTTTTCCTTAAATCCATAAAAAGGTTGTTACCTCTTTTCCTGACACGTGTATGGGTTACTCGAGTCTCGTGTAAGGAAAATCCCTTAAAATTATAGCTTGCATAAAGGTAAACAAATTTTCTTTAATATCATGCAAGGTTAATTGATCATAAAAGGGTAAAATCATCTTACCATTATGTAGTATTTGGGTGTCATGTATAGGTATAATTTTGGCTTAAAATTATAGTTTTCACTTCCTGGTATCTTCTATAATGTGTTTTTAATGGAAATTAAAGAAAATAAATGTGTAAAATATTGTTTTGAATTTGTTAAAAAGAAGATAAACTAAGATATTCAATCTCAGGATTTTAGGATTTAAAAGGTAGTCTATGGGAGTAATTAAGTGGAAAAAATTAACTATATTTTTATATACGTTTTAGTGTAATTTTCTAAAATAATCTAGGATTTAACTATTTTTCTAAATGAAGAGATCCTTCTCCCCCCTTTCATGTTTCATTCTAAGTAGTTATTCCTATTGAATAAAAACCTTCAATATTGATTTTTTCAAATCTTCTAAAAATCATTATAGGCTCCTTTGACAAATTATAGCCTATACACATCATCTTATCTCTCCTCCCTTGTAGTTCCATAGTGTAAATCTTATCTTATCCAAGCAAGGGATCTACAACTTCTCTTCGTTTTTGTGAAAGTGTGAATCAATCATGTTTTAGATTATTTATTTAAATGGATGTTATTAACATTAATAATATTATAATCTAGTTATATCTCATGAAGGATGTTTATTGAAGAATATAAAAATTCATATAGGAAGAATAAATAGTTACAAATCGCATATAATAAATTTATTTTTCCATTTAAAATAAGGAAATATATTAATTTAGATAGATTACAATATAATGAAATGGTTTGATAATTTTATATAGAATATGGAAATTGTATTATTAAATAATATATTTTATAACGTATAGGTCATCTAATAAAAAGGAATAGATTTATTGCATGAATCCTTTTAATAATTGATAAACTAGAATTTATCTAGAGATAGTAGAAAGGGTGTTATGGCATTATGAACACTATTTTTTTTATTTGAAATGATTTCATACTGATGAATGATAATTTATTATCATACAAGAAAATTATTTAACATAGATAAATAATAATAATCGTATAATAAATTATCTTTTTAATATTTCATGATCCAAAAATTAAATAATTTTAAACATGGTATGACTTATCTCATACAGATAGATATATTTGACAATATGTAAATAAAATTTATAGAAGAGTAGAATAATATATATATTTGTTTATATTATTAGAAAGTAATAATATATTTTAATCTAGATAATTAAAAGAAGAATTTATTATCTTCTGCCAATGAAAGATAATTTGTTATTATTCAAGAAACTACCCAAGAAAGTTAAGAATAATAATCACATGAAATTTTATCAATATTAAACAAGAGTTTGGGAATAAAAAGAAATTTATTGTTACATAATATTAATATTAGATTCCCATGACATTTCATGAATTGAAATAGTTTCATAGTTCATGCACTACATGAAATATAGTAAATTATTGTGTTTTTACAAACCACCTCTAATCATAAAAACAATGATTTTTCTACCTTTTTGACGACACTTTTGTAAAGACTCGGTATGAATAGTGGTTTTGTTTAAAAATACTATTAAATAATTAAAAAATTTATTTCACAGTTGTTTCATTTAAATTATCTGCTATATTGTTTTCAAAAACACTCCAGACCCACCCCCACTTAAAACCTTTTTAGCCTAAACCTCCCTCCCACCATCGCTCGATTCCAAAATCTCCTCAGAATTCTCCTCACTATCACTCGATTTTAGACAACTCTCAACCTATACTCCACTGATGTTCAACACCATTCCCCCTCTTGACCTCCCCATTGACATCAGTCTAGATTCCCTCTTAGCTCTGACATCATATACCCCTCTTTGATTACCACTCAACATCTATGACCCCATACCCTCACAGTGATTTTGGCTGATCTCTCTCAGATTACTTTCACCCTAATTATACATTTTATTTTGTTCTATATTTTAGGGAAAGATTTTTTAATAGAGTTAGGTTTATTAATTTCTATTCTCTAATTCTCTTTCAATGAATTTAGTTTAGTATATTTATGAATTATTTTTGTTTGAGGTGTATTTTGGGATTCATTCGTGTTAATTGTTTTTATAGTATGAGAAAGATATGATCTTGGACAATGATATTTATTTTAATGATTTTATAAAAAATGTGAATTTGTTATATGGTTGAATTTTTAGTGTGAACTTATTAAGTTTATAATTGATTTTAGTTGATTGATAATGATATTACATGAATTGATAAGTGGTAAAAATTATATATGAAGTTGTTTTAAGTCAAGGAAAGTAAAATTACTTATAAAAAATATAATTTATTGGTTAAAAGAGAAAATAACTCATTAAATTGATGTTAATATTATTAGATGAATTAATAATAAATTTATGTTTGATTAAAATATTTTTATTTTTATTTAGTTATGTTATAGTATGGTTTATTAGTATAAGTGTTAAAATAAATCCTAAAATGATTTTTGGGTATATATTATACATATGAATTCTAATTTTTGTTTCATGTTCTATTGGTTATATAATATTTTAATATAAATTTATAAATAAAATTTCACATGAATGACTAAATTATGTGTCTTAATATGTTTATCATAATTTAGACAATTTAAATTATATTCCTTTTTCAAATTAAATGAATTTTATTTCTATATATAATAAGATAATTATATTTTATATTTGGTTGTGTAGAAATTCAAGTACATATTGATAAAAGTTAGATTAACATATAATTGGAGAACAATAATGGAAGAAATTAACATATTTTTTAAACATCTATACTGGGAATTTAGTTTATGACACCATAATCCAGATGTTATGAACATTGAGATGAATTTGTTTGATACTGTATTGTTTACATTTCTTAATGAGCAGGTAAAATCAAAGGATCTTTTAAATTCTTATAAGGGTGTAGAAATTACCAATATAAAACATGATCTATGGATAAATGATAATGGGAATTATCCATCATCTCTTTTCTCAATTAAAAATCATTATATTGTTTTATATTTAAAATTAAAAAATGTGAAAGTTTTTGAGGATATTATAGTAATATTTCAAGTTGTGCTAATGTGAATGTTTATAAAATAAATGGTTTGAAAATTCATGACTCACATTTATTGGTGGATCAGTTTCTACCTTTAACAATGCATAATTTGTTACTAAAAAAATAACTTCCCTTCTAATAAATATTTCACATTCTTTAGAAATCTTTGTGAGAATAAATTAAACCCTGATGAATTTGATAATCATTCAGAAATAATTGTATGGATGCTATGTCATTTTAAGATGTTCTTTCCCCCATAATTTTTCATTGTGATGGTTCATCTGACAATTTATATGTCCAAGGAAGCTAAAATTAGAGGGATCACACATTATCGATGGATATATCCCATAGAGATGTAATTTATTTTAATATTTTTTCATTAAATAATTTTAATTTTCCGAGTCAATATTTAAACAGTATTTATTAACTTATTACCTTTTATTATTAGGTATCTTGGTCATTTGAAGCCTTATGTGAAATATAAATCACATCTAGAAGGTTCTATTGTAGAGGGTTACCTTTTTGAAGAGTTTATAACCTTATGTTTAAGGTATTTTGATTCAATAAAGACACTATTCAATCAAGTGATACATGTTGATTACAATCCTAGTCAATTGTGGGTTAATAATGAGTCATTAATGTTTCAAACTTTAGGGCGAGAAAATGGAAAATTCATTGTATTTTAATTGAAATATAAAAATTTTAGACAAGAAAACATATATATGCTACTTAATACAAATAAATTTTATCCCACTTTCAAATAATTAACGATAGAAATGAAAATATTCCTTAGGAACTAAACTCATAATGAGATAGAGATAACAAAAGTTGTTACCTAATAAATTGTTGAATCGTTTGGATGTCATGTAAGTTCTTAATATAATACATAGTTTGAATATATTGAAAATTATCTAAATTATGTAGAATTTATTTATATCAATGTTTATAGGTAATGAACGATCATAATCAAGATGAACCATCAAAATAATTTATGTTTTTAGCTCGAGGTCCCATAAATCATGGTAGGAGATTCAATGCTTACAATATTGGATGATTCAAATTTCATACTATTGATCGAAAGGAAGGTTTGAAAAAAATATATTCACCATTTTAGATCAATGTTACTATAGAATATTGGTTAATATTATCATGTTAAATTATAATGGGAAATTTGTAGTTGTGTTATTTAAATGTAACTGGGTGAATATTAATAGGTGTATAAAGAATGATTTATTAGAATTTAATTTTGTAAATTTATCTTGTTTGATTGATATTGGTGATTGTGGAGAACATGATCTATATATTATGGATTCCCATGAAAAAAGGTATATTATGTTGATAATATTTTGGATGATGGGTGGGGTGTTATTGTCCACATGAAACCGAGAGACATATATAATATGAGTGATGAAGGTGAACTAATTTTTGATAGTGAATCCCATAAAGAAATAGACCAACTTTTTTGTACCTAATGATATTTAAAATTGTCTTGTGAGGGAGAGTGATGAAGAAGAAGAACAAATGGAAGAATAAGAAATAATTCTAATAAAGGAACCTGATAAAAGCATGAATAAACCCGAATAAAATTTGTAAGTTTTTTTGATATTATTAGATGAAAGACATGTTTTTTATATTAATAAATTCAAAGACTATTTTTTATATTAATAAATGAAAGGACTGTTTTTATAGGTATGTCGTTCTAGAAGTGGTTTAGTGAAAGTACTTTCTCTACATCACATGGTTCTCATTCTCCCTCTACAAAAGAAGGTACAATTCATCCCATATATTTCATGATTTTTTGATACCATTTAATCTCTTACTAATAAACTTTCATATATATATGTATGAATTCATTATAGTAGTTTTTTTACAGTAAATATTCTAAGTTAAATGACTTTAAATATTTCTTTAATATATCCCATAAAAATAGGTCTTCAATTATTTGAATAAACCACATCATAATCTCGTGATAATTCGTATAACACACACGATTGTATTAGCTTGAAAAATTTAATTTACCATTATTATAAACTATATTAGGAATTAATTGGAGAAGATACATTATTCTTCTTATCATCAAGTCTTATTGTATATTTTTACTTCATAATGACATATACTCTGATACCAAGATATCATAGTGTGTAATATATTTTCCTTTACAACATATTTTCAATCTATGCATATCATAAATATGATCATATTCAATGATCAATACCTCCAACAAATAATTCATTAGGTTTTACACCAAAATATTTAAAACCACTACAAGAATAATCGTTATAATTAATGAATTATTATAGAACTTTTAATCTAGAGGGAATAATCTAGATAACATCCAAACATTTATAAATATCAAAATTATGTTGAAATAGGGAATAATATCATAAGATATGTATTAAGGATATCATATGTCACAATAATACAATATTGGATTTCCATATCCTAACATGTGGACTACATGCCTTTTAGTGTGACTCAAGTCTTTTAATCTACCATTATACATTTAGAACCTCATTTCATATGTAGTGTTTCCCTTATGTTCCACTCAATTTGTTAAACTCAAACTTCATATAGTTTCATGATATGGAGTTCATTTTATCCTTTTTTTAGTTTCACCATTCTACAGTGTCTCATTTTTCATTTTTCGATCATGTCTTGTTACATTTTGATCATAGATTTTGAAAAAATCATAATAGTAAACTCTAAAAATATAAAGTTAACTTATATTGAATGGAAGGGTCATTTTATGAAATACATCACAGATGTAAAATTCAATTCCTTTTATGTATGGTTTATTTACATAGTGTAAGAGTCATTAGATTGTGAAATTCTAAACTCCCCTTCAATTGTAAGGGTAATAATTTTGTTAGTTTAAAAAACTTTTCTAAATGCCTAAAAGTAAGCTTTAGAATCTAAATAAGTAAAATCATTACTTTTCTCTATACATGTATAAGTATCCTACTTAATCAAATTCTCATCTCCTGGTAGTTTCAAGAGTTAATTCTTTATAACATAAGATTCATTTCATCACAGTGTGAATAATAATGTAATAGTGAAATTTCAAAATTTAAGAGTCACAAATTAGATCATTTTGATGAGTTAAATTGATTAGCGAGTCTCATGCATCTTATAATGTATCATAATATTTTTTTGAGTCTGAAAATGGATTCCAATTATTCATTCTTTTACCATTTTCTAAACCAAATTTGGATCAAATCATATATCATTTCAATTGTACTTTATTTATTATTCATTGAATATGATTATTATTGATGTCTGATTAACTACTTTAAATGTAGGACTCGTAGGTTGGAAATGGGGATGAAGGTTATGGGAAGCATTATAACTAAATAATGGAGGGTGAGGGGTATACATCTCAGTAGAACATCGAAGACTCATTATTTTGTTGAAAATTTGTGAAACATGAAAATTTTAAATTTTGATGCAATTTAATGTTTTTTTATTATATGTAATGAAATGAAATGTTTATTGATGTATTAAAGTTATTTTTTTATTATACTATACTGGTTGTCTATTTTTTGTAAATAATTTTTGTGTACTAGTTTTTTGTGGATCAAGTGGCAATGAATTATACTATTTCTAAAACTATATAACTGGTGGTTGTTTTATTGTAAAGTATTAAATTAGTGGATTTTTTTTTAACTATTTTCAATGAAATAAAGGCTATTAAAACAACCAAAATATAGTAATTTTTTATATTTAGTGGCTATTTAAACCATCACTAAATATTTTCTCTAAAAAAACTATAGTGAAGTGCACTGTGTTGCATTTGTTGTCAATGAGGCATGAGGTTGTCTTGGAATGAATGGAAGTCAAGAATTGTCAAGATGTGAATGCCAAAGGTTCTGATGGTGTTGGTGATGAAGGAGAATGGCCATGGTACTAAGATGCATGTCACTTAGGAGATTCACTAAGTGGTATTGGAAATTGTGGTTGAAACATTCTCCATGCATATCTGACGATTGTTGAACTGGTCTTTAAGTTCAAAGAACTTGTATCAAGTGGATACAAAGTCACAACAATGTTTGAAGAACATGCATTGTATTGACAATGCATGAGGAGATGAGAATGGGATCCATCCACAACTTCTAAGTGGATGAAGTGGATTAATGAAGTCCATGCACTATCACTAAGTGCATGTGAACATGAAGATGATCCAACTTGATCTCTAATTAGATCAATGAAGTTCATTGAAGAATTTATGTGATTAAGAGTTCGGTTGAAGAAGAAGAACCTTCAAGAATTCACTCCTAAGTCATGAATATATGTTGAGGAGATTTGAGGAATTCTAATGAAGAAGAGAAGGGAAGAAATGAAGAAGAATAATTTGAAGTGGCATTTGGCTTGGAAGAACTTGGGTTGGAATTTATACATTGGGAGGACTTTGTTTTTAACAAAGTGTTTATTCAACACTTGGCCAAAAAGTAGCCACCAAGGAAGGCCAGCCGAGGGTCATCACCCAAGGCTCATGTGGGACTCAAGGTCACCACGCCCATGGGGAACCCTTAAAGGCCAGGGCAGCATCCTTGAGGCAGGGGCGCACCCGTAGGACACCGCATGGGCGCCTGGGGCACGCCCGGAGGAGCGCGGCAATCCCCTGAGGGCACGCGGTGGTGAAGCCCGCGCACCCGAGGAAGCATAGTGGGCGCTAGTAGCGCGCCCGCAGGGAGCAGAGAGTGGGCGCAGAGCGCGCCCGCAGGGAGAACTCGGCGCGGGGCGGCACCGAGAGGGGAGAAGTTCAATTGCTGAGCTGATGGCAGCGCTAGGGTGATAAACCGCGGCAAAACCGCGTCCCGTTTCGATGTGGGATGCGGAAAAATTCCCGGGAGCGCATCCTGGCCGCACGATTGATCGCGCGCCAGATCCGAGCCGCTCATCTAATCGCGCCATTCGCGATCTGATCCAGGCCGTCCAAGGTTATTCGATCGCCCGATCCGATGGCTCCAGGGTCGTCTCCTTCGTTGAGCTTAACCGAGGCTTCCCCGAAGCCACCCGCGAGCCGCCGACGAACCAGAGGCCATCCGACGACCTATTTCGAGTTCCCGGCCACCATTTCCGAATCCGAAGGCTCCATTGAGCTCGTCTGGACCTACGGAACACGATCATGCATAAAAATATACTTGCATTCAACAAATGAGGAAATTCGATGAAGGCCGAGGCAAACGAAGTTGCCGAGGCATCGAGTGTTCGTGTTTTGCATGGGATGGCCTAAACAGAGGCCATGCACACGTTCTGCGACTCATGCATGAGAAGGAGCGAAAAATAAATGATCCCGCATGAAACAGAGAGTAAAAACAAGATTTTGGAAATCTTGAAAACCCGAGATATTCGGGAGTTTGAATTTATATCCCACGCGGATGAACCGAGGCCCTCTGCCTATATAAAGAGAGGCCGAGACCTCTGAATCGCTTGCTGATCCTTTGAATATTTGAAGTCCCGTGAGAGCCTTTTGTGCCTCGTGAAGTTTGGAGCTCTGCGCAACCCACTTGCGCGACGAAGCAGCCCGAAGCCACCTTTGGCTTCGTGAAGTCCCTTTTGCGCATATTTGCGCAAAAGAAGTTGGAGGAGACCCTGCGCGCATCCCTTACGCGACAGGAAGGAGCAGAGCCGCACACTTGCGCGCTCAAGGCCATTACCCTCTCTGCCCGCGAGCTTACACGGCAGGAGGAAGCCACCGCGCCCCCTGCGCGGTAGGAAGGTGTTGCCACACCCTGCTCAGGACCTTGTGCTCTTGCACCCCTGCGCGCTGGCCACACACTTGAGCCTGCGCTGCATTTGAAGACAAGAAGAGGGACACACCTCCTTGCACGCCTAGTTTGAGTTCGGGTATATTAAGACAAATACACTCAGTGTGTGTGTGCCAAGTGGAATAGAGAACCCGAGGCCATACCTTATGGTTTGAAGAACACACCTTGTGTGTGCATTTGAAGAAGAGGCAGTAGCCTTGGGTGTGTGCAAAAATAGTGGAGGCCAAATACACACTCATTGTGTGTGTGCAAAGCAAAAAACAATGTTGTGTGTGCAAAACAACAAAGTGAAGTGGCCGAACCTATGTGTGTGCTCTAAGTGGAATAGACACACTTAGAAGAAGAAGAAGACTCACACAAAGTATAACACACATTTAAGTGTGTAAACACATTGAACAAAAGTGTGAAGTTCAAGTGAGAAGGTGTGTTCTTGAAGTGATTACACCCTTTGTGGGTTTATTGCACCAAGAAGAAAGAAAGGGGAGTGCATGCTTACATGCATGCACGTGCGCACGTGAACAAAGCTAAATCTGCTTGTGTGCATTTGAGTTGTCCAAGACTTGAAGATCTTTAAGAGATTTGAGAAGGCCATGCAATCGGTGCATGAAGAATCAGAGTTTCCATGCATTCAGTGCATGAAGTTGTGTTGAAGTGAGACTAGACCAGACTGAAGTTAAAGACATCAATTGTCTGAGTATTTAGTAATTGGAGAGAGGCAAGGTCATCCTGAGAAGAAGGAGATAAAACCTGAGCAAGACGAGAAGACCTGATCATCACAAGTGATCAGAGGTACAGAGCAAGGCCAGCAGTCTTTATCCCAGACTGCTGAAGATACTTGAAGAAGCTTAAAGTGAAGAAGAGCTACTCGTGCGACTCGAGGAGCCAGGAGAAGATCCTGTGGGACTCAGGGAGAAGAAGTCTTCAGTGGGATTCTGGAGCAGGCCAGTGGGACTCTGGTAACACTGTGTGAAGCAGTATAAAGACCCTCCTGTGGGACTCAGGAGAGATACGGTGGGAAGCTGTATCGACCATTGTAATTTTAACAGGTTATAATGGAGAATCCATGCTGGGAGAGCATGGCAAGGACGTAGGCCTTTGGTGCCGAACCTTGTAAATCCTTGTGTCCAGTTCCTTTACATTTACTGCATCATTCGTGGAAAGGTGAGAGATACAAGAAGAGTGGATCGAGGCTTTAACCAGCCATAGAGGTTTAATTGATTAAGAATCAATTAGTAAAAAGTTTTAAAGGATCACTGATTCACCCCCTCCCCCTCTCAGTGATTCACACTGATCTGGGCACTTCAATTGGTATCAGAGGGAGGTTACCTCTAAAAGATCCAAGGGAGTCTTTATGAAGTGCAGATTTGAGGAAACGAGCGACCAGCCTCAAATGGAGATATCTGCCAAGACTCAGAAAAATAGAAAGAAGAAACAGGCCAAGAAGATGAAGAAAGCCTGTCCTAGCTGTGATGAAGTTGAAACAATGAATGATCTTCAGAGTGCACTCAAATATCTTCAGAAGACAGTTCCCATGGAAGTGGCAAAGTGTATAGCTACAGGCATCCATGATCTTCATGAAGAAAAATCACAGTTAGAAGAAGAAGCCAATGCAATGGAAGATCAATTGGCAAAAAGGGTTGGCATAACCAACACTCTCAGAAAGATGGTGAAGGCTAAAGATGAAACCGTTTCTCTTTGCAATGAAAGATGTGAAGACACTGCTGAAGAATTGCAAAGAAGCCTTACTGAGAAAGATTTCTTTAAAATAATGGTCAGAGATGTTTTCCATGCACTGGAAAAGAGGAAAAAAGTTTCAATGAATGTCAGAGATGCTCAACTTGAAGAAAAAGTCAAATTGGTGAAGGGGCTGGACAATTCATTGCAAGAATTGAAGAAGGTGCATGAAGACCAGATGAAAAAACTGGTGGAGAATTGGGAAAGAAAGCTAAGAACTGTTGAGGATGAGAAGAACTCCCTCAACATGAAATACTTAGAACTGGAGGTGATATTGAAACATCTGCAATCACCTAAAGCTGAATCCTCCCAGTCAGCTGGAAGAAGACATGTTGCTACTCAAGTATGCTTTGAGCAGGATGATTCTAAGAGAAAGACATCCTCTAATAAAAGTGCAACATCTTCTAGAAAGAAGGTAACATCCATACCATCTTTTACTGATGCTTCTAATTGTGTTTCCACAAAAAGTGCAGGATGGAAGAATAATTCCAAACAAATATGGATGAAGACAGTAAAGAAGCAGAGCTCTCCTGAAATAGCACAACAGGTCAAGAAAAGTACCCTACAATCAGAAGGACTGAAGAGGTCAAGATTCGTGGGACAATGCTGGTGTTGTAACAAGTATGTGCATTGTGCAAAGGATTGTTGGTACAATCCACTGAATGCCAAAGCACAGAGGAAGCACATGCCAAGGGGGACCAAGCCAGAAGGAAATAAGCAACATCCACAGGTTCAGAGACATCTGTTTACTGCTAACAGATTTTGATTTCTTGACAACATCTGGGATGGTTGCAAAAGTGGTCAAAAGAATGATACATGTCAATCTCCAACTGTATCCAAAGCTGGAAAGAAGAAAAGATCACAGAACCTGGCTCAGAAAGAATCCTTGGGAAGCAAGAAGAAAGTTGAAGATGCTCCCAAGAAGATTATGAAAAAGGAAGAGAAGACCTTGGAGTCTAAATCCAAGAAGGGTGATGCATCCAGAAGGACCACCAAGAAGAAATGCTTCTACTGTGGAAAGAAAGGTCATACCATGGATCTTTGTGAACAAGCCATGGAACTGAATAGAAGCAGACTGGACTCAAACAGACAATCAATCCAGAAGAAGCAGAAGGGATTGGTTGAAAATAAGTTGCCTAAGAAAGGTTGCTTAACAGCATCAAAATAACCATGTGGAATTTCTAAAACTGAGGCCTCACTTCCAAATGACTTGTTAGTCATATGGCCTAATCAGTTGCAACTTGCCAGAGAACTGCAAAGAGATGAAGATGAAGCACTGGCAATTGCTAAGGAAAAAAGGAAACAAAAGATTTCACATGAAGATGTGTTGAGATCCACACCAGCACAGACATCAAAGAAGATCAGATGTGCAAGTGTGAAGAATGGTGAAAATGGGACATCTCGGTTGAGAGAATCTTCTCAACCTTGTTGTTCACATTGATGAACCAAGGAGGTTCCATCTTATTCCCTTATACTATTGGTATTTACATGTGCTGACATTGCAGGGAATGGAAGATGATGATCATTCTCAACTGGAGGATGGTTTGGACAGAATGGAGTGCACCCCTTGAGGGGGAGCCAATCTGAAGAAGATGATTTTCTGAGATTAATATCATCTTGAGAAAAGTGAAGGTATTCCAATCATACTTTCATCCCTTGATTCTTAATTGCATTCATCATGACAATTAAGGGGGAGTATTGATTGAAGACAAATGGTTGAAAGGGGGAGCTTTATCTTTGCACTGAACTTTCTAATGAGTTTTGTGGAGTATGTGCAGGACTTAGCAATACATTGAATATCTGAACCCCTTAGCATGATCTCACATGTTTACAGTGAATGTGGACAGCATTGAGTTCCTTGGTTACATCACTCTTATTTTCTACACCGGGTTAGCCCAAGTAGACTTAGAGTTGATTTACTAAAGGTTCTTTGCTAAAGAGAACATGTGGCATCATGCCTCTCCTAGTGATTTTTAAAGAAGATGCTATTCAAAGGGAGGAAGAGATTTTTTTTGAAAGAGAACCACACCACACGTTTGCATTTGATTGCCAATAAGGGGGAGAAAATATTGGCACACATATTGACCCATTCATATGTGCTGAAGGAGTGTATTGACAACAAATACAAAGGGGGATATTGAAGTGCACTGTGTTGCATTTGTTGTCAATGAGGCATGAGGTTGTCTTGGAATGAATGGAAGTCAAGAATTGTCAAGATGTGAATGCCAAAGGTTGTGATGGTGTTGGTGATGAAGGAGAATGGCCATGGTACTAAGATGCATGTCACTTAGGAGATTCACTAAGTGGTATTGGAAATTGTGGATGAAACATTCTCCATGCATATCTGACGATTGTTGAACTGGTCTTTAAGTTCAAAGAACTTGTATCAAGTGGATACAAAGTCACAACAATGTTTGAAGAACATGCATTGTATTGACAATGCATGAGGAGATGAGAATGGGATCCATCCACAACTTCTAAGTGTATGAAGTGGATTAATGAAGTCCATGCACTATCACTAAGTGCATGTGAACATGAAGATGATCCAACTTGATCTCTAATTAGATCAATGAAGTTCATTGAAGAATTTATGTGATTAAGAGTTCAGTTGAAGAAGAAGAACCTTCAAGAATTCACTCCTAAGTCATGAATATATGTTGAGGAGATTTGAGGAATTCTAATGAAGAAGAGAAGGGAAGAAATGAAGAAGAATAATTTGAAGTGGCATTTGGCTTGGAAGAACTTGGGTTGGCATTTATACATTGGGAGGACTTTGTTTTTAACAAAGTGTTTATTCAACACTTGGCCAAAAAGTAGCCACCAAGGAAGGCCAGTCGAGGGTCATCACCCAAGGCTCATGTGGGACTCAAGGTCACCACGCCCATGGGGAACCCTCAAAGGCCAGGGCAGCATCCTTGAGGCAGGGGCGCACCCGTAGGACACCGCATGGGCGCCTGAGGCACGCCCGGAGGAGCGCGGAAAGCCCCTGAGGGCACGCGGTGGTGAAGACCGCGCACCCGAGGAAGCATAGTGGGAGCCAGTAGCGCGCCCGCAGGGAGCAGAGAGTGGGCGCAGAGCGCGCCCGCAGGGAGAACTCAGCGCGGGGCGGCACCGAGAGGGGAGAAGTTCAATTGCTGAGCTGATGGCAGCGCTAGGGTGATAAACCGCGGCAAAACCGCGCCCCGTTTCGATGTGGGACGCGGAAAAATTCCCGAGAGCGCATCCTGGCCGCACGATTGATCGCGCGCCAGATCCGAGCTGCTCATCTAATCGCGCCATTCGCGATCTGATCCATGCCGTCCAAGGTTATTCGATCGCCCGATCCGACGGCTCCAGGCTCGTCTCCTTCGTTGAGCTTAACCGAGGCTTCCCCGAAGCCACCCGCGAGCCGCCGACGAACCAGAGGCCATCCGACGACCTATTTTGAGTTCCCGACCACCATTTCCGAATCCGAAGGCTCCATTGAGCTCGTCTGGACCTACCGAACATGATCATGCATAAAAATATACTTGCATGCAACAAATGAGGAAATTCGATGAAGGCCGAGGCAAACGAAGTTGCCGAGGCATCGGGTGTTCGTGTTTTGCATGGGATGGCCTAAACAGAGGCCATGCACACGTTCCGCGACTCATGCATGAGAAGGAGCAAAAAATAAATGAGCCCGCGTGAAACAGAGAGTAAAAACAAGATTTTGGAAATCTTGAAAACCCGAGATATTCGGGAGTTTGAATTTATATCCCACGCGGATGAACCAAGGCCCTCTGCCTATATAAAGAGAGGCCGAGACCTCTGAATCGCTTGCTGATCCTTTGAATATTTGAAGTCCCGTGAGAGCCTTTTGTGCCTCGTGAAGTTTGGAGCTCCGCGCAACCCACTTGCGCGACGAAGCAGCCCGATGCCACCTTTGGCTTCGTGAAGTCCCTTTAGCGCATATTTTCACAAAAAAAGTTGGAGGAGACCCTGCGCGCATCCCTTGCGCGACAGGAAGGAGCCGAGCCGCACACTTGCGCGCTCAAGGCCATTACCCTCTCTGCCCGCGAGCTTAAATGGCAAGAGGAAGCCACCGCGCCCCCTGCGCGGTAGGAAGGTGTTGCCACACCCTGCTCAGGACCTTGTGCTCTTTCACCCCTGCGCGCTGGCCACACACTTGAGCCTGCGCTACATTTGAAGACAAGAAGAGGGACACACCTCCTTGCGCGCCTAGTTTTAGTTCGGGTATATTAAGACAAATACACTCAGTGTGTGTGTGCCAAGTGGAAAAGAGAACCCGAGGCCATACCTTATGGTTGTGCCAATTTGAAGAACACACCTTGTGTGTGCATTTGAAGAAGAGGCAGTAGCCTTGGGTGTGTGCAAAAATAGTGGAGGCCAAATACACACTCATTGTGTGTGTGCAAAGCAAAGAACAAAGTTGTGTGTGCAAAACAACAAAGTGAAGTGGCCGAACCTATGTGTGTGCTCTATGTGGAATAGACACACTTAGAAGAAGAAGAAGACTCACACAAAGTATAACACACATTTAAGTGTGTAAACACATTGAACAAAAGTGTGAAGTTCAAGTGAGAAGGTGTGTGCTTGAAGTGATTACACCCTTTGTGGGTTTATTGCACCAAGAAGAAAGAAAGGGGAGTGCATGCTTACATGCATGCACGTGTGCACGTGAACAAAGCTAAATCTGCTTGTGTGAATTTGAGTTGTCCAAGACTTGAAGATCTTGAAGAGATTTGAGAAGGCCATGCAATCAGTGCATGAAGAATCAGAGTTGCCATGCATTCAGTGCATGAAGTTGTGTTGAAGTGAGACTGGACCAGACTGAAGTTAAAGACATCAATTGTCTGAGTATTCAGTAATTGGAGAGAGGCCAGGTCATCCTGAGAAGAAGGAGATAAAACCTGAGCAAGATGAGAAGACCTGATCATCACAAGTGATCAGAGGTACAGAGAAAGGCCAGCAGTCTTTATCCCAGACTGCTGAAGATACTTGAAGAAGCTTAAAGTGAAGAAGAGCTACTCGTGAGACTCGAGGAGCCAGGAGAAGACCCTGTGGGACTCAGGGAGAAGAAGTCTTCAGTGGGATTCTGGAGCAGGCCAGTGGGACTCTGGTAACACTGTGTGAAGCAGTATAAAGACCCTCCTGTGGGACTCAGGAGAGATACGGTGGGAAGCTGTATCGACCATTGTAATTTTAACAGGTTATAATGGAGAATCCATGCTGGGAGAGCATGGCAAGAATGTAGGCCTTTGGTGCCGAACCTTGTAAATCCTTGTGTCCAGTGCCTTTACATTTACTGCATCATTCGTGGAAAGGTGAGAGATACAAGAAGAGTGGATCGAGGCTTTAACCAGCCATAGAGGTTTAATTGATTATGAATCAATTAGTAAAAAGTTTTAAAGGATAACTGATTCACCCCCTCACCCTCTCAGTGATTCACACTGATCTGGGCACTTCATATAGCTAATAAAAAACCACTATTAAATATTTTTAATTATTTAATTAGAAAAACTATTACTAAATTTTACACCTTGAAAAACCACTACTAATTAAAGAAAAACTACTACTAAATATAAATTTTATCATCAAAAAAAGAAATCATTGTGTAGAAAATAAAATCATCATTAAGTATTTGATGATATAATATTTTTCAGATGTTTAAAAAAAACATCTCCAAACCTAAAACAAATTCCGCTATTTTCTGTTTTTTCTATAGTGATGTTGGAAAAAAATTTCATATAGGTTGTTATTTTTTTATTTCTTAAAATGGATATCATAACAGATAATGATTATCACTTGAAAGTTGATTAATATAATTATTTCTTTAATCATGGAAATCAAAGTAATACATTAGATAATGTTATCGAATGTGGTGAAATATTGTTAATATAATTTTCTTATCAAGAATTAAATTAAAAAATATATAACTTCACATTGTGGAATAATTATGATTATTCTGAATTTTATTTGAGAGAGATAAATGGATCATTTCATTCCTTAATTTAAATATCATTTTTATAATACAAAGAATGATATAATGCTATGGTGTTAAACTAATTAATTAAACTTGATTATATTTTTTTTATTTTTTTGGATACTAGAGTATTTAAATGGGAATTATCACAGGTTAATGATAATTAATAATTCATGTTGTAGGAAATTAGTTATTGGTTGGGACTTTGTGATCAAATGTGTTTATTATTTCTTTTTAATATTTACAAGAGAGTGTATTGTTTACTTGGTTGTGTTTTTGTTGATTTTTATCATGGTTTATTTCTTGAAACATTTAAGAAACAAAAATTTATTTTCTATTATTAAATAAAATAAGGAGACAAAATTAGAATAAGTAGTGTTCATCTTGTAATTGTTTAAATAAAAAAAAATTCTTGAAGAATGTTACACTGATTGTATCTACTTCTAAGTATTGATATAGGTTTCTTAACATAGAATACATATTCATAATAAATTGGTTGATTCAATATGGAATTAGAATAGTTGTATTTTAAAGATAAATTGATTAGGAGTTGATCGAGTTCATTCTTGATTATGGGAGGATTGAATGACTTGAATTTAAGTCCACTGTTGCCTTTAAAATTCTATGTGTAAAATACTTTTGATATGTATGAATTATCTAAAATTTAGAGCCATGATATGAATGATTGATAACCTTATGTGGTTAGAATATATGTTGAGAAATGGGATGGAGGCCCAAGGTTATATTAATAGTTAGTTATATGATGAGTAATGGGTGGTGATTCCTATGTCTATAATGGTGTTGATGATAATGGTGGGATGGGGTGATGCTTATGATGATGGTGGTGGTACAGTGCATTGGATGTGAAGATATTGGAATGAGATTTTAGATGTGATTTTATTTACCATGGTGTGGGACACTAGGGTGAGTTTATAGTAGGTATTTCTCATCGACACATACTTTTTTCTTGATTCATTCTTGATGGTCCAATGATCAGATGTTATTTATATGTTCAATTTCCTATTATGATGCATAGAATGATTCCATGCACTTCAAGTGAATATTTTAAGTGGTAGCTTAGAATAAGTCCTAGAGTACCCAAATGTTTATGAAATGATAATTAATTAATAAAATAATATGGATGGTTCTTATCTATTATTATAAGATGATTAAATACTCGATGAGTAATTAATATCAAGAGATATTATGGCATCAAAAGCATCGAAATTAGATAATTAATGAATTAATCTTGGAAATGTTAATAATTAATAATGAAACTAATTATTGTGTGATTATTTTATATCTAGTTCTTATAGGTGGTAGTCATATGTCCTAAGAGATGATAACTACAGTTGAGTCTAAGACTACGTAGTTTCCCTTAATGTGGTTGTGAGTTATACTTATTTTATATGTTTTTTTTGTTTTACAGGCACCACACCCATTTTGAAATGGAAACTGATAACCAGAAGTTACGAGGGGTTATTTACCCATCATCTAGGTTTATGAAGATATAAATTACTTACTAACCCCTCTCCACTATCTTTCCTCAACTATAGTATTACATACAGGTATGCACAAGGGTGATTTCCCAAACATGTGTACTGCAAGTGGTGATGGATTGATTTTATTGCACATGCATGTATTATGTATGTTGTATCCAATGGATTATTTTAGTTTTTTTATATACAAGATATGATGTATTGAGGTATATTACATAATCTACATCCTCTATATAGTATCCAGGTTTATTTATAGAAGAGATAATGGCTCAGGATATGCGGCATTGGGCTATGAGAGAAGAAAACCAGTGGGGAAGTGGTTGTAGGGTACCTATTTATTTATACATATGTTCTTAATATTGTGGTTATAATTATGTATGTTATTTTGTGGGTGATCCATGGTAGGGATTGGAAAATAATTGTATACCTATTTAGGTGAAAATGTGGTTTCATTTATTTACTGACTGGGTTTTAGTATGACTCTTTCACATTTTTCACAAGAGGATTCAAGGAGTATCCTACTAAGTATACATATTATGCTCACCCAATGTACGTATAAACTATTTTTTAAAGTCATCTAGAGTTGGTTGGTGATCAAGTTATATACAACTTGTTTGATGAGTTTCTCTGGAGGTGTTGGAGATTCTTGGTCATTGCTAAAGATTTATCTCATTTTTGTTTTCATTTTATTTATATCCAGTTATATATGACATCACAAAATGTATTGGTATTGATTCATTATTTATTATGAGCATGATTTGTTTTTAAGTTTTTCTTATATTATCCCTTCTCAAATCTTTATGTGGTTAATTCCTCTCAGGTGTGCGATATTATACCATCAGTGCTAGTCATCAACCCAAGGACTATTAGAGGTGGGATCTTGGTATCACTATCTCTATTTCTCTATTATCGACCTAGGAAATGTATCTTCGGAGGGAGGGGGTCAAGAAAAAGAGGTATCAAAGGTTGACAGTTGAGATATATGATGGATTTTTGAGGCTGACACTTGTGAGGATGCATGAGTTGGTAGGGAAACTGCATCAACTAGGCTTAGTATGTTCTATAAACAAGGGAGATTAGCTTGGACATGAGTTTTTAGGAACCCCTTTGATCCTATGCAAGGACCTTTAATTTTAATGGACATTCTTAGAAAAGTGATGTTGCTTACAAGGTAGACACATATGAAAGTATCACACATCATTCTTATATGCATTTTTGTTTGAACTGGTAGATAATATAAAATAAGTTAAAAATGAATGAATTTATTAACCTTAAAATTTCCCCCTATTTAAGAGAGCCTAATGTTTGTTATTTTATAAGAATGGATCAAGGTTGATATCCACATCAGGTTCATTCTAAAGTAATTTAGAATGATGTGTCACAAAATCACCATAGAGTATAAGAAGATGATAACATGGCTAACAAGATGACACTTTGAATGTTCTAGTGCTAGAGTCTATAGAAGTATAAGGGATCTATTTCAAATAACGGGGAAAGGGTTTGGTTGGAGGAAGCGATGATAGTATATAATTTTAATTATTTTTAGAGAGAGAACTAGGCTTCATTAGTTGTGATAATGGTGCACATGATATCTCAATAGTGATGTTTCTTCTTCCTCAGGATATATGAGGGGCCGACTATTGTGTGTGGGAAGTTACGAGATCCATTTTCAATCTAATTTTCTATTTTCAACCATAAGGGTTGGATTTTATATTGGTGATTCTTTCCCTTATCTTGGGAATTTCTGAGTTCTACTCTTGAAGTGTGTTGAGACCTTTTCATTTTCTTGTTAATCCTGAAGCCCTTTTACTAATATCCCATTGAAGTGAAGGACTGATATTATCATCATTCTTTGATTTCTACCCATTCAGAATGAGTATAGGTAAACCTCCTCATTCACTTGTTTAAAACCCACCTATTAAATACTTGAGTTGTGATTATTTATACCAATTCATCATTTAGTTTATATCCCAAAACTAATTAACTTCTGAGATGATATGTATAACTCATTCCTTAATCTTGATGTTTAGATAGAGACACGGTCTAGGGAATGGGTTTCTATGGCCTTGTTTATATCATTCTCCAACTCTATCCTTGATCTTGATGATGTGAATATATGGTCAAGGGGGATGAGGTTTTGTCATCATATGCATCCTATAATATTCTCTGGATCCCATTATGGTGGATATTTAGTTTGTGGAAGGGGTTATTGTATGTCTTCCTTTGTTTTAATCAATATAATCACCACTTAGACCAGGTGATATGGTCCCTATTTTGGGGAATGAGATTATTGTATGTTTGTCTTTAATCTATTTTCTACCTAGTATTAGATTATTTTTTTTGTATCTTGTGAATTAAATTATTGTATATCGTGGGTTGTGCATGTGACTTTATTTATAATGTGGCTATGGTCTGGTTTATTTATATTATGAGAATGTATTTTTATCTTACAAGTAGGATATATTATGGAATTGAGTATATTAATATAGGGTAAAATTCACCCTTCATGATGAATTATTTTTCATGATTCATTTTAAAACTATGTGGGTGAGTCAGTACTACCCAAATTAGACAATATCATAGTGTAGTGGATAGGTTCGTTTTTTTGTATGATTGATGCAGCTCTACTTATATTGATCAAGGTACTTGTTTTTGTTGAGGACTTTTATGTGGTTTAAATAAGAAACTCTTAAAAACAATGAAATGCACCTGTATTAAATGGAAATTGTGATGTTAAATCCCTTATTTCTTTTTACATGAGTTTGCTCTTGATAAATAATGTTTTGTTAACAAACATGGAAAACGTTTTATAGCAGGATAAAGTGGTTTGTTTCAACCTCATTCTTTGTTTATGATGCATTTTATATTTTAAATTGAGTTCCCCATTTTTGGATTTATTTTTATTGATATTAACTCTACAAGGATCATGGTAGTTCTTTAATAGTTTTAAAAAATATTTTTATGAAATCATGTAACTTGTATATATATGTGAGTTATCATTGAAATAATTGTAAATATGGAATTTTAGACATCATTATTGGAATGTTTTAAATTTATTATAATTATAAAAATGGATTAATATAAAACATGTTAATATTTTAATTTTAATTATGGGTGGATGAATTAAATTTTGTGATGCATGATGAAGTGAATTTATTAATTCATTGGTCATATTAGATATTTGATTAGTAATATAAAATTCGTAAGAAAAAATTTACTTTCATAGTAACATTTTTTATTAAATAAAAAATTGTAATATTTCCATGAAACTTTCATTTAATTTAAAAACAGTTTTCAAAAATTTATTTAAAGGGTTTTTAAAAAGATGATTATGATAAATACCTTGTCATGAAGAAAGATAAAAATGTTTTCATTTGAGGGTTTCCAAACCTACCATATTTTAAATACAAGAGTCTTAGTGAAAAGTTATTATCAACATGATTTTTAATTTAACATGTTTCAATATGAAATATTGTGATACATGTATAGTAAGTTAGGAATCATTTGAAAATCATGCTTATGTTTTGAAATCCTTAACCAGTAAGTACATAATGAATCATTGTAAGTAACATATATAAGATTGTTAATAAATTATTATGCAAGCATACTAATCTAATTTCTTCATGATATGTTAAGCACGATAAGTTATGAATATTATCAATTAATTTTTCTTTATTGATAAATGAGAATAAATAATATATAGATTTTCAATTCATGGAATTCCTATGTAAAGTTATTGAAGTGCTGGATATATTAATGTTTTCTTCTACACATAGTTCTATGCTTGTTATTTAAATCAATGTGAAGTGATTATTCTTGAATTTATTTTCCTTATAAAGTATTGTTTTACTATAATTATTGTTTGATTTTATGGATTATTTTTTTATATCTATTATAGCTATCCTTGTGACCCTTTTTTAAATTATGTGAACTTAATTGGGAACAAGAGATACATATGCGTGGTCAATATACCATGTTGTTTAATGATTGATTTTTTTGGGATAAAGTAACTAATATCATATCGATATATGAGATCAATTAACCTCCTTGATTCAGTGTTTTATTATTGGAATTGTTTCTATTTGAGAGGTTTATCCCTTGGGAGATTCTTTTGAGAATTTTTTAAAGATGTTGTGTAGTTATTCGCTTGTTCCTTTAGTGCGTTGGTTGTGTTCCAAATATAGAGATATCATCGAGAGGTTTCTCACGGGGTGGTTAAATTACATTCCTTCCCATATCTCTCCCATTTCTTGTTTTATTTTAATTATTGAGGATGAGAATTTCTTGGGAGTTATCTAATATATAGGTTCATAATATTCTCAATCTTTCCTTTTTCATTCTAGGGTGTTGAGTAGTTCGAAATATTTTTTCATAATTTAATGAGTTTTTTTAAAATAGTTTTTACAAATGGTGAAGTAATTTAATGGTTTTAATAGTTTATGGGGAAATTAATTGGTATGTTTTTAAAACGATTCTAGTATTTTGGAAGTGTTTTACGGATTTTAGAAATGATAATAAAGAATTATCTTAATTATTTATATGTTTATGATGTTTTAAATTAAATATTTTTAAAGTTATTTTTACCATTAAATAAGACATTACCTCCATCTAAGGGTGGGTTGTTTTTTAATCCTTATAAAAGTTAATCCATTTTTGACCTATCTATGTAAGGGTAGGCCTTATTTTCCTCCTATTACAAAAAGGTCCTTTAGGGTTTCTACATCTCATGTAAAGGTCTTTTCCTGTATTTGTAAGGGTAGGTTTGAGTTTTCAAAATCTACATAAAGGTAACTTGAGTTTTGAATTAGCTATGTGAAGGTAGATCATGATTTTCAGGACCTTTGTAATGGTCATATGGTTTCACTTAAAGCTAAATAAAAGTTGCTCACTATTTTATTTACTCATGTAACGGTAATTTGAATCTTGTGTAAGGATAACTGCTTAAAACTGAAGCTTGCTTAATGGTCAACACATTTTCCTAAACTTCACATAAGGGTAATCAGTCAGGTAAGGGTAAAATTTTATTTCCCTTATTCAATTCTCGGGTTTCATATATAGGTATCATTTTGATATTAAAATTATATTTTCACTTCTTAATATCTTTTATACCATGTTTTGAATGGAAATTAATGAAAATAAATGTGAAAAGTTTTTTTTGAATATTTTATGTAGAGATAAATTCATATCTTGAATCTAATAATTTTTCAGAGTTAAAAGTGATTCCATAAGATGAATTAAATAGAAGAAAATTAAATTCAGTTTGATATAGGTTTTTTGATGATTTTTCTTAAATAATTTGATATCTCTTTGTTTATATAAAAAAAGAGATCATTATCACCCTTTAACATTTTATTCTTACTCTCGAGTCCTGGTGAATCAAATCCTTTCTTCTTGATATTTTCATGTTTTTTTGAAAAACATTCAAGGATCTTTTTTCAAACTCTGTCCTATTTACTTCATCATCTATCTACTTTCTTATTATAGCATCATGTAAATATTCTCTTCTCTTGGTAGGGGATATGTGACTTTCCTTTGTTTTTGTGAAAGTAAAAATCATTCATGCTTTATATTATTTTTTTAATGGATATGATTAACCATATAAAGATAATTATTTGGTTATATCACATTAATAATGGTTATATAAGAATATGAAAATTCATATATGACGAATAACCAGGTGCACAATGAATGTAGTAAATTTATTATTCTATTTAAAATAAGGAAATCTATGAATCAATATAGATTATAATAGTATGTATTGTTAAAATAATATTATCCAAAATCTAGGAATTATATGATTAAATAATAAATTTTATGACCTGTAAATAATTTACGAAAAAGGAACAGATTGATTGCATATAACCTTTTAATAAGAGATAAATTAGAATTTATCTAGAGAGAGTAAAAAGGGTGTTATTTTATGACTACTATTATTCTTTTTTATTCTAAATTATTAAATTCTGATGAATGATACTTTATCATCATACCAGAAAATTATCTAAGAAAGAAAAAAAGAATAATCACATTCTATATTATCTTTTTTTAATATTTCATGATCCCAAAATTGCATAATTTTAATCATAGTATGAATTATCAAATAGAGATATAAATATTTGATAATTTTTAAATTATCAAGGATAGAGATAGAATAATCACATATAGATTTCTATGTTTTATTAGAAAATAATAGAATCCCTTAATCTGGAAAATTAAAAGAGTTATATCATTCTAATCAAAGATAATTTATTATCATTCTACAAATTACCTAAGAATTATCTAAAGAATAATCACATGAAATTTTATCAATATTAAACAACAATATGATAATTGAAATACATTTCATGCTGTAGGATATTAAAAATATATTCCCTTGATATTTCAACAATTTAAATAAAATCATAGTTAATGTTGCAGTTTTTTTCATGTAGATTATTAGTTTTTTTCTTTAATAAAATGGAAATCATAAGATACAATGATTATTTCCTACCTATAGGTTAATATAATGATTTATTTTAACATTGAAACCAAAGTAATAAATTTGATAATGTTATTGCATATGGTGGAATTTTTTAATATAATTATTTCTATAATTGAATGAGGAATAAATAATTGCTTGTTATGGAAAAATTATGATTATTATGGAAATTATCCTAGATAGAAAATGGATAATTTCATGTCTTAGTTGAAATATCAATATAATAATATCAAAATGATATATTTTTGCGATGTTAAACTACATTGATAACATTGATCGGATTTTTTTATAAATCTGGATATTAGAGTACTAAAATGTGGCTTATCATATATTAACGATAATTAATAATTCATGTTGTAGGAATTAAATTATTGGTTGGTAATTTGTGATCATTTGTGTTTACTGTTGTATCTTGATATTTAATAGATGTTGTTCTATCTACTTTGCTATTTTTTATTGTCTTTTAGCATGTTTGAATGCTTGAAATGGATAAATAATTTAAATTTATATGTTATTATTAATTAGAATAAAGATGAATAAAAATATAATTATCTCTAATCTTGGAATTGGTTAAACATAGAATTAATACTTGAATCATGTTACATTGATTATATCTACTTATAGATAATAATATATGTTTCTTAACACAAAAAACCTATGTATAAAAAATTGGATAATTCAAGATGAGATTAAAATGTTTTTTTTGTTAAAGATGAGTTTATTAGGGTTGAGTGATCCCACTCTTGTTTGTGGGAGGAATGAATTCCTTATTGACATGGTCTTAGATTCCTTTAAAATTATGTGTTGAAAATAAATATGAAATGTATGTATGATCTAGAATATAGATCCTTTATGAAAATAGTTTATAACCTAGTGTTATTGGAATATATATTGAGAAATGGGTTGGAGGCCCTATTTGTATTGATGATTGGTTATTTGATTAGTGATGGGTGAGGATTCCCAAGGCTATGTTGGTGTTGATGATTGTGGTGGAATGGGGTTCCAATTATGATTATGGTGGTGGAATGTAGATTCAAATGCGAAGATAATAATATGAGATGGTGAATTTGATTTTATGCGCAATGGTGTGGGACACCAGGGTGGTTATGATGAGTTCAAAGTGGGGATTTCTAATTGAATCTTACTTTTAGCTTGAAGCTTGGTTAATGGGATGATAACCAAATCTTCTTTATATAATAAATTTCCTACTGCGGGACATAGTTTGATGTCATATACTTTGAGTCAATATTTTAAGTATCATCTTAAGAAGAGTTATTGAGTACCTATATGTTTATGAAATGATAATGAATTAATTAAATAATGAGGTTGGTTCTTAGTGATTATTAGAAGATGATGAAATCCTTGAATGATAATTTATATTAATATATTTATGGTTTCTAAAGAATATAAATTTTATAATTAATGAATAAATCTTGTAATTTTTAATAATTAATAATGAAACTAGTAATTGTGTTCTTATTCAATATATATCCCTTAACAGTGGTAGCTAGGTGCCCTGATAGATTATAGTTGTAGTTAAGTCTAAGGCTAGGTAGTTTCCATTAATGTGGGTTTGATATATAATTTTATATTGTTTGATATAATATGCACCCCACCCATGTTAGTAAGAAAAATGAAGACCCAAGGTTCTTAGAACGTTTTCTCCAATATCCAGGTCGATGAGGATACAAATAGTTGACTACCCCATCCCCCCTGCTCTATCCTCGACATTAGTATTACATTCGGGTATACACAGGGGCGAATTACCCTAAATGTGTAGTGTAGGCTATGGTGTATTGAGGTTATTGAGCATGCACATATTCTTGATATAGTATTTGAAGTATTATTATAGGTGTGTTATGTATGTTCTTTGAAAATTGGAGGTATAGTACACAATACATAGTTATGATGGATTTTGGAATTAAACCTACCTACTATAGGGATGATGTGGATGTGATTATGGGATGCACAAAGTTCACAGTATAATAGGATTTCCTAGGTGTTTTTGGGTTGGATTATTTATGGAAGATATGATCTCTCTAAATATGAAACATTGGGGCATGGGAGTGGAAAACTAGTTGGGAAGTGGTTGCAAGTACCTATATATATATATATGTGTGTGTGTGTGTGTGTGTGTGTGTTTTGTCAATATTTTGGCTTTATTTCAATTTGTTATTTGGTGAGTGATCCATGGATAAAATGAGAAAAGTATATTATACATGTTTAGGTGGTGATTTTGTTTCATTTATTTACTCACTTGAATTCAGTATGCTTCTTTCACATTTTTCACGAGTAGTTTCAGGGAGGATCCTACTCAGTATACTTTTTATGCTTACCCTAAGTATATATGATCTATTTTTAGGTTAGATGGAGATGGTTGGTGATTGAACTAGGTATTACTAGTTTGTAGAGTTTTTCAGACATTTTTGAGCATCGTGGTCACTGAATAGGATTTATGTTTATTACATTTTCATTTCTATTGTATCTTATTATATATAAAATCACATCATGTATTATGATTTCTTATATATTTATTATAAAATTAGTTTTTGGTCATTATTCTCATCTTATTATTACTTTTAAAATATTTATGAGGGTAATTCCTCACATGTGTGTGATTATATACCCTCAGTGCTAGTTTCCAACCCCTGGCCAATTGGAGCCGAGCTTCGGGCATCATTATCTTACTTTATCCATTTCCGATCCAGGATGGGTTATTTTGGAGGGATGGGATCATAATACATTAGATTAATATTATTTTGAAAATTATAGGAATAGTAAAACCTTTAGTAAATAAATATATATTACTGAACTAAAATTGATTACATTTAGAGGATAATTAACGAATATGATTTAATATTGAAAATGATCATTCTTTTTCAAATAAATATTTTTAGCATTGTATATTTAATCATAATAAATTAAATTAAATTTTTTAAAATATTATATTAACTAATGTATTAACACTAACTTAATTATAATTTTATAGAAAATAATACTAAACACTTTGTAGTATTTTTTTTGTGCGAATTTCATGGGACCGGTGGTTTTAAACATGTTGTATGCCCAATAATATATTTAATCAGTGCACATGATTTCCTCTTAAAACCTAAGGCTATTTTTGAGAGATTTATAGTGATATCCATCCCTATGAATCACTTGTTTCAAAATTTTATTCATTTGGTGGTTGCACCGTATAACCCTCGTAAGTGGTCTTTCTATTTCTTCATTACCTTTGGCCACAATAGTGATGTTGGATGTATTTGTGTTTTAGATTCATGATTGATTGGGATTTTATAACAATAATTTACAATTTACTTTCAAGACTTTTCTTTCAAAGGCTGATCCATCGGGTTTTTATCCCCATTGTTGAATGCTGTTATGTTTCCATCATTCTTGATGTAGGTGGATCCATGAAAGTGTTTCTAATAATAGAATTTCTAGAAGTTCTTATTTATGTTTTTATTGAAAATTATTTTATTTGGTGAAAAAGGGTATTAATTAAATGTCATCATTGTTTTTGAAATGGGTTTAAAAAAACCTATCAGGTAGAAAACTTTGGGTTTGTCGAGAAATAGACATATGTGACCCTAATGTGCATGGAACCACTAGGGGTTACTTCTGTGATATTGATAGACTGTGAAAGGACTCGATATGGGTTGGGACCAAATTATTTCTAGTTTAGTATTATTTTATGTCTAGTACATATTACAATATTATAGGGATGAAATGGTGTAATTTTTTTTATACCTAGTTTATCGCATGATGGTTTATTTAATGGATATTTTCTCACATGTTTATTTGACCTATTTTTCTTATACACCTGATATAGTCTTATATTTGTTGAATATGACATGTATTTATGAAAAATAAAGGAAATGTTTTCAATGGATTTATTTATAAAAATTCATTATAAATTAGATTTTTAAAGATATAACTTGTAAATTCAGGAAATTATAACTTGTATAGATTCTTTGGTGGTATACTATTGGAATATGTGATCACACCCTAAATTTATCTTTTGAGGATTGTAGACCTGGTTTTGTAGGACTCAGGGAATGGTAAGGGAATCATGTATCATTCTAGGTTCTCTTGTTGTTTGTTTCCTTCATAGTGGGATGGTTTTAAGGTGATAGTTAGTCACATGGAGACTTAATGGTCTTATATAGTCATAATTTTCTAGTTTATCATATTTATCTTGGGTTTTATGGATCTTATTTCATGTATTTCTTATATACTATACTATAGTTTTATGTGCTGTTTTGGTTATATTCAACATTTGTTTCCATTATCTTTGTTTTACCTCACTATATAGACAACCACCTTGGGTGACTTTTCTAGTTAACATGGGGTGGTTCATTACAGTTACACTATTTACAAAATATTTTAAGGAAAAATTTAAATGGAATGGTTTCTAAGGATAGTGATTATGTAATTAGAAAGAGTTATAAGTAGGCAATAAAATATAACATTATAACATCTGATAATGTTAAGTCAATGAGTTTGAATAAAATTTCAAAGAGTTAAACTTAAAGAATATGATTCACAAGTCTCACCATTATTCAAACTCTCTTACTTCTTAAATGTTACTCACTATGATGCTAGTGGGAGTATTTTATCAGATGGTGACATGGGGATGTGATAGGAATTAGATATGGATGTAATGTTCAAAAACCATTTCTTCATGAGAAACCAAAAAGTCATGTAGAATCTCTTATGGGATTAGTTGTAATGGTTTTAAACATATCATGTAATTGTAATGAAATAAATCTTCATTTATCATTCATTGACGTGTTCTTCAAATTTACTTTACATGAACAACTGAATGATAAATATCCTCTCAAAGTAAAAACTTTGAGTTGTCCCTAACTAATGATCATCATGGATTATAATGGGATGTGATGGTATGTAAAGGGAATCTTGAATATATTCTTATATACATTAAAATTTTTTGTATACGAGATATAGAAAATATATTTTTGTGGTAATAAATATAGACTTATTACTTGGACTAATCTACTAAATTATATCTCATTGGATTTTATACAGTCATAAATATACTTAAGGGTGTATGATTATTATCAATATTTCATTCCTATGGTTGTATATATACCTATCATGAGAACCATAATAATTTTATCCCCTACGTATGTATGTCAACATGTAAACATACATAATTAGGTGGTACTTGAGTATATTGTTGATGATGTCTTCAGTTGGAGTGTATCCAAGATGGGATTTTTCCACTTGTATGAAAAGAAAATACATCTATAACTTTATTTAATAAGACTATTGAAATTAATGATCATACAAATGTGGTTCACATATGATGTGTTCAACTACTTGGATAAGTAACATGTGATGTACTTATCAAATAGATGATGTATTAATTGACTTGGATAGTCTTTTTGAAGAATCAACAAATAATGGGAGGCCTTTACTAGATTGACATGTTCCATGTCTAATAGTTTATTGATGATTTAGAAAAAGGGATTATATAGGATACATATGATTTATATGATACATCTTGTGATGGACATGCCATTATAGATATATGAGTATGTTTGATAAAGATCCCACCAAACCTCTTAGTATCTTGAGTAGCACTGATGTTTTTATAGAAGTCACTCTTTTCTAACATCTATGAAATTTGGATTTCATAGTTGTTTTCAATGATGCTATGGCTCGAAGGGTCACATAGTTAGTCCTTTGGATAAGGATAAAATTTTGGATATAGTGTTTTCTTTAAATTAAGTGGGTTTGATAAAAAAACTATATACAAAAGGGTTTAGATGTATTCATAATGAGCTGTAAAGTTTTTCCTAAAGTCCTTATGATATTTTAGTTCAAGTGGGATATTGTTGGATGCACATTAAATTTTATATGCATGAGATTAATTTACACATACATTTTATTCTTGAGATATATATATGATATTGTATATATTGTGTACATTTAATATACACATATGATGCATTTATTTTCATGCTTGTGGTGTATGAGTATAATATATATTTTTATATATATGTGTGTGTTTGTGTGATATATATATTATTTATTTATCATGATGGTTTTTATCAGTCACATGGATTAATGGATTTTCATTAATTCATTGAACGTTTTCAATGAATTATACCCAATATATAGAAACACATATGAAGTGTTACATCAGGCTTTGGCTATTTGAGAGGATTAAAACCTCTTTTGTTTATTGTGTGGTAGTGTGATGTGTATGAGACTCTTCTATTTCTATATTCTTTCAAAGAATCAATTATCTATTTTGAGAATTCTCTAGAATCCCTTTAGATATCTAGTATTCTCACGATGCATTCGTGGATCCTTTGGTCAGTGTACCCACTCAGAGGTTGGATGATGTCTTTCACTTCTCCTTATAATCACCCTCAAACACACTCCATTAATGGAAACAAAAATATCTATTTTTTGTGATTTCCAATTACATTGTTTTTCATTTTTATTTACATGTTAATTTCTTGAATATTGATATCATGTGTTTTAGGTTTTATTCTGCAGTATAAGGTCATAATATGGTCATATAAAACTCATCAGCAGTAATATAAACCTCCCCCTATGAGAGTTTTCTCATTTGAGGAATATGCCCTCAAGTTACACAAACCTCCCCTATGGGATTTTTATCACCCAATAACCAATACCACCATAAGAAAATATTTCATACATAATAAATGACCATACCTATTGGTGTTTCCCCATACATAAATAAAATACAACACCTATGTATTCTTTCTACACATAATAATTGGCTGCCCCTATGAGTGTTTTCCATTTCATACATCAAGCTCACAATCTAGATTATACTAAAAACAAATAGGAAACCAACAATCACCATAAGGGGAAACAAAATAAACATAAAAACATGGGTTAACTGAACACCCAAACTAATCTCTACTATCAACAACCCACACACCCACATACAAGGTACAAGTCCAAGGTGAAAGCCAAAACTACCTCTACCCATTCCCAAACAAACCCGAAAATGGTCAATACAAAATTAAGACACCCACCGAGTCCCCTCGGCCGTACCAAGCATGGGAACACATCATGGGTTCCATTGTTTGATTCCAATGTCTTGGTTAACACTTACCACCCAGAGGGAATCACATCCCTCTACAACATCATAAAATTCCCACATCCTCTTTGTCTATATAAGGTTTGCCTTATAGGAAACATTCTAGAGAGATTGGTCAAGCCCCATCTTGAAGTCCTAGGTTTACTTAGGTCAGTCCCACTCACCCAAAATTAATCAATGAGTCTAATAGATATAGGGTATCTCATTTTAAATTAAAAACATTAATTTCAATTAATGATAAAATTAAGTTTAACACATCAATTCCCTAAGTGGAATGACCACACACCCTAAGCATCATAAATAAAAAATAAAATTTATAGGGAAAATATGAGAACCACCTACCTTAGAATAATGTTTTCCCTTTTTATAACCACAGGTCTAAAACATTTCCATGTCTTTACCATGCTAATTTAAGGCTCAACCAAGCATGACCCCATTCCAGAAGCTATAGGAAACTCACATGAGGATCTATATCAAGACACATGGTCCAAAACAATCAATTATTAAATTTATAATTAATTAAACATTAAAATATAATAAAGGAATAAATTCTAAAACCCATTAGATGGATCCTCTATGTTTGAACTATAACCAAACACCTATCGAAGGTCCCCTTGAGATTACCTACATAAAAACAAGATAGGCCCCAAACACAAGGCATCATTTCCACCATTAATTTAATTTAATTTTAATGGAATACCAAAGAAAAATTTAGAGTCCAATGTGCCTTAAACAAAATAATGAGCCACAATGTGAAGATAACATTACATGAAACCATCTTCCTAGGAAAGATGAAATCCCCTTAGTACTCCTCCAATTCCATCATACTCCGGTGGAATCAGAACTAAATCACTTACCAGAGAAGCAGAGAATTATAATCGAGATAAGTAAAGATTGATTTAGGTCACTGAAGTCCAATACATACCTCATATTTCCAAAACAATATCATCCAAGGGAACCCAAACCATGAAAAATAATGGTATAAGAGGGGGAGTAAGGCCTCTTATCATGAAAGAAAAACAAGATGGGGAGAGGGGTTTCCTACTTAGAAAACCAGATGGGGAAATTTTTTAAATTTCCCCTAAAAACTCCCCATTGGCTAGTCAATAGGATACCAACCGATTGGTGGACACCTAAAATATGATGGTGGATGTAGGACATTAGGATCCCAGCCACCCTAGGTTGGTTCTGATGTCCACTTGAGCTCCATGAATCCATTATGAGGCTCCAAACACATCCAAAACACCCTCTTTTGGATTCTTGAACTCCCAGAATACCGTTCACAGTCCCATCACAAAATCTAATCATCCAACAAAGTAAAAAATTAAAAAATATATCGAAATAAAAACACATCCATAATCATAGGGTATTATATGGAACCCACATTAATTTTCTATATTCTAAAACTAATGTAGTTTTCAACCACAACTTCATATAGACCATAATTACATGATGGTTCTCATGTTATACAATGACTTCATGATCATCACCATGACTATGGTGATGCCTATTTTAGTTCATATATAACAACCTCATACTATAGAAATCGCAACACTCTAATATTGGTCAATTTTATTATGAATGTTTGTGGTATATCCTACCACAATTGTGGAACCTCTCTAAGTTATCATCTCAAAGAGATAGATTACTACCCTGACTGCCCTACCTACTGTTACCTTTGTAGGACCCATCTAATCAATGATTTATACCATCTAATGACTAACAAATAGTTCCTACCATTGTATCCACCAACTAAGAACCTCGGGCTTCCATCAAGTTCCTCGAAATAATAAGGGCCTGATTCACCTCTTCTAAAAGAGTGAGCATGTGAAAAACATTCAATTCTATGTATATCTCATACCGAAGGTCATAATCAATTTGTATATCCCTCATCACCTCATACCCTATGATCATTGGGGTAAACCACTTAAAATCCATTAACTGAGTATCATAATACATCACTAACTTGCTTCCTTACTCAAGGTGCATAAAATCCATAGCTCTGTCAAATCTCAAGATCTCAAGAAAAATGTAATAAAAAAACATGGACTAAATATCCTTCCATGTCACCTCACATGTTGGTCTACCAAGACCAGGATATCCCACCAATTCTTTGCTGGTCCTGGAAGCATATGCACAATGAGATTCACCATCCATTTTGAAGGTGTATTTAGATGATAAAAATAGACTGCATAGGCTCCACCCAAAAATGAGTTGTTTTGGTTACACCCTCCCCTGAGAATAGTGGCATATGCTACATATGAAACTCTCTAGTGAGGAATGACATCATTAGATAAGCTTTTGGAGGTTCTCTCTCCATTTACTACACCACTCATAACAAGTTATCTTAGACATAAACATCCATAGACTAACCCAACACTACAGGTGGACCCAACCCAGCCACAACTGGGGCATGCTCATCAGCACCCTCTTGTCACTCAAATAGAGGTTGTCAAAGAGGAATTTGTCTATAATGTTAGACACACACATCCGAACATGTTAATATATCAGTTCCTGATATCACTATTTAAGGCAAATGAAAATGGGCACAACATCCTTCTATTCTCCACATCTCATATCACAAGAGACTTCCATCTCTTTCTCTCTCACTATCCTCATTTACAAAAGGTCAAGTCACATACTCATAGGATCCCTACTATTTAAACTCATTTTATTTATTTTTCATAATAATTTCCCAACTAAGGCGTAATTAAAAAAATTTCAATGACAAGTAATATAATGTTACACATTATAATTCATGGTTGGAATTATATTTAGTAGATACTATAAAACAATCAAAATATGTCATTTTGGTTTAATATTTTAACCAATAATGGGATCTATTAGATAAGATGTCACCAAAAAATTATTTGGAAAAATTTCATATAAATTGATGTAGAAACTTTAAATAACCATCCAGGCACCATATCCATGTAACTAATCACAAAAAACCATGAAAATGACATGTGAATTCAGAATGTATGATATTTTTGAGGTACACATACAATTTTTTCATTTATACTAATAGATTAGATCCCATAAACTATAAAGTCCAAAATCATGTGCATCCCTCAAGGTGAAAATATATTAATAGTTAAAATAGAAACTGAAACAACAATCTCATCCGTAGTAACAGAGAATTTCCTAATATTTCATATAAATACTCTTAGGAATGATTTTTGTATCAATTTATGAAAACACTCTATCTCTTTTACACCTCACCCAAATATCTAGACAAATGAAAGGGCTCTGATACCATGTTTTTTCATCCCTTGACTAAAGACCAGTAATTAGTGTTGCATTCAGTGTTGTCACATGACCTCAAGAATTCCTACTTATAAGCTAGAGGCTTCGAACTAGCGGGGAGGGTTAATGGTGTTATAGTTTGGAGATTATACCCTCGTATCATAGTGTAATAATAATAGAAAAATAACAATCACAAATATATACATCCAGAATAAGTAGTAAACAAATATGAAAAAAATCAATAAATAATCACAAATCATGCTATATCAAAATGAGATATATAAAAGTTAAACAATCATACACCCCAAAGAAAGTTGTATGCAATAATATCCCACAAAAAAGAGGCAAAAACTAGGAAACATTACACAAAAAATGATTATGTTTTTTAGATTTTTCTCAGAATCTAATGCTTCATCTTAGTTGTTAAAATCAAGAGTCAGCTATGGGGGTTTTTCCCTTGTCCTATCTTGTGATCATAAAGTTAATCGGGTACCGAAGGCTTTCCAGATAGGGTGTGATTATGAATCAATAGGTCACCACCAACTTCATCTAATATCGTATCCAGTATGAGTATATAGTGCATTTCTATGTCCATATTAAAAACAAATCATAACATAAATAAATAAATCCACAGTTGACCCTCAGGTTCTATAGTGACACCCACAGTCAACCATAACTATTTTAGCCTAAATACAATTTATCTTATCACAATAACCCATAAAGGAACAAAAAAAATACAAGGACTATGTCTAAGGAATTCCAGACTAATAATTATAATCTGAAATCGTGGAATGTGTCCAAGGAATTCCAAACTTGTTGTCACCATGTTAATATAAGGATCATTCCCAAGGAATTCAAAATCATTAATCATTATCCGAATTCAAGGAGTATGTCCAAGGCATTACAAGACAATATTTATCATATAAATCCAAGGAGTGTGCCCAAGGATTTTCAAACCCTTATTTATTATGAAAGTACATAGGAAATTCATCCATCAATTCATATAATTTAGTTTCATAAAATCATACATATTAACCAAGTACAATGGATCTTAGAGAATGTCTAGGGAATCCCCATACACATACATGATCATTATTAAGTCTGTGTAAGCCATAGGGTCACCCTTTTAAATTACCAAATAATTTTATGATTTTATAAAGGTATTATGGAATATAGTGGAATAATATTAGCTAAAGATTTAAAAAATTTCATTATCAAAGGAAGTGATAATGTTTTCTTTAGTGATGTGAATCCCAGTACAATATTTAGGGATCTCGCATGAAACGTTTTAAGCATAAACAATAAACTGATGATTAACTCATTTGATTTTATGGAACCTTTGAAAACATCTAATCAACCATGACCGTTGCTTGATAAAATTGATGTACGATCTCTCTAGATCATCCACACACACTTTGAATATAATTTAGAGTGTCGATCATTAAAATATAGGTTCTAGAACAGATATATGATGATTAATTCAACATCTCAATGATCACAAAAAAAATCAATCCTTTGATCCGTAAATCTAAATTTGGATCGGTTATTAGGTCATTTTATTCTCTCTCTAAGATGTGGGATAAAGGATATAGTGGTTCTCAAAATTGTGTTGTGATTTTTACCCTATATGAGAGCCCCATACCACTTATATAGTGAGGTGAAAGCAACTAGAAATGGATCACCAAACACCAAATATGTTTTACTACTAAATAAGGAATAAAGACATCTCATGACTGATTTGCTGAGTCATAAATGTTGATTAAATTTTTATAACTTACTTATAATATAGTAAATATATAACCTTAAAAAAGTGACCTATTAACTCAACTTTTCATTACCAAATATATTAAATGAACCTTATATATTAACATTATATTCCTTCGTTAAATATTTTTCTCATGTATTCACTTAATATATTGGGAATAATTTTAATAAATAAATTTCATACCAATTATTCTAAACTTGAATAATATGAATTTATTTATTAATTGGTGATCGTTAACACTCAAACATTACTCAAACCCTATGGAGGGGAACAACATGTCTTAAAATCCTATTTATAATAATAGTATATAATTTTGATTACACCTAATATGTAACCCTTTAGGACATTATATTGATATAAGTGAATATTATTCACAAAATATGAGTAGATTCTAGTGACACATTGTGGCCAAGATGGAGGTAATGAGAAGTCATATAAATTATAAGCATTCATACGAACTTATTATGTTTTATATAATCACTTTTCCAAGTGATATATCATAAATAAGTACATGAACTTTGTGTCATCATATTTTCTTTATTTATTGCATGTTGACCTTACTAGATGAACTTACCTTATTATACCATGACTATGGATTTAGTGAAGGTACTATCATACTTAAAAACTAAGACTAATAAATAAATTCCTTTCCAAAGTGATAAATTCTATATTTATTATTCAATTAATGTAATACCACCAATGATGCACCCAACGCAAGCTACCTCACCATGAAATAAATGTCCTGGTTTTTACTATGAATCAATGTACATGATAAAATAGTATACATTGATAATAATATAAATTCAGGATAATATTACGCATTTTTGCAGATAAGAAGTACCAATGACCCATAAAACATGTGGTGTTCCTATTGGAGAGTCAGTCCTTATGATCTCATCAATTCGAGATCACCAAGTCTGAACTTCACAAGAATAAGTATCAATTCTTATAAATCCCAAGAACCTAAACATGAAACACCCTTTGTGTCCATTTATTATGGTTTATCTAGACCATAGAACATATGTTTATAATTAATATCATAGTATCATGAAGTTCTCATTATATCCATAGAACTTCTATAACCTTTTGATATGAGAAATGACATATTTAAATTACCTTATAAATAGTGTGTACATAAATTTCAACAGTCTTATGGTTAGTGTATATCATGAATAGATCATTATATACATAATACAATAATCTAAATGAAATGGTTAAGTTGGGAATATGTCACTCACTATTACAACCCTCCCACTTGCAATAAATCCAACTATCTAACTAATATTGTTATCTATCACATGATAAGATCATGCCTCTACTGAATTATGAATTTAGTCGTTGGGACTACCAGTTCTCCATTGTATGGATATTCATGTATCTATGACTTCAACTCCTTGGGTAAGACTCTTTGGGAGATGATATACCCTAGTAGATTCCCTTTTTTCCACTTTTAAAACAATACATCTTGGATTGTTCTTTCATTAGGATTTTCATAATTTATATTATGATAAAACTTTACTTACTAGGTGTGATTCTAAGAAATGGAACAAATAATTATCTATTTTACAATACTTATTTTTCTGTATTAGAAGCCTAAATGTACTTAGTATTTGTAGTTATGGATATCACTATCTTGAATTAGATTCTCTTACTTATTACCATAGTTTGACTGCAATATTATGTCATATTGTTATGAAGGAAGACTAGTTTTTGTCCCACTAAAACTATTTTCCATTCCCCTCCATATTCTAGGAACATATATTTTTTACTCTCTCAAGTATAATTGTATAGTTCTAATTGCTTCCCATCTAGTTCACTTGGATGTACCTAAATATTTTCTACCATAAATTATATGTTAGAAATATCATATCTAGTTAATAGAATGGAATATGAAATTGATACATCATGGATTCATGTTAAATTATACTCATCACATTTATCTTATGTTATGTATCAAACATGTCTTCTTGGATAGATTTATTCCATGTCAAATTGGTAAAAATTCTCTCTTGAATTTTTCCAAATTGTATTTTTCAATACTTTGTCTGTATATATACTTTTTAATTGGTCTAATCAACCAAATATATCTACCTTTTTAGATCATGTTCCCATGAAATTAGGTTTATTCTTTAAGTTAACCTTTAGATAGTTACTTTAATTTTAGTCTTAACTAACTATAATAATAAATATTTGTTTTCTATATGGTATCAACATATTTTACTTGGAAAATAGTGGTGCTCCCACTAAACTCTTATATACTCATAGATAAAATTCCTTCCACATAAATATTCTATGATCTTGTTTCATTCATCAATTAAAAGATGGTTTTAAGTAACTTTCACCCCTTATTGGCATTCTATGGGGTCACCAAATATAACTAGTTGTATCATGTAGACACTTTCAAATAAAGGTAGTCTTGACATCCAACTCCAAATATAATGATCGTAGAAAGTAGTTATGATAAGTAACATTTTAATGGATTGAGCATAATAATTGATATAAAGGATTTTTTATATAATATGACTAGAATATTGTTACCTTTTACTATTAATCATGTCTCATTCTTCCAAACATGAACATATGTATATTTATTCTCTTGAATACCACCATAGTATAAATATTTCAAACATTGAAAATATTTATCACATGTACTTTGATACATGGAATCCATTATTGAATTTTAGTTGATCTTTTCAATCTTAGATCATTGTCATTTAATTATTATAGTATTAGTTATTCTCAAGGAATAATGTATCCTATATGTGATGAATATAAAACCATCACTATGGTTTCATTATTCCAACACAGTTTGTGTCTCTGGAACATTTTTTTCCACTATATTTTGTGGAACTTGTTCCTATTCCAACCACTTATGCATCTCTTACATTGACTAAATCCATGACATATTTATATCAATATCTCAAATAGAAATGTCTACCCTTTTATGAAAATAAAGTATATAAGTTGACTATAAATTTACTATCATAGGGATTTATATAATATCCTATATAAACATTAGGCTACTAATAGCAATGCACATTGTGATTTTATTGCTGCAAGTTTGTTTATATCCTTAAAAAACATTTTTCATTTAATGATATCTTATTATTAAATGATGGATTTATATCATAATATAACTCATATGATATTAATTTTTTATTATGGTTAGTATATGGGTTTGGGATAACACCAGTATTTACAAAGCACGTGTCAAAAAATAATGAAAGTTAATTCAATGTATCGGAATCTCAACATTAATGCTCCTTACATCATGAATCTGATGTGTATAAGGAGCTATGTGTTTAGGAATTACCCCACACCACATTTTTATGATCAATTTGTTAATGTAAGTCTCTTCATTAATAATATTTACTAACATCATAAATTTGTTCTATATTAGGAAATAAGAGTTAAGAATAAATCCAATCTACATTTCATGATCAATGTATACTTAGTTAATATATTATTTAGAAAACAAGCCCAAAGAAAATCAAATCTTCCAACCACACATATTATGTAGATAAATTTTTATTCCTTAAATTTTTTTGAAGGAATCTAATTAAGTACATGAATTTACTTATATCTTAATCTTTGGAATAGTTTTTTCTCTCTATCTAAACTAGTTCCAAAAGTAGTTTCAACATACTTTTATTTCTAAAGGATTCTTTGTCCAAAACTAGATATGTAATGTGTTGATAATACCAAAGGTATTTAACTCCAATGAATTCAAAAACCATACTTGGTATATCCTTGAAATATACATTGTTTTAATAGAAAAATAATTATTATTCCACAACTGGGTATAACAGATTCTTGAATTCTATATTCATCAGTTATTGTCAATGATTCAAGCATTAATAAACCATTAGTTGAATATTAGACACCACAGACAATATTAATTCCAACATTTAATAATTTATCCTTATGTCTAATGGACAAGGTAGATATATTTTTTGGAAATAATGAATAAATATTCAACTAGAATCATTAATCTTGTTAATTATTAGCTGCGTACTTCTCACCGTTGACTTAGGAATCACCATTTCTTAGCCGCTGGGAGAATTCACTATACTTCTTGTAATGTTTCTTTCCCAAAATAGTTACTTTATTTAAATACACATATGTAATAGGGATATTGTATTTAATTCCCAATAATTACAGTATAAGTATAACTTATAATTTATGAATATCATTGAAGAAGATGTAACTAATTGCTTCTTTAATTCTGTTTATATTATTTAATCATCCATATAATTATCTTGTGAAATGAAAATAAAATAACATGTTCACCAACTAATTATTAATATTTATTTATGTTTTTATCAACTTGGAGGAGGATACCAAAAAATTTATAAATAATTTTATTCATATTGTTCATTTGGTAATATTAAAAGAAACTAGAGTAAGTGGGTGAAAATGATATAAGAAAGGTATATATTGAAATATCGTGATTTATCTTTCAATTTACATATATTCAGTGTAATCTTCATCTCATTCATATCTTGTTTCACTTTCTAATCACAAGATTCTCAGATATGGGGCAACATGTGAAACATACAATCCCTGATGTTGTTTTCAGTATTCATTGGACATCAATGATAGAATTATAATGTAATAATTAAATGTGACATCCATGTATCCTATAATCATCTTTATCACTCTCACTTATTGAGTATGATCAACAAGCTGTGGGAACTCTGATATGTGAAATTTCACTTCGTTTCATAGTAATATGTCAAAATGCATGTACTACACCTAGAAATTGGTGTCAGTGAGGAAATTGTCTTTGTACCATATTAATTTTAGTGTATATGTGGAATCACTTACCATTTTTCTACAAAATTTTAATTTTAGTTAATGGGTACTTTATATTGATTACTGATTGGACATTACTGATTAATTAAATCATTTTATCTCTCCCCACTATTTTATCAAACTATAGTATCCCTGACTATTAGATTTGGAATACCTAGTCACTTGATTATTTTAGTAGAAAGGATACCCGGAATCTCCCTTTATAGTTAAATCTATGTCTACAACAGTACATAAAGAGTTTTAAGGTAGGAATTTGACTGGTAAACCACATTAACTCATGAATCCTTGGATTTTTGAGTGAAATCTCAGCTTCTAGAAATTGTAAAATCGATTTAATCAATAATTTCCTCAAAATAGGAAACAATATATCTATGAACAATATGTCTTGGTCATATTTAGTTAAGCTTTCTCATCTATTTCATAATAACTCCCTAGTAGTAGGAATAACCCTCAACTAGGGTAGGTAAGAACCACAAACATCCAGTTTTGTTCATATTCAAATGATATAAGGCTTTACAACTTAATATATATTTGTGGGTTTTAATTTTTTCTCAATTAATGAAATAATTTTCTATTAGATATGAACATATTATTTGATTTCACTCAAACAATGATGATATTTTAAATATAAAAAATTCATCGCATTTAATTTTTTAATCTATGAATTTATTATTATTATTATTTTATGTGATCACCATTACATGAACACTCAAAAAAAAATAATAAAAAATTCATAAATTAAATAAATGTGGCTGATATTGAGTATCTGGTATGGGTTGATCCATTTACTCTCAATGGATCAACCATGACCTTGGGGGTATAGTACATGAGTCGTTTCTTACTTGTATTGTAGCTCACACCCTGGTTCAATGTATTGACATCTCATCCAGAATATCGCCTCATATAGACATGGTTTATATCTTCATTCTTCTTCATCATAATACATCAATACTCACACATAGAATATGGGGTCTTAGGAATGATTAATACACATGAAATATAACTCTTGTGGATAGGAAAACTCTTATACATACAATGAGGATTGTAGATGGTGCATAGACCATCTAAAATAAATTAATTATTACATACCACATACAGTTGCAATAATATATTAAATAAGTAAATTCAAGGCATAAATCTACTATTCAATTCATTTGATTCATTGAAGAAGAAATTAAATATGTAATAAAGTTAAATTTTTAATAAATTTATTCCATGGAACATTAAATGAATTAAAATAATTCTTTCTAATTATAATTCACATAAAAAATAACTCATTTAGAATTAATTAATTTGTTTATTACTAAAATTTTAACTTAAATATTTATTTTTTTTGAAATTTTTTCAGTACTAGGGTTGTTCAAAAAACCCGTTAAAATGTATTTGGGCCTCTGTTGGATCTGAAATGGGTCGAGTGGGTCAACCAAAGACCAACCCACCCCCACCTGGGTCAGGCTGACCTGATTTGAATATGGGTTAGCTGGAAGGTATAGAATCACCATAGTGGGAGGCTAGTAGTGGGGTGGTCAAGAGACATGGGGTGGGGGCCGAAAGTAGTGAAGTTGTGATAGAGGGGTCCGACTGTGGCATGAGGCTGGCTGGTAGGGGCGGCCAAAATGGTGAAAGTCCGAGTTGTGGGAAGACTTAATCTCAGGAGTTTGTGAGGTGGGGGTGGTCAGTATGAGAGGTGTTCTAGAAATCGAGGCATAGTATTATGGAATAAGAAGGATCTTCAGTGCAAGTGAAGGATGATTCAATAGGGAGGCTGACTGAGCGATGCTGGGGAAAGGATGTCGGGAGGCGGTGCTACCACATGTTTTTTTCCTTATTGTAGATCGCTTCCTCCTACAACTTTTTTATAGGATATTTAATTTTTTTTAATATAATATTTATATTCACCCCCAAACCTCTTTAGGTTTTTTTTCTTCCCTACCATAGGGTTCCCCCCTCTCCCAAAGGTATCACTAGAAAACTCCACTTGAAAAATTGTTCGTTTTTATAATATACACACACACACAAACAAGTTATTCATAAAACCATCCAATTATATGTATTTAAATATTTTAATGTTCATATATATCGACCGTATGATATTAGATTGGATCCCTGTCTATGAAGATGGGACCAAAATAAGGCTCTCTTCATTAATTTAATGAAAAATTAAATTTCTTGGCTTAAAAATTCACATGAATTCCTATTATACTAATTAAAGGTAGTGGGTCATGAAGTGGAAGCATATGAGTAAGAGATTTATAATTTTTCATTATTTAACAAGATAAAAATATAATTTATGGTCATCTTCATCCAAGTACAACAACCAAGGATCTCAAGTGAATAATTTTAACCATGAAAATTAAACCAAAGATTACCTCATTCAATTTGATAGACCATTCGATAATCTATCACCATTGGTGATCTTTACTCAAAGGAATCGAATCTAGATCCTTCTATATCATCCATACAGACTTTGAAAGTCTACAAGAGTATCAATCATTGAAATATGAGTGCTATCAAGGATATATAATGATGCCTTCACTCCCCAATGATCACTGTTATGTTGATCTTTTGAATCATGAATCTTAACTAAAATCAGTAGCTCAAATCATATTATTATCGATCTAAGAAGTATGAGAGAGGAGATAGTGCCTCTAAAAATTATTATATGAATATCAACCATTATTAGAACCTCCTCACACTTATATAGTGAGTTGAAGACACCCATAAATGAATCATCGACTGCAAGATATGTTTTACATACTAAATAAGCTATATATGACATATTTTGAATGATTGACTAATTAATAAATATCATTTATATTTTTATTATTATTTATAATATAAAAAATATATTATTTGATAAAATTTATCCATTAACTTGACTCATCATTCCCGTAAGTGTTAAACAAACATTAAATATTAAAATAATATTCGTTTTTCACATATTTTTTTTTTCATGTATTCACTTATATCCTATGAATACTTATAATTATAAAATTCAAAACTGATTATTCAAAACTTGAATACTATGTATTTATTTATTACTTATAGATCATTCAAACTTAGACATAACTCAAACCCTATGATGGGGCCCACCATGTCCTAAACTCATATTTGTATTAATCAACTAGGCTTTTGAATATTATTAGTATGTGACCCTCTAGGGTGTTATCTCGATAGTATTAAATAATATTCATAGGTAAGGAGCGGATTCTAGAAACTCATGAGGACACCTTAGGAGATAAGGAAAATTCCCAGTAATTACAACCTTTTATATGTTTAATATCATATCTTTGTCTGGTGATATCACATAAATCCAGAAACACATTTCACACATTCATTACTTCTTGATTTATTTTCCATTGAACTTACTAGATAGAATTACCTTCTTTTACCATGGTAATGGATTTAGAAAAGGTATTACCTTCCGGATCAACTAGGCCTAAGATACCACTTCCATTCAGAAGAAATAAATTCTATCTTGATTTTTCAATCAATGTCATACCATGAATGGTGCACGTCACACAATATTCCTCACCATGACATAAATGTTACAATTTTTAACTTGTATCAAAGTACATGATCAAATAGTATACACTGCTAATTTTATCAAGTCAGTAGAGCATTGCATATGTTTGAAAATAAGAACAACCAATGACACCTGAAACAAGTGGTGTTCATACTGGTAGTCCAATCATCATGATCTTTACAACTTGAGATCACCAAGTATGAACATCATGAGAAGAAGTTCCAATGATTATAATCTCTTAGAACCTGATAGTCATACATCATTTGTGTATTATAAGTATGATGTATCTAGACTATAGTACATATGTTGAAGATTAATGCCATGGTATCTCGAGATTCTCATTATAGAATTAGAACTGATATTACCTTTTGATACAAAAAGTAATCTACATACATTATTATGTATATAGTGAAAAAAATATAAACACTATTATGATAAGTGAAAATATTGCATAACTTAATGAATACATGATATGGTAATAAAAAGTACTGTTTATGTTGGTTATAGGCCACCCACTATTACAACAAGTCAATCACACCTCATGGGTGGCTGAAGTCTTGGTCCAAACTTGTCATCGGACCACTTGTGGCCCATGAAGAGGTGTCATTTCATGATTTATGTCTAAAAAAATGAATTATATTTTTGTTTGAGCACACAGTATGTTTTCAAGACCATGCATCAAAGACAATAATAAAATGACGAGACTTGAGGGAATAGTTTTAAGACCAACAACCTTATACCCGTAGATGTTCCCCCACCCAATACCGATCATTTATTTGAGATCAAATAGGAAGAATTAAAAATACAGAATTAAACCTAAAAAATTGGACATAATATCAAAAACTGATGTGAGACTGATTGAATGATAAAGAAGCCAAGAAAATAATAGAACAAAAGAATGGACACACCTCTAGCTTCCTTTCCCAAAGAATGAAACTTGATTCCATAAGTAACATAAGAAAAATCACCATAAGGAGGAAGAGGAAGGAGAGGGAATTCATAGGATTGTATAGGGGAGAAAATGAGTCTTTGGGTTTTAAATTCATAAGGTAAAAATTTTAATTTTACATTTTTAAGGTTAACATGGTTGGTAAAACCATGTGTTGATTATGCATCCATCACTACCTTAGAAGCCACACCCAGTGTGATCTAGTTTTATGGTTTTTCAAACCATATGTAACTGTTCAATACCCATAGTTTTTATAACCTAACCCTTCACGATTTTATTAAAAAATTACTCAAATTGTATACCAACTATGAGAAACACCCAACAATCAATTTTAGATTTTTCACTATTTTATGAAACCATCTACATGATTTAACCAACTATTCATCTACCTTACTCCTCTACATAGATGGGGTGAACAGTCATCACTTATAATGCGCCCAAGGCAATAAATATCATTTTTCATATTTTTGGGCCTTTGACCACATATATGTTCTCAAATCCTCTCTAACATCCCAAAATCACAAAAAACACATTAATCAAGAAAGGAAATGAGAATAGAACAAAATTCAAAAAAGGAAATTCACCTCAAAAGGATCGAGGTTTTACATCAATGCTCATATTGATATATCTTTTAGTTGGAGTTCAAGATCTTCTTCCTGTTCCTTATTTCTAAGTTCTTATTTATATTATTATAAATACATGGGAAAATAAGATCAAAACTATTACAAGGTAATATCTTGGTAGATTCTATGGGCACACATGTCCACTCGATTGCTGATGTGAAGATTTTATCATCATCTAGGTGTGTTCTTCTTCTATGTAAGAAGTATTCCATTGATGATGCTATAATTTTTCCAGTCATTAGGATTATGTTGTAATTTCATTAAAACTTTTCTATTTTCAATCTCTATCCCTCATCGTCATCATTTGGTTTAATTCATTTTTCCTATACTCATTACAAGATCTAGTTGTGTTTTTAGGAAATTCATACTAGGTAATGAAACATACATCAATAGAACTTGATTTGATGGTCAATATTATGAATTTTATTTTTTAATTTATACCAAAATCAAAACACATCATTAACTATCCTCGATTTGTATCCAATGTTGTGAAAATTAACATGACACTCCAAGAGAAAACAATCTTTGACCATAAAATCTAATACCCTTTTCCATAAATATAATATTTATTTCAACATAAATAGGTACCCACATACTCATGTACCTAGTGGATCCTTTTTGGGTCACTTACAGATGAATGGTTTGTTTTAATAACTAAAGAGAACAATAAAATTTTATTCATTTTAAATGCTATTATTAGGATTTTTGAAAACTTTTAAAATAATATCTCATGCTAGCCCAAAATTCTTTCTTTAAATAAGCATCACAAGAATATTTAAACATTATACTAACTACATGTATTTTTTTTACCAAATTTTTTATTTAAGATATAGATTTGGTGATCCATAATTTGGTGAAATCACTATGTTTATCTCCAACTATGTATATATAACCACAACATTAAACACGATCTTAACAAATCGAAAACAAATTCCTTGTCAATTCAACCCATTTACATTTATGTGTCATTAAAGTGTGAAATGTACCTATGATTGTTTTAATTTAAAATTATTTTATAAAAAATTTGGCATCATAAAAAATCTTTTCAAAGAAAAAAAATCAGCGTGGAAAGAACATTGATTATGTAATGTCCCTCAGAACACCCCACTAGGTGATTCCTTCCATATAAGCATTATATAATTAATCTATGACCCATTTTTTAACATATGTTCTTAATTTATACTTCCAAATACAATGACATAAATTATTAAAAACAAAAAAATATCAGGAAAACATGAAATCCCTAAATTCATTTAACATCTCCTTGTTCTACCTTGATTCAAGGATTCAAATACTCAATTACATATAAAACCTTAGATATTTCAAAATAATATAACCCAAATATTTTATGTGAATGATGCTCTTAGGGATTTAAGAATAGATTATTGTATAAAAATAAATAATTATACCCATTTCCATTATAAAATGGTATTGATTAATTTAATAATCATGAAAATATATAATGTATCAATCATGATAAATAATGAAACAAAAGGGATCAAGTGTCTAACACATGGTTTGGAAAAATTTCTACTGACCATAATTAATTAGAGCCCCCCTAAAAACATCATAACACATAGTATGTGGTTTCTATAGAGTTACTGATACAATCAATCACCTTGGGTAAAAATTTCACTTCTACCAATAATTTCCATTAAAAGAGTCTCCCATATACTTACATCAATAAAAATAATATCAATATGCACATGAGATATTTAAATGTTGGGGCGAGTAAAACTATTAGTAGGATATCTCCTTCCAAGAATGAATAAAATGTGTATATTGTTTCCATCATTTAATAATGAATGTAATATTAATGTAAAAACTATAAGATAAAAATAATAATTATTATACATCTAATAAAAAACCAATATATGTTATATCATACCTTAGGTATATTATAAATTTCCTCAAGGTCTCACATACTACCCATACTAACCAAACTTATATGATTAACCACCATGAGCACTATAGGGAAATGATCTGATAATTCTAAGATCTAATTACATGGGGTAAAAAAAGTGTTTAAAAAAGTATAATATAAGATAAGGACCTATAGACTAACCAATTAGACTCTTCCATATGGAATTATAATGGTTTCCTCTAGTAGATCATGACCCCTTGTAACCAAGAAGAGTATTATAACATGTATGATTCATCACTCAGGGATAATATGTCTACCTCTTTCTAAGAAAAAACTAAGATTATAGAAATAAAAAAAACATATAATCTATTATGATACATCCTCTCCCCTACTCAATAAGAAACCCAAACATTTACCCCCCAAATAGTTCCTAATCTACCTTTATCTCAAGGCTAAAATAATTTAAAGTGGATGATAATCAATAATGATCTCGAATCACTCACTCATTAATCCATGTTTTTCCATCAACATGGGACCTTTTTGTGCCATATTTAAATAAATACACTATAGATGAAAAGATAAAATCAATTGTTCTTAAGTAATCTGTCACAAATAAATGTTAAATCCTAAATTTATTAAATCATATCAATGATATTATTTTCTCTATTTTAATAAAAAATTAAAATCCATTAACTTATGAATAAAATTGTAGCATTAATATTTTAATGATACTAAATACTCAACACTCTACTCAATATTCAATAAAATCCCAAATAATAAATTAAATATATATTTTTTGTTCTAGAAAATTTTAGTACCATCTTTTCATAATAAAGTTTTTCCAATAATGTGGCGAATTCAATATATTACTTCAGTAAGGCTATATGTAATTTAATGATGTCTAAAAAAGTCTAATTAACTATATAAACTGATTTTAAAATGATAAAAAAACATTCAAGTTATGATAAATGTAAATCCCTTTTTAATAACATGAAAAATATCAATTAAATCAAATACCTAGACGAATATAAAATCCAACATTCACAAATAATCACCACCACTTAATATTTCTCAAGTGAGAGACATTCAATGTCCACTAATGGTTTGATGCCACAAATCCTAAAAACCATATTATTTATGAAAATTGCTAATATATATCTAACCAAATGGTTTATGCCAAAATTAGATAAAAGATTATATAGAGATAGAAGACGAGGAACTCAAGAACAAATACATTGAGTTTGGAGGAGATTCACTAAGAGATGAGTTGGAAGATATCATTCATGTGGGAGGGAAACATGAAAGGTTTGTTAATCTACTTTGGAAGATGAGTAAAGTGTACATGAATACATATCCTCTACAATTAGATCATTTAAATTTTAATATTATAATTATCTTTTATATTTTTATTAAACATATTATTCAATGTTTATTTTATATTTTCTCTCCCAAATATAAATAATCCCATTATTATATATGCCTCCACTAAAGTAATCTAATTAAACAAATCAATACCATGAAGCTATAAAGAAAAATTAATGAGAAAATGGTCCTTTTATGAAATGTATGTATATCTTACATGGTTATTAAAACCTTGAAAATGAAAATGTATTGGTAGTGGTTGTTAGAAAATATGGAAAATTATTTCCCAAACAGTGTATACTAATCCTAAATTCAACAAATAATGTCCCAATTTATTTCAAAAAAATAATTAAAAAAATGTTTACTTACCCAAATATTAGTGGGGTGTTATAATCATCCACTACATGTTATTCCATCCTTAAAAATACTTCAATAAATTACCTTAAATAAAATAACTCAATCCATCATTGTGGTGACATCACTAAATTCCATGACTAAGACTATTATGACATCATGAAATGCTTCCATAATGTACATACAAGGGAAATAAATATACCTCACTAGAACATATTTTGGCGGTCTCTAATAAGAAATTTATTTTCCCATTTGGCACAAAAGAATACTAAATCCATAACTATCATTGCTACCCAGCCAATGGTTCCCTAATCAGTATGATAGTTGAATGTAACGCAATCCCCATTTATAAAATATGACAATAATTACTAGAAAAAGACATATGATTTCAATTTGATTAGATAAATATTTATACAACAATGCATCTAGTGGATACTTTCATGGCCTCTTAAAACTAAAATGTACTCCTTTAATAAGACTTAAAAGTAACTATACACACTATATAAGGATCACTGCTATAATATAAAAATATATCTAATGATAAAATACTCAACCATTACCACCTCCAATTATCTCTTGACATAACCAAAATAGGAACATTTAAAACATATAATGCAATATTCATGTACAGTTTACCTGAATCCCCATTGATGGTACCTCCCCAGTGAGCTCAACATGAGAAAATATGCATGATTCTATACATGGCTACAGTATGTAACCCCATATCAAACGAGTTCCCAAGAACCCCATAAAAATATAATTTTCACCTAACCCCATTTAATTTTTGGGATCATTGGATGTTGCAATGTACATACGATATTTTTAAATTTTAACTAATATTATAAATAAAAAAATCATAAAAAATCTTTAAATTTACAAACATATCCCATGAAAATAAATTTTAAATCTTATAACATTTTTACATATTTGAATCACCAAGGTTTATTGTTCAATTAGAATGACATTAATCACTAGTAAAACCCAATCATGAAATGGGGGAGAAGAACAACCAACATTAGAATGAAAATGAGTCACGTTGAGTCCCTATAACTATCATGACCCAATCCAATTGGGCTTGATATGCAACTACCCCAAGCCCAACTTCATAAGCCATGGGTTGGCGATAAGCACTGAAAGATATAACTAAGACTAGAGTCCTTTGCCTAATGTACCTATACATACATACCTACCTTTCTATATGAACAAGTTTATAGGAATAATAATAAAAATATGTGATATCTTGAGAATAAAAATTAATGAAAAACCTCTAGTGTGCACAAGAATATGATAGTACAAACAAAAAAGTAATGGGAAAAAATACACACCCAACCAGAAAGATTTCCAAAACAAAAAACTGGAAAAGTAAGTTCCTAGACAAACCAATTCCAAATATCTAATATTTGACCACCATATGTGGTCAAATGCACCAGGTATCCCTATAATCCTCTGTAATCACCACCAACCTATATGTAGTCTTAATTATATATGACACATGTGGGGAAAGCCCATATAGGGATGAGTATATACATACCTAGTTGGATGCCCTAAAAGATAAAGGGGAACAGTGAGAGACATGATTGAAAGTTGAAAGACAGCTCTACCAAAATGGAGAGAGTAAAAAAATCCAATGACGTGGATGTAGATATATATATTATCAAACCAAAGAATCCCAAATGTAAGAGAAATGGGATCTTTATCTCATAGCCCAGCCCAAGTAAAAGAGTATCATCAGTTCAAAGAGTTCACCATCGATTCACACCATCTTGCACGTCTATCTGAAGAGAATCCAAGTCAAGATACACCTCACCACTATTTCACACAGTCAAGGGGCCAAAATCTCTATGTGTAGGACCCATGAACTCATAAAAAAAGTGGGTTCCACTCAGTACATAACTAGAGGAACCTTAACCTATCCCGTCAGGAGGGTTCCACTTTGATGGCTAGGGACCCATGACATGACTCCATAAGAGGGTGCCACTCAATAGTCAATAGAGGACCCATTCCCTATCCTACTTGGAGGGTGTCACTCTAGTAGTCGGTAGAGGACACATTCCCAGCCCTGCTAGAGGGTTACACTCTAGTAGTTAGTAGAAGACCCATTCCAAATCCAGATGGAGGGTTCCACTCTATTAGTTAAGGACCAATTCTTTAATAATGTTTAATAGTGCCACTCAGATAGAAGATAAAGGAACCATGCACTATACAGTTAGAGGGTTCCACTCTAATAGTTAGTAGTGAATCCATACCCAGCCCAGATGGAGGGTTTCACTCTAAGATAGGTTTAAGAACCATACCCTTTCTTAGTAGGAGGGTTCCCCTTTATAAGTCTCTGGTAATCCTACCCAATCACTACCATCTTTGAGCATCATCTAAATAAGCATCAAACATATAATATCTCAAATAATATCTCAAAATACAATATAGATTCCACCATCGTGTTCTATGTAAAAAATCACTTTGGATAGGGTACTCACGACCAAAATCAGATTCCTACCGAAGGATATATGATAGGTTAAAATTTATTATAAAGGAAAGTAGGGGTACATGATGTGTAAGGTACCCAAAAGATGTGTGTTTCTACTCCGATACCTAGATGTGTACCTACCAGTACACAGATCATTGAGCGTGTAGTACTAAAAGGCATTTAGGTGGACTACATGGTGTGCCTCAGCCACCCGGGGTACTGCCCATGCTCCTGGCCATGTTTGTGTACTCATTCCCATGTCTATGTAATTTAGTACATAGTGTGTCAAACCAAAAAGGGACCTTCTCATGTGTTCTTTCACATGGATTCTCAACCTGAGGAGGGTCACCTAGCATGTGGCCAATCCACACGGCATGTGAACCTCAAATTTTCCAAAACCCTCGCTCCATATCCAATGGGTCACTACGTAGTGTGTGATAAACACAATACATGTCATGTCGTTAGGTTTTTCATATAGAGTTATATCTATTTTCTATAATTTTAGATCTAGATCCTCTTCCACAGATATCATATATAGGCCACCTGAAATTGGTGGGGAAGTCCACTGGTCATCGTTTCATCCATACATTGGCTAGAAATCAGATTCTGATTCATCTATAGGGATTTTCTAGATGCCCCATATGCCTAGTTAATCACCTGCACTACACCTTCATTATCTCAGATTCCGGATCCACAAAATTATCACCCATATCCCATAAATTATCCCCATTCATCCCTGATTCTCCAAATCATTCATCACACAAAAATCGATTGAATTTCGGGGTTCAACTGGGCTTGATCACACCCAAATAATGTAAAATCGTGGCCACATTTCCCAATGGTGAATAATAAAATTAATAGGTGGTGGAAAACAAAAAAAAATGTGTAAAAATCATTGGAAAAGATTTCTTGGATAATGAATACAATTGGGATGCTTGTTTTGATAAAAAATTGATGTGTGGGCACATGCAGAGGTTCAAAAAGTGAAGACCAGAAGAATAGTAAGATCATACTCAAACATTTTTATCAATTGGGGAAGAATCCAAAAATTTATGAGTACTTCCAAAAAATTATATTTTTCATCAAAAAAGAGTGCACTCTCTAATAAATAAGAGAAGTCGTTGAATTCGATGTTCCTCAATCTGTCTGGATTTGGAGTTTTGTCATTGTTAGATCATGATTCTCTAATGAGAGGTGGAATGAGAATCATCTTAATGGTTCTAAGGTTATGAGAATAACTCTAGATATCAACCATAATGATTTATTAATAGGATATTTCTGTTTAGTTCAAGTAATCAATTAATTCAATTAATTATTTAATTAACCTACTGGACATACTGCCAATGGTTTCCTTCTTTGAACACCTCATACCGACTCATTTTTGGATGATCCTAGGGTAAAATTCACATTCTAGATTCAATTGTGGTCTCATATTTTTGATATAAGACTTTTTAAAGAGTTATCATATTTTATTTAAGAAATAATGAGTGTGTAATATAATTCTGGTCACAATGAGCCTCAGAAAAGCATGTCGTTTTGGCAACTAGCACAATATAAATATATATATATATATATATATATATATATATATTCATACATCTTAAATAGAAAAAAAGGGTCTCTATATCATTCTCTCCTTCAATATTTTCAAACCTAAAAAGAAAAAACTGATAAAAAATCTTGGGATACTTAACTTGTGTATGGCTCTCCCTCTCACAAGAACTCTATTGAATTCTCTTATACTTCCACAACACATGAAACTAGGGGATGTTCCATCCGTGATTGGTCCTCTTTTATCGATCCTCAATCACTAGTGGGTTCTATAAAAAATTATATCCATCCTTTATGTACATTTCCCTCCTTAAATAATTTTTTTCGGGTCATGCACGTATCTCTTCAACTGCGACACAAGGAAGATTTCATGTACCACTCTAATTGTGGGGGTAGGGTAAGGAGCTAAGAAACCTCACGGACCCTTCAATGGATCTCAAATAGATTTGATAAACCTCAAGGATAGCTTTCCTCCATGGATGAATCATCACAAATCTCATCATGGAGATACTCTTATGGAAACATTATCTCTCTACATAAAATACAAGGACATATGATGTCAATAGGCTAATGATTTATGCCTACTCTATGATATCCTCATATTGTCATGGATGACCTAGACCTTCCCTGTCATCCCCTGCACCATCTATTAATCTAGAAGAGATGCCTCACCGATCTCTGTCTAGTACAAGTGTGACCTATAGGGTCTTCCATACAGGACCTTGAAAGGTTTCTTATTGATAGTAGAGTGGTATCTATTGTTATAAAAAACTATACTAGTGGATAGTTATCCTCCCAACTTTGATTTAAGTCTAAAACACAAGCCCTGATCATATCCTCCAATACCTAGATAATGCATTTGGTCTTCCCATATTTCTAGTGGTGGAAGGCTGTACTCATCCTCATCTGGGTTCCGAATGTCGATTGAAAGACCCACCCTACCATGACATGAACCAAACATCATGGACTGAGAAAATAGTCTAGGTCACCCCTTAAAGGAGACTAATATCTGGTATGTCAATATTTTCCAATCTCTCTAGTAAACTATAATCCTTAATTTCAAGTAAGTTTGATGAATTCGTGAGTCGGAAAACTATCACCTCGATGTATTAATTACCTTTATTTGTATATATAATACTTATAAAAAAGTACATGTATATGCCTTCCCATTTATAATTTGGGATCTCATGGGGATGTAACAAATCTTCTAGGACATTGTGCACAACCTTCAATAGTTGATAGATGAGGCACCGAAAGACAAACTCAGCCATGCTCTGTATCATGTTTCCAAACAAAAAATACCCATTAAGGTATCTGTATATCTTCTTAACACTAGGATATAAAACCAAAGGAGAAATATGGAACTCCATCATCACCTCCTATCGTATCATGACTGGGACCACCGTCCATCTCTAGAAAAGGATGATGTGATTCCCTCATTTAGAAAATTAATCATGTCAATATGTTGTGGTTATCTAGTCATGAAATACCTCTTAGTTAATGTATCATAACTCGGAAACTCTCACACACTGAAGTATTGGGGGAGTCAACAACATTGACTAAAGAAAAGATGCACCCTCCTTCTCAACTAGGGTTTGCTTTAAGGAAGCAAACTGCTCAGATTACTCTTACACCAAACAAACCCAGGACATGTTAATAATGGAATCTACTACCATGTTTCCCTTCCTCAGAGTATTGATAATCTAAAATTCAAATTCCTATGGGAACTCCAAAAAGTTTCTCTGTCTTAGGTTTAGGTCTCTATGTGTGAATACATACCTAAGACTCGGATGGTTTGAGTAAAAAACAAAGAGTTCACCCAAAATATAGTTCCTCCACATGCTTAGTTATAAGAATACCACTGCCAACTTTATTTATTGATTCATGTAGTTATTCTCATGGGGTATCAAATGACTCAATCCATATGTTATAACTAAAATCCTCTACATCAACAGGAAACCAAGCCTAGAACCCTAGGTATCTTAATACAATATATACTCAATACCCTCATCCAGTAGTCCCAAAATAGGAGGAATCATCAAACTTAGTCTCAAATCCTCAAAGTACCTCTAGCACTGCTCATTCTAGGTAAATAGATTCCCTTTCCATGTCAATGTCTTCAAAGGGGCTGAAATCTTGGAAAAATCTTCCACAAACCTTCAGTAGTAGCTTTCCAAACCATGAAAACTCTTCACCTCTAATAGTCTCTTGGGTGGATCCTAAGAAATACATAAATCAATTTTCACTGATTCCATGGATAAACCATTAATAAAAATTAAATTACCTATAAAGTGAGACTCATGAATCTATAACTAACAATTCAATACATTACCATAAATTTGGTGCTCCTGAAGAAAATCTAGGACCATTTTCAGGTGAAATGCACAATCCTCCAATGATGTAGAGTATCCGAATATGTATTAAATAAATACAACCAAAAATTGGTCCAAGTAAAGTTGGAAGATCCATTTTATCCAATTCATTAACACATTAGAGGTATTCATCACACCAAAGGGCATCACCAAAAACTTATAGTGTCTGTAGTGACATTGGAATGCTAGATTCAGAATATAACCACCAAGAACTCTCAAATGGTGGTATCCAGACTAGAGATCAATCGTCAAGAACTATATCAGGAATCATGACTGGTGAAAGAGGTCATAAATCTTCAAAGTGGGTAATTTGTATTTATATTGTCCTACATCAAGCAATGGTGATCCACACAAGGATACAAGATCTCATCCACATTTTGCATGAACAACACTAGATCTACCTAGGGGGACACACTAGGCTTAATAAAACACTTCTCTCTATGGTCATCTAACTGCAAATGTAGATCCTAGTTATTGGTAGGTTACATAAAATATATTTTATAAGATATCGGAGTGGTCTCGAGGTGAAAGTTGATATGAAACTCTATATCCCACCAAAGAGGTTTTCCGAGAACATCCTCAATGAAGATGTCCATGAAATCCTCCAAAACTAAAAGAATCTAGATTCCTAAAGATCTTGGTACACCAAGGGATATAATTTCCAACTAATGGGTGATGGGATGAATCCTCCTTCTCATAAAACCCACACATACTTCCATTTTATCTCTCTTTACCCTAAAGGGGAATCTTGTCCCATTAGTGTGAAAGAATATGGCTCATTTGTGGTGATAGTCAATCTAGGATCAGATCATAGAAAACCAATCCATACCCAACATGACATTATATGGCTACATCATGATGAACAAAAGGTCCCATGAGAACCTATCTCCATTGAGCGATATATTTCACTATCAAAGAATAAAATATATAGTGGAACCATTCCCCGTAGGAGCCCAATAAAAATCAGTTGCGAAAAATAATCAAATCAGAGCTCCATATATCACACCAAGAGTAAAGAGATGAATGAATGAATTCAAAAATGTCTAATAATACTAAATAAAGACTTGAATAAACACTGATCATACCTCTAATCACCTTGTGCATGGATGGGTCATAAGCATCCATCACCTGCAGTTGTCCGCAGACACGATCACAAGCTCCCAGAGCCTGAAATGGGATACCTAGTGGTGGTGGTGTAAGGATATCATAACATCATCCACCAATGATAGATTATCCTCATGGATATACACCTACTTCTATGCTAGCTATACCTCCCAAGGGGTCTCCCTGCCCTCTCTGGGGAGATCTGTAATCATGGTAATGCCTCTTCCATGGTGGTCTGTCAACTATCTTTCTACGCTCCTCAGCACATCAGGTTATCCAATCACAAACCATGTGACCTCACCCGTCATATTCATATAACCTCCCCACTCTAGGATGACAGGGTCCTATGTGTTTTCCCTTACCATGTGCCTGAGTATGATCTTAAAAAGATCTCCTGCTTCAAGATATTATTGATTATCACCTACTAGATATTGTATACAACTAAGCCCTATGATATCCACTGCTATCTCTAGCACCCTTATGTCCCTTTCAAAGGAATTTCCCTATCACCGGTTCCCTCTATAACACCCAGAAATAGGTGGAAATGCACAAGGTTACTACACTGGCATGGATATCTCTATGGAAACCTTTATTATACTTATGTTTTTAGAAGTATCCATAATGGATCATATCAAGGGAGTACCATGAAAGGTCTTTGAACCTCACAGTATACTTAGCCACTATGATACCTCCATGGTGCATCTCCAGAAGCTCTTGAATCTAAACTGAGCACAAGAAGGAGGTGTAGTACTCCTCAGAAAATAGATGTTAGAAGTTATAACCTGAGAATGTTGACTCATCATGAATATATGAAACAAGAATCCACCAGGACCCAGCTGATCCATGGAAAAGGATAACTAACAGTGCAACCACATGATCTGTCTATGTCCAAATAATCCTAAAGACACATATAACCAACTCTATCCAATATTCCACTACCAGGGGGTTTGGATCACCACATAACCTCAATTTCCTCAAGAACTAAAAATCGTGGAGTGAAATAATCTTGAATACATCCTCATTCTACTCTTCTACTTCGATATGGTACTCAACAGTTGGGGGTGCTGATACCTATCCACATAAAGGAATAATCTCATGGGATGGACCCTAAAATGAGTCCTCATCACTCATCGGATCTTCATAATGATCCAATACTAGTATCCTCACTGGCTAGTATCGCAGAACCATCATGAAAATTTAATCAATATGTAACATAGTCAGATAAGCACATATATATATATATATATATTGAAGAGATGACTCAAGATGGATAATAAAAAGACTCAATCCTATATGATTCATTTACCATAGATCCCCATAACCAATGTCTCATAATAATGTGTCAACAAGTAGGTACTCTGAGTCCTAGTTAATGCGTATGTTGGCTTCTCAGACCATTATTGTGTTCCTTGGCTTGAAAGCTACACAATAAAATTTGTCAGTATTGTCATAAGTTTAAGAGAAAATCTTCATAAGTAGAATACTTGAAACATCATAACAAGTAATGAAATGCTATAATACCAATATTTTATGACCCGACACAGTATGTCTCTCGCTGAAAATACTCCAAGACAACCTCTATAGGCTAGGGGTGACAATAAGAATCAAAATGAATAACTAATATGGGAGGATTTTTCCTAATTTACCAGTATTTACACACCAATTCATCTCCATGAAAAAGTGTATATGAATAATAATAAAAAATATATAATATCTAGAGAATAACCATTTTTACAAAAACATCTTGGGTGTAAAAGAGTGAGATAATGTAAAATGAATAGTAAATGGAAAAATACATTCCCAACTAGAAAGATTTACTAACTTGAAAAAACTAGTAACGTAAATGCCGAGAGTGCCCAACTATAAATATCTAAGATATGACCACTATATGTGGTTAAATACACCAGGTAACTCTATTCTTCTTTATAATCACTACTAACCTATCCATTTTTTTCATAAGACATGAAACATGCTGGAAAATATGATGTAGGGGTGAGTTTATACATACCCAGTAGGACACCCCGAAAGCTGAAGGGGAAATAGTAAGAGACACAATAGGAAGTAGACAGAAAACTCAACCCAAAGTGAGATAGTAACAAAATCCATTGAAAAATACACACACACACACACACACATATATTCTCAAACCAAATAATCACAAATTAGAGAGAAATGGGTATCCATATCACAACCCTATCCAATTAAGAGAGTGATATCAATTTCACGAGTCCATAATCGATGCCTAGCAACTCACACATTTTTCTGAAGAGATATCCAAGTAAATAAACAACTCACTACTATTCCATACAGTCAAGGGTCTAAAATATCTATGTAGATGAACCATTCCCTATCACAATAAGAGGGTTAAACTCAGTAGATAACAAGAGGACCCATACCTTGTCCTGAGAAGATAGTTCCACTATAATAGTTAATGAACCATGCCCTGACTCTGAAGGAGGGTTCCACTCAATAGTAGATAGAGGGCCCATACCCTTTTCTAGAAGGTGAGTTCCGCTCTAGTATTTAGTAGAGGACCCATGACCATCCTAGCTAGAGGGTTCCAATCTAGCAGTTAGAAGAGGACCCACGACCAAACCAGTTGGAGGTTTCCACTCTAGTAGTTGAGTACCCCTACCCTGATACCATAAGAGGGTGACACTCAGATTGACACTATAGGACCCATGCCCTTCATAGCATGAGAATCCCCATCTAATAGTTGGTAGGGGACCCATTACCGGCCTAGTTAGAGGGTGTCACTTTGAGATAAGTAGCGGACCCATACCCTCTCTTTGTAGGAGGGTGCCACTCTATAATCTTTTGGTGATCCATCCTGATGACTTCCATTGATGAACATCTCCTAAATAATCATCATTCCTAGAAAATATCACATCATATCTCAAAATACATTATGGATTCCACCTTCTTATTATATGTTAATAAACACTTAGAATAGGCTCATTGAGGACCAAAATCTCACATAATGTATAACAGACCCAAACAACATGTGGACCCAATATGATGCCTATCCATGTCTGTTCTGGTACATAAATCACTGATCATGTAGCTCTACACAGTGTTCCTTAGCCACCTAGGGTCCTACCCGTGTTTCTGGGCATGTCCTTGTACTCTTGTCCATGTCTGTGTACTTTGGTACATGGTATATTCTCCCACACAGGGACCTTCTCATGTGCTCCATCACATGGATTGTTAAACTAGGGAGGTTTACTTGGTGTGTGGCCCAGCCACATGATTTATGATCCTTAAATTTTCCAATACCCTAGTGCTATAATAAAAGGGGAACTAAACAGTGTGTGTTCATCACAACACATTCCATGTAGTAAGGTTTTTCATATAAAGGTATATCTATTCTCCAGTGTTCTAGATCCAGATCCTCCACCTTCTATCTAACCTCTTGGCCACCTGAAATCAGTGGATAAGGCCTTCAGTAATCGTTATGGCCATCCATTGTCTAGAAATAAGTTTCTTATTCATCTATGGGGGTTCATTACATTCCTAATGTGTCTCATTTTTTTTATTTACTACACCTTCATTTTCTTGAATCCCATATCCACAAAACAGCGACCCATATCCCTCCATTCATCCCCATTCATCATTCATTCACTAAATCATTCATTGCATGCAAACTCTTCATGAATTCAAGGGTTTAATCGGGCTTGATCCCACTTGGAAAATTTCAAACCATGGCCCCATTGAACAATGGTGAAAAACACAAATAATGTTTTTGGAAAAACTAAAAAAAACAATGGTATAACAATAATTTGACAAGATTCAATTTCCAACAAATGATATTAGGATTACCAGGGTGAGAAACACCAAATAATAAATTTATAATCCAATGTGTGGGCACATATAGAGTTTCATAAAGTACATATTAAATGAATATTAAGATCAATATCAAAAAATTTAATCAATTGGGAAAGGATACAAAAATTAATGAGTGTTATAACAAATTAGATTTTTCATTGATGAATAATTCTATTTATAATGTAGAAGAGAAATCATTCCATTCACCATGCTTTGATCTGCTTGGATCCAGAGTTTCGTCATCGTCAAATATTGATTCGCCAATGATAAGTGGAAGGAGAATCTTCTCAATGGTACGAGGGTTAAGCATTTAACCCTAGATATACTCCATAACAATGTTTTAATAATATATTACTATTTAGGTCAAGTAAATAATTAATTAAATTAATTATTTAATTTACACACCTGATATGATTCCAATGATTTATTTACCTGAACTACTAGCACCAACCTAGTTTAGGTCTCACCTAGGGTAATCATCACATTCACGAATCTACTATGGTCTCATATTTTTCATCCTATACTATATTTATGAGCTATCCCATTTTATTTAAGAAATTGTGTGCGTGTACTATAAAATATATTTAATATTTTTATAAAATTAATTATGGGCACACCGGGCCTTAGAATCGTACGCTGTCTCAGCACCTAGCTTCAGAAATATTTCTAGATATAATCAAAAGTCTTACAAGGAAAAAATAGGTCTCTACATGAACTGTCCTTCTAAGTGACACATTCCTTATATACATTGTATAATTACTCTGTGCCTATGATCTATAATTCTATATTAATTTCCACTTCAAATACAATTACTCATATTGTAATAAAAACATAACGTGTTAACGAAATTTTATACCCCTGAGGTTGTGTAGTATATCCTTTAGATCCCTTGACTATACAAATATAACTAATCACTTAACTAAAAACCCTTATTGATCACATAGAAACACAATCTAGATTCATTATTTTTCTGTGAATTATTCACTACGGGTTTCAAAATAAATTATTTTAGAGATCCATCACTTGAGTTAACTCAAAATGTATATCTTATGGAAGCATTGTGTATCCACCTAAAAAATTTTATAAGAGACATAAATTATAGCATATAACTCTCTCTATTGAACTGTCCTGTTCTAGTGAATTATAACCAATTTATCCTTGTGATAACCCTAAGATAAACCAAATGAAGTAAGTGATGTTACCTTTTATTAGACTAAAACCTATATTAGGATAGCCAAGGAAGTGGTTCTGATTGAGTTTTAAAATAATTCATAGTTTTACCAGGTAATGGATTCATGTGATTTACCCGAATATCTTCTCAATCCTAGTAATAAGGTAACCCGTGATTCTTAAAATTTAAATAGATTTTTTAAAAGAACTGAAACCAAAGTTTAGGAATCAAATGTATTTTTTTACAGTGTATGTAATGGTGTCCAAAAGATGATTTTTCAAACTCAGTTCCTCAACTATCCATCCAGATTTTATTAAAATTCACATTATGACATTCAATAGTGATTCATTTAATGATTTATATTTAGATAATATTGAGGTATAAATCCTTAATTCATTCCTTATTCTTAATATATATATTTATAGAGTTCCAATATTACTCTCGAAATGGGTAATTAATGTAATTATTATGAAATAAATTCTACATCAGGGTGTTCATTAGTTTGTTCTTGTCCCTCGGTGAATATTTTTTTACTTATTTCATAAAAATGTGTCCCCACACTAAATGGGTTTTTTAATAAATATTTCTTATTTATAAGAAGTTATATATATATATATATATATATATTACAATCAATTGAGATTAGTGGATAGTCATCTCAAGCTTGTTCAGCAACCATAAAGGTGAAAAAATTTCAACATTTAATGGAGATGATCTATTTTATGGCTAACAATGGAACTAAAGAATTCAAAAGTAAAAAAACAATTTCAAGATGTTAGGACCAATAGGGGCCTATATACCCTGAGAGGGGGGGGGGGTGAATCAGGGTATGAATATTCTTTTTCAAAATTCTTTCTTCCCCACTGGATCTTGACCTCTTTATTACAAGGGTCACTTTGTTTACACTTGTGTGTTTATTATGACAACTTATTTTCTTCTTTATCTGATGATGATGCTTTAAATGTAATGCAGGGAACTAAGTAGGATGACACATAGATTTTTACTTGGTTCACACTCACTGGGCTACGTCCTAGGAGCATACAACGATGATGTGCCGCTGTACCAAATCAACTAAAGCACACTGCTGTTTACAATGTTTAGGCTAGATCAATTCTATGCCCAGGCTCACTGCCGTTACAAGGTTTAGGGTCAGCTCACTGATTTCCCAAGGGTCACTCCCTGTTTCTCTCTCTCTGGATCACTACCAGTGGAGAGGATCACCTTCTTCCTCTTCCTTTTCTCACTACTCTGGAAAGGATCCAATCACAGTTTATAGACCTATAGGTTTCTTTATTATCACTAATGAATACATCCTCTATTGTATGTAGATGCTCTGTTGAAGTCCAACTTTCACTCGTAGATGAATTTCACATTTCACCGAAGGTATCAGGCAATCTTACAGCTTTCACACAGCCCTGAATCACTGCCATGCTTCATCCACACCTGGTACCCTTCTTCAAGTCGACGTGTAAGCCTCGACACGCAAGTTATAACTGGCATGCAAGTCCACCTCAACCACTTGTGTGACACAAGCTTCTGAAACTGCAAACTTGCATGACTCACACCCTTTTACGCCCAAACCGATATTGGCGTGCAACCATCAACTATCGCACTTCTTCAAAACCTTGCATGAAAGTGTCACCAAACCACTTGCGTGACACCTTCCTCTTCAATAGAAAACTTGGGCGATGCCCTTCCTTTGTCTCCCAAACAACTGTGGCGGCGCATCAATCAACTAGTGTACAACTTCTACTTGTGCGACCACACCACCACTTGCATGACCACCACTCCTGCGCGACGAGAGCTCTACTTTTTTCTAAGTGTTGAACTTCTACTGAATGAGGAGGGGTCAGCCTCTATTTATAGGCATTTGGGAACCCTGCGTGATAGCATGCAAGTATTCCCTTGGCGTGTAAGTTTCGGCGCGCAAGTCTCTGCCGCACAAGTAACTTGCATGACCAACCCTAGAACTTGGGCACCCCTTTTCCCTTTTCCATTTTTTGATTTTATGATCTTGAAAAAAATATGGGGCACAAGTTTCATCTCTTTAAAGACCACGGTGTGCAAGTCCCCTTTCCAAAACAACTTTTCTCCATTTTTTGATTTTTAGGCACAGAAATTTGGCGAACCCTGGAAAACAGCGTCACCTTGTATCTTCTCTTTTTGTACCGCCTCCAGATCATCCATTACTTTGTCAACGTTCATGAATCAAACATGGATCTTTAACCACATCCCTTGAACTCGACATGCCACCATGAAATCCCATTTTGTCAAAAAATTTGTATGTCATGGTTTTCTTTGTCAACAATCACAACACGGATGTCCACTTTGTCAACAAACACAATCACCTAAAAAATGATTCAATGATACCTTGAGGGATTTTTGGCCAACACAAGAATATCACATAAAACAAGATATATGAAGGTAAAAAACCATATAATTCTAAATGAATATAAAATGAGTCACTAGATCTATCATGTAGTGAGTTTTTGAGATTCTTTAAGGATGGAACCCTCTAATTTCACCTGGAAACACTTCACTGAATCCTCCTTGGTAACCTAGTGCTGCACCCTGATGCATGATTTTTACCATCGATGCTGGTCAACACAGTATCCCAGGTGCTCGAAAAAATATAAATGTTCTTACCATAAATTCCAGTTGAAGGGTCATACATGATTCCAAGATCAATGTTCTCATAGATACCAAATATGAAAAATATTATGTCACTGAAGTTCCTCCATAACAACTCATACTCCTTGAAATTTTTCCTAATATATAGTAATTTAATTTATATTTCTACACTATCTATGATGCAACAAGCAATATTTTTATTTCACCTGATAAAGAAATACGTCATAGTGTATCTCTTTTTTTGAGAATACGGGGCTTTGATTACTGAAGTGCACTAACACTTTCATTACCTTGGTGAGAAGATCATCATTTTCACCCATAATGATTTTGAGGGAAAGCTTTTGAACTTTAATTTCATGCATCATAATGGATATATTCTTCTCTAAATCCATGGATACCGGCATGGATATCCACCGAAATGAGTGAGAGAAAAAGAGAAAGGTGGGAGAAATATCCCTTGGATAACATTTTCTTACCACTGTTCTATGTTATAATTTTTTCTTATATATATATTTATTATTGTACTAAAATAATAATATCCTCCTAAAATATAATTTTATATAGAAAAATATTCGTAATGAAAAGTTGAATAACACATAACTTATAGATATGGATCATAATTACTATACCCATTTACCTATAAATTTTTAAACAAGACCTTATACATTTTAAAAAATCAATAACATTAATATACATTTTTATAATACATTAAACCATCATGTCAAATATACTAATCCATCAAAAAATCCACAATTAATCACTCTTTTTTGATAAATCATTCCAAATACAACTCAATCCACAATCACCAAATGTGTGGACTAGTTATGGTTGAATCCACGAATGATCCTTTGTTTCATATATATGAATGTAATTTAACCTTTTTTCAATCATAAAATATATTTTTAATAACCTAATATAAATATCATGATGACTAGATATCTTATTGAACCATTATTTCATTATTTAGATCCAAACACCATTTATTAGACCAATGACACGCCACTACATATCCTAAGGACTATACAATCATTAAAAGTGAAGTGTCAAGGTTCGGTGAACCACTTAGATAGGTGGTGAATTAATTATATCTTTTAAAAAAAATTTCTTCCAAATTTAATCTCCTAGATTAATTCAAGTCTTAGTTATTAGGTCCATAAGGGTAATGACAGATGGTCTAGAGGGGGGGGGGGTGAATAGACAATATTAAAATATTTAGAGAAATTGAATAATTATTTTAATTAATTGTGAAAGTTCACAAATAAAGTCAATTAGAAACGAAATAAATTAATGAACCCAAGTATTTTTTATATTAGTTTGGTCTAAAGTGGTATTAGTACACTATTATACCTCTTTACTCGATGAAAGATAATTTTTTCACTAATATTATTATTGAAGGGGAATCATAAACTGATTATAGAATAATTTTATACAAAGTTGAGGGATGGCCACAATGAAACACTAACTTTTTTATAAGGAGTCACAACCCAATTACAATAATAAATTTATATTGCAAGAGTCACAACCTAAACAGTATTGAATTTAGGATCTGGTCATCACAACCTAAGGAAGGAAAATAATAATGATATTTTATTTAAAATAATAAACTAAAAGTTGGTTATAAATGAAAGATATGAATAAGTTTTACAGACACATGAAACTAGGATGAAGTAGAAGATAAACAAAGGAATCCAATGTATTGTTTCTTGAATAAAGGATTGAATCATCTCATGAAGGTAGTATAAGTTGAATCAGATGTGATTCAACACTTGATAGGTTGTCTAGATGAAGAAATAGAGATCACATAGGACTTTATATATTTTACAACACTTTAAAAGTTCACAGATTTATTCTTGAGTAAAAATAGAGTTTTGAGGACTTTATCACATATCATTCCATACAACCTTTTAGTCCTTTATATAAATCCTTCAAAGATTAATAGATCTATGTATCATATGTATGATCTCTCAAGTATTGAATTACATATTAATCTAATTTTATTTCCTTGAATATAAAATTCCTTAATTTTCTCAAGATTTAGTACTTGTGATTCCTTTTTTTATATTCAATTATATCTTGTTTATTAAGTCTATAACACTTCTTCCCATATATTATGTATGCTCAATTTTATATTTAATATTTTAAATAAAAAATAATTAATCTTTCAATTACTTGTGTAGTGACCGCCAAATTCTATGTCAGGATATTTCGGGGTATGAACCCATTTTTATAAATTCAGTATTGTAATTGGGTTGTGACTTCCTATAAAAAAGTTATTGTTTCAATGTGTTTATCCTTCTAGTTTCTAAATAAATATTTTTAACCAGGTTATGACCGCCCTTCAAAAATCTTATTAATGATAAATGTATCTCCCATAGTGTAGAGGGGTACAAGAGTAGAATAGTCCTACTTTTGACCGAGCTACTATAAAAAATATCCTTGTGTTCATTATTTTATTCCACCGCTAATTATCATTTTTAATTAACTTTTATTATAAATTTAGGGAATTTTTTTATTTAATTAAAATTTTTAATCTGTTTTATTCAACCCCTCTAGTACATCTACCATTAATCTTTTGTATAGTGACTTGGGATTCTCATGCATAGATATTACATCATTTCAGAGTAATATTATATATTTTACATAAAAACATGTCTGAGGACCATAATTGTTTATTTTATTTGGAGACTGGGTACACAATATTCTATTTTAGTGAATGATCTTCAATATCTCTCCTAAATATCTTCCCCTTTAGTAATATTCACTAACATACCCTTCTTAAAACCTTTCTCCATAACCAATGGAAAGGAAACATAAGAAAATGTGATCTCAGAAGATCAGTGATGGTAAAAAATGTAGATATGTAAGCTAAACATGAACACAAGGTTATGAGAACATATACATAACATTTGAAAACCATACCCTGTACATCAAAGAACATAATATGGATTCATGGAATAAATATTGGAAGTTCAAAAGACATGAATCATAATTTAATCAAAGAAAATTATCTATGAGAGCATAACATTAGCATAAGAAAAAAATATTTAGGGAATATACAACAACTTGTAACATTATTAACATGTATAAATAGAGATTGGATCAATAATTAAGTTAAAGGAATGAAATAAAGACCTCAAATAAACATATGGACATGCAACCAAGTCCACACATATCCTTTTGAACATTAAATATAGGTCCATAGATGACATTGTGAACATGTAATCGGGTTCATTAATAACATTATGAACATGTAATTAGGTTCACCCATAGAATTGTGAACATATAATCAGGTTAATTTATAACATATTTACTCACGAGTTATCCATATTTATCCAATTCATTGGTGGGATATATAGGGATCACCTATCACATAATTAAAATCTAATGTATGTGTTCCAAAAGATCATAAAACTATCATCATATCATTACTCATGAAATGAAAAGGGTTTCATAATCACTTAATCATATGATAACCTATGGAAAAGTGAAAATTTTCATAATCATTTAATCATATCATAACCTTTGGAAAAGTTATAGGCTTCATAATCATTTCATCATTTCATCATAGCATAACCTATGGAAAAAGGAGATGGTTTCAGAATATTTTTATCTTTGTATAACTCATGAAAGATAAATAGGTTTCATAAACATATTATCATGATAAACTATTTATATAAATAATAATAATGGTGTCCTAGTTCATATCCCTATAAAATCATAAGTTACATGAAATTATGCTGTCATATATGGTGAATTATTTTTGGAAGATCACTTGGAACATCTCTTGAGGAAAATAAATTTTCTTTGAAAATAACTTTTGAAAAACAAAAAATCATAAAACATTTTGAAAATAATATCCTTTAGAAATAAACTTGAAAAAATATATATTAATTTTCAAATAAAATAATTGTCATGATTATGGAAAATTCCATTAATTCCACACATGTTAAAACATAGATTCTATTTATGTTTTCGGTAAAATCCAAATTGATTTTTTTTTGAAAAATGATAAAATGATTCATTTAAAAAAATTATGTAAAAATTAAAACATGGGTAAATTTTTTTTTAATAAACCATTTTAATAGTGTAAAAAAATTAATGTTTTTTTAGAAAACATGGTTTTTGAAGGAACATGGTTTTCAACTGAAGAGGGAAATAAAGATGATTTTTATTAACTTTTTATCTCAATTATTTCAAGTACCAAAGAGTAGTAAAATGTAAATATTAAATTAAAATGTTATGAATAACCATATTATAAAAACATAAATTATTTTCTTGAGAAATTTATCACAATATTTTATCATTGGAATCATGATCACAAACAATTCTGATAAACGATGAGATTGTTACATAATTGTTTTTACCACTTTGGTATCTTTGAATTGTATACCCCATAAAGAAATATAATTAAATGAATCTTAAAATATCATTAGAATAATTAAATTGTAGATATTACATGTAAAAGGGTATATATATACACCTCATAAAATAATATAGGTTCATAGCATAACATATGTCTAAAGGAAATAAAATTGAGATAAAAATCCCTTACTGCTTTGGCAACTTTTGAAACATAAACCCCACGAGAAAGCGATACTAAAATTGATATTTAAATCCAAATAAATTAAATTATAATCATAATAAAATAAATCCATGGGAATTATATACACCACATAAAATAAACTAGTGGTGAATTCCCATGTCTACCAAAAATAAAAGAGAGATTAAAAATATTTTACTATAAGTCTCGACTTCCCTCATACTTGTTTAAATATCCTATATAATAAATATAAGTTTATTATAAAATTATTATAGAACCATAATTATATATAATTTACCATATATTGTTTAATTATGTTAATTTATTACCCATTTATCACTAATTCCTAGTTAAAATCACTTTTGGGTAATACCAACTTTGTTTTTCGTATACGTTTTGATTTGTTATTTTCAGTCCTATTACTTTGATCATGGTTGTATCATCTACAAAACAATAATAATGAAATTACTATCATATTTAAACATTAATTATACTATTAACACAAATCATGATATATATTTTTTAGAAATGAAGTACATTATGATCATGGAGACGGTAGACCACACATACACATGGGTAATGTTTCCATTTTTCAACGATCATTATGGAAAGAAGGTAAGTAATATTTTATCTCCAAGAAAATTTAATAAAATAATAAATAAAATTAATTATTTAAATATACTTATAAATATAATTCATTTTGTGTGGTTATGAAAATATATATTCGTATCGCTTCATGAAGGAGGTAGTCTACACGTACATGAGTGACGTTATCATTTTTCAGTGAGTAAACAGGTAAGAAAAAAAATGATATATTATATTTTATTAATGATAAATATGTCTTTAATATCATAATTTTTTCATAAACATCATATATATTTGTTAACTTTATCCTTATTATCTTCCATGTAAAGTATTAGTGAAAAATGAATCACATAGCTTTGCGAGGTGGTAGTCTGCCGTACACACGAACGACGTAATCATATAACCAATGAAATGGAAAGTAAAAAATTTATATATGATATTATTTACCCATAAGTATATTTACATATATATATATATATATATCATATTTGTACTTTATATCCACCATCATGCCCAAATATTATAGGTGGTAATCGAAAAATGAATGACATTGATTCGTAAGACGGTATTCCGCTGTACACACAGATGATTATTTCTTAACAGATTTAATGAAATTGGAGGTGGTTGTAGTTATTTACCATAAAATAATGAAATATAATTATATTTAAGATAATTAAATTATTATATCATCATGGTTTAATAATAACTAAAGGAGTTGGAGGAACAAAAAATAAAATGCTCATTGAAGAGAGTTACCTCTTCTTCAGGTATCCCCTTTTGGTTAACACCAAAATTATTCCTATGTTTTATTTCAAAAAAAAACTAATGATTCTAGGATGATATGAGTGATGTTTTTAAGGTATTTTTTAGGGATTTAATTAACCAAAATAGTTTCATGGTGTGAAGAATAGAGGATAGGGGGTGGTCTTTTATAAGTGAGGTGAGTGACACACTTGTAATTTTTTGAAATGAAAACGGTGTTCCCACATTTTTATCAAAAAAAGGGTAAATAATAATGTAATATAGATATTAATACATTATATAGTATAAATATATCCATAAAATGTATTTTATAATATTTTTATGTAATTTTATCCCTTATCTTTTTAGTTTAGCCCTAGTAAACCCATTTTTACCTTACCTACGATTTTATTTTTTATTTTTTAACTATTATTTTTTTTTAAAATTAAGTTAACATTATTCTATAATAAAAATTATTATTATTTCAAATATGGAATCCTTTTTTTTTAAAATTTCATTCATATAAGTGGAATGTTTTAATTTAAAATTAATTCCATAGACATGATGAGAAAGAAGGTTTTCAAATAGAAAATTTCAACGTTCCGATTTCAGGTGCTGCCCATAGGTGCCCCATACCTGGTTGGTCACATAGCCTCAAGAGAATTCCCTCGAATTCCAAATGCTGTCAAATAGTATCGAGGGTCTCGAGTGTGATAGTGGGGAACCAATTCCCTCATTGTAAGAGTAACACAATGGAAAAACAATGATATACAACAGAAGAAGTAGTAATACCATACAATAAATAAACAGAAGAATACTGAATGTAAATAATAATTAAAGCACATATATAAATGATGCATGACACATATGTCTTCGAAAGAAGACAAATAATTCACAATGATGGAAACTAATTACTCAACCAAAGTAAAAAATTAAACAAGTAAGCTCTAGCAGCATCACAAGCCTCAACTTGGTCCCATGCTCTCCATCTCCACAAAAATCAGGTACCTAAAGTAGAAGGGCACTTTCCCTTATCTATACCTAAGACAATATAATCTATTTGGGCCCAAAAGAATGACCCAAAAAGGGTGTGAGATGAATCCAAGTAGGCAACCAACCAAATATCTGTGCCTAACTGTCGGTGAATATATATAGTATGTAATATGAAAAATGAAGTAATAAACAAGGAAGTACTCAGAAGTAAAAAAAATCCTACATTCTCAACAACATTAATTTTTGATTATTTATTTATTCAACCAATCATTCAGAAGAAACACTTTGAGAATGTTCATGTAGTCTAACCCCTCCAGTTCAACATATCATTAAATCATTAAAAATATAACAACCCTCTGGAAAATCTCACATAGTCTAACCCCTTTGGCCTAATGCAAACACAGACTCTATGAATAAGCACTCACCGTCGACTCCTCCTATGGACTTTTAATGATAAATTACAGACTCTGTAAGGAAGCACTCAAAGTCAATTCCCCTTGAGGTCTCATAGTGGTATACTATTGAAACTATGAGAAAGAACTCAACATCAATTCCCCCTGTGGTCTCGTAATGTGAAAAGTATAACAGACACTCTGGGGATGACCTCAACATCAATTCCCCCTATGGTGTAACGACACCAGGTTCTCACAGCCTTGTGTAACCTAATCATGGAAAAATGATATCCAACAACCAAAGTAAATCTCAAATACTACATGGCTAAAAAACTGTAATGCATATACAAATCAATTCATAAAATATCAACTCCGTCATAATAGTACTAGGCATGGAAAACAACGCAGCCCAACATGTAGTTATAGGACCAACAAAATATATCCATGAAACATGGGAAAACACATCCATTTCAAGGTAATAAAACTTATTCATAATCAAAACCCCCTTTTCAAGCATACAAGGCATAATGGGTAACCAACAGGGTAAAATTTCTTAAACACACAATACCCTAAACTTGGGTATTGGACACTTTTTTCACATATAAACAATAGAAAACTAAAGAAAGGAACAAACCACCTACCTCGACATTTTACTATCAATATAGTTAAACCTTAGCCTTTGAATAAACCAAGAACTCTAAAGATCTACAAAAACATCTAAAATTATCAACCTCTAATAACTCATGCAAGAGGAGAGGCTCTAGAAGAAGGAATAACTCACCGAGGCAATTCCAACACAATTGAAAGTGTTTGATTCGGAGAACAGAAAACAGGTTAGTGGATCAGAGAATAACCATCTCTCCTGATCACTCATAGAAAATCTGGGGTTAGAAGAAGACAATTTTGGGAATAAGTGGTGACCCTGGTCTAATATATCAAATAAAGAAAAGTACATTACATGTTCATTAAATCTAAATTCCATTTACATTCCTCAACCAGCCCCCTTTTTTGGAAGTCTCTAGGTTTACCCACAAAGACATGTTCTCAGCCGTTACACGACCAGTACATGACTACCCTTGGAAACCAGGTACACGACGTGTACTCCTAAGTACACGGTGTGTACTCCTTAAATTTTCCAAATCTCTCCTTTTCTAAAAAACACATGAAATCAAGATCCATACCTGAAATGAAGATATAGGTTCTTACAAACTTATATACTTAAATAAATTTGTCCCAGAATTTCCCTAAAAAGGAGGAATATAAGAAGAATCCTTAAATAGCTCCGATCACTATGATCGCACATCGGTCTCCCTCTCCCAAGTCTCATCTTGTACTCACCCGTGCTGCCACAATATCCATACCAAAGGAATATACCATCCATGGAGAACTTTCGTGCTTCAATCAAAAATCCAGATAGGGCGCTCCTTAAATGATGAATCCACCTCCAACTCAACCTCCTCAGGTTGGATAAAATGAGATGGGTCTGATAAGTAACTTTGTAGCTGAGAAACATGTAATACATTGTGCACAACCTGATACCTCTGAGGTAACAACAATCGATAGGCAACGAAACTGACTCTCTCCAAAACCTCAAATGGCCTGAAATATCTCGATGAAAGCTTTCCCTGTCTCATATTCCTCATATGTCCCAACCTCAGTGTGACATGTAATAAAACCTAATCTCTGACCTTGAACTCAAGAGGTCATCTCCGATGGTCATTATAACCCTTATTCTGGGACTGTGCAGTATCCATCCTCTTTTGAATCAACTCTACCAGCTCTGTGGTCTCCTAGACAAGATGATGTCCCATCATAGCTTCCTCTCCTACTTCTAGCCTACATAGGGGTGATTGGCATGACCTACCATAGAAATCCCTATAATGTTTCACGTGAATAGTCTCCTGAAAAAATTATTTTAGGAAAACTCTACCAGAGGTATGTTATTCTCCCAAGATCCACCAAAATCTAGGATGAATGGTTGAAGAATGTCCTCCAACACCTAAATCATGCATTCTGATAGGACATCTATCTTGGGATGGTATGCTGTACTCAGAAGTAACTGTGTACCCAAAGCCTTATGTAGTCCCTTCCAGACCCGAGAAGTAAAAAATACATCTTTATCTAAAACTACAGAGTGTGAAACCCCATGTAAATGTACAACCTCTCTGATGTAAAACCTTCCAAGCTCATAAAAACTGAAGGTATCATTAATAGGTAAGAAGTTTTCCACCTTAGTGAGGCTGTCGATAACTACCCAAACTGCATCATTCCGTCGAGGAGATCTTGGTAAACTTTTCACGAAGTCCATCATGACATCATCCCACTTCCACTCTAGAATGGGTAAGTGCTGCAAATTCCCTTCTAGTCGTTGATGTCCCACCTTCACCTACTTATAGGTGGAATAAATCATCAAGAAAAAAAAACATCACTATTCATACATGGCCACCAGTACTAATGGTGTAGACCTCAATACATCTTGGTGACACCAGGATGAACTGATCAAACTAAGGAATAGAAATCCAACATCATCTCCTCATGTATATATGCTGACACCCATACACATCCATGAAAACGTAATATCTCATCCTTGTCTACACTCCATCCAGGAGTAGGGTCCTATACTGAAACACTATCTCATAGGACTAGGCCTTTAGAATATGATAGCTACCTTATTCGAACTCGATCAAATAGAGTATAGGTAACAACTATAGAAGAATGAAATGTATACCCCTATCAGTTCTTTCACCTCCAAATGCATCTCAGATAAAAAATCCATAAACTTCCACTCATTGATTGCCTCCTAAAATACCTATATATGAGTCTTTTTTCTCAACACATCAGCCACTGCATTGCCTTTCTCAGGCATGAAGGCAAGCTCAAAGTCAAAGGACTGAAGTTACCCAACCCACCATCACTGTCTCAAATTCAGATCAAACCGGGTAAAGATATAATTGAGACTTTTGTGGTCCGTGAACACCACAAAATGATCTCCAAAAAGATAATTCCTCCAACAGTACAAGGCATGACCAACTGCAGCCAACATAATATCATGCATCAGGTAATTCCTTTCATGTGGCCTCAACTACCGAGACCCATATGCAATGACCCCTTCCCCCTACATAAGCACAACTCCTATCCCGATACATGATGTATCATAGTAAATAGTGTTACTTTTGCCCATCTCTGAAAAAACTAGTATCAGTGCTGAAGTAAACCTCCCTTATAGCTCCTAGAAGGCTGAATCGAAAGAATATATCAACAAGTACTTCACATCCTTCTTAGTCAGGCTCATTAGTGGTGTTTATAAGCATGAAAAGCCCTGTATAAAATGTCTATAGTAACCATCCAGCCCTAGAGAAATCCATACCTCAAATACATTCTTCATATACACCCTAGAAACTTCTGATCTCAGTTTCCTTGGGTCTACTAATAATTCTATCTCTGAGAAAACGTGACCCAAGAAGTGAATCTAGTCCATCAAAAAGTGTAATTTTGAGTGCTTAGAATATATCTAATGGTCTCTCAGTGTACTCAAAAGGATATAAAGATGGGTAACATGGTCATGTAGAGTGTGAGAGTACACCAAGATATTTTCCACAAAAACCACCATAAAGGAGTCCAAGTATGGATGGAACACTCAGTTCATAAATGCCATAAAAACTGTAGGCACATTCATGAGACCGAATGACATAACCACATACTTGTATAGTCCATACTTACTTAAAAAGGCTATAAGAGGTATATCTGATGGTCTAACACACAATTGATGATAACCAGATCTCAAGTCAAACTTGAAGAACTCCCAGGGCTCCTATAAGCTAATCAAAGAGATCATCAATCATTGACAAAGGATATTGGTTCTTGACCATCAACTAGTTTAGCTTCTGATAATCCACACAAAGTCTGAGGGTAATTTCTGCTTTCTTCAAAAATAGGACATCCAAAACACAAGGAGAAGTATTAGGTTGGATGAAAACCTTTGCTTTTAAGTCCTATAACTGCTTCTTGATATCCTGTAACTCTATTGTAGCCATCTTATATTGAGGAATGAACACTGATTCCCCAACTAGCACAAGCTCAATAGAAAAGTCTACCTCTCACTACAGAGGAAAACCTGAGAAGTACTCTAGAAATTCATCCCTGAAATGATCCACCACTGGAGGAAATTCCATGTGTGAAGTCCCCTAGTCATCAAGATACAAAATGAAAATATGGGATGTAACTCCTACCAACCCATAATGCTCGGGTCCTACTCTGCTCACCTAGATATCCCATTAACACTTATGTAGAAACAATCCACCCTATGGTGTTGTTAAACTCAACCTACGATGATAGAAATCAACAATATCCAAGATAGAAACTAACCATTCCATTATAATAATTACATAATAGCTTGTCATCTCTAATACATAAAGGTCTCATAAAAGTGACTCCCACCAACCTCAAGAGGTCACTCCTTGCACTGATGTACACTAACTGTTCTAGTCCCCAACGGAGTGTCCAATGTCAAGATATCTGCAAAAGTAAAGATACCAAGCCTGAGGATCCACACAACACTTACCTATATAAAGCTATTGGAAGCCCCTATATTGAAAAGTGTAGAAGCTAAAATAGAGGAAACTAGAATTGTACCTCTAATCATAGAGGGTCCTAGATTCTACTCCTGATGGACATTTTCTAGTGCAAAATCCTGACCTACACTACTAACCTATGAAGTTGTTTGAGATCCTTGAGCTAATCCACCCTATGGATTTCAAAAACCTTGTGTCTTCCCACTATGGCCACGACCTCCACCCCAGCCTAAACGACTAGACAAACTCTTGTTCCCTGATTGATGAGAAAATAATGGTCTTGATCTGGAACATGGAGTCATAGTAGAACCCCTATCACCAGATGTTGGTGAAAAAAAAACTCAAACAAATTCTAGAGATGTCCCATCTTTATGAAAGATTGGAACTCAAATGGGTCTATCGAGAAATGTGGCCTCGTATGCCCTCTCTTCCCACACGAGTAACAAACCAGATGGATACCTAAAAGAGTGTCTCAACTACTCCGATCTCTGCGCACAGAATCCCTATGGTGCTTCCTACTGTTAGTCGGAAGGTTACCAACTATGGATGCTGAACCACCCTAGTCCACAACTCCAGAATCCCTCAGGTTGTGCTCGGTAATCAACACCTGGTTGACTAAAGAAAATATGGAAGTCAATATAAAGATATTCAACTGAGATAAAATGTTATTCCTGATACCATCCTCAAACTTTCTCGTCAGAAATAGCACATCATCCCTTAGAATGGGTGTGAATCACTACAAATCAGTGAATAAAGAAGAATACTCTATGACTAAGAGAGTACCCTTCTCCAAACTCATGAACTCTCTGGCTCGATCATCCCTCATAGTCTCCGAGTAGATGTAGTCCTAAAATATTCATTGTAATTCATCCCATGACATTACCAACTGGAATCCCACTTGTGAAATCACATCCCACCATCTCTTGATGGAATCAGAAAGCATATAAAAAGTGAGCCTCACCCTCCTATCTGTAGGCATATCCATATTATCGAAGTTAGCTAGCATGAATTCTAACCATGAATTTGTAGCCTAAGGTCCTCCATCCCCTGAGAAAGTGGTAGGATGTTGCTGCTGAAAAACACATGTCAACTCTTCCATAGATAGTGAAGGATGCAGTGTTCCTGGGATGGTATGCATCATAATCCTAAAGCCTTCACAGAACTGTATCTCATCACCTGTGTCTGGTATAATAGTAGGTTCAAAGACATGCACGACAGGAGGATCTACTGATAGTCCTTGATCTACCATTTTCAGTGTCTGATCGTTGCCTTGTATCTAGATTATAACTGGAGGACGTCTCAGTGAAATGACTATAAAAGGTCAAGCACACACCTTAGATCAAGATTATCATAGACTGAAACTTATAATTGAATTAAAGGAACAAGAGAAGGAAATTATTAAGGTTTTAAAAAACAGGTTTACATAGTGTGTAAACCCTCGACACAGTGTGTTCCCTTAGGTTTTAACATGGGTGTGTACTTCTTCCAAAACTAGACATGTAACACCCCTACACACATCATTTTCATCCCGTGACATGGAGTGTACCTGAATTTCCCCCCTTCCCAAGTTCTTACACATGTATAGAACTACACGATTCCCTTAGAACAAAACTACATGGTGTGTTTTAGTCAGACATGGAGTTTACTAGAAGGATTTTACCGACCCGTGTCATTGGTCACATGGCCAGATACGCGGTTGACTCTATATGGTGTGTTCATTATGGAAACAACATGTAATACCTGAGTTTCATCCATCTGTATCGTTAGTCAAATGGATAGACACATGGTCCCTACAACACGGTGTGTACGTCCAGTACACGACGTGTTCCACCAATGGTTTCGTAACCCCGTGTCTCTGCCCACATAGACAGTCACACAGTTAAGGATTACACGGTGTGTATATATAGTACATGACGTGTACTTAAGAAAAACTTTTCCTTCCTAAACAGAGGGATAAATGGCATGTATTCATCGTTACACATCCTGTATTCTGGGTTTTTTCCGGACAATAAGCCTCATAAACAACTCTGAAACCCCAAAAAAACACTAAAATAAACATTAAAGTTCCAGATTCCATTTTGTGGGGGCCCAAACTCCCCTCGAATCAAATCATGGCATCATATTCATGCCATATCATTAAAAAATTCAGCTAAAGCTCAATACGATCCACCAAATTCCGATCCAAGAGGGCCCATAACACCTATGAGACCAAATTTTGGTGCCCATTCAAAGGAAACTTTACATATTACGAATACCATATCAAATCACAGGTATTATATCAAGACATATATCACAACAACAATCATATCTAGCACAACATCTATCAAAACCACACGAAATTAGTAATGCACCCTAAATGTCATGACAATAATGCATGACATGTGATCTCTAACAAGTTCCTACATGATGAATGTGATGGAATACCCTCATATCTTTGGGTTTCAATAGAAATATAACATCAATAATGTAAATGATAACAACACAGATCATGTGAATCACCCAACGGTGAAATCAAATCAATTGTAATAATTGAAAAACCATAAAACTGAAATAATCAAGGTAAAATAGATTTTCCATATACACAAGTTAGATAATCCCAGACACAACATATTACCAACTACCCATTCCTTCCAATCCATGTATATATGATCCAAACATTAAGAAAAAGAATAAAAGAACCTACTCTAATACCACTTTGTAATGTCCTGATTTTAGGTGACTCCCAAAGCTTCCCCGTACCCGGTTGGTCACCTGGCCTCAAGCATATTTTCTAGAATGCTAGAGGCTACCGACTAGCAGCAAGGGCCTTGGGCATGATAGTGGGGAAACTATTCCCTCATTGGCAGAGTAACATAGCAAAATAACAATAATATACAACAATGGAAGAAATAATACCATACAATAAATAAACAATTGAAGACTAAAAGTAAATACTAGTTGGAGCACAAATATAAATGATGCAAGGAATATATCTATAGTAAAAAATCCAAAAAAGTCACAATACTGAAAATACAGTACTAAACCAAAGTACAAAGAAAAAAAAATTAAACTCTAGAAGAATCATATGCCTCATCTTGGCCCCATGCTCTCCAACTCCATATCAATCATGTACCTAAATTAGAAGGGGCTTTACCTTATCTATACCTGCAACAATATAATCAGTTTGGGCCCAAAATCATGAACCAAATAGGGTGTGAGACAAAACCCAGTAGGTAACCACCCAAAGATCTGTTTCTAACAGTTATTGAATATATATAGCAGGTAATATCAAAAATGAAGTAATAAATAAGGATGTACTCAGAAATAAAAAATCCTACAATTTCAACTATATTCATTTACATTTATTTATTTACTCAACCAATTATTCAAAAGAAACCCTCTGGGAAAGTTCCCGTAGTCTAACCCCTCTGGTTCAACTTATCATTAAATCAGAAAAGATATAAATACCCTCTGGTAAATCTCACATAGTCTAACTCCTTTGGTCTCATGAAAATAAAGGCTCTCTGAGCAAGCACTCACAGTCAATTCCTCTTATGGTGTTTTAATGATAAACTACAGACTCTATGAGGAAGAACTAAATGTAAATTCCCTTTGTGGTGTCATAATGGTATACTATAGACACTATAAGGAAGCACTCAATGTCAATTACCCTTGTGGTATCGTAATGTGAAATGTATAACACACACTCAAGCGAATCCCTCAACATCAATTCCCCCTATGGTCTAACTACACCCGGTTCTCACAGCCATGTGTAACATAATTGTGCACAAATGATATCCAAAAACCAAAGTAAATATAATATAATACTTTTATAAACAGCTACAATGAATATCACAAACATGTCATATAATATTAACTCTATCCTAACAGTATTTGGCCTGGAAAACAAAGCAGCCTAACAGGCAGTTCTATGCCCAACGACCAATATCAAACAAACATGGGAAAACACAAACATACCAAGGTAATGAACCTTATTCATAATCAAAATTTCCTTTTCAAGAATACAAGGCATAAAAAGAAATCAACATGGTTAAAGTTTCTAAACATGAAATACCCTAAACTAGGGTATTGGGAAATTTTTGCATATATAAAAAAAAGAAAACTACGAAAAGGAAAACCCCCCTCCCTTGACGTTATACAATCAATATAGTTGAACCTCAGCCTTTGAAAGGATATAGATCACTTATTATCTACAGAAACATAAAAAATGTTCAAGCTCCAATAACTCATGTAAGAGGATAAATCAATAGGAGAGGCTCTAGAATAAGGAAGAACTCGCTAAGGAGATTCCAACACAATTGATGGTGTTTGATTCGAAGAACGAATGATGGGTTGGTGGCTCAGAGAAGAATCGTCACTTTCGATCACTCTTGGATGAGACGGGGTTAGAAGAAGACAATTCTGGGAATGAGATGTGACCCCGGTCGAACCTATCAAATAAAATAAAAAGTACACAGTGTGTTCATTAAATGTACATGCTGTCCGCTTTAGGAGGTCTCCTGGTTTCCCCACACGACCATGTAATTGGCCGTTACACGGCCAGTACACGACTACCTGTGGAAATAAGGTACATAGAGTGTACTCCTATGTACACAGCGTGTACTACTTAAATTTCAAAAAACTCTCTTTTTCTTAAAAACACCCAAAATCAAGATTCATACCTAAATAGAAGATCCAGGTTCTTACAAAAATGTTCCCAAGTATACAAGTTTTTTATCTAAAAATTCAATATAAAAATGATTACAATGGAATAAATTGTCTTAAAGTTATATAATTGAGATAATTTTATTTTAAAACTAATTAAATGTTTAAATTAAATTTATAAATAATTCAAATTAAAACACAATTTTCAATTAAAATTTAGTATTTTTCACTATAAATCAAAAAAATTATTCCATTCATAAAATTATAAAAAAATAACCCTATTATAATTTTGACATAATATTATAAAAAATGAATTTTATTTTTTAAAAAAACATACTAAAAGTTTCTACAATTTGTTTAAAAAATAAGTGCAAAAAATTTGACAAAACTATTATCTTGAAAATCATTTTTTGTAAGGGAAAAATTGAGTTTATTATTATTTATTGTCTAGAAAATGCATAAGTTATTATTAAAAAATTGAATTAATATATTTTATATAAATTTTATTAAAATATTTCAACAAAATAAGTTTGTTTAATTTATTGCGGTGAAACACATATGTTTTCAAAAAAATCATTTTTTAAAATATTTCCTTTATTTTCAAATTATTTTATTTTCATTTTAATTAATTGTTATATAAATAAATAATTTTATATATATGGTTAAAACATATATTTTAATAATATAGTTAAACATATTTATACTCGTTATTCCAATAGTTTGGTGATAACTATCATTTTATATAATAATATTTGTATATTATGTCACATATTGTAAAACTCAGTGTTTAATGTAACACATGCTAAAATCAGTGTTATATGGAATTAAAAATATCAAAAAGAAAAAATATATTTGAAAAAATATATTTCAAAACATTTTGGGGTGCTGCATTCTATCCCCCATAAAAATGAATTTCTCCCTCAAAATTCATCACTTTGGTACCAACAACTCAGGATAATTCTACCTCATTACATCTTTAGGTTCCTAGGTAGCATACTCAATCTAGTGGTTTTGCAACAAAAAAATAACCATGTGAAGGTTCTTATTTTATAGCACTTTCTCTGTTCAATCCAAAATCTCTACTGATTGTTCCTTATAAGAAATATCAGACTTCAATGGTATGATCTATGAGCTCAGTACATGTGATGGGTTAGGTATGTACTTTTATAAGATAGATACCTGGAACACATCATGAAACTTGGAGATTTTTAGTGGAAGTTCCAAGCGATAGTCTTTGGTCCAAATACGATCAAGAGTTTTGAAGGGACCTATATAACTAGATCTTGTTTTTCACTTATTTCTTCCATGTAGAAATTATTCAAAATACATTCTCACCAAATTTAAATTCCATATGGCATTGAAGATTCTATGCATAAAATTTTGATAACTTTTTCTGTATGTGTTGCTGAATGGATATAACATTCCTCTAAATTTAATTAGCTATATTTGGTCCTAATAACTGTATTTATACAAATTTATTCTATTACGTTATAGTTCTACACTTATTTACATAAAATTCTTTATAGGGAGCCATCTGAATACTCTAGTGAAAGATACTATTGTAAGAAAACTCAACTTGATGAATGTGTTATTCCAAACCTCATTTGAAATCCATTGAACGAGATCATAGAATATATTGTAGGATTTAAATTATTCTTTCTTACTGACCATCCTTATGGGGATAATACACAGTATTGAACATCAACTCTGCATCAAGTGATTTTTGAAGAATTACCCAAATCATTTAAGTAAACTTCAGATCCTAATCAGATACAATATAGTATTTTACTCTAGGAAATTCATAATACATAATTAATGTTTATCCTCCAAAGATTATTCAAAGAGAAATCTTCTATGATTAAGATAAAGTGTGCTCAATTTATAAGGAGATTCAATGAAACCCTTCTAAAACCATTCCTTTTAGATTTTTTGGGGGATTTTGATGATAAAAACTACAATTATGTCTTCCGATTACTTTTATCAAGTAGATAATGGTCGTAGCATCCTTTTTTACCTTTTTCTACGAGGAATTAATTTCTAAAATACTAAGTATCAACATACATAATCATAAATATATCTCTTTATGTTGTAACACTAGAATTTTTTATGTAGTCCAATATTGTGCGTTATTCCATTTTGACCCTTCAGTTGTGGGTTTAAGCCCCACAACTTTGCTGGATGCAACAGTTTGTCTCCTAAATTACATTTCATCCTTTTTCAAAAAACATATCAATAAAAACATTTTGAAATTAAAGGAACCCACAATTACATTAACATAAAAAATAATATAAACCCTAAAGGTTACCAATATCTTTAGTCATATGACCTTAAAAAGGAATTCCTCCTCAATACGAAAGGGTTTTATTTCCATAAATTCCTCTCAAAATATCCTTAATCTTGATAAAATCCAAACACAAAAATCTCAAAAGGGGTTTCTAAGACTTCAAACATATGATCAACCTTAAAATCATAAAAACATGATGAAGTCCAAAATTCGTAAGTTAATATTACATGTAGATATATATATGCTTCCAAAAATAATAACATCCTTAGATATTTTATGATTATTATAACCAAAATACCACTGGAAAAATAATTTCTATAACATAATTGTTAAATCCAAATACATAAATACATAAATACTTCCACTTCAATGATTGGTATGTAATAAGTATTTACTTGATATAGATGTTAATTCTTGGGTCAAGGATTTGAGTTGGATAATACCCATGTCCCCTACACATAATAAATTCAACTCCTCAACAATTTTTCACTCTATGACATTTTTTCCACTTATATTTCATCTTCCCCTCCATTTGAGATATTCATCTAGGCTCTACTTCCCACCTTATAAACATGTAGTAATCCAAATATTATTTCCTCTAGGTTCATTACCACATGAAATTTTGTAAAATTACATCTTTACCTTATTCCATTTTTTAGGAATCTCACTGATGCTCACATTGTTAATCATATATCATGATAGGTAATTAGGAATTATCATAATATCGTTATCTTCAGTTATCATACAATTTGGTCAAACATAATCACTGAATTTTCCATCATATTCAATATTAAGTCAATTCCTACTGGTTCCGACCATTAAGTGAAACCAAAAATCATAGTGTGAGAACAACTAATCATAGTGTAAAACCAAATAATTCAGAAAAATAACATATTGGATGCCTAAATCATGACACGTTATTTTTAATCTATAACATCTTATTTTTTATCCAAGATCATTAATAGTCATCATCTATTTAAATCCTTAATTATGGTTTGTAAAGTGTTTTTTAATTTTCAAATCATATCCCTCAAGAGGTTCAAACTAGTTGTGTAGCAAGTCCCATTTTCATACACCAGGTGAAAATCAATTTTAGATCAATGCAACATTTTTAGAGTTATTACCCCTAAGTACCTCTATACGAGAGCCACATGTACTTGTACTATCCAAATAGGGATGTAATTTCATGGAAACCACTTAATCTATCCTTTACAAAAATTCCAAGATGTCTTCTTATACATTAACTCGTCCTTATACTTATCCATTAACCTATCCCTTGACATATCCTTAAAATATCCATAGGTATCTCACTAAAGTTTTCTCATCTTAGTTTCTAATGGTGAATTAAATCTTTCCACTAACACCTATTATAAAGACCTAATATTTTCATTCAAATATATTAAATTTTCTTTAAAAATGTTCAATATATTACAAAAACACAGACATGAATACCGTGATAGTTTAGTGTATTTGGAGACTAGATATACAATATTCAAATTTGGTGAAAAATCTTTAATATCTCCCATAAATATCCTTCCCTTTAGTATCCTTCAAAAACATACCTTACTTAAAAACTTTCTTCATAACTTGGGGAAATGAAACATAAGAAATGGTGAACTGAAATACTGTGTAAGGGTAATAAAGAGAGATACATAAGCATAACATCAACATATTGGTATACAAATATGATTATAAAATTTGAAAACTATAAACATTATATAAAAGATCATAATATTGTGTCATGGAATAAATACTAGAAGTTTATAATACATTAATCATAATGCAATCAAAGAAAATGTGTCATGAGAGCATAAAATTGGAATAAGACATTGGTATGTAGCATACACATCAGATTATAACATTTTGAACATGTATAAATAGATAGAGGTTCAATCATTATGTTAAGGATTTGAAATCAATCCCCTACATAAACTTATCGACATGAAACCACATCCATGAATAACATTATGGACATAGAAGATAGGTCTACACATAACCCTATGAACATGTAACAAAGTTCATGAAATAAATTGTGAACATGTAATTAGGTTCACACATAACAATGTGAACATGTTACAAGGTTTACACATAACATAATTACTTATTATTTATCTATACTTACCCAATTAATTGTATGGAGATGTAAGTCCCAAAAATCACATAATAAAAATCACACGTACGTGTGCCACAAGATCATAAAGAATTAATCATATCATAACCCATGAAATAAATGGGTTTGAAAATAGTTTCATCATATCATAACCTAGATAAAATTTAAATTTTTAATAATCATTTCCTCATTTCATCATAGCATAACCCATGAAAAAGAATTGGGTTTCATAAGAATTTTATTAAGGTATAAGTCATGGAAGAGAAATTGGTTTCATAAAAATATTATCATGATAAACTATTCTGTGAAAGAATATTAATGGTATCCATGTATATTATCCCTAGAAAAGAATAATTAATATCAAAGGATGTCATCTTAGATGGAGAATGATTCTATAAGATCACTTGGAACATTTTTTTGAAATATAAATATTATTTTAAAATCACTTTTTCAAACAAAAAAATTAATATAATTTTTTTAAAATCATTTTATTTGAAATTAGACTTGAAAAATTATAAATTAATATTCAAAGTAAATAATGGTCATGATTTTATAAGTTTCTGTTCATGTCGTACATGTTAAAACAAAGTTTACTTTCACATTTTTGGTAAAAGTGAATTGGGAATTATTTGTAAAATGATATGAAGATTACTTTAATTGTTTTAAAAAAAATAAAATATGGGTAAGAATGAATTTAATAAATAATTTTAATAATATTAAAAACATGTTTAGAAAATTTATATAAAACATTGTTTTAGAAGAAATAGGGTTTTCCATAGAAGAGATAAATAATAGAAATTTTTATTAAAATTATTTTCTCAGTTATTTTAAGTATCAATGAGTAGAAAATGGTACTATGACATTCAAATATAATTAATATCTATAGGAGAATAAAATTTATTATTTTATTGATAAATTTATCATAATATTTCATCATTAGAAACATAATTATAAACAACCCCGATAAAAAATGAGATTGTAACATAAAATCTTTACCGCTTTGGTAACATTGAATTGTAAGCCCCATGAAGGAATAAAATAACATGAAAATTAAAATATCCTAAGAATAAATAAATTCATGATATTACTTATAAATTTATTTATTTATAAACCTCATAAAATATGATAGGTTCATAACATAACCTATGTCTCAAAAAAATAAAATTGACACAAAAATCCCTTACCACATTGGTAACTTTTGAACCATAAACCCCAAAAGAGATATATATCATAAATGGAAATGTCAATCCACCTAAATTTAAGGATAAGAATCATAAAATACATTTAATGTCAGTATATATTCCACATAAAGTAAAAAAGTGGTGAATTCATATATGTCTCCTAGAAATAAAAGAGAGGCTAGAAATCCATTAACTTAAGTCTCAACTTCCTTCATAAACATTAAAACCCCCTGTATGATAAATATAAGTTTATTATAAATATATTATAGAACCATAATTATATATATTATACCATATATTATTTACTTAGGAAATTTTATTAGTATCTTACTACCAATTCCTTTTTAAAATCATGTTTCGGGTAATAATCGCTTTGTTTTTCTTATATGTTTTGATATGTTATTTTAAGTCCCCTTATTTTGATCATGATACCATAATATCAATAATAATAATCATGAAATAATTATAATTTTTATACATCAATTATAATTATAATACCCATCATGAAATATGTTTTTTAAAAGTGATGCACATTACGATCAGGGAGACGGTAGGTCATACGTATGCATGTGTAACATTTCTATTTTTCAAAGATCGTTATTGAAAGGAGTTATGCAATATTTTATCTTTAAATATTGATCATAATATAATAAATAAAATATTAATTCTTCAAATATACTTATACATATCATCCATGTGGTGTGATGATGAACAAAGAGAGTCACATCACTTCATGAAGGTGGTAGTCTACACATACATAAACGACATTATCATCTTTCAGGGAGTAAAAAGGTAAGAAATAAAATTATATATTATATTTTCATAATTATAAATATGTAATTAATATAATTATTATTTAATTTATAAACTATATATTAATTATTTTATCATTATAATATTCCATGTAAATCATTAGTGAAAAATGAATTACATGACTTTGCGAGGTGGTAGTATGGATTACACATGAGCGACCTTATCATATCTCCTTCAAAATGAAAAGTAAATAAGTTATGTATGATATAATGTATCTAGAGGTATATTATATATATATATATCATATCTACACTTTATATCCATAATAATACCTAACCATGAGATGTGGTAAAGGAAAATTGGATGACATTAGTTTGTGTGGTGGTAGTCCATCGTACACACAAATGATGATTTCATAACCCTTTCGATGAAATTGGATATGGTTATAGTTAATGAAATTTTCATAAAAAATATAATTATATTTACGACAATAATGTTATCATATCATCATGTTTTAATAATAATTTAAGGGGGTGTAGGAATAAATAAAATAAAAATGTTCATTGAACAATGTTACCGCTTCTTCGGGTATCCAACTTAGGTTTTCACCAAAAGACTTCCTAGGTTAAATTTATGACAACAATAATAATTATAGGATTATAGGAGGAAATATTTTAAGGTATTTGGGAATTTATTTTTTGATCCAAAAGGGTTTGATGGTGTTAATAAGATAGGAGAGTTGGTGTCCTTTTATAAGTGAGGTTAGTAACACACTTGTAATTTTTTGAAAAGAAAATTGTGTACCCACTTTTTTCTCAAGAAAAAAGGATCCAAAATGAAATATTATATATAATTATAAATTTAGGGTTAAAATATGTCTGTAAAATAAATTTTATACAAGTTTTTAAGTCACATTAACCCTTATCTTTTTTAGTTTAACCAGTGATAAACCCATTTTTACCTTACCCAATGTAATTAATTAATTTTTTTTGTTTTCACAATTTATTTTGGTAAAATTTTTTTGAACATATTTGATAATATAATTTAGTATTATTCCAAATATGAGATCCATTTTTTTGAATTCCATTCATATAATTCTAAAAGTTTAGTTTAAAATTAATCCCATAGACATGATGATAAAGTGTGTTTTTAATGAGAAAATGTTTAAAATTTTAAAAAGTTTTCATATCAAAATTCAATAAGAAACTGATTCCCATGAACAAAATTTAATATATATATATATATACATATAAATGAACTAATTTTAATTTTAAATCAATTAAAAATATAATTTAAATTTATAAATAATTTAAATGAAAATGCAGTTTTTAATTAAAATTTAGTAATTTTCACTATCTATAAAAAAATAACCATTTTGGAAAATTCGTAAAAATTAAACCTAATATAATTTTGAATTTATTATTTAAAAAATGAAATTAATATTTTAAAATAAATTTTCTAAAATAATAAATAATTATTTTTAAAAGTAAGTGTAAAAATGTGAAAAGTCGCTACTTTAGAAAATACAATTATTTAGCATAAAATTGAATTTATTCTTATCAATTTTCTAGAAAACACATAATATTAATGTTAAATAATTTTTTTTAACATATAATACATATATTTCATTAAAATAATAATCCAAAATTGGTTTGTTTAATTTATTTAGGTGAAACACATTTGTTTGCATAAAAAATGTTTTTTTAAAAAATTCCTTTATTTTCAAATACTTTTTATTTTAAGTTAGAATTAATTGGTAACTAAATAATTCATTTTATATACATGGGTAACCCATTTATTTTCATAATTTAGTTAAACCTATTCATACCCGCCATTCTAGTAGCTAGGATATAACCATCATTTTAAATAATAATATTTTAATAGTATGTTTCATTTCATTTAAAATCAATGTTGCATGTAAACTAATCTAAACTCGGTGTTGAGTGTAATAAAAATATCAAAAGAATTAATTTTTTTTTGGGAAAATACATTTCAAAAAATCATAGTGATTTATATTCTACCCCCCATAAAATGATTTTTCGTTTCAAATTCATTACTTTGGTACTGACAAATATGTATAATTTTACATCATTACATCCTTAGGTTCCTATATAGCATCATCAAGATGGTGGGTTCACCACAAAACATCGAGTAGTTGAGTGGTCTTGTTTCATAGAACTTTATCTATTTGATCTAGAAACTCAACTAATTTTTTCATATAAGAAATATAATGCCTCTTTGGTATAACCTCAGAGTTCAGTACATGTGATGGGTTAGGTATATACTTCATTAAAAGAGTTTCATGGAATGAATTGTGAACCTGAGAGAGTTTTGGTGGAGGCTTCAAGTGATAAGATATAGTCCCAATACAATAACGAATTTCAAAGATACTGATATACCTTGTGTTTAGTTTTCCTTTATCTATTCCATGGATAAATTCATATAAATACCTTCCCACCAACTTCAAATTATACTTTATGTCAATTAATATCTACATAACGTTTTTTGAACTTTTCCCGTACACGTTGTTGTGGGATATAACATTCTCTTCAATTTCATTAGCTAAACTAGGTCCCAATATCATTCTTTATACAACTACATTACATTAAATTGGAGCTCTATACTTCTTTTTATACAAGTATTCTCTAGGATCCATATGAATTTTGAAGTGAAAGCTATTGTTTTAATAATACTCAACTTGAGGAATCTGTTGATCCCAACCACCTTTGAAATCAATAGAACAAGATATTAGTATATCCTCCAAGATATGAATTATTTTCTCAGAATAAACATCTATCTAAAGATAATAAACAGTGTTTAAAAACAATTATTCATTGAGATATTACTAAATACTTCTCCAAAATAGTGAAGTAAAATTTAGATCTCGATCAGATATAATAGATTTTTACTCCATAAAATCCTTTACACACCATTAATGTATATATTGTAAATCTTATTAAAATATAATTATTATCTAATATAGATAAAGTGTATAGAAATCATAATTAAATTGACTAAAATCCATGTATAATCTTTCCATTTAGATGTTTTGGGGGAGTCTAAGATAAAATACTATAGTTATGTCTTTCCATTTATTTTCAGGTGTGGATAATGGTCATAACATCCTTTCAGACCATTTTCCCTCAGCCTTGAATTTATAAAATACTAATCATTGTGTTACATTCTCAGAAATATCTCATTTTATGTTTTCCTTACAGAAATAAACGTTCATGTAGGCTAGTCGTAGGAACTATACCATTGTCTCTCTTCAGTTGTGGGTTCCAGCCCTACGGTATTTCCGGATGCAACAAGATGTTTCCTATCTTATAGGTCATAACTTTTCCAAAACTATATTAATAAAAATGTTTCAAAACTACAATAATCCATAATTAACTTAACATCAAAGATAAGATAAACCCTAAAAGTTACCAATACCTTTAATCATTTTTCTATAAAAGTAATTACTTATCAAAATGAAATGATTGTATTTCCATAAATGTTTCTCAAAATATCTTTAATCTTAATAAACTCCCAATACACAAAATATCAAAAGGAATTTCTCAAATTTTGAACATATGATCAACCTTAAACTCATAAACCCATGATTGAATCCATAACTCCATAGTTAATGTTACATGGAGATATATATGATTCCAAAAATGTGAAAATCATTAGATGTCTCATGATTATTATAACAAAAACACCATTGGTAAAATACATCTAAAAAAATTATTGAATCCAAGTTAATAAATTCTAAAATCCTCCCACTTTAATGATTAGCATAGAATATGTTCTTACACAGTCTAGTATTTAATTCCTGGGTCATGGAATTGACTGGGATAATTCCCATGTTCCCAACACATAATACATTGTAATAATTGACAATTTTTCACTCTATGAACTTTTTCCACATATATAGCATCTTACCATTCATTTGAGATATTCCTATAGGTTATTTTTCACTGATTCTTTACATATAAGAATCCATATATTCTTTCCTCTGTGTTCATTAACACATGAAATTTCTTAAAACTCAATCTTCCTCTTATTTGATGTGTTATTAATGTCACTAATGTTCATGTTTTTAATCATATATCATGATTGCTAATTAGGAATAACAAAAATATATTTCTATCCAGTCATTATCCAAATTGGTTTCTCATATTCACAGAATTTTCTATCAGATTCAAGGTTAACATGTTCCTTCTGGTTCGATCCATTGACTAAAACCAGAAAGTATAGTGTGAGAAAAACTATTCATAGTGGAAAAACATATAATCATGAAAAATAACTTATAGGATGTCTAAATCATGAAACCTTATTTTTAATCTTTGAAACTGTAGGTTTATCCCAATTCATGCATAGTCATCTTCTATTTAAATCATTCATGATGGTTTATAACAAGTTTATTAATTTTCTAAGCATATCCTTTCAGTACCAGGGCATGTAGCAGCAGCCCGTGAGCTAGGGATATAAAACTACTCGTCATGAGAGAAAAAAAACTTGTTCATATCTAACAATATAAGACTCAACCTAGTCTAAAGTCTTCATGTGGTGAAATCGATGCATAGAAATTGGAAAAAATGAGTACCTCATTCTGATTACATGCATACACATATCTCAAAAGTCACTAAAAAAAACAAGAAGGAGTTAATGCTGAAAAAATCTTGATCATCCACACATGCTTCTTGAATATATGCGTGTGCCATTCATCAGATTCTGAGTGCTTGTACAGAGCTCTGATGATCTCTTCAACACTGTGATGATCACTACGATCACCAACCATCAATTTGTGACAGAAAACATGGATCATTCACTCATATTGATCAAATATATCTCTAGGATTTAGAAGGAGAGATAAGATATAAATTATAGGCTCATGAATAGTAAATTAGAATGAGCTTCTATCCATTTATATAGTGAAAGTTCAACATACCCGATTAGGGTTCCCCAAATCCCATGCATTAAACGTCCACTAAATAAGTCATATAGGTAATTAATTATGATAAAATAACAACACATTAAAAATTATTTATATTTTATAACATATTTCTTTATATTAAATATATTACATGATAAATATGAGTCAATAACTTGGCTCAAAACTCATGATAATATTAAACAAACTTGGAATAATAATATTCATTTGTATAATATTAATACTTCTATTTACTTAAACAATTGTGAATAATTTTAATAAATAAATACAAACCAACTATTCTTTTATTTAATAACTATTAATTTATTTATTTATTAGGGATTAATAAAACCTGTATACCACTTGGACCCCATGGTGGGTCTCACCATGTGCTATATTCCTATTCCCTAGAATTGGGTAGAATCTCAAATGTGGTATTTTGTGTGACCCTCATGGTACATACATTGATAGTAGTGAATAATATTCATATACCAAGAGTTGAGTCTAGAAACCCATTATAGTCCTTAAAGATATAAGGAATAGACATAACAAGTATAACCAACCTACCAACTTGAACTGTGAAATATAATCTCTCTATATTTTGATATCATATAAAATAGGAAACACACAAGTGTCATCATACTTTATTTCGTTATTATTTATTTATCTAACTTCGAGGATTTACCTTTTTCTATCATGGACATGGATTTATAAAGGTACTTCCATCCTTATCAACTAGGCCCAAGATATTACTTCCTCAAATTAGAAGCGAAAAATTATTTCTTCACCATTCAACCAATGACCTACCACCAATGAAACACCTTACAAAAGATACCTCACCATGATTTCATTATCATGTTTTTTCCTTTAATCAATATACAGAATCAAATGACACACATTGATAATGATCTCAAGTCAGAAGACCAATACCCATGTCCGTAGATTGTAACATCTAATGACACCCAAAACATGTGGTGTTCTTATTGGTGGGTCTGTCTTGTGATCTCAACAACTAGAGATAACCAATTATGAACTTCCTGAAAATTAGTCTAAATTATTTTGATCCCTCTTCACCAGATATTCATAAATCTAATGTGTCCATTCGGTATGATGTATCTAGACCACAAGATATATATTTATGATTAATGTCATGGTATATTGAGGTTCTAATTTTACCCTAAGGTATTCTACAACCTTTTTGATATGTAAATTAATCAATGGAAAAAACCATTTAATAGTGGATACAAAAATTAATAAACTAAAATTTTAAGTCTACATCATGAATATATAATTGTATATAAGAGATGGTAATTAAAAAGTACTATTTTTTTGGGTCTGGGGAACCCATTATTTAAACACTCCAGCATTCACTAAAGACAACATGATAAAAAATATTGTTGTCTCTTACATGATAAAATTACTGACTTTTCTAAATCATTACTTTAGTTTTTAGGCCTTCCACGTATCTATTCCATGGGTATTCTTCTATGCGTGACCTTGCCTCCTTGTGTAAATATTCTCAAGAGATGTAATCCCCAGATGTATACCTTTTATACAATATCAAAATTTGATATCTTGGCTAGTAAGAATATCATAATTTAAATTATGATAATACTTTACTTACTAGTTGTGACTCCAAGAACATTAAACCATAGTTTTGTTTAATATACTGCTTCTTAGCTGCCTCTGAAGTTTCAACATGCTCTGTATTTTTATATATGGATACCATTGGATTGAATGAAAATTTTTAGCTCATTACCTTATCATGAATTCAATATTAGATCAGTTTTATATCATAGGAAAACAATTTTGTGTCCCCTTAAAACTAGTATCCCTTACTCTCCACATACTTGATACATATATTTTGTAGTTTCTCAAGTACAATCTAACAGTTTCGACTGGTTCCCTTATAGTTCTCTAAGATATTGATGATATTTTACTCCCATGAAGTTTATGTTGTCATCATCATTTCATGTATATATCATGGAAAATGTGTTTGATCCATTATAGAATCATGTGGAATTGAAATCATTGTTGTTGGGAAAAAATCCCTCTAGATTTCATCTTGGTGTTTTTTGGGAGATTATGTTTGTTGAAAAAGCTAGAAAAACCTGTTTTAGTATAGATAGTGTCGCCGAAGAAAATTTTCAAGGTGGAATAGTTTCCCAATGTTTTCCAAATTTTTGGGCCTTAAAATTAAGAGTTTTTTATAGAAAAAAAGGTTTTCCGCAAATGAGTTCACAGAACATGGTTTGAAGACTACAAAGCATGAAGCTCAAGAAACAAATAGAAGCCCATCTATGCTATGTGGACCACAAAAGAGATACATGGAATGGACAAGGAAAATCAGAAAAGGAAGAGTTTCTACAAATTAGCATTATGTATAGTTCATATAACTATATGTGAACCCTGAAGAATGTGTGTCATTTTTTGGTCGAAGGTGGTGTTTTAGGAGCACCCCGAACAAATAAAAGTGCTTTGTGGTCCACATAGAAAGTTCAAAGTGAGGGATGTACCACAATAAAGGTTTGTGTATTTGTGATTTTCATGTTTTTAGGGATTCATTTTCCTCTATAAAGGACCCTAATCACATAATTAGTAAGATATAAGTTCATTAGAGATGTGATAATTGGAATAATTTGTGTATGTCTGAAGTGGTTCGTGAGGAAGGATTCCATAATGGAGAAGAGTTTCATGAGGATGAAATTCCCAAATAGCGACAATTCATGAATGGGTTCTTTAGGGTTTAGTAACTCACAAACAAAAATGGGTTCATGGGGAATATGTAGTTTTTAAGTAAATAGTCGATTATGAGGCATCAATCATCTGTAAAGAAAGGAAACTTGCCATGAAAAGGGGGTTTGAGAAGAATTCACGCCACATAGTACAAGGTATCTCATGGAGGATGCAAGATAGTTCACAAAGGGTGAATAAAAATTCATGAAAGGAATAATAAAATTCATAAAATCAATTTCTACAAACTAACAATATGTATAAAAGTGGATTTCATCTACTGGGTGAAAACAAGACTTCATGGCACACTCATAAATGTTTGAAACAATTATAAGGTGATTCATAAAAATAGGAGATTCATCTGGAGGAGCAGTGAGCACACTTTAGTTGAGAGAGGAGTGAGATTTCAAATTATGATTTGTTGTAAACCAGGAAGAACATTGATTTTCTCTGAACATTATAAAGGTAGTGAGCCTAGGCATAAAATCGATCTTGGCCGAACCTTTTTTTGGAAGTGATCCTTAGTGAATTCCACACATCAGTACATTTTCATTGTATTTTCCTTATACTTTTCTCATTGAGGGTGAACCATGTAAAATCACTGTGTCTTATGCATGATTTCAGTTCTATTCATATTTTTCTATGAGAAAGGGAGAGAAGAGTGTTTTGTTTAATGATAAAAAAATATCTTAAGGGGAAGTTATCTTAATCTATCATATGTTAATTCACCCCCTCTTAGGATATTTTTCATAGTTGGTGTAACAATTAGTATTAGAGAAAAGGGTTAATTTCAGTTTTTCCCTCCAAGGGGTTTCAATAGAGGTTGTCAATCACAAAGGTATTTCTATATTTAAAAGAAACAAACTTTAATTATGGAATAATTGGATACATAAATACTTCATATTTGTATGAAGGTATGTATTTACAGTAGTAATGTTTGGTATTTCATCCAATGTGGATTGTTGTGCTTTATCTGAAGCTGATTGAAGGTAACTGGATGCAGACACCAAAGGAATCAATGGTTTTGGGGGAGCCACATGCAATGAAATATATATGAAGGTGATTTCATGTAAGTTATCTCATTATATGTGGTAAAAATTTCTAAATATTTTTTAGGCCAAATCAAAAGTCATAGAAGAAAATTTACTGGTTATATTGAACAAGTATGCAGTTCTCATAATTCTCCCTAATGATTTTGTTGGTGAATTCTTTGATTTATTTAATGTTTTTGTGGAATAAATTTTTGGTCCTAGAGAAAATATCAAATATGTGAATATTGTTAAGTTCATATTGAGAATACTTCAATCTTTTTGTATGAATATTTCTGTATTAGAAGATAATGATCCAAAGGAGCTGATGTTAGATAGCTTACACATTACTCTAGTTCCATACAAGATGAGAATTGATGATAATTAGTTTATAAAAAAATATAATTCTAAAGAGGTGACATTAAAGTCCATGAATAATCTCAAAATTTAAGATGTATGAGAAAAATAAGTGACAAATGAGGGGATGTCATTATTTTCCTCAAATCTACAAAGAGGAAAAGAAAATTTCAGAGGGGAACTCCCAACTGCATGATTTTGATGTAGAAATGTTGGAAATATTGCATTAAGGTTCCCTAATAAGCTTCAAGAAGAAGATGAGGATGATGATGATATTCCCATAAAGAAGTATTTAGTGTAAGTGAAAGGTAAGAACTAGTTTAAAATAGATTTATTTAAAAAGAAGAATCTTATTTCATAAGAATATGATAGTTCATAAGAAACTAAGGTTGAAGAGATGGACAACAACAAATATCATAGAGAAAATGTTATATAGGATGTTTTCGGTAGATCCTAGAAAAGAGAAGAAAGAGATAATAAATAAGACCATGTTTAAGGAAGAGTTGATATGTATGATAAATTAGAAGTCGCTCTTGAGGAGATAGATGTTTGGAGAGCCAAAATAAAGAAATCCAACAGACTGGTTCTAGATTGAAAAATTTATATGCAATATTAGGAAGAAGATAAGTCGAAGTTGTAAGATGAAACTGAAAAGCTTAAGTCTTTGATTCCATAAAACTCAAAAATAGTTGGTGAGTAGAAGCTCAAAGTTGAGGAAAATAAAAATGAGATTGATGGTTTGAATAAAATTATGGAATATAAAATCAAACACATTAAATAACTTGAATAGGAAGTCATCAGTCGAAAACAAAAATTTAGGGGTCAATAAAAACTCATAACTCTTGATATGAAATTGGGAAATAAGATCATTCAGGTGATATAAAAGACAAAAGTGATGCATAAAGGTCCAGAAGTAAAGAATCAACTTTCAAATTAAAATTATAAGACTGGTATGGGGATTGATTGAAAGATGTAAATAGTAATAGTTGAAGTTATTCAAAAAGTACTTGATCTAAGATTTAAGATTGATTTGGGTATGAATTAGAAAAAAACTTTTAGAGAGCCTAAGGGAAAACTAGTAGTGCAGTAGTGAAAAATATGAATGCCCCTAATATTAGAAATTATTGTTGTGGAAAGATGGGGCCCTAAGAAAATGTATGTTCCATTAAAAAGAGGTATCGAAGGGAACATGACCAATTGAGGAAACCATACATAGATAAATATTCCAGGACATCATTTAACGGTCACAATTTTAGGTACTAAGGATTCAAACACATGTAAATATATTTCTCATAATAAATGAAAATAAATATGTCGAAAAAGATTAAGTGTGGTTATATATAGTAGCTAAATGTATTATCAAATGAGATAAAAATGATAAATTGATTTGTATCTAGGAAAGATTAATCTAGTCCAGCATACTTTGAGTAAAATCATGATTTGCAATCCATACAAGATATGAATTCAAAATCATGGATAAAAAAGAGAAGATCTGAAAAAGAGGTGGTTGTAGATATTTCCCTTAAAGAAACATATCATTCTATTTTATGGTTCCTTGATTGTAGATTCACATCCCATATGATAGTTAATATGTATATTTTTAGAAAAATAAAATATGATAAGGAAGGTGTTGTTAAATTTGGAAATGATGAAGGCCTAAAGATGATTGGATTGGGAAATACAAATTTACGGGAAAGTAAATGAGACATTCTGATGTCTTAGTTGTCGAAGGTCTCAGTCCTAACTTTCTTAGTGTAATTCAACTATGTGACTCGAGGCATGCTATAAAATTTACTAAAAATATGTGTAACATCAAATTAAGACATGGTGAAATTTTTCTATAAGGAAAAAGGATGAAGGTGGATCTGTACATTATAAGTGGAGAAGAAGATATGTTCTTTTTATAAAGAGAGGATGAAAATAGGTTGTGACATAAACGACGTAGGCACCTATGTCAAATATCCTTGGAAGATCTAGGAAAATTTTATATAGATCAAAATCTCCATACTCTATCACATGTGCGATGCTTTTTAACAAGGGTAGATTATCCAAAAGGCATACAAGGAAAAGAGAAAAAGTTAACCAAAGTGCTTGAATTGGTGCATGAAGATGTATGTGGACCGATATCACCAAGATCCATTGACATTAATAGGTATTTCATTCTTTTAATTCATGGTTTTATTTGAATGGAATGTTTATTTTTCATTTCCAAACTGTCCAATGTGTTCAGTTTCATAAAACAGTATTGGGGGGAATCTAAATGGATGATTGGAAATAAGATTATGAAGTTTCATAATGATAATGGTATGGAATTCAAAAAAATTCTAGTAGATTATTATCTTGTGAAACATGGGATAAGTCATCATGTTTCAGTAGTAAGAGCTCCTAAAAAAATGGATTAGTTGAGAGGAGAAATCATATCATCAACAATATGGCCAGATCAATGGTTATTGAAAATGACTTGATGAAGAAATTATAGAAAAATGTAGTCTTGACATAGATCTACATATAAAATAGGGATATCTTGTGTATGAAGGAAGAAAATACTCTACACGAGATGTGGTATGGAAATAATCCAACATTAAGATACTCTTGAATCTGGGTAAATAAGTGTTTTATTTTTAAAAAAGAGAATCATAGTAAATTTGAGTCATGTGGAGAAGAGGGGATATTTCATGGATATTAAGGAAAAATAAAATCATATTAATATTTCAATAAGATTTTTGGGAAGGTAGTTGAAATAAACGATGTCACTATTGTATATAATGAATAGAATCTAAAACAACATAATGAAAAATTCCCTAATGAAACTAATGAGGAGGTAAGCACCTCAGTGGGAGTTGATGTGGAAAATTATAATTTAGAAGAAGATACTGATGATGAGATATAGTAAGTAAAATCTATATATACATGAGAAAAATGAGTTGGGAAGAAATATATAGACACAACATCAGTGGTGATCAGGAAGCAGTAGTTCAAACATGAAGAATGAATTCATTAATGTAGGAATCCTTCCAATATTTGGTAGATCCTAAATGTTTTGGTGAAGAAGATGGAGATGAGAATTGGGTTTAGGCTATGTATGAATATCTTGACCAAATTGAGAAGAACTAGACATGGGAGATTATTTTGAGACCAACAGTTAAGAATATCATTGAGACAAAATGGGTATTTCAACAGAATATGAATGAATATGGAATTATAATTAAAAACGAAGCACGATTTGGGTGAAAAGGGTACTCCCAGATAGAGGGTATTGATGTTGATGAAACATTTTCACCTATATCACAGATAGATACAATAATATTATTCTTGGTCATAGTAGTTCAAAGATGGTTCAAAATTTTCCAAATGGATGTCAAGTCATCTTTTCTGAATGGGGTTATGGATGACAAAGTTTATATTTAGTAGACAGACTATTTTCACATTCATGAAAATGAGAACCTAGTATTTTGGATAAATAAGGATCTATATGGGTTGAAGCAAGAACTACAAGCATGGTATTCAAGACTAGATCAATTTTTGAAGAATATTAGTTTTTATTGTGGTGAAGTTGATTACAATATCTATGTTAACAATGAATGTATTCCAAGGATGATGGTGCTGGTGTATGTAGATGACATAATATTTGGTGGATCATTTTAAGAATAGTGAACTAATGTTTTTTCCTTGGTTTACAGGTGACACTAAGAAGGACTAGACATTAATTTCTCAATCCAACTATGACAAGGAGGTTCTGAGATTATTTGAAAAGGATAATTCCAATGAGATGATGAATCCAATTTCTATGTGGATGAAACTCTCAGTAGATGATGAAGGAAAAGTGGTTAATTTCACAGAATACAGAAATATCATTAGAAGCATGTTGTATTTAACAACAACATGACTAGATATTGTTTTTGTGACATGTGAAGGAGAACAATATCAATGAAATCAAAGTAAATACCCTTTATTTTAGTGAGAATAATACTTCTGTATATCAATGAAATGGTGGATTTTAGTTTTCAATATAATGAAAAATCTCATCAAGATTTATTTGGGTATACAGATGAAAATTGGGCTAGATCATAATATGATAAAAATTCAGTGTTAGGTGGTTCATCATATCTTGGAAGATTATGTATTTCTTATCTAAGAACAATGATGGATTTCATTTAATTGAGAACTATATAATTTTAAAATATTTTTTCTACCTAAGTGTGCATATAATTATTATGGATGAAGAAACAGATTAATGATATGAGAGTTAAAGTGAATATTTTCATCGTAATCCATTGTGATAATTCAGGTTCTATAATCCTTAGATAAAATCTAGTCCATCACTCAAGGAAAATGATAATTGAAATCAAGTATTATTTTATCAAGGTGAAGGTTGAGGATGGGAATGTGAAGTTGGAGTATGTTCCTATAGAACTACAAGTTTCATAAAATCTGACAAAGGACTTACCCAAATAAGTATTTTAATGGAATATACTGGCTATGAGAGTTCATTTGACTCCCCACACTTGAAAAAGTGTGAATGGAGGATCCCCTCTCCTAGAGGCATGATGTATTTTCCCTAAATTTGTTGATTTTTTTTCTTTACACTCTTTTAGACAACAATAAAGTGACCTTTGGGTTCATTGAAAAAGGGTGAGAAATTGTGTCTATGAAAGGTGTAGAAAAAGACTTAATCAAGATAGGTGAGAAGATGATTGTGGGAGCAGTAAAGTAGGAGGAGTTTTAAATATGATGATGCTAAAGATGATCAATCAAAGGTTATATATCATGGTAGGTGAGGTTTGTGATGAAATAAGTTGAGTGGTTTTTGAATTAAGTGATTTATTGTTGAACTATTCTTATTATTTTTATTTCTAATGCTGAGCATGGGTCATGTGGGATTCAAATGTCTATTGAGTATATCTCTGATCAATATCAACATCATAAAAAGAGTGTTGTTGTATAAGATAGGAGAAGCATGAATTTGGTATCAAAATGCATAGTGTTTTCAACCAACCCAAAAGAGGATATTTTTGGTCAAAAACCTCTCAAGGTGTCATCGCGGTGATTTTTGGTTGATCATGTTTGTGGAGAAACCTAGATGACTACGTTTTAGTATGGTTAGTGTTTCCAAAGTAGATGTTTAAGGTGGAACATTTTCCAAGTATTTTCCAAATTTTTGAGCTTTAAAATTGGGAGTTTGTTTTATATAAAATAACTTTTTTCTACAAATGAGTTCTCGGAATGAAGTTCATGGACCACGAAGTGTAGAGTTCATGGAACACATAGTATCACAACTATTCTATACCGACTGTAAATGAGGTATGTGGAACGATGAAGTAAAATCAGAAAAGGAAGAGTTTTTTCGTAGAATATCTATATGGAATTCATAGTATTCTATGAGAATCAAGAAGGAGGTGTGAAATTTTGTGGTTAGAGGCGTTGTTTTAGGAGCGCCATGAACAAATTGAAGCACTATTCATACAACAAAGAATGTTTGCGATGAAGGCTATGCTACAAAATAGTTTTGGGTATTTATGATTAGTGGGTTTTTCGAGATTTATTTTAATATATAAAGGACCCTCATCACATCATTAGTAAGAGGGGATTTCTTTGGTGATATCATCGCTGAAATATTTCAGGTAAGTCTGATTTAGTTTTCAAAAGAGGATTCTATGATGCAGAAGAGTTTCACGAGGAAGAAATTCTATGAAGGAGATAGTTTTTGAAGACAGTTCAAGAAAGGGTTATGTGGGGTTTAGTAGCTCACATGGAAAAAGGGGGTTGTGGAGAAGAGGTATTTTGTGAAGAATTAGTTTTTTGAAAGGAATTAGTCGTATATAAAGCAGAGGCGACCCATGAATAATAGGAGGTCTACGATGCACTCACGCCAAGAGGTTCAAGGTAGTTCATGGATGATTCAATATAGTTCATAGAGGGTATAAAGAAGTTTTTGAAATGACTAAAACATTTATCAAAAGCATTTTGTTCCAACTAATTTTATTCAGAAAAGTGGATTTCATGTAATAGGTGAAAACATGACTTCATGGCACCCTCATATATATGTGAAAAAAATATGAGGTGATTCAGAACAACAAGATATTATTCTGGAGGAGTGGTGAGAAAACTTCAGTTGAGAGAGTATTGAGATTTCAAATTTTTATTCATTACAAACCAGGAGGGATAGTGAGTTTGCTTCTGACATTATAAAGGCAATGAGCCGGAGCATAGAAGTTATCTATCCCAACCCTTTTTTGATATTGATTCGTAATGAATTTAGTACATTGGCACATTTCCATTGCATAATCATTGTATGTATCCTAGTGAGAGTGAACCAAGGAAGATCACTATGTCTCATGGATGATTTCATTTTTATTCATATATTTCTATGGGAAATGGAAAGAAGAGTGTTTTTTAATGACGACACAAGATCTTATGGGGCAATTTTTTTAGTCTATCATACAATGATTCACCACCCTCTCAGGGTATTTAACCTAGTTGGGATAACAACCATTGAAATATATTCCTATTCACAATCATGTCTTCTTGGAGATATTTTTGTCATGTGACTATGGAAATGATTCTCTCTCAAATTGTTCCAACATGTATTTTTCAATACCTTGTTATTATATGTACGATTGACTAGGTATAAGAAATTGTTGGATCTACCTCAGTAGATCATATTCCCAAGAACTTATGTTTCTACTTTATGTCAATATTTTGAGAATTACTTTCATCTTAGTCTTAACTAATTGTAATACAATTAGCTATTTTACATATGTTACCAATCATATTATGCTTAGAAAATAATTATTCTCCCACTAACCTCTTATAGACACATGAAAAAAATTCATTCAAATGAAAATTCTCTGATCTTGTTGTTTACTTTAATCCTAAAGTCAATTTTAGTAACTTTTATTCCATATTTTCATTATGTGACGTCACCATCCCTTCCTGGTTGAGTTGTATAGACACCTTCCATGATTTTTAGTATTAACATAAAATTCTAAATAAAATAATAAAATGTAGCCATGATAAATAAAATTATAATGGATTTAGGAATAAACACTTGGTATTACCAATAAAGCCTTATTGGTACCAATTCTATACCATTCATGTATCATCTCACATGAATAACCACTATAGTATTCAAAGTAATAATCTTGTTGTACTTTGATACATGAAATCCATTATTGAATTTTTATTTTTCTTGTCAATCTTTCTTTATTTCCATGTACCATTTACTTGTAGGATTTTTTTATTCTCAATGAATAATATATCTCCAGTTATAGTGAATATAAAATCATCACCATGGTTTTATCCTTCCAAAATAGTATGTGTATCTGGAATATTCCTTTTCCATAATATCTTTTTGGAACTTGTTACTATGTCAACTACTTGTGCATATATGGAATTAACTCAACCTAAGTCAATCTGTCCCCAACTATCTCAAATAGAGATGTGCACCCTTTTAAATAAATATACTCGGTAACTTGACTATATATTTTCAATGTAGCACCCACGGTTTGAGGTATGTTGCCTTTTTTATGAATTTTTATGTGTTTGAAGTGCATGGTATGAGTTGGGAAGAGGATGGTATGAATTTTTATGTGTTTGGAATGGTTTTGGATGAGTTTGGAGGATTTTCTATGGGTGCACGGTTTGATCACGGTTTGTGGAAACCATGCGGATTCTCCAGGAAACCGAGCAGGGGGAGATAGTAGGCTTTGCACATCTAGCGCAAGGTTTTCCAAACCGTGTGAGGAAACCATGCATGCCATTTTTCTCGAGGTAGTATAGTGCACACGGTTAAAGCACGATTTTCCAAACTATGCAGACTAACAATGAGACCACTTAAAAATAGGGTTATAAGTTCTGGGCTCCCTCGAGCTTAACCTATTTCACCCCAAACTTCCTCCCACTCATGACTCACTCAGGTTCTTCGGTTCTCAGGGGGTGTACGAGCTTTACCACTCATTTTGGAAGCATTTTGAACAGAGTTCTTGGGGTATTAAAGGTGGTTTCTCCCGAGTAAGTCTCTCCTATGGGTTTCATTGTGTTTTCCTCTAGATCTTCTCTTCCCTCTTACTTGGTTTTCTATTTATACACTTGTTGTGTGTATATATAGGGTTGTGGTTTCCTTGGATTATGTTTTTAAGGCTCATGAATGCTAGGGAAAGGGATCTAGAGAGGTTTCGGTGGTGTGTTCGCTAGATTTGAGGCGCAGTTGTTCGAGGGTCGATTTCTCGGGAACCCTAAATGTAGGTGGATTCTCTCTTGACTCCACTTGGTTAGAGATGTTATTTTATGGTTATAATTAATTTGTTGTGCTTAAATTAATTGTGGTTTGATGTGTGATGTTGGTTGAAAATCCATTTGGGGATTTTTGGAAAAAATGGGTTTTGTGGGTGAAATGGTGTTGTTGTTGATTTTAAAATGGGTTTCCGTGATTTATATGGAAAATGGTTGACAAAAATGGTTTCCAATAAAGATGTTGTTTTATTGAATTTTTTTTGGCATGGAAAATGGTTTTCAATAAATGGGTGATTTATTGAAATGGATTGATATGCAATGGAATTGGTTGATTGCATGTGGTTGTGACCTTGGTGGAGCATATGCTTGGCATTGGCTTGTTTTCAATGTTGTCTAGAAGTGGAGAGAATGACCACTATAAAAAGGGGATGGACAATGGACAGAAGGGAAACCATCAAGGATAAGTGGACGAGAAGTGCCTCTTAGTGTGAATGGGTAAACGGGCTGGACGAAAGCTCTACCGTTTGGTTGTTTGGTTGTTTTTTGTGCATTGCTTTGCAAGATGGAAATTTTTGTACTAGTGTGTAAATGATGAAATGGATTATGGAATGTTTGGTTGGATTTGTCTTGGTTGCTAGGATTGGGTGTGATGGCTTGGTAAGGACATGTTTGGCCTATGGAATTGGTTGTACTTGTGATCATTTTATATAAATTATTTTATATAAATGTGTTAATGGTTTTATCCTAGTCGCCAGTGTAAGGAAGTCATTTGGGGAAGACATACTGAGTTTTAGTACTCACCCCCTACTTTTGCACTGTGGTTTCTTTTCATATGTCGTGTACCATGACATGGGAAAAGGTTAGGAATCTCCCTCCTATAGTAGAGCATTGTGATGTCATGGTGGATCTTGGAGCTTGGAGCTTAGTGTAGAGCTATGGTGGTGTCATGGCTTGTGGTGTTTGGTTGTTTCGTTTCCGCATTGTACTCCGATGTGGGTTAGACATATCTAGTTGTAATCATTTTGGGTAGTATTGTGGAACAACTTTGTTTTCCTTTGGGAATACATTCTTGAATGTTTTGGTTGACATGCATCATATAGTGATTTATGGTGAATGGTTTTGTTGGTTTTGTTTTAAGGGAAAATCGTTCCCCAATTTGTTCTCAAAGCACTCGACATTTATTGCTAGCCTTTGGTACCTTGGGAACGTCACTTAAGGCCAAGTAGACCTCAATGCATCCTTAATCCAATGAGGTAGGGGCGCGGTGTTACAAGTGGTATCAGTTTGTTCGGTCCTTTGGAGTTGATTCTTAGATTTTGTGTTGACATTATTTGTGGTGCATTACATGATTAAGGATGGTAGCAAGGTGTATGAATGTCAGAACATGGAATTTATAGCATAAAATCATGTAGCTAACCCTTTCATGCTGAAATTCAAGTTACTAGGGAGTTGGGTACATAAGTGTTTTATAGTCACTTATAGGCATTGGATATCTCATTGTCGTGGGTGTAGCCAATGAGATGAGCATGACATACATGGTAGAAATGAATTCCCGCTAGGATTCATATTTCATTGAGGTATAATGATTTATGATGTGATATGAATGTGTGAAATTTTAATGTGAATAAATTGGTATTTTGAAAATGGTTTGGTTTTCAAAATGGTGAAACATGGAACATGTGGAAAAGGAGGAAAGCCTTGTTGTGATAGTGTTGTGTAATGTGATTTGAAATGGGATTTCATGTTGTCTACGTAAGTGAGACTCTTGGTTGTTTGTTTTATGTTTATAGAAATGGCACTGGGTAGGCGTCATAGAGACCAACCCGAGGAGGCTGCTGAGAATGTGGTAGCACCTGAGCCTCAGGTGAACTAGCAGCTCGTGCAAAGTATAGTGCGAGCTTTCCAAGATTTGGAATGTGGAAATAAAATGGATAAACCGAGGCATGTGGATCATGCAGTTCAGTTTCAAAAGCAGAATCTACCCATCATTAGGGGTGATTCATAGCCGAAGAGGGCATATGAATGGTTAAATAGAATGAAAAAGATCTTCGAGTTCTTGGGAATGCCGGTAGAGTTAAAAGTGAAGTTGGCCACATATATGTTGGATGATCTTGCCCTTCAGTGGTGAGAGTTGGTATTCTAGGCTGGGAAAAACCTGGATATGATGTGGGAATGCTCTGAGGAATTGTTTAATAAACAATTCTACCCACATAGGTTCAAAATTCAGTGTACGACTGATTTCTTCAGTTTGAAGCAAGTGCTTATGTCTGTGACGAAGTATGTAGCTATATTTATGAACATAGTGAGGTTTTCAACCTAGGTGGTGGGTATCACGTCATTGAAGGAAAGTATTTGGAAGTGGAGTTAAGGAAATAAATCCATTCAAAGATAGCGGTGTTGTGTATAGATGATTACACAGAGATGGTGAATAGAGCCTCAGTGGCTGAGTGGGATTTTTTGGGTGCTCTGGGTGGAGGAAGCATGAAGGTACCCATGGGGAATAGTGGGAACACTAATGCTGGGTTGAAGTGAAGGAGGTAAACTTATTCCCAGGGTGGAAATATGGCATATAATCCGATGGCTGGATTGATTAATCTTCCTTTGAAGCCCCAGAGCAATCCGAGATGTTTTCAGTGCGGTTCTACGAGCGAAATCAAGCGGGATTGTATAACACAACCTTGAGCATGTCAAAATCACTTCCTATTAAAAACGTTATAACAAAAAATCTTCAGGGAAATATTTAAATGGTTTTGGTAGTCTTTTATTACAAAAAAATATTTGGATATTGTAAAATTAGATTAAAAAATATGAGGATGGAATTTTCATGGGATATTTGTAGGATAAAAATATTGCTACAGATGCTCAATATATAAGAGGGTGGGGGGGGGGTGGTGAATTGTATACATTAAAAAATACATTTAGAACTTTTAAATATGGTAATGTTTAAAAAAGATAAACAAGGGAAATTCACAATACCTCTTTGTTCTACGATCTTTCTTGTTTCGGGAAATATGGTTCCGAAAATGAAACTTAAGAAAAGTTTACAAGGAAAAAGATTCTACCTCAAAGCGTATAGAATCTTACTAATCAGAGTACAAGTATAAAAAAGTATAATATAGTTATACTTTCTTATCAATCAAAATGCATCGGAAGAAAAACTTGAAACAATACAAGTGACAAGTAAGAAATCCTTTAACCAAAAGAGTAGGGTATCCAACAACCTTGTATAAAGGTCCATTGATTTATACATTCAAGAAAGTATATCTTACCCACACCAGGGTAATCCCTCGATGAGAATATAGGAGTCTGTCTTGCTATCTATACAAGCCCTCGTACTTCAAGGTAGTCGACTCCTCGGTGTTCCTAACCCCAAAATCCCTCGAATGTGCTGAACAACATTCGAAGTCACGTGAATAAATTCTAAACATGATTTTAATCATGCACAAAGAATTAAAGTCTCTATCTCTAGAAATCACTTCATAAGCATGTAATCTCTAGATTGATCAACATGCCTTAGTTCTTGTAAGCTCGTTAAAATGAGCTCTTATTTATAGGCACATCTTCAAGGGTCATCTCCCTCCTCCAACGGTCATATTTTTCCACGAATTTTAGAGGGACTTGTACATGTGTCACTCAAACAATAGTTAGTTAGTAACAGAATGTAAAAAATCATTTTATTACTCAAACAAGAGTAAGTAAAATGTGGTTGCTTAATCAAATTTAATTTTTATGAGTCTAAAGAAAAATATAATTCAGAGGCTAAGTGAGAAAGCATTAAGAAACTATGTTACAAGGATATACATATTCTATTTTTCAATGAATTCGGAATCATAATTCAATAGATTTCAGAGTCTAAATTCTAAGGAATTTGGATTTATAATTATGAAGAATTCGGAGTCTAAATTTTGAAGAATTCAGAGTCAGAATTATAAGAAATTCGGAGTCTGAATTCTGAGGAATTTAGAGTCAGAATTTAGGGGAATTCAGAGTCCGAATTCTAAGAAATTTAGCGTGAGAATTTCATAGAATTAAGATTATGAATTTTAAGGAATTCAAATTCTGAATTTTAGATAATTCAAATTCAAAATTTTAGAGAATTCTGATTCTAAATTTTAGTTAATTCGGAACCTGAATTTGGATATTGAAAACAGAGTACTCTATATCTAATTATTTATATAATTTCAAGGTTTTAGATATGAAACCGAATGTTTTACTTAGTAATAAAAAGTGTGAGACTAAAATATGATCAATGAAAAATAGGTAAGGATAAATTTTCCTTAGGGAAGGAAAATTTTCCACATTATGAAAAATCTTAGGGAAAATGAAATTTTCCTTAAGATAGAGTGTTGGTGATTTTCAAAACATGAAGGAATGGAAAATTCATAAGGAAATCTTATAGACTCGACATCTCCCCCTTTTTAGAAAGAAAAAACATGCTTACAATAAAGAATATAAGGACTTATAAATTTTTATGGGCTTGTAAATAAAAACTTATCTCCCTTTACTGATGGATCAAAGTTAATATGAGTAACTCCCCCTTAGGCTTTGGAAACACTAAGGATCATATTCTGAATTTCTTGAATGTGATTTTTTATTTTCTTTTATAAGAAAATATTCGTGATGAAAACTCCTCCTTAGATGAAATCCCCCTTACTTAAGGAAATTTATTCTTTACTAAGTACTATTTTTTGAAATTTCTTTCTCCCCCTTTGTGATTTTCAAGAAGAAAAACAGAGAATGGAAAGGAAATATAGTACCGGAAATATTAGTTCTAAACAACCAAAAAAATGAAGAGAAACAAAAATTTAATTATGATTAAAAGAACTTTTACAACTGGAAAATACAAAAAAAGATGGGATTTGGAAAATATTATCCTTCCTTTGTAACACCCCAAGCTTCCACGGTACACATCTCTTTGAACAAATACAGTAGCGTGTGTTGTACGCAGCTTCGAGTTCTAACACACACCACAACCAATCAAAGTAGCTGTTATGAATAGTAATACGTAATTTTTGAAATTTTATAAAGTTTATCTTGCCAAATGGACTTCGTTTTTGGATTCTGAATATCGGAATTAGCCTATGTTGAATTTTTGGTATTTTTCTGAGAACTTCCAAATTTTTATGAATAGTGAAAAATACTTAAAAACAACATTTTTAATCAAAGTATTTTATAGTGATAAATTATACTATTGAGTGATTTTAAATTATAATTAGAATATATTTTTACTATTTTATCCAATGGTGATCATTAGAATTAATTTCACTTTGAATTTGGACATAAACAATGGTCAATCTTTTGATATATATTGTTTCTTAAAAACACGCTATTTGTTGTGACAGCGGGAATTAATTATAAAATTAATTAATGCAACTTAAATGTTTGGAATTTTTTAAAATAGGCATCATTTTTGGATTTGGAATATCAATTATAGCTTAGGGTGAAATTTTGGCATTGTTCTGAAAAACTTCAATTTTTGATGAATAGTGAAACCACTAAGTGGTAGTTAAATAACTGATTTTTCATTTAAATGAAATATTACCACTTCTGTGATTTGATTTTCAAAAATCCGACATACATGGTTGTCATTAGGAAGTAAAATGTGGTTCAATGGGATTAAAATAATTTTTTGGTGAATAGTAATTTTTAAGTTTAATTAATCGCGATTAAAGGTAATTAGTGAAATTTATGGTAAAAATAGTATTATAAAAATATGGAATGACCTTTACACTTGTCCAACCACTATTGGATGTGTCATGGCCGACCAAGACAATCCATGGGTCAACTTGGGTACCCCAAGGAGCCAATTTGGTAGGAAAAGGACATAAATAACTTTTTATTTAATGTTAAAATAAAAAGGTCACAAAGAAGAGTTGTTTTACTAAAACAATTTTTAAATGGGGTTATACAAGACATAGTATTGAATATAAATATTCATTAGAAAGATAAAAATATTTCCTACATCATCATATTTTTTTTATAATTTTTAGACATTAAATAAATTAAATTATTTATGACACCATGATGATGTAGTGATTACCTCATTAATTAACGATTTAAATAAAATGAAAAGATAATGTAAAATCCAAGGCCTAAACTTGTCCAAAAGCCTATTTTATGGGTAGATTTTGAACCCTTATCACCTTATCCTAGAATTATAGAAGTGTGGGACCTTTAGAATCCGAAAAGCATTGTATAATAAAGTAATAATTCATTACTTTCCAAGAGTGCCCCTCCTCTCCACTTATAAAAGGCCCCCACCTCTAACACCTTATTCACACTTTCAAGCCATTTGGCTTGGCCAAAGTCTGCGCAAATACTCTCCCAACTTCCCTCCCTTACTCCTAGAAGCCTCACTTTGGGCATAATTCTTCCCAAGGAAGCCTTTGGCTCAAATCAAAAGAGTTACCCGATTTTAAGGTAATGTCTTCTCTTGTGTTATTTTATTTTATTTTTCTTCTCCAACCCCCTAAACTCTTTTTATTATTTTCTTTTGTAACAAAACCAGTATCCTCAATATACTAGGATGTTGTTATAATAAGGATTAGAGCTACACTTACACACACCTACATCTAATGGTTAAAGAACATACTGTTTCTGTGGATGGCGAATTTCTGCCTCACGGAACGATGATTGTTCAACACTCATATAACACCTTCAAAGGTGGCCATTAAGATGTCACTATATTTATATATGATATATAATATGTTTATTTTTTACTTAAGCTTCTGTATTTTTCATTTATGGCATACCTTTATGATTTCCATTATGGGTAAACGCGATAATTTCATTTTAGGAAGTGAAGACTACCGCCCCCTCAAAGTGATTTGAATCGTTAATTCCATATGTGGGATGTATAAAGGATGGAGTAAATGGTATTATACATTATATTATAATGTAATTATGTTATACCTTTATATAATTATAACATCATTCCATTAAATACGAAATAGAAATGAAAGTAGCGTTCATGCGTACGTACGTCTTACCGTCTCCATGAACGGTGCATTTCATTTCTTACCTCTAGAATGTTATGTAATATTATAAATGCATGTATATACTGGATATATATGATATATATTATATCTACATCATGAACATAATTCTGGATATAATGGATATTTCGACACATGAACAACTTGTAATTATAAGAAATATATTTTTGACTCAAGTACCAAAGATCGACAAAACGACTGTTATTAACTTAAATAATTACATAATGTTCATGACATGGTAATAAGTGATATAAAAGTAATAATGAACTAGAAAAAGATTCTTAAGATGGTATATATTAACTCTAGTTTATTATTCAGGAGGTTAAAGAGCGGTCGAGTCAAGTCGGACACGAGGTAAGGGAACTTCTTAACCCAATTTCTATTCATTGGGTTAATCTCCTACTTTCAAATTATGTCATGATATTATTATTTCCTATCTTCTATTTGTACTTTATTTATGTGTACTTATAGTGAATACACATAATAGATCTACTTTATTTAAAAAAAATGATCTTTGTAAGGGTCTTCGTCTCAATCTCCTTTCATTGAGGCATATTTGGTTTTATACACAACTTTCCTTTATACGGTGTATAAACCCCTTTGACTTTTACGTTTATTCAAAAGGAATCTTTTTATATGAAGCGTTTTACTAAACGAAAAAAGGGAATGTTTTTCTTTCCGTACTTATGCGGCGACAATGACTTCTCCGCCGCCATAACCATTATTTGAGTTTCGGCTTCCTCTACAAGCCGTCACTTTTTTTATTGAAAAATAAATACAAAGTTTTAACTTTAATTTATTTTGGTATTGAAAATGGTTTTGAAAGAGTTTTTATTATATCAATGTGTTGTATTGATATCTTGTGATTGAAATGTGTAAATGTTATGTTTCCTTTATGCATGTTTTATATGATACGATTATGTTGTGGTTTATGATATGTTTAAACCTATTCATATGAGGAATGCATTGGACTTAATATGTGACGGGTGGAGCCCGCTATAGCTCCTCGATGCATCGGTAGGTCTCAGGAGACAAACTAGTGTCTTGGCACGAGGACTTGACAAAATGTTATTTGTGGTCTTGGTACGAGGCCTTGACTACGTGGTTATGATAGTCTGGCATTATGCATTCCATCATTATGAAAGTGGGTAATGATATTTCATGTGATTATTCGACTAGTAGAATATCCATGTGAGTAAGTAAATGGCATTATTTCATTTTACTTTTGCCATATTATGCTAAAGTTAAAGGTTAAAGGGCTTTTGTTTTAGTTATACATTGCCTTAAATGTAAATGTTTATTTATGAAAGCTTCCGCTATGTTGTTATCCTTACTGAGCATCTGAGCTCACCCCTTTCAATGTTTTAATTTTTCCAGGATGTGAAGAAGTATATTATGAATGACCTGCAGCGATAATATAAGGGGATATAAAGAGAATATGTTTTAGTTTTGTTTTACTTTATGATGTAATGTAAGACTTATGAATGTATCTACTGTTTCCAAGGCTACTAAACTAATCGGTCTTTCGAGACTTGATCTTTTGTGATCATGCCAATGTTACGAAGTAATGCAACGACTCTGGGTAGCTGGGGTCGGGGCGCTACAGTTGGTATCAGAGGCAGTTTAGTACTAACCTTGGAATCTATATTTAGATAAACTCTTATTAGAGCATATAGCCCAAAGATAGACTTTGAGGATTAATATAGAAGAACGTCCTAGAATTTTGGTATTGTAGAGATGTTGTGTGTTTTCCGAGCAATACATCCCTGTCTGGATACGAGTAGGTAGAGGCGGCTTTGGCACAGATTTACCTAGGGTAAAACCTGAAAACACCGCTTTGAGCTAGACTCGAACGGGAAATGGTGCACGACAACAGACCTTGCTGCACTCTTGGTTACAACACTCCCGGGGGATATGCTTTGGATAATTCTCATTTTCTTTACAAACCACTATGAAGGGTTATGAGTATATACTTCCTTAAAGAAAAAATTTTATGGATTATATCCATAAATAGTTCAATTTATATTAAGTATCTTACAAGTATGGAATTATGTATTTTGATTCATAAACTAATATAGTTTATGCCATTGTTTAGAAATGGCGCCTAGTGGAAGGAATGAAAACCGTATCAATGCATGAACTCTGTGTAGGGATTGCCCTCCTACTCAAGATAATTATTGTGGAGCTGGAGATACAACTGGTGCTGATCAACTTATTACCATACTGGGACAACTCACTCAGGTTATGAATAATTACCTTACTCGTATGGAGCACCCTGATCCGCAACGTGGAGGATCAATGTTAGACTGCTTCATGAGGCAAAAACCACCAAAATTTAATGGGGCTACAAATCCATTAGTAGGTGAGAAATGGATAAACTCCTTAGAGAAAATATTCCATGCCTTGGGGAGTAGCGAAAGGGAGAAGGTTGTCATGGCAGTCTACCGCCTCACTGGAGGTGCCGATCAGTGGTGGTCGCTGATTCAAAACACAAAGGAAGATGATGGAGTATCGAATATGGAATGGAGGGAGTTCAAAGAATTTTTATTATAAAAATACTTTCCGCATGACCATCAAGCAGATATGGAAAGGCAATTTCTGAGTCTGAGGCAGAAGGAGGATGAGAATGTCGCAAAGTATGAGGCTAAATTTACAAGGTTAGCGAGGCATGCTGCAGATTATATACGTAACCCGAGAAGTAAGATTGATCATTTCTTTGATGGGTTAAAACCATTTCTCCATCAAGCTTTAGTATCACAATCTTTCTCAACATACGAAGATATAGTCTTGTGTGCTATAAAGACGGAAAAGGAATTCTCTAAGTCTTATGACTTTAAAGCAAAGAAAGAAAAGAAGAGATCTTCTGATCAATTTAGAAATGGAAATAAGGGGAAGAAGGGAAGAGTTGAATATCAGTCCTGCAGTAAATGTGGAAAGAAACACCCCGGTACTTGCTTGAAGGGAATGGTAGTCTGTTACAAGTGTGGTGAAGAAGGCCAACAAGCTCATGATTGCAAGGGAAAGAAAGTTGCTGTTAATGTGGAATGCTATAATTGTAGAGATTTGGGACATTATGCAAATGAATTTCCAAAGCGTCAGGGGAACATACCTCAGAAGAGGCCAAGGGATCAATGCCAAGCTTATGCTATCACTACTGCTGAGGTTGAAGCTCCGAAAGACGTGGTGGCAGGTAATTTAATGGTTTCCTCAAGTTTTGAAAATGCATTATTCTATTCTGGATCATCACATTGTTTCATATCTTCCCAGTTTGCTAATAAAATTAGATATTTCCAATGTGATTTAACAAGAGAATTGTCAGTCAAAACTCCTAAGGGAAGTATTATTGCAACATAGTTTTGTGAATCAGTCCCCATTAGAGCACATAACTGTTCATTATCCCCTAATCTCATTGTCATACCTATGATTGAGTTTGATATAATCCTCAGTATGGATTGGCTTTCGGACTATGATGCAAAGATTTATTGTAAGAAGAAGGAGGTTACAATTTTTTATGTTGATGATAAGGAACACCTTATTTTTAGAGAAGAATCGTCACCACCTAATTCTTATTTAGATCCACCCCCGGTAGCTCAACTAAATTCAATTATTGTGGAGGAAGAGAATGAAATAACTGAGGGTGAGGGAAGTAATGTTCAAATAAAGGATGTACCTATTGTGAAAGAATATGAAGATGTGTTTCAGGAATATTTACCTGGACATCCTCTGGAATGAGAAGTTGAGTTTTCCATTGATTTAATTCCTGGATCAAGGCCTATATCAAAGACCCCTTATCGGATGGCCACCGTGGAATTAGTTGAACTAAAGAAACAACTAGAGGAATTGAGTAATAAGGGATTTATTCGCCCTAGTGTTTCTCCATGGGGAGCCCCTGTCCTTTTTGTTAAGAAGAAAGATGGATCTATGAGGTTGTGCGTTGACTACAGGGAGATCAATGTTATAACAATAAAGAACAAGTATCCCCTACCTCACATTGATGATTTATTTGACCAATTGCATGGAGCTCAATACTTTTCAAAGATTGACCTTCGATTTGGATACCATCCGTTGTGTGTGAATAAGGAAGACATTCCGAAGACAACATTTCGAACAAGGTATGGGCATTTCGAGTTTACAGTAATGCCTTTTGGATTGACTAATGCACCTTCTGTATTCATGGATCTAATGAATAGAGTTTTCAAGGAATATCTAGATGATTTTGTGGTGGTATTTATTGATGACATCTTGGTGTACTCCAAAAGCTACGAAGATCATGAAAATCACTTGCACATTATCTTGAAGACTCTTAGAGGGCATGAATTATATGGAAAGTTTAGCAAGTGTGAATTATGGCTTCAAGAGATTTCTTTTCTTGGCCACATTGTCTCTAAGGATGGAATTTCCATTGATCCTTATAAGACCTAGGCAATCCAAGAATGGACAGCACCGACGAGTATAACTGAGGTACGCAGCTTTATTGGTTTGGCAGGTTATTATCGAAGTTTTGTCCAGAATTTTGCCCGATTGGCTAACCCATTGACGAAGATCACACATAAAGGGGTTAAATTTGTCTGGACAAAAGAGTGTGAAGAATGTTTTGAAGAACTGAAGAGAATATTAGTCAATGCTCCTATATTGACTCTACCATCAGGGAATGATGGGTTCGTTATTTATAGTGATGCATCAATGAAAGGACTTGGTTGTGTCCTTATGCAGAATGATAGGGTTATTGCCTATGCATCCTGATAACTAAAAATTCCTGAGCAGAACTATCCTACTCATGATCTCGAGTTAGCTGCTGTAATCTTTTCCCTGAAGATATGGAGACATTATCTCTATGGTGAAAAATGTGAGATATATACCGATCACAAGAGTTTGAAATATATTTTCTCACAAAAATAACTCAACATGAGACAAACACAATGGCTTGAACTACTCAAGGATTATGATTGCACGATACGCTACCACCCAGGGAAGGAAAATAAGGTTGCATATGATTTGAGTAGAAAAGATCATGGAGTTTTGAACATGATGAGAGTGGAAAGGGATCCTATTTTCATGGATCTAGTAAAGATGGATATGGGAATCACCATGGAGGGTGAAACATAAAAACTTTTTCAAATAGTTGCCAATCCATATTTACTTGAAAGGATAAAGAGTTCTCAGCCCGATGATGAAGTGTTGAAAAAAAAGATTAAAGTTGTGAATGATGGGCGGTTGAGTGACTTTGTTTATGAAGATGAAATTTTGAAATTTGGGAGGAGAATTTGTGTTCCCGATATACCTGATTTAAAGAGGGAATTGTTGGATGATGCTCATAGTTCCAATTTCTCTATACACCCTGGGAGCACTAAAATGTATAGAGATTTAAAGGGAAATTTTTGGTGGGACAACATGAAAAGGGAGATTGCCGATTTTGTGTCCAGATGTATGATTTTCCAATAAGTGAAAGCTAGAAGGAAACATCCTGGTGGAGTATTGAAACCTCTTCCCATACCTGAGTGGAAATGGGATAATATTAGGATGGACTTTGTCATGGGACTACCAAAGACCCCTAGAAGGAATGAATCTATATGGGTCATTGTTGATCGTCTCACCAAGTCAGCACATTTTCTTACCATAAGGGAAGATCTGCCACTTGAACGTCTAGCAAGACTATATATTAATGAAGTTGTAAGACTTCATGGAGTACCCCTGTCGATTGTCTCAGATCGTGATCCCCTCTTTACATCAAGATTCTGGAAAAGTCTTCAGAAGGCCTTGGATACTGAACTTCGTTTGAGCACTGCTTGCCACCCTCAAACAGACGGACAATCAGAAAGAACTATTCAAACCTTAGAAGACATGTTGAGATCATGCTCACTTGACTTTTAAGGAATGTGGGATCAATATTTACCTCTGGTAGAATTTTCCTATAACAATAGCTTCCATTCATGTATTCTGATGGCACCATCTGAAGTGTTATACGGAAAGAGATGTCGCACACCAACCTGTTGGGATGACGTTGGTGAAAGAAAACTTGTAGGCCCAGAATTGGTGGAGGAAATGATGGAAAAGGTGAAGGTAATCCAAAACCACATCAAAGCAGCTCAAAGTAGGTAGAAGAGCTATGTTGACAATCGAAGGAAGGATTTGGAGTTTCAGGCAGGAGATCATGTTTTCTTGAAGGTATCACCATGGAAGGGAGTTATACGTTTCGGTAAGAAGGGTATATTGAGTCCCAGGTACATCGGACCCTTCGAAATTCTAGAACAAATTGGGGATGTAGCTTACCGTTTGGCAATGCCTCCAAGTCTCTCCAAAGTTCATGATGTATTCCACATAGCACTGTTAAGAAAATACATGCCCGACCCAACGCATGTACTCACCTATGAGGAATTAGAACTGGAACCCGATCTGTCTTATTGTGAAGAGCCCGTCAGGATTCTTGATACAAGAGAACAAGTGCCAAGAAGCCGGAAGACTCGTTTGGTAAAAGTTCTATGGAGAAACCATAAGATGGAGGAGGCAACGTGGGAACCCGAGGAACATATGATGAAGAATCACCCGAGTCTTTTTATACAGTGATATTATATGAAATTTCGAGGATGAAATTATTTTAAGGAGGGGAGAATGTAACACCCCAAGCTTCCACAGTACACATCTCTTTGAATAAATACAGTAGCGTGTGTTGTATGCAGCTTTAAGTTCTAACACACACCACAACCAATCAAAGTAGCCGTTATGAATAGTAATACCTAATTTTTGAAATTTTATAAATTTTATCTTGCCAAAAGGACTTCTTTTTTGGATTCTGAATATCGAAATTAGCCTATGTTGAATTTTTGGTATTTTTCTGAGAACATCCAAAATTTTATGAATAGTGAAAAATACTTAAAAACAACTTTTTTAATCAAAGTATTTTATAGTGATAAATTATACTATTGAGTTATTTTAAATTATAATTAGAATATATTTTTACTATTTTATCCAATGGTGATCATTAGAATTAATTTCACTTTGAATTTGTACATAAACAATGGTCAATCTTTTGATATATATTGTTTCTTAAAAACACGCTATTTGTTGTGACAGCGGGAATTAATTATTAAATTAATTAATTCAACTTATATGTTTGGAATTTTTTAAAATAGACATCATTTTTGGATTCAGAATATAAATTATAGCTTAGGGTGAAATTTTGGCATTGTTCTGAAAAACTTCAATTTTTGATGAATAGTGAAACCACTAAGTGGTAGTTAAATAACTGAATTTTCGTTTAAATGAAATATTACCACTTCTGTGATTTGATTTTCAAAAATCCGACATACATGGTTGTAATTAGGAAGTAAAATGTGGTTCAATGGGATTAAAATAATTTTTTGGTGAATAGTAACTTTTAAGTTTAATTAATCGCGATTAAAGGTAATTAGTGAAATTTATGGTAAAAATAGTATTATAAAAATATATAATGACCTTAAACTTGTCGAACCACTATTGGATGTGTCATGGCCGACCAAGAAAATCGATGGGTCAACTTGGGGACCCCATGGAGCCACTTTGGTAGGAAAAGGACATAAATAACTTTTTATTTAATGTTAAAATAAAAAGGTCACAAACAAGAGTTGTTTTACTAAAACAATTTTTAAGTGGCGTTATACAAGACATATTATTGACTATAAATATTCATTAGAAATATAAAAATATTTCCTACATAATCATATTTTTTTTATAATTTTTAGACATTAAATAAATTAAATTATTTATGACACAATGATGATGCAGCGATTACCTCATTAATTAACGATTTAAATAAAATGAGAAGATGATGTAAAATCCAAGGCTTACACTTGTCCAAAGCCTATTGTATGGGTAGATTTCGAACCCTTATCACCTTATCCTCGAATTATAGAAGTGTGGGACCTTTATAATCCGAAAAGCATTGTATAATGACGTAATAATTCATTACTTTCCAATAGTGCCCCTCCTCTCCGCTTATAAAAGGCCCCCACCTCTAACAACTTATTCACACTTTCAAGACATTTGGATAAGACAAACTCTACCCACATACTCTCCCAACTTCCCTACCTTACTTCTAGAAGCCTCACTTTGGGCATAATTCTTCCCAAGGAAGCCTTTGGCTCAAATCAAAAGAGTTACCCGATTTCAAGGTAATGTCTTCTCTTGTGTTCTTTTATTTTATTTTTCTTCTCCAACCCCCTAAAGTCTTTTTATTATTTTCTTTTGTAACAACAAAAGTATCCTCAATATAATAGGATGTTTTTATAAGAAGGATTAGATCTAAACTTACACACACCTACATCTAATGGTTAAAGAACATACTGTTTCTGTGGATGGCGAATTTCTGCCTCACAAAACGATGATTGTTCAACACTCATATAACACCTTCAAAGGTGGCCATTAAGATGTCACTATATTTATATACGATATATAATATGTTTATGGTTTACTTAAGATTCTGTATTTTTCATTTATGGCATACCTTTATGATTTCCATTATGGGTAAACGCGATAATTTCATTTTAGGAAGTGCGGACTACCGCCCCCTCAAAGTGATTTGAATCGTTAATGCCATATGTGGGATGTATAAAGGATGGAGTAAATGGTATTATAAATTATATTATACTGGAATTATATTGTACCTTTATATAATTATAACATCATTCCATTAAATACTAAATAGAAATGAAAGTAGCGTTCATGCGTACGTACGACTTACCGTCTCCATGAACGATGCATTTCATTTCTTACCTCTAAATGTTATGTAATATTATAAATGCATGTATATACTGGATATATATGATATATATGATATCTACATCATGAAAATAATTCTGGATATAATGGATATTTCGACACATGAACAACATGTAACTATAAGAAATATATTTTTGACTCAAGTACCAAAGATTGACAAAACGACCGTTATTAACTTAAATAATTACATAATGTTAATGACATGGTAATAAGTGATATAAAAGGAATAATGAACTAGAAAAAGGTTCTTAAGAAGGTAGATATTAACTCTAGTTTATTATTCAGGAGGTTAAAGAGCGGTCGAGTCAAGTCGGACACGAGGTAAGGAAACTTTTAACCCAATTTCTATTCTTTGGGTTAATCTCCTACTTTCAAATTATGTCATGATATTATTATGTCCTATCTTGTATTTTTACTTTATTTATGTGTACTTATGGTGAATACACATAATAGATCTACTTTATTTAAAAAAATGATCTTTGTAAGGTTCTTTGTCTCATTCTCCTTTCATTGAGGCATATTTGGTTTTATACACAACTTTCCTTTATACGGTGTATAAATCCCTTTGACATTTACGTTTATTCAAAAGGAATCTTTTTATACGAAGTGTTTTACTAAACGACAAAAAGGGAATGCTTTTCTTTCCGTACTTATGCGGCGACAAAAACTTCTCCACCGCCGTGACCATTATTTGAGTTTCGGCTTCCTCTAGAAGCCATCACTTTTTTTAATGAAAAATAAATACAGAGTTTTAACTTTCTTTTATTTTGGTATTGAAAATGGGTTTGAAAGCGTTTTTATTATATCAATGTGTTTTATTGATATCTTGTGATTGAAATGTGGAAATGTTATGTTTCCTTTATGCATGTTTTATGTGATACGATCATGTTATGGTTTATGATATGTTTAAACCTATTAACATGAGGAATGCATTGGACTTAATAAGTGACGGGTGGAGCCCGGTATAGCTCCTCGATGCATCGGTAGGTCTCATGAGACAAACTAGTGTCTTGGCACGAGGCCTTGACAAAATATTATTTGTGGTCTTGGCACAAGGCCTTGACTACGTGGTTATGATAGTCTGGCATTATGCATTCCATAATTATGAAAGTGGTTAATGATATTTCATGTGATTATTCGACTAGTAGAATATCAATGTGAGTAAGTAAATGGAATTATTTCATTTTAATTTTGCCATATTATGGTAAAGTTCAAGTTTAAAAGGCTTTTGTTTTAGTTATACATTGCCTTAAATGTTAATGTTTATTTATAAAAGCTTCCGCTATGTTGTTATCCTTACTGAGCATCTGAGCTCACCCCTTTCGATATTTTAATTTTTCCAGGATGTGAAGAAGTATATTATGAATGACCTACATGGGATAATATAAGGGGATATGAAGAGAAGATGTTTTAGTTTTGTTTTAATTTATGATGTAATGTAAGACTTATGAATGTATCTAGTGTTTCCAAGGCTACTAAACTAATCGGTCTTTTAAGACTTGATCTTTTGTGATCATGCCAATGTTACGAAGTAATGCACCGACTCTAGGTAGCTGGGGTCAGGGAGCTACATCCTTCGCCTTTGGAATCAACTTCTTCATTATTGTTTTTAACTTCTTGAGATCCTTGTGATCCCCTTATACATACTTCAGAAACTGATCTAGATCTACTATTTTCTTCTCCAATCATTTAATGATCTCTTCTTGAGCCTTAAGAGATTCTGCCAGGGCCTTCAGAAAATCCTCATGCTTATAAAGCTTCTCTTCTGTCTCAATTTTGAGATCCCTTTCCCTTTTCCCACTTTGAGCAATTGAGTTTAGCTTCCCATTCAAATCCTTAACTTCTTACTTCCGAGAAGTCTGTTCCAGAGTTAGCTTTTCCTCAAAACTATTAGTGAGATCCTTGATCATCACATCTTCAGTGTCAAAATTATCCTTGAAACTTTCTTGAAATTCATCAAATATTTTCATCTCTTCTATTTTAATCCTTGACTATCTTGTCATCTTTTTTTCATGATCTTTTATGAACCTCATATCTAATGATAAAAGTCTTGAAGTCTACCTCGAGTTTGACACACTTATCCATCACCATGGATACTGAATCCAATTTTTGATATAATGAATGATGAAGCATCTGACATCTCGAGTCTATACTGGTGAATATTGGAATAATCCCAACAAGCTTTTTCAAAGACTGAACACCAACGTCATTTCCAAGAGAAGACGATTCTGAATCTGAGACTTTGGTTCGTGAGGATTCATTTTCTAATTCAACAACCTTCCTCTTAGATGAACCACCAACTTATTTTTTCTTTGCCACAACTTTTCTTGGTGTATCCACAACCACATGCTTTCCCTTATCATCCATCATAAATACTTCTTCTTGATTAGGGGATTCATGTTCACTATCTGATAGCTGATCAATTTGATCTTCATCAACTTCTTCCTTCTCGGCTCCTGCCTCAACATCCCATGGGTGAATAAAATCATGATTGTTACTTTCATTTTTAGACAACTTGTTCACTTATTCTACACCCTTCTCCTCTATTCTAGGGGTAGCAAGTTTTAAAGACTCTTCTTCAGAAGTTCGGATTGAAAACTTCTCAGAGGGACTCTCCTTATCATGATAATCATCCACTTGATTAATAATATCTTCAGTACCACCACTCCCTTCTTCCATTTCTTCTTTTTCTTCTTCTTATTCTTGTTGCACTATTTATTTGACATGATCTTTTTCTGGAATCACTAACTTATTTCCTGGAGTCTTAGGTAATGGTTCTAACAAAAACGATTCTGGTACCGGAAAATTCTCGGAGGCTTTTTCAATAGCCTTCAGAAGGGATTGCACTATCTCAGCCTCACACAACTTCTTCCTTTGTTTCTTTTCTTTTTCTTCCCTTTCAATATTCTCAATATTCTTTTCCTTCAACGATTTTTCCTTATAGGGTTCCAAGACAAGCATACACTCCCCATCATTCCTTTTCTTCTTATCTTCTCTCCACTTAGCCACTACTTCATTAGAATATGATTTTTTCTTAATTTCATTTGGAGGTGCAGATTAAGTTTCTTAGACACTGGGGTTTTTCCTTCTCTTCTGGTACTTTCAAATTCCTCTTTCTTCCAACCTTATTAGAAGATTAAGTCACTTCCAGTTTCTTTAAAAGATCTTCAACTTCTACTTTTGACAAATCATGAAATTCTCTAGATTGACTATTAAAGCCAATATTCACCCACCTCAGAGTATCATCACTCAAAAGCATCACATTAAAATTTATCGCCTTAGAAATGCAAGTAATCTTAAAAGACTAAAGACTAAGGACAATGATCTTTGAAATAATGGTTGGGTACATGATAATCGAACACATCGAATTTCCATTCTTTATATTTTCAATTGTAACTAGAATATGCTTAGCCAAGTTTATCTTTCTTAGGTTCACCAGGAAATCCAAAATATAAATATCACTTTTCTTTAGAGTATCCTTATCCCCTTTTACCGGAATTAGAAAACCATGAACCCACAGCTAAAGAATTCAAAGATTTGTATAGAGATGAATAATTTTCAGAGTCTTCACTTCCAAAAGACCAAGACATGCTAGAGACCTTTTCTTGTCTAAGGAACTTATTACATCAGGTAGCCTGTGAGAGAAAAACTCAACTTCTCCCTCATAAGGAATTCCAATCAGATTTTATGACATGTTATAAGAAAGAGAGTACTTCTTTCCATATCTCTTGAATGAAAATTTATATCTTCCTCCTTCATTGAAAAAGCTAACTATATCAAAGAATTAAACCAGCAGTTCTAGATACACCAGATCCCGTGCTCTTGGTTTTGATACGCAAACAGTCTCCCAACTATTCAACTTTATATTCTTAGACACAATAGAATCATACTTGGAATAAAAATTCAGATCTACTAACCTTTCATGGAATATCTTCCACTCAGAGATTCCCTTAACACTTGACATCTCTTTTTGAGAAGAGACTTCAATAGACATTCCGATGTAAAGAATATTTGATGATCCAGAACAAATTTTAAAAATAGAGGCAGAGCTTCAGCACACGAAGGCTTGAGTTTCAATTTGGGACAACCATTGGGGGTCCTTTATATAAGAAATCAAATTGTCAGTTCCACGTCCCAAATTGATCCAATGGTAAAAATCATCTTGATAAGATCTTATGGTTGATATGATATTCAAAGAAGGACTTTGATAGATTCTAATCTTTTGAGCTTTTTAAAATAAAACATATGGATTTAAGGAAAAGTGAATCAGAAAAATTTAAAAGAAAAAAGAAATAACAACTTTTAAAAGATGACTAAAAAAACTTAGGAAAGGAAACATACCTTTCGAATTTCTAGGAAGATTATTCGTAATGAGGAAAATTATTTTTTAATGTCTTTAGATTCCTAAATTTTGATTACGGAAAAACTTTAGACTACAAAAATTTTGACAATGAAAATTTTGACTACGAAAGTTTTGATTAAAAATTTTGACTATGAAAACTCTGACTACAAAAATTTTGACAACAAAAATTTTGACTAATAAAATTTTGACTACAAAAATTTTGACTATAAAAATTTTGATTACGAAAATTTTAACAAACAAGAAAATGTACTCCCCCTATGGAAAGGAATTTTTTTACTGTAAGGAGATATGTTTCAACAAGAAGTTAATAGGGAAGATTACCTTATAGTTATCATTCCTAACTTCTGTTTTATGTATTCAAATCTATCAGATGGTAAAGATTTCATAAAAATACCAGCACGTTGATCTCACGTTCCAATAAATTGAAGAATGATATCTTTTTTATGTGTGTGATCCCTAAGAAAGTGATGCCTAATATCTATGTGTTTTGTGTGAGAGTGATGTGCATGGTTTTTACATAAGTAAATGGCACTATTATTATCACACAATATTTTAGTAAAACTCATACTATAGTCCATGAGTGTGTGTTGCATCAACAATACTTGAGCACAACAACTTCCAGATGCTACATATCTAGGTTTAGTAGTGGAAAGTGCTACTGAGTGTTTCTTTTTTCATGAACAAGAAGCTAATGAATCTCCTAAGAAATGAAATTTTCTGAATTTACTTTTCCTATACATTCTACATCCACCAAATTCAGCTTCTGAAATTTTTTTTAAAACAAAATAATTTCCAGAAGTATAAAAGAGTCCTAGATCCATGGCTCCCTTTAAGTAGGGAAAAATCCTTTTCAATGCCTTTAAATGATATTTCTTAGGATTGGATTGATATCTTGTACATAAGCATACTAAAAACATTAGATCTGGACGACTAGCTGTCAAGTAATGTAGACTTCCTATCATACCTCTAAAAGATGTTTGATCTACTGGTTTCCCAGCTTTATCAAGATGAAGTGAATTTGAGGTACCAATGGGAGTACTTATACACTTAGTATTGTCATATCCATTCTTTTTGAGAATAACTTTAATATAATTAAGTTGTGATATATAGATTCTTTATTTTTTTTGAGAAATTTGAAAACCAAGGAAAAATCATAACTCACCCATCATACACATTTAGAACTCAGATTTCATTATATGCACAAAATAATCATTTAATGATTGCTGAGTTGAACCAAATATAATTTCATAAACATAAATTTGAACAATAATATTTTTTCTTATCTTAATTTATAAAGAGGGTTGGATCATCATTTACCTTAACATAATTGTTTTGAAGAAAAAACCCTATAATTCTATCATATCTGGCTCTAGGGGCTTGCTTGAGTCCATACAAAGCTTTGGAAAGTTTGAAAACATGTTCAGGATGTTTTGTATCTTCAAAACCAGGAGGTTGTTCAACAAAAAATTCATCTTGAACATAACCATTATGGAAAACACATTTAACATCCATTTGAAAATGTTTTAAATTGAAGAATGATGAAAAGTCAATTAGAATACGAATAGATTCAAGTCTAGATACTGGAGAAAAGGTTTCTTCATAGTCTATTCCTTCTTGTTGATTATATCCTTTATCAACCAATCTAGCTTTATTTCTAAAAATGATTCCATTTTCATCACATTTATTTCTGAAGACCCATTTTACTCCAATAACAGAAGTTTCTTTAGGTCTTTTAACCAAGGTCCAGACTTTATTCCTTTCAAATTCATTTAGCTCATCTTACATATCTTTTATCCAATCATCATCACTTAAATATTCATCAGCACTTTTTGGTTCTAATTGGGAAAGGAATGCTAGATGTTATAATTCATTTATTAAGGAACTTCTAGACCTAACATGTTGATTTAAATCAAGAATGATACTATCACTGAGATGATTTTTAAGAAACAACTCATTTGGGTTTTTTAAAACCTCTTCATCAACATAGGGTAGGAAATCTTCTAGGGTAAATGCTTCAGAGACATTTTCTTGAAAATTTTCATTATCAGAAGGATCTTCTATCAACAGTTGATAATCAGTTTTTTAAAACAAATAAGAAGATGTAGGTTGAGGATGTTTAAAAAAAAATTGACCAGTTTCATCAAATTTTACATATACTGTTTCCTCAACTGTACAAGTATTTTTATTGAAAACTCTATAATCCTTAGAAGTTATGGAGTATCCTTAGAAAATTCCTTCATCTGATTTTGGTGTGAATTTGTGTAGATTATCTTTAGTATTCAAAATGAATACCTTACAACAAAAAATATTGAAGTAGGAAAGTCTAGGTTTTCTACCATTCCATAACTTATAATGAGTTTTATTAAGAAAAGGTCTAATCAAAACACGATTTATAGTATAGCAAGCAGAACGTACAACTTCTGCCCAAAGATGTTTGGCTACCGAATATTCACTCAACATGGTTCTTGTTATCTCTTGAAGAATTATATTTCTTCTTTTAACAACACCATTTTTTTGCGGTATTCTTGGATATCATAAGTTATAAGTAATTCCTTTTCTACTACATAAAGTTTCAAGTTCAGAATTTTGAAATTCTCCTCCATGATCACTATGAATAGTTATCAATGGAAGGTTTTTCTCATTTTTAACATGGGCTCTAAAAATTTTGAAATAAGAAAAAGCTTTAAATTTATTTTCTAGAAAATAGAACCACGTGAATCTAGTGTAATCATCAACTATAATAAATGCATAATATTTTCCTCCAATGCTTCCAGTTTGTGTTGGACCAAAAAGGTCCATATGCACCAACCATAATGCCTCAGTGTTTGAGACTTCACCAACAGATTTAAATCTTGATATATGTTTCTTGCTTTATCAATAAGGATCACATACTTCTGAAGAATCAAATATAATCTTTGGTAGATCCTTAAATAGTCTTTTCTTAGAGAGTTTTCATAGGTTCCTATGGTTATAGTGTCTGAACCTTCTATGACATAACCAAGAATGATCTTCCATTTCACTAAGACATGGTAGGTCTTGGCTTCTATGGTCTTCTAAGTTTAGTTTATAAACATTTTATTTCCTATTACTAGAAGGAATAAACTCTTCCTTGGAATTGTATACTAAGCTCTTTCATTCTTAAAATTCACAAGGCAAACTTCATCACATAATTGACTTATGCTATTGAGGTTTTTCTTAAGACCCTTAACAAATAAAACATTTAAAGTCAATGTTTTTCCAATAAGAACAATGTTACCTGTACCAACAATTTCTCCATTTTCATTATCTCCAAAAGTTACTTTTACTCCATTCGTCTTGATAATCTTTTAAAATATGTTTTTATTACTAGTCATGTGCTGAGAACATCCACTATCCATGTACCTCGTATTGCTATTAGTAATATCTTTATTTTCCTAAAAATAAGAGAGTTAGACTTTCGAAACCAAAACTTTCTTAGATCCAAAAACTTCAAAAAGAAAAATTTTAGGAATCCACATTTTCTTTGAAAAATAAGAATTATGAAAACCTAAGGACTGAGTTTTGTTTAAGGAACAATTTTTTTCCCAATTCCCAACAAACCGAAACTTAATGCAGAATGGATCACATTGAGGAAAAAAATAATTGTTACTGAAAATAAGTTTTGAATTAGTATAACCAAATATAGAATTATTCCTTATAGGTATAATTTGAGAATAAATCTTATCAAAATTTTCCTTACCTAAGGTAAAGTTTAACAAACACTTCCTCGAGGAAATTATTTCTGATTTCAGTCTAATAACTATTTTCTTATCCTAAAAAACATCAGTTTTAGCACTAAAGTTAGTCTCTAAAACATTTTTCTTAGAAATTAATTTTTCTAGATCCATGGAAATTTTATCTTTCTACGAATTAACTTAATCAAGGGTTTTTGAAATACTTTCAAAATCATAAATTTTCTTATCAAGATCTTTAGAAAGATCTTATATTTCCTTAGTAAGAACTGAAATACTATAATTTTCCTTATCAAGATTTTTCTTGACTTTTGAATTTTGAATCTCAGGGAGCTTAGAAAACCTAGACACTTCTTCATAAGTAGGTAATGTATTATCTTTATCATAAGAATATTCTTCATCTGAAGATTCATAATATTTAATATCATTATAAATTTCATTCCAGGATACATTGTTGATGGATTCATCATTGTGTGCCTTATCCATTAGATAATGATTTTTAATTGGTATCTTGGAATGTAAACCAAGATTCTTCTGTCCAGAAGTTTCATAATCCGAGGATTCGTCCGAAGAGTATCCACCACTAGCACTCCAGGTGTCATTATCTTTAAAAACATTCATAGCTTTATCTTTTTTGTACTTTTTTCTATTCTTCTCAAAATGATTTTCTTTTCTATCTTTTTTCTTAAGCATAGGACAATCTGGACTTATATGACTTTCTCTTTTGCAACTATAACAAGAAAATTTAGAGTCTTTCTTATCCTTTCTTTCTTTTTTCTTTTATCTGTACTGAAAGTCTTGCTTCCCAACTATCTTGTACATCCTTCGAGTGAGATTAGCTAGATCATTCTCAGAATGTTCACTTTCACTTTATTCAGATAAAATAGTGACCTTTTTCAATTTAGATATTTTAACTCTCTCAGGAGTCTTGGATTTCATATGAATAGAAGTAGTTATAAAAACCACACTTCCATTCCCATTATTCTTCTTAACATTGTCAGCATCTCTTTTCATTCTAGTCTCATGTTGAAGAAGAGTTCCAAAAATCTCATCAAGAGTAATATGTGAGACTTTACTATTCTCATCAATAGCTGTTCACTTTGATTCCATCTCATTAGGCCTGATTTCTATAATCTTACCCACAAGTGCCTCATCTTCAAAACCTTTTTGAACAATGGATTGTAAACTATTATCAATGGTCATGAATCTTTGTTATACATTACATATAGGTTATCCATAAGGGAATAAAAAACCATGATACTCAGCTCTATGCATAGCTCTTCTAGTTTCAATAACTTTTGATGTACCAAAATGAGTAACTTAAAGCTTATTCCAAATTCAATTTACAGCTTCACAATAAGTAATATGGCTATATATATTCCTGGTCATGGAACACGACAAAGTAATGCGTACCTTGTATTTTAGTTATTATTCTGAATTTTATTGATTATTAAAATTTATGACTTTCTTACCAAGAATCTTGTAATCTTCAGTTAGCATAACAAAGTTTTCCACTCCAGTGTTAATAATAAAAGTCTTCATACGGTATCTCCAATATTCATAATCATTCCCCTCAAATATAGGTAGTCTAGTAGGATTAAGATTTTCAATTGAACCAACATTCATTCCTGCCATCTCAAAGAAAATATCATTCCACACAAACTAGTTAGTAATAAAAGTTTTTAAACAAGGATAAAAATATCATATTCAAGGAAAATATAGAACAATGAAAAACTTGAGCAAGAATACATATATGTGAATATAGGTATTTCATAGACCTCCTCAAATACCAATCATAGGATTGAAATAATGATGTAGATTCTCAATATAAAATAGGGGGGGGGGGTGAATTGTTTACTTTAAAAAAAATCCCTTTTTAACTTTTGAAGATGGAATGGTTTAACAATGTTAAACAAGGTAAATTCACAAGACCTCTTAGTTCTACAAATATTATTGATTCCATAAATATTGTTCTGGAAATGGAACTTAAGAAAAGTTTACAAGGACAAAGATTCTACCTCAATGTGTATAGAATCTTACTAATCAGAGTACACGTATAAGAAAGTATAAGATAGTTATAATTTCCTTATCAATAAAAATGTAGTGGAAAACAAACTTGAAACAATACAAGTAACAAGTAAAAACCTTTTAACCCAAAGAGTAAGATATCCAACAACCTTGGATAAAGGTCCCTTGAGTTATACTTTCAAGAAAGTATGTCTTTCCCACAATAGGGTAAGCCCTCGATTTGAATATCAGAGTCTATCTTGCTATCCCCACAAGCCCTCAAACTTCAAGTTAGTCGAAACCTCTGTCTTCATATGCTCGGAAGCCCTCGAATGTACTCAGAAAAATTCGGAGTCACACAAAGCAATTGTAAACAAGTTGTTCAGTATGAACAAAGAATTAAAGTCTCTCTCTCTATAAATCACTTCAGCAACATGTAATCTCTCTATTGATCAATGTGTCTCAGTTCTTGTGACCTCTTTCAAATGAGCTAATATTTATAGCCACATCTTCAACGGTCAGCTCCTTCATCCAACGTTCATAATTTTCCTTGAATTTTGGAGGGACCTATACATGTGTCACTCAGAAAATGGTTAGTTAGTAACATAATTCATGCAATCATTTTCTAACTCAAACAAGAGTAAGTAAAATATGGTTGCTCAACCAAATTATATATTTCAGTGTCTAAGGAAAAATAGAATTTGGAGTCTAAGAGAGTAAACCTTAGGAGTCTATGTTACAAGGATATACAGATTCTATTTTTCAAGGAATTTAGAATCAAAATTCTATAGATTTTGAAGTCTAAATTCTAAGGAATTCAGAGTCCAAATTCTGAGGAATTTGGAGGCTGAATTCAAAGGTATTCAAAGTCTGAATTCTGAGGAATTTGGAGTTTGAATTTTAGAGAATTCATATTCTGAATATCAAAGAATTCAGATTCTGAATTTTAGAGAATTAGGATTTTGATTTTTAGAGAATTCAAATTCTGAATTTTAGAGAATTCAGATTATGAATTTTTGAGAATTCGGATGATGAATTTTTGAGAATTCGGATGATGAATTTTAGAGAATTCAGATTCTGAATTTTAGAGAATTCAGAACCTGAATTCAAATCATAAAAATAGTGTACTCTATGTCAAAGTATTTATAGAATTCATAGGTTATATATGTGTAACCTATTTTTTTACTTAGGAATAGAAAGAGGTAGACTAAAATATGAACATTGAAAATCTGGTAAGGATAAAATTTCCTTGGTGAAGGGAAATTTTCTTAATTAAGAAAAATCTTAGGGAAAATGATATTTTCATTTAGATTGAGTGCTTGTGATTTTCAAAACATGAAGGAATTGAATAGTCATAAGGAAACCTTATTGACTCAACAATATTCACCCAATGAAATAAGTAATAAATATTAGAATAAAAATTTACAAAATTTGGTAGTTTCCTATGATGTGAATGTTGTAGAAAAACAAAAATCCTTAACCAAGGATTCCAAATAAGTTATGGATAAAAATTTTAAGTTTTCTAATGAAACTAACAAAACTGTAGATGAATTAAAACAAAATCAGGTGACTGAAGATTCATAAGTATCACGTGGTGAGGAAAGTGAGATAAGCAGAAAATATATGAAATTACATACTCTATAGAAACAGGTTGAATCTGACAACATTATTGGAAATTATAAATCCTTGGTTTATTATAGAACAATGTATATATTAGTGAATCATATTTCACATATCTCATAGTTTGAGATAGAATTAGTTTCATAGGTATTTGAACTCAATGAATGGGTGGTAGCTATTAATGAATAATAATATTAAATAGAAAAGGGTAAAACCTATGTATTTGTTGAATGTCCAATGCATAAGAATATTAATAGAAAACATTCGGTGTATAGAAAAAAATTAAATGAACATAGAGAAGATTAAATAAACAAAGAGAGACATGTTTGTAATGGATATTCATAGGTGGATGGAGTGGATTTCAATGAACTTTTCCCCCGTTTCCAGATTGGAAACAATCAGAATATTATTAGTAGTGTTTTTAAATAATTTTTATAAAGTTTATCAAATGGATGTAAATTAATCCTTCTTAAATGGAGAGATTAAGGAAAAAGTGTACATTGGGAATCCTTGTGGATTCCTACTTATTACTGATGAAATTTATTTTCTAGTTGAAGAAGGTCTTATATAGGTGGAAACAAGCTCAAAATTATTAGTACTCAAAACGTGATAATTTCTTAAAGAACATGATTTTTTTAAAGAAAATGTGGAAGAAAACTTATATATGAAATTAAAGGACTCATTTACCATCATTTTCATCATCTATTTCGATAATATAATTTTTTAAATAGATATGGAAATACATTGTGAATAATTTTCTGAGGAAATAATGAATAATTTTGAAATGTCAATGATTGGATAATTAACTTTATTTTTGGGATTATAATTCTAATAGAGGGAAAGATAAATTTTTCTATCTCAAGAATAATACACTTGATAATTGTTTCAAAATTTTTTCATTGAAGATTCTAAAGAAGTTTGTACACCCATGTCATTTAATTTAAAATTGAGTAAAGATGAGGATGAGAAGAGTGTGAATCAGAATAACCTCTCAAAGTTGATAATAAGGTTTTTAAATCAAACAATTTCATGACTATATATTTTCTATATTGTGAATCCACCACCATGATATTAGAGTTATCTGAAATAATGATATATGATGGTAGAAAAAATAACTCATATATATGTTAAAAAACATTCTTTGTAAGTGTTATTTTATAAGAGAATTTGTTATATGAACATTAATTGATACACTGATATTGATTGGGTTGGAGATTATAGTAAGACAAAATCAACATATAGAGGAATTTTTTTACTTGTGATAATTTTGTGTGGGATGGAATAATAAAAACAGAGTTCAGTTACCTTGGGAATTTCAGAAATAGAATATATTATCATTTCCCTGGATTGTACTCAAATGATGTTGAAGAAATTCAACATGAAGATTTGAAAGTGAAAGTTTCTACACTGTTTAAGCTACATTGTGATAATTAGAGAGTGATTTATATTTGAGAAAATCATATTCAACACTCAATATAAAATAATATTGACATTAAGTATCATTTCATCTAGGAGAAAGTTGTAGGTGGAGATTTTATGCAAGAATATATTTCAATTAAATATCTAACTTTTTATGTATTCACAAAAGAAACACAAAAATCGAGATATGTGGAATTGAGGATAAAAATTCATGTTCAACCTCTACCAAAGACTTACTAAAATTTTCAAGTATATTCACCACCATTATTTATATTATGTTGAAAAGGGGGGATAATGAAATTAATACTTTTTCTTAAAATGGGGGAGATAAATTAAAATTATTCACAAAATAATTTTACATTGTGGTCATCATAGAATTTGTGATAGAAAATGATTTGAGAGTAGAAAAGTGAGGGTGAATTTATATTTCATAACCATAAACTAGATTATCACCAAGGGATGAAATTCATTAAAAAACATTACTATATCATGTAGATTGGTTTATAGAAATTCTCTATGAGAAATGTTGTTATTTGATGAACAATTGTGAAAAATTGAGTTCTTAAAATGTTTAGTCGTGATAAATCATGATTTTTAAAAAATTATGAGTGTTTAAAGTTGTCAGTAATTGTTGTCAAAAAATACAAAGGGGGTGATTGAATGTCCTTCGTGATGTTTTTCTGAAATTTTTTTTTATGTTTTTGAAACTGACTTATGTTAAAATGTTTTCTTTCTAAATTAGTTGAGAATGAAAGTTGATGGATTTTTGTTGTAAAGTTTCTAGAAAATAGGAAATTCAGAAGTTTGGGAAGTCCCTTTTTGAGAAATTTTTGACATTAAGTTAGAGGGTTATTTTTTGATTATTCAAGTTCCTAATATCTGGAAAGTATTACCACCCAAGTTAGTATGTACAAATTTTTTACAAAGTGTGTAAAAAAATTTAAGATATCAATATTGAATTTCCAAACATAGGATTTCTGGAAAGACTATTCAGGAAACAATATTCTGATAGATATCCTTGAAGGTTGAAATAAGTGGAAGATGATGGTAAAATGAAGATGTCTCTGAAGTGTAAATTTTTGGAAAAACCTTCCTAATGATGTTTTAGAAAACTGATGTTGCAAAGTTACTAATTGGATGGACCAGAGCTATTATTTTGGAATTAAATTGAAATGTAGTTGATTTCTCGACAAATATTACTGGATGAAAAAATATTATTTTTATAGAAAAAACTTTTGGATTGATTTCATGTAAGAAGAAAAGATGAAATTGAAAATTTTTATGGGGTTGTATATATGGAAGTTCATGTGCAGGTCAACAGAAAAACCTTTCTCAATGGTTTTTGAAGTCTAATGATTAAAAGAATCTAACAGAGTTTTGGTAAGAACATTCTAATAGTGAAACATTATAAAACTAAAAGTTTACTAGAAATGTGTATGGAGTTTCTAGATTGAATGTTTTGTGTATTTATGAATATTGAGATTTATGGAATCAAAAAAGAAAAATAAATAAATGACACAATTGTTGTTGAATATTCCACTAAATTAAGGTAGTTTATGTGATGAAGTATTTAAACGTTGAAAAACTATATTCCACTATATTCAAAAAATTTATTTAGTTTTTATTAATATGGTCAATATTAATGGAGTAAGGGAAAGTGATTTTTCCAAATTCATGGTTATGTATGGTGTTTTTAGTGTAGAGTTTTTTCTATAGGCTATTTAAAGCCCTAAGTTGAAATGAAGGGTGTTTGGAAAAAGCAGAATCAAATCAAGATTTTTTTTTGATTTCATTGAAAAAATAATTTATCAGATGAAATCACCATTATTTAGAGTATTCGTTATGATATAATTTGATTTTTTTTTGAAATAAAGATATATATATTTTAATTAAAGGTAGGATGAATAGATCAATAATCTCTTAAAGATATCATGGAAAAACATTTTCGAGAATTTTTGTTATTATGAAAGATGATTTTGTGCTATTTGAAATTGGTTGTTCATATAACTAAAAATAAGAAGTTTTGTGATATTTTTTTAACACATGATATTAAGGAATATTGAGAAAGGTTTTAATTACTAGAGAATTATTGATGATTCAATAATATTCTAGGAGAGTTGGGGAGGATCCAAGAAAAATTCAAATGTGTGAGTAATTCATAATTTATGTTTTAGGGACTAGAAAAATGAAAAAATTTCCCTACCTTTTCCATTTGGGGAGAACCTATAAATAGGTTTGAAAAAGTACATCAGTACTTGACATGGTATGTGTTTGTGAAAATTCAAGAGGTTATAGAGGTTTTGTTAGAGTGAGTTCCCAACCCATTTTCATTTTTTAGATGAATATTTACAAAGAGATATTTTTTTTAAAAATTTGATAAGGATTTTAGTTTAGAGAAACTGATAAAGAAATCAGATAGAGTTTCCATAATGAATTTAAAGAGTAATGGTTCTTGTTATATTGAAAGATAATAGGTCTATAAGTAATTAATTTTCGTAAGGAACAACATAAAACCATTTTATTGATTAAATAATAGTGCACTAGATGGAGGAAATTAGACAAAGTTTCTTAGTGAACTTACAATAGATATTTTTTAAATCTTTTATATATTTTTTGTGGCTTCATTTTGTAAGAAAACTTTGTAAACTGATAAGAGTCTCTATAATCATACATATTAGGAGATATAAGGATCCTAATGATATTTCTCTCAAAATTCTTATTCAATTATTTATAATATTTAATGTACATGGACCATAGAGGTTTCCCTAGTAAGGATGTAGGTTATCACCTTGAGTTTTATCCTTGTAAATATTGAAAACCTTGTTTACTTTTTCATATTTTTATGATTGTGTGGCTATTCTAAAAATGGTTAGGAATGTAACTCTAGCAATGTCTAGGGATTAAATTGTGAAAAGTTAGAAATTTTTTAAAAGGATACCACTAATTTAACCCCCTAATGGTATAATTATCCTTAGGAACTTCAGTTTTCTTAATAGTTTATGTCGATGTCATACTTCTTATTTGAAATGAAATACTAGTAATACATTCTTTCAAATAGAGGTTGAGGACATGCTTATTCATGAAAGAAATTGTCAAAGAATCATATATTATTTGGTTTAACATCCATCACGATAGATCTATGAGCCTACTCAGTCTAAGTTAAAGAACATATATTGAAAAGATACTGAAGAAATTTATTTTGGAACAATCCATAAATAGGATTGGTTCTAAGGTCACAAGTCATTCATCATTCCAAAAAAATGTGTCCCCAAAAACATGATGAAATTTATTGGATGGAATGTGCTTTATAATCATCAGTAATTGGGTTAGTAATTTATGTTATGTTATTTACTATGCTAGATGTCACTACATATTATGTGCATTAGGAAGATATCAAGCTGACCTAGGTGATCACCATTGGACAGATATCAAGAATATCATTATGTTTATGAGATTAAATAAGGATATGTTACAAGTATATGGAGTATATATGGAGTTATTAATCAAATTATATGAATATACCGGTTTCTAAATAGATAATGATTCTATAAAATCATATACAAGATACATCTTCACTCACAATGGAGGTGTTTTGAGCGATAATAAATTAATTAAAGTCATGGTTTCATATTTTGTAGTAGAGTCCAAGTATATGGATGCTTATTAGGTAGATAAAGAATTTGTTTCAATATATAAAATCATTTAATATCAGGATGTGATTTCTAGAAATAAATATCCTATCACACACTATTGTGATAATAATACTGTGGTGGACCATGTAAAAGATCCAAGATCACATCAATAAATAAAGCACATACTACATAAATATCATATCATGAGGGATTTTTCTTAGAGTGGTGAATTTACTATCAGTTGTGTCTCCATATAATAAAACCTCTCAATCCTCATGAATAAATACTTAACATAGTATAAAGATGATAATCATGTGAGTAATATTGGATATAAAATCATAGGTAGTTAGATTTAGTCCAAATGGTATTCTCTTAGAGTTGGTGTTCTAGAACCAACTATTTATACTTTGGATTACATCTATATTCAATAATTTAATATTAATTTAATTATATTATTGCATATCATTAAAATTTCTACAAGACTTTAATGTAATAATGTCCTAGAGATATCTTTCATTAAAATGGAAAGGTTGTTACCCATTATTAGAACCTTGAAATGTCATGATTATATTCTTAATCCTAGTTTTATGTTCATATAATATTATATGATAGGGAACATAGCATGTTGAATTTATGGTGTGAGTGCTCACAAAATGATGATACTTCTTTTCCTGAATTTCTCACTGGGTAATCTCTATGAGGTAGATTATGATAAAAAACCCACCAGTAGAAATTACATATCTTTATGTGTTGTTGGATATCCCTATATACAATCATGAGTAATTGTGTTTATTCTTTAATATTATTATAAATTTATTTCATGACTTATGCACATAGATGTATTATTATAAACCACAATGATAACAGTTCATGGTGATGTTGGGTACACTGTGTGGGTACAAATGATGTGTTATTAATGAATAAATTGAGGAAGTATTTAACACTTCATTATTAATAAAAGTTTATATCCAAACCCATTGATTGAATTAGAACCATCTCATTTAATTTGATGTTCAAGTTGTAATGGAATGTTTATTTCTGATTGATAAAGAAAGGCGTATAAATCATATAGGTTGATGACATGGGTGTGCAAGATACTTTATTATATATTGTAAAAAATGGATTATATTATATATAAAGCAATAATATGTGGTTGTCGACATTGCAACATTATGTCATTTTTCTTGGGTGTCTTGAACCATTTCTAGATAGTAATCACAGGCTTTAGAGAATCCCAACTAATGTCATTAAGAAAGAATACTATAAGGTCACATAGTATGTTATTTAATTTATATCAAATAAATTCTATTTGAATATAATTATTGTAATAAATATTAATCTCAATACTGAGCAATAATATTAGTAAGGATTAATTATTTCAAAAACTAAATAAATATTTATTCACTAGGTAGTTTTTAAATTATTCAGATATATAATATTTATTCTAGTGAATAAATACTTAATTTATTTCGATATTATATAAATGTAAAGGAGGACTAGAGGACCAAGAGTGAGTCCAATGATAAATATTAATTTAATATATCATAAAAAAATATTTATCATTACATCAATTAATGTATGTCGTGGAATAAAATAATAATATTATTTTAAATACAAAGCATGGGGTCATACATGGGTTTAAAATTTTATTAACCAAACATGTGATATTAATTAAATTAAAAAGACTAATCCTATGAAAAAAAGATCACTAATATGTTATAAGAGAGGTTAATCGTGAATCATTGTGCACACAATATTTCTCTCTCTAATCCTTCTATTTATTCTCACATCCTCTCATGAATGAGAAGATTAAGAGAATCTCTTCAAGACCGAAGAAATGTGATGTGGTAAAGAATATAAGACAATAAATCGACCCTTCCAACACATGGTGATTAATCAATGTCTTTCATAAATCATATGATCATGTGTGAATCACTACTCTAGAGACTCTATACATGGTTCTTACAAGTGCAATGATAGATTAGCATAAAAGTGTTTTGGGTGATCAACTTATACTTGAAAGAAGGATCTCTAGAAGAAGGTGTGTTTCTTTCTATTTAATTAAATTAATTATAAATTTAATTTTAACCATATATTTTATTGGTTCTAGTTAAATTTATTTGTAATATTCAGTTGAAAAACTTTTACTAGCCATGATATTTATGTCATGTCAATATTTGAATGAACCATCAAATATATCATTTTTTATGTCAGGATCAACACCAATAAGCATTATTTTTGTGATATGAACCACAAATATGGATGAAATAATTCTCATCCCTCATTATTAACTCCCATTAATTGGATTCTTTCTAACTCATTGTCTCTTATGGGAATTTAGGTTCCTCATTTTCGATTAAAATAAGGTAGTGTAAGAGACATTATTAACTTTTCATGTAGTGATTCTGTCTTGCATATCTTCACATTTTAACCTTTGTATAAGCTTCACATAGTATTTAAACTTCTAAATCTCTTAATTCTGGATCATTTCTCAATCCTCTATAGTCTGTGATATTTCTGTGACATCTATACCAGGAAACAATATCAAACCTTGACCTGATTATGGTATATACTTTGGATGGTCTGATTTTTCTATAATTATAAATCATCCTAGATATAAAAGAAGTTTTTAGAAGTTAATATAAATGAACATCCACTTAAAATTATACTTTTCTTTCATTAGAACTATTCTCAATATACTTATCCTTCAATGGGATCTATTTATTGAATTTGACACCTCAGCTTCTGTTTAATTTTGAAGCGTCATTTTCTCAAAGTAAAAATGATAAATCCTAATCTCCATAGTCAACAAAGTAACATTATTGAGAAATATCCCCATATTATCTTAGTCCTTGGAATCATCGTGGACATGGGTGAGTTCCATGGATACATATATGAGGTTGAAATCAACCTTCATTCTGGACCAACAAATCTCCAAATGTTTCTAACCAATTTGGAATGATGGGATTATATTGATGAAGTTTGATGCACAGTTCACTGATTCATCTAAAAACACTTTGGGGAACCTGATGGGAATCCTCATGCCTTTAACCTTCTCTAACAACCTATAGTTCATCATATATGAAACTTTATTTTATTTTAGAGTACCAAGAATGTTTTTCTAAAACATAATTCATATATGAGAGTAGAACCACTAGAACTCTATGCTTTTATACCCCCAAAATTTCCTGATTGTAACCACTTAAACTTACATTTAGAATCTTTCTGAACCATGTCTCTCCACTATAAAAAACCGTAAACACTTTATACCTAAAAATTATTTGTGTAATCATCAATGAATTTCATGTATAAGAGTTATGCTCCATGAGAATGCACTAGATTTATACCCCATTAATCTGTGTGACCTAAATACTTATTATAGAGCTTTGGTGCCTTCCCTTTTACCAACAAGGACACCTTACACTACATTATAAAGATACAATTTTTGAAAGTTCCATCTCTATGTTTTTGAACTTCAACATACATTTTTGGGAGGATTTTCATCTCTTTATCACTAATATTCTCAAGATTATCTTGTCAAGGTTTAGTTGAAGTTGACTATTTGGCATGAAACACTCATTCTAATACCCCCACCCTTCACTCTTTTCTCAACAACCATGGAACTATGTGAAATATTCTTTAAACTATCAAAAAACATTTTATAGAAACCCACATCATCATTTTTTCCCATTATTAAATTTTTATTTAACCCTATTATTTTCTACACATACTTCGAATCTATCATCCTTTCATTATTTCTCCAAATAGAAACATCACATTTCCTAAAAATATCAAGATCCATGTCATACACAAGATGAACCTTTACCAACCTTCTGGAATTACAATCCCCCATGCTTCATCGACTGAGTGTATCATGAAAATAACTTCTAGAATCCATCACATAATAACCGAATAAACTAGTGGTAAATAGAATAAAGTTACTCATATTTTTTAACATGGGTTTCAAAAAATAACTTTTTGAATCATAATTTTTAAATTCTTCCCATGTTAACTAATATCCTTTTTAGGTTTCATTTTCATCCATAATTTTAGAATAAGGGAGAAATGTCTACTGAGCTAATCATACTATAGATCCTCCTTTTCCCCTTATTAAGATTCTTCCATCAAATATTATACCATCTTACTTCAGTGAAGTTTGTGTTTATGAAATATGAATGAATTTCATTCTAATGAATTTATTAATCCAAGATCACACAACATAAATATGTGAATTTTAAATTGACATTTTTACTAAAATTATGCACAACGATCACAATAGAATCCCAAGAATCATGTAGTGAAGAGAGTAATAAGAATCCCCATTCTAGATATCTGAAGTCCACCATAACAAGATCCAAGTGACACCAAGTCAAATTAATGTTATTAATATGATTGATATAAAAATTATCATCTCGCATCTTGATGATGAATAAAATAGTTAACAAGAATATATTTTTCATCATCATTGGCTTCTAATATATGTTTATAAGGGTCTTCTTAAGGTTTTATGTAGTTTTCACCACTTATATGTTGAACATCACGTTTTGGGTGAGTGATATCCAAATTAGCCTCAATGATTTCATTCCAACCCCTTCCATTAATTTAATAGAATCACTTCATGTCTAGCTATAGTTAATGATAGATCAAGGTCCATCTGTAGTAGGAAATCCTCTATCTTCATTTTTAAAACCTGAAATTTGTTCCATAAAACTTGACCAACCCAAACTTACTTTTGTTTGATTCCACTCCATTGGAATTTGTGAACTCCAAATAATTTTAAAAAGAATATAGATATTGGTCATAATTTCTTACCAATTTTATCCTACAAGGAAAAGGGTAGAATATTACAACTTAATAGAGTTCTGAATCACATTTTCTAGGGATTATCCATCCAAGACACTTCATCCTTGAGATTTGATACCATTTTTAGGTCCAAAACCATTTTTTGATAATAACAAAAGATTTTATATCCAATATAAATTACCATAATGAACAATATACTAGTTTTTAAATCCACTGTATGACATTTGGTTATTAAAAGACAAGAACAAAAAATTTATACACCCACGATGAAAATCCTTCAAACGATAGAAAAAAAAGACTATTGGAAGTAATGAATGAAATAAAAAAACTCACAACATTCACCCAAATCAATAGGTGTAATTCTTCTTATACATTTGTTACTAAAAAATGAATGATTAATTAAAAATTTTAGTACATTGGTCACAATTGAACCATACTACTATTTAATGTAGAATCTAGTTAGTTCTCATATTAGTCTTCAACATCAATTCTTCAAAGGAAGAATCCAACTGGAACCTATCTTCATAGAAAAAACCATACATGATCAAAGACTCTCACCCCCTAAACCTGCTCGATTGGTTTACTATTCCCACTTTTGATGATCTCATAGGAAAACTCCAACTCATATTTCCTTTTCCATATAGTACACAATTCAAATTATACCATCTAAAAAATCTGCTTGAAAACCTTAGTATTAAATGATTTTGGCCATATTGCATCTTAATATTTGGATCTATTGTTTTCAACTCCACCATATTTATTCCGACCACAGGAAATTAGGCTAGTAGAACTTCTCCTTCCTTTGGTACTAATGAATTTCACAGAAAATTGTTTTTAAGTATCAAACCTAAAACTTATTTCACATCATAAGGCTCACATTCATATATTGTTTTAATTTATTATAATTAAAAAATATAGGATAATGTTACAATGCGTTTTTTCCATGTCATAAAAGTTTGGCTAATTTTTTCTAGGGAGATGAGACTCAAAACTATTTCATCATTATAGATATATTTTTATCAAAATAATGTAAAATTTATGAATATACATTAATATTTTTATGTAGTTTTAAAATTTATTAGACTCATAATTTTTACATCTGGGTTTGTTCATCAAATTTCCTTATAAATTTGATTGTTACAATGTGATTTTTGTTGGTTATAAAAAATGCGAAGAACCACTTGGAAATTTTTATAAACTAGATATGGTTAGAGAAAACCATTAAATAAGCATCTAAAGTGAATTTTGGAAATCTTATAGGAGAAAAAATAAGAAACACACTTGATTTAACGATATATACACTTTAGGAGGATGAAGAAATATTGATTGAATTTTTGATAATGACATCCCCTAACTAGAGACCACTAATTAGTGTCTTAAATAGTCATTCCATTTGACCTCAATAATTCCTCCCTACATGCTTCAGGAAAACTATTAACAAATAGGGTCTATGGTGGTACAATATGAAGATAGTACCCTAATATCAAAGTGGAATAAAAAAAATTTAATTGTCACATATAAATATACATCTAGAATAGGCAGTAAGCAGACATCATTACAAGTGAAAGTAAATAATCGAAACCCATGATGAATCAAAATGTGGATTATATATATTTCAAGTAGTTATACCCAAAAAATCACAATATATACACCAATATCCAAAGAAAGAAAATGAAAAAACAAATAAACTTTACCCAGAAAATGATATTGAGTCCTAACATGGTCCCAAACATCCGTGCTCTATCATAGCTATCAAAATCAAGCATCAGTCAAAGAGAAAATTCCCTTGTTCCGTCCTATCATCATAAATTCTACCTAGATACCAAATTTCAACCTAAAAAGAGTGAGATTACAACTCGGTGGTCCTCAAACAATGATGTCTAAAAGCATATCCAGTCTAAGTATATAGTGCATGTTGATGTTCATAATAAAAAGAATGTACAACATAAATAAATAAAAACATCATTGATCCTCAGGTTCTATGGTGATACCCATGGTTGACCCCACCTTCTTAGGCCTATATCAAATTTATCTAATCAAAATAAACCATAGAGGAACAAAATAATCCAATGACCATGTACTTGTAATTCCATACTGATAAACAAAATATTAATTCAAGAAGAGTGTTAAAGGAATTCAAAACTAGTAGGCACAATTTGAATCCAAGGAGATAGTCCAAGGAATTGTAAATATTAACCATTATTGAATCCAAAGATCATGTATAAGGACTTATAGACCAATATTTATCATCATGATACAAGGATAATGTCTAAGGAGTTGGAAATTGTAATCGATTCTTCTAGTACATGTGTAGTTCACCCATCAATTAATTTAATTACATTTCATCAAGTATCACATAATAAACAACTACAATAGATCATAAAGAACATACTAGGTATACCCAATCACACAAATGGTCATTTATTAGGTTTTTTTTACACTCTTAGGATCTCTATTTTAAATTATCTATTCACTTTCTAATGTCAAGAGTGCCTCATGGGTGGATAAATACCCAGTCTAAACATTCCATCAGACCACTCATGGCCTATAAAGAATCTCAATTTCATTATTTATAGATAAAAAACTTTAAATATATCTTAGGTAAACTATGTGGAATGTCAGTGTGACCACACATCACATGAAATAGTAAAATGATAAGACTAGAAGGAATAACTTAAATACTCTATGCATTATACCTATATATGTTTTCCAATCCAATATCGGCCATTAATTCAAGCTAAAATGGCATGAATTGGAAGATAATTGAAAAACATGAAATTAGGGAATAATAGATAAAAATGGAGTAAGACCACTTGACAGAAAAATACCACCAAAAGAATAGAGCTAAAGGATATTATCACCCCTAGCATCCAATAGCAACAAACAACACTTTATTCCACAGATAAAAAGAAGATAAATCACTATAAAGAGGTAGAGGAATGTTATGAATATATAAGAATTTTATTTATAGATTAATAGTTGAGAAAAATAAGGTTTGAGTTTTTAGAATCATAATGGAAAATTTACAATTTCCGCTTTTTATGTGTTGTGTGGTTTACCCAAATGGTTGGCCAAACATTATGCCAAACGTGTTACTCCCATTTTATTAGCATCCATATTCTACATGGTATATGAACAAGGTATAAAAAACCATTCATCAACCTTATTGTCCCTATTATTTTTATAATGTTACCCTGCATGCTCTGGTTTCATGGTTACTCAAACCATGTGCCAATTGCATGAAACACCCCAAGAATTAATTAATGTTTTTGACTATTTTATAGATTCATTTACACAGTTTAAACAAACATTAATTTTAATTAATAATCTATATTGTTGGGGTTCATGGTTTTATAATAACACCTTTTTATTACATAACATTACATTGCATAGTAAAAATTATAGGATCTTTTTATGTTTAGTTTCTTGGAGAAAAGGTACATAATACATGAAAATAAAAAACATTCTTTTAAATACACTTCAAATAAATCTTCATGGCTTAAACATAAGTTATATTTATTACATCTCATAACATAGGTAGATAAATCGAAGGAAAAGTGTGAGCATGAATCCTAATAAGGGAATAAACAAGAGTGACATAAAACATGTGATCTTGAGAGATATCAATAAGCACATAAGTCATAATGATAAAGAATGAGAAATAAACATGTCATAATAAAAATAACATGAATTTGAACATGGAAATGTGTCTATAATATTTTAATGATACATTCATAATAATGTCACCATTTTTTATCACAAAGGTGTCACAAATTAAAATTTCCAAGGTTATTCATCTAGGTATCATAAATCATGCCATCTCTAGATATTAAATTATTTACCCAATGAATTGGAGTACTATAAAGGGATACCCATAATATTTTTTAATTAATTTCATAAAAATATCTATATTCATAAATTTTTTAAATAACCAATGGAGAATAAACAACGAGTTTCTTGTTAAAATCATTGAGTTTCAAAAGTGCTTAAATATAGGATCATTATATCATTTCTAACCCATAAAAATGGAGTATAGGTTTAATGTTTGTCAATATATGAATAAATTAAAAAAAATTACATCTAAGTGAATAAACCAAGAAAATAAATAGGTTTAGGTATTCAAAAATAATTTAAATGAAATTTTTTTTAAGGATAAGAGGGAAATTTTGAGAAGTAAATTCAACAGCATGACGAGTATAAAACATCATTTTAGAAAAGGGAGAATGAGAGGGTAAAATGGTATCCCATTGAAAAAAGAAAATTATTAGAGTAATGGGATAATATAATTTGGAAAAATTGAATTTTATCATAAATTTTAATACATACTAGAAAAGGAAATTTGAATGGAAAAGAGAAGTGAATATTTACCTTACTTTGAAGAGTTACTCCTAGATCTAGAGGAATGGGACTTGGGTGGATTAAGGAAACCTTGGGGGGACTCATTGGGAGGATAACTCACCAAAACATCATGGTGGATGGATTTGGAGTGGATGGAAACAGAGAAATTGGTGTGTATTAATAGGATAAGTGGATGAATTCTTCAATAATTTCCAAATATAGTTCTTCGAAAGCTAGGTCGTGGAAAATGAAAAACCATTCTCTTAAGCATGGGTTTTCTAATGGTTTTTGAGATTTTGTTCACAGTTTAGGATAATTTAATCCTAAAAAACTGAAACCACTATTTAATTCCTCTTTTGGCATGGAAAAGTAATGATTCCACAATGTAATGTTTTCAAAAATCAAATTTTTATTTTTAGTCTTTGGAAAACAACTTACTGTTTTACAAAATGAATAAAATCCATTAAAACAGTTAATATTAATAAAATGACATATTATTGGTCATATATTGAATTTAATTAATTAATAAATAATTATGACATAAATATGATTTCATAAAATATACCAAAACCCTAAAACTGTATTTTTTTACTATTCATGAGAAAACAAATTATTTTAGAAAGTTATCATAAATTCAAATGAAAATAATTTCAATGTGATGATTTAAAAAATAATGTTTATTTTTTGAGAATAATTCCTTAAATATTAGAATGATAAATTTTAAATATAAAAATCCTTATTTATCTAATTTTTTTTGTCTTTCTGGCATAGTTAAATTTCAGATATTTATAAAGAAAATTATAGGAACTTATAAAATTATTTTAACAATTATTAATTAAATAAATTATTTGAAACGACTATTTCATTAGAAAAATATACTATTCAGAATACCTTTGTTTATTATGAAAATTTTATACATTTTTTAGAAAAATAAAATTACATTTTATTCGCGTCCAAAAATCAAATTATCGAATTCATCTTAAGTAAAGATATATTTAATTAATAAATATATTTCTAATAGGATTTTATAAAATAAAATTTTATTTATAAAAATGAAATTACCCTTTATGTAACTATGTTTTAGACACATAACACCTTATTACATGCGCATACACTATAAGGGTAACGTTTGTGTTGGTGGTCATTTCGTGGGGAACCTCGACTAACATCGAATGAGTGGTAATATACACTAACATGAAATTATATCATAAGAGATTTTGTTCAATAATAACTTACTGAATGTTAATTTAACTTAGTCAAGGGAGAACCGTAGTGATGATACCTCCATCCCATGTTCAGACAAATTGGCTTCAAACAGATTGAATCTACTAGTTAAGGCCATCAATTCTCCTTTCTTTATCTATTATCCTTCATCATTAATGTTTATAAAAAATAATTATAATGGTAAAACTATCAACCAAGGGTATAGTTTACAATATTAATATTGACCAATGGTTATATAATGGATGAATACCAATCATCACATTTACCTTTATATACCACTTTATTTTTTCACTCAAAATTAGGTATCTTTTATTTTGTTAAGGTTACATTTTGATTTTCATAATATGTTGATTGGTTTGGTAATAATTTTTTTTATTTCTATAGTGTTTGCTGTGGGAGTGATGATTGTGATAGATTGGAGAGATCCTTACATTCTCATTTTAGCTACTCTATTTTATATTTGTTTTATCGAGTTGTAATTTTTGGCATCTTAATTGGTTTTATTGCTGACTAATGTAATGATATTTGTTAATGAAATGATTTTTTTGGTTTATATATATTTTTTATGTGTATAATTTTATATATTATTTAACAACATTTATTCAAGAAAAAAATGATTTTTAATGTATGGGACATTACATTCTTCCCCCATAAGAAATTAGATCCCCAAAATTTCGACTTATTATGTCAGTTGAGAAAATGTGATGGTACTTCAATCTCATTATCTCATCTGGTTCCCACATCGTTTATTCATATTTATGGTTCCTTCAAAACAATTTTACTATATGGGTAGTATTTTTTCATTGAACCTCATTTTTACGATCTAAGATCTACATTGGATTCTCCTCATAAGAGATGTCATGTTATAGTTGTACAACCTCTAGATTTAGTATATGTGATTGATCATGTATATACATCTTAAAGATAGATATGTAGAATACATCATGATCTTGAGATTTATTTAGTGTAAGTTCTAGCTTATAATACACTACTCCTATGAGATCAAGGATTTCATAGGGGATAATGTACCTAGGGATAAGATTAACTTTCTTTCCAAATTACAGGACTCTATTTCATGGTTATTTTCAAAGGAAAAATTTGTCTTCAATATCAAACTACAAGTCCCTTAGATAGTTGACACCATAGATCTTCTGCGGATTCTGAGTATCCTTTATATGTTGTCGGATTGTATGAACCTTTTGTATCATCTCTTTCATAATATTGGGCCCAAGTAATTTCTTCTCACTAACTTTATCCCATAAATTAGGAGTTCTACATACTAGAGCTTCATATGATGCCATTTGAATAGTCAAGTGGAAGATGTTGTTCTATGAAAACTCAATTAATGAAGGTACCTATAAATTTTAGTGATTTTAGGATATATATAGAATGAAAATCTATGAGATTTATCCATAAACTTCTTCCTTATTCCTTGGATAGATGGGATACATTTCCTTGTACGAAAGTTTAGTACAACTTCTTAATCAATATTGTACTCAAGAAACTTCCAATTATTCATAACCATTATCTTAATTTTTTTAAAAGGATCTTATCTTCAATCTTTATTGATCTTGTCTAGTAATTATGTTTGAGAAATCATTTGGAATATGATTAATGATTTACCTTCACTTATAATTCCAATGTATAGTTTTACTAGGTCCTTGATCAAAGGATCACCTTGAATCCTCATTATTTCCTACACAACAAAGTATTTCCTACATAATGAATCAGAGACATTGTTTTCTCATATGAGGTGACAATTAATTGAATAGTTATATTATTTAAGAAGTTCCAAACACATCCTTTGTTGGATGTTCAATTAATTTTTCATGAAAATATACATCAAACTTTTATAGTCTATGTATTTATCACATTTCTCCACATAAGGATAGTGCCTCCATATTTTTAGAGAAAAAATAACCGCATCTAACTCATGGTCATTCATAGGATAATTCTACTCATGGGGATTTAATTTTCAAGATGAATAAGAAATCACCCTATAATTTTTCAGGAGGACACGCTTAATCCCTTTCAGATATGAATGACTATAAATAATGAATACTTATTTGATAGAGGGTAGAGTTATTAAAGGTGCAGTATCCAATCTCTTATTTATTTCTTGGAAACATTATTCACACTCTATTGTCCCGATAAAATTATCCCATTTTCAAGTAAACATGGTTAGAGGATTGTAAAGTCATTAAATTGTTTTCACAAACCTCCTATAATATCCATCTAAATAATGGAACCTATGAATGTCTATTACTATTGTTGGACGAGGCCACTATTCTACAGCCTTTGTCTTCACATGGTTAACTAAGATTCCTTATTTAAAACTTTTTATAACAAGAATTCACATTTTCAGAATCTACTAAAAATATTATCCTTCCTCAGTGTTCTAAAAAATATTCCTTATATGGTAATCATGCTCCTCCTGAAATTTTGAGTATGTCATAATGTCATCAATAAAAACTACCATGAATTTATCTAGGTAGTACTTAAGGACTATTTTCATCAAATCTATATATACAATAGGATTATTATTCAAGGAAAAGTACATCAGTCAAGTATTATAATATCGTCTTTCTTCACCCTCAATGTATGATACCCAAATCCAAGGTCAACCTTAGAGATGATTTGAGCCCCATGAATCTAATCAAATAAATCATCAATCCATGGGAGAGGGTACCTACTCTTCACTATGATCCCATTAATTTTTCTATAATTAATGAATATATGCATTGATCCATCCTTATTCATAAAAAAGATAATAAGTTCTCCCCAAAGAGAAACACTTGGTAAGATAAATCACTTATAGAAAAGATCTTGATGTTTTTTAATTTACTCATCTAACTCAATATTATTCATTCTTTATGGGGTCTTTGATATCATCCTGGATTTGGGTATGATTTCAACAGATAAATATACCTCTCTTTCAAGGAGAGGTCCATGTAAGTCTTCAGAAAATATATTAGTGAATTTCAGAACGATGGAGACATTATATATCTATTTAATTTAATTTACTTCTCCATCTTCACTGGTTGTCTCTATAAATAAATCTATATGAGGTTCTATTAGGAAACACTCAGTCCAAGATATATCTAATTTGAAAATAAAGGTAGGTTGTCTATTCAAGACTATTAGAATTTAGTTTCTTCTTTAGTCGATCTTAGTATTATACTTTGAGATCCTATCCATACCTAGTATAGTGTCTAATTAAACCATGGGAATGACTAATTGGTTTCCAATGATATTTTACTTGTCAATGTTAGTACTAGGGTTTCAATACACTGTTGATTATAGGGTAATTCCTCAAGGATTCTTGACTTGTGACCCTACTTCTATCCATTCACGAATTGATTCTATATTCTTTGAAAATATGCTTGAAATAAAGAAATTCATAGAAACAGAATCAATGTACTTTCTATATTTGAGATAAAAATGACTATAACTTCCACCACATCATTCAGAGTCTCAATTTCGGACTTCATGATAGAAAATTTCATACATTTATCCCTTGGCCTATGATTAGGTTGATGGTGGTTCCCTCCATTATCTTATGATTTGGAAATTGTTTAGAAAAGTGCTCTGTCTATAAAAAATTGAAGAATTGATCTTCTATCTAGGCTTTCACCATATTCATTTTTTATTAGTGTTGATAAATTGAGGATTATTCTCACCATGATTGTTTTGTGAAATATGACCATCTCTTCTACACTTTTAGCACATTTCACTACCAAGAATGTAATTCCCTGAATGCTTCTTCCCACATTTCTGTATATGGGAATTTGCACATTCTATCCTCCTCTTCCATGATCAAAGTCCATCTCTGAGTTTGGATCCATTGATCTCTTATTTTTATTCAATATATGTGGCCACTACATATCTCTTAACTCCAATTCAACCTTAATAGAACTTGAAACTATCTCCTAATAGATTTTATAGTATTTATTTTAGATATTTCTCCACAGATTGGGACTCAGTCCACTGAATAATTTATCAAACATTCTCTAAGGATCCATAAAAAAGATAGAGGTGTAGATAGAAAGTCCTGTAATATTCACTTCATAGCTTATGAATGATTCATTTCCATCTTCTTCAGTTCATGTAATTCTTTCTACGTTTCTTTTCTCATCAAATAGGGGAAATATTTATTTAAAAATATTCCCATGAACTCTTATCAATCAATAGAATCGATCTACCTCCTTAACTTTGAGGTTTTAATTAGTATCCAATAGTGATAATATTATCCTTATAAGAATTATACTTCCTTGGTTACTTTTACTTTATCTGAAAAAATGGAGTATAGAAACGATCTTTTCTATAGAGATTATCAATTATTCAATAATCAATGGGTCGATAGATCCACTAAATAAAGGATGTTGTTAACGCATAAAGGACTCAACATAGAGTTTTTCCCATAGATGTGGATCTATTATCTCAACATGATTCATGTTATTGTTAATAACATGATTTAGTTAATTCATCATTCTCATGATTTTTCCATTCCAGCTTCCTTGGAATGCTCTCAGTGCATCGTCCATTACACTCATCATTTAGGTGGTCCCTCCTATTTCCTACCATTTTTCTAAATGAAGAATACCTCTGTGATAAACATGTTACACTTATTAATATTATAATTCTAAAGGGACTTAATGTATTAAATCATTATGATTAATTATGTTATTAATCTCTTTTAATAACAATTAATTTTTTTATATACCATTTGTAATGATTTATAATAAGCCTGTGATTGAGAAAACATATCCCTTGAGAATGTCAAACCAGGAGTACAATAGGGACCATTTTTTGTGCATCAGTTCTTGTTTGAGTCTAGCTCAATGAGTTATTTTTGGGTGTTACACCTAGGTGCATCTATTACAGAGACACATCTATTTTTTTGTATCCAGACATGGATTTTTTTTCTTGAAAACAACTTAATTAATACATCATCAAAATACTATGATCTTTTCATATTTTTAGACTTTTCTCTAGGGTTATTAAAAAAGTTTTCAAGTAATAATTTCTATAAATAACTAAACTATCCATGAATACCAACTATGTAATCTCTCTTTTTGATTACATAACTGTTCAATATAGGGTACAAAACAGAGGATGTTTTCATGTTTAGTTTCATGGAAAAAAGCTACATAATACATGAAAATATAAACAAATCTTCTAAATCAACATAAAATACATCTTCATGAGTTCATCCAAAGTTATATATACTAAATCCCATTACTTTGGGACTTAAATCAATGGAATGATGTGAGAATGAATCCCATTAAGGGAAAAACTCGAGTGACATATAACATGTGATCTTGACGCATATCAACAAGAACACATGGCATTATGGTAAGGCCTAATCAAGAAGAGTATTATAATAAAAATAATATGAATCATAACATATAAATGTGGATAGAACATTTAAATGATACATTAATAAGAATATCAACAAGTCTTATCTCAAAAGTTTCAAAAATGAAAATTACCAGGGTTGTTCACCAAGGTATCGTAAAACATGTCATCTCTAGAGATTAAATTCAATAACAAATGCATTAGAGAGTTATCATGGTGAAACATTAACATGTCTTAATTAATGTGATAAACATATATCATAGTAATATATTTTTTAAATAACACAAGGAGAATAAATAATGGGTTTCTTATCAAAATCATTTCATCTAAAAAGTGCTGAAAGACATGATATTTAGGTCATTTTTAACCAAAAGAACCGAAATGTTTGTTTAAGGAATGTTAATACCCAAATAAAATAAATAATATTTACATATAGGTTAATATACCTTGAAAATAAAGAATTTTGTGTATTCCGAAAATAAAATAAAATAAAATTTATTAAGGAGAATAGGGAAATTTTGAGATGTAAATTCGAGAGCATGCCAGATATTAAAAAAGGTTTTAGAAAAGGAAAACATTGGAAGGGACATGGGTCACACATTAATAAAAGATAATTTTTTTTTATAGTAATGAGATAATATAAATGGAAAAAAAATAATTTTCTTGGTAATTTTAAGACATACCACAAATAAGACCCTTGAATGGAAAAGAGAGGTGGAGATTTCTTTTATAATGAAGAGTTAATCCTAGATCGTGAAGTATGGGAATCTGGGTGCTTGATGAAACCATGGGAGACTCATTTGGAGGAAAAATGACATGAAATTTATGTAGGATGGATTGATTTTGAATGTAAATATAGATATCGGTGGGTATTTATAGGATAAGTGGATGAATTGTTTTATAATTTCCAAATATAGGTCTTGGAAATCTAGGTTGTGGAAAATGAAAAACTATTGGATTACCCATAGGTTTTTCTCATGTTTTTAGACATTTAGGTTATATTAAATTATAATTTAATCCTCTAGAACCTAACACCATTATTTAAGAAATCGTTTTTCCTAGAAAAGTAAAGATTCCGTGGAACACTGTTTTTAAAAATAAAATTTTCCATTTTAGACTTTAGATAGTAACTTATTATTTTAAAATCTGAATAAAATATTATAAAATAGTTAATATTCATAAAATTGAATGAATTATTTTGTGTATTATGTTTAATTAATTATTTCATAATTATTACATAAATATAATTTTATAAAATATACTAAAACCCTAAAACTATATTTTTTCTACTTATGAAAAAATAATGTGTTTTAGAAAATTCTCATAAATTCACCCTAACAAAATTTCAATGTGTTGATTTCAAAAATGATGTTTATTTTTCCTGAATAATTATGTAAATATAATAATTTTAACTTTTAAATATAAAAATCATTATTTATTTAAAAATAGTTGTTTTAAGACGCAATTAAATTTATGACTCTTTTATAATATTTCCCAAGACATTATGAATTTATTTTATTATTTATTAATTAAATTAATTTTTTTAAAAAAATATTTCATTAAAAAATACAATTCATAATACCATGGTTTATTATAAAATTTGTATACATTTTCTACAAAAATACCATTATGTTTTATTTCTGTACAAAAATCAAATTATCAAATTCATCTGAATTAGACATATACATAATTAAGAAAACTATTATTAAGAGGAATTGATACAGTAGAAATTTTATTTATAAAAAGGAAATTACACTCTATATAACTATGATATGGACACATAAACCCTTACTATACCGACATACTCCCTAAGGAAAAGGATTGAGATAATGGTGGTTTCATGGGGTTCCTTGACTAACATCGACTGAGCCGACATGAACTTCTAGCATAGGCGATTTCATTCAAGCAACACTTATTGAAGCTCATATTGGGATTTTTCAAGGGGTAACCACAATGATGATGCCTCCTTACTATGTTCTAAAAAATGGGCTTCAAACCGAACAACTATACTAATTAAGTCCATCAATTCTCCTTTTTGTATTAATTGTTCTTTTTCATTACTATTTATAAACAACAATTATAATGGTAAAATTATCAACCCATGATATAGTTTCCAATGATTATATTGACCGATGTGCATATAATGGTAGAATCCCAACAATCACATTTCTCATTATACACTATAAATACCACTTCATTCTTTCACTCAAAATTATCTACAATTTCTCTTAAGTTTATATTTTCATTTTCATAATATTTTTATTGGTTTCCTAATATTTTATTTATCTCTATATAATTTCATTGTGGGATCAATGATTCTAATAGATTGGGGTGATCCTTAATTTCCCCTTTTACCTGCTCTATTTTATATTTTTTTGTCAATTTTTAATGTCTGTCATTTTAATTTTCTTCATTGAGGAATAACGTAATGATATTTATTAATGATATAAATTTTTTTGATTTGTATTTTTTTATATGTATAATATTATATATATATTTTTTAGAATTTATTCAGGCAAAAAAAATCATTTATAATGTTTGGGTCATTATAATGGTTATCACTAATCGTGCACTAACTGCAATCCCTAACATATATCTCCGATTGTTTTTATTTATAACCCTCATAATCCTGAAATTTCCCCGAATACTCTAGAAATTACTATATTAATATCAAAGAAACATTAATAAATAAAATATATAGAATTATAGAAAATGTTAAAAAGGAAATGAACTACAAAAGGGATGATGTTTTTGAACCTCACAACTATATAGTAGTTCACCGCTGATCCACACTCTCTAACATCATCGAGACTCATTGAAGAACAGTTATCTTGATTGAGCCCCCATATCGGATTTCTCTCCTAAGTCTCATCCTGAACATGCCTGTGATTCCAATTTATAAGCACCATAGGAACTATCTTGTTGTGAAGAATATTTTCACTGTGATACACTACATGAATCAGATTCTCCACAATGGAAAAATCAACATTAAGCTCAACATGGTTCTTTTCAATTATGTGAGACTTATCAAGAAAATATCACCTAAATTGTTGCACAAGGAAAACATCAAACATAGACCTAAAACATTACAGTAAGCCCAATCAATATTCCACTTGACTGATCTTCTCCACTATCTCAAACATCCCCACATACCTAGGTGCTAGCTTTACCTACCTCTCAACAAAACGTTTAACTAGGCTTAGTAACACCCATAAGAACACCTAATCACTCACCAAAATCTCAATAAATTGGTTTCTCCTATATGAATATGACTTATACCACTATGGGTAGTCTCCATCCATTTCTAGACCGAATGAATATGCTTTGATGTCTCTTTTCGGAGAGTCTACGGGATCATTGCTACCTCACTAGCATACAATGAACATAGAGGTGAATAATATCACATACTATATAGATCATCATTAGGTTAAATCCGTATAGATTCTTGATAAATATTATTTGAGGTTAAATCCACTTATTATAGGTGGTTCTACAAAGAAACACTGAAATACATGACACATGTTTGAGGATATCCACAAAAATATAAAGATTCTGCTCAGACTTTCCATTGATCTATGGATGATATATGGTGCATAGATGCACCTATATAATAAGTACTTTATGAAACCGTTTCTAGAAACACAACATGAAATGGGAATATCTATATGATACTATAATATATGGAATAAAATATAAATTCATTATTTCCTAAACATAGAGATTATCCATTTCATCAAGCAAAAATCACTCATTGATCTGTAGAGAGTCTTCAACTATAGTCTATTGATCCAAGATTACCCACAATTTATCACTAAATCATGGAATCCCTGACAACCCAATCCTAAAATACATAGTGAGAACATCCCATTTCTACTCAATAACTTTTAATGGATGTATGATATCTACGAATCACTAGTTCTCAAACGTCACCTTCTCACGGAAGGAGCACTGCATAACAAAACCTGTTACAACCTTCTTCATCCACATCAATCATTACTACTGGTGAATTTCATGATACATCTTGGTCAAACATGGTCATACCACCAACTTAAAAGATATGTGAATACCATATAAAATATTAATACATATCCATGGGAACCAATACACGACCATGCAAATAGAAGATCTTACCATCATTGATAGTCTAGTATTGTGGAAACTCCCCACCATATATGATTTCCCTTAGGGATAAAAAATGGATTTGATAAATTTATTCTCTTGATACTACCGATAAGTAATATAGAAATATCTATGGTATTAAGAGCCTCTCGACCATGATTATATTGAAATTTCAAATTCATCTCGGTAAAGGGGTTCATCATATGCCACTTGATGCTAGTCACCAGGACTACCTGACTCTATGTCTTCAGGATTAGTGTATTTCTAACCATGTTACCCTTTATATGGGTATAATATATCCTGAAATCAATATATTGTAGATACTCAACCCACCTTCACTACTTAAGGATCAGATTCTATTGTGAGAAGATATACTTTAGGATTTTATTGTTGGTATACAAAAAAAATTGTCCCCTAACAAGTAATGCCTCTAATATCTCAAGTATTGCACTATTATTTCTTGATTTAGGATGTGAATGGAGTAATTTAGCTTGTATTCTCATATCTTCCAAGACCAATACACAACCTCATGGTTATAATGCATCAAGACTACCCTCAGACTATCTTATGGTACAATTAAATTCAATGTATGTTTTGTACGTTTCTCGGGTAAGGTTATGATAGGTGTTGTAGTCAACCTTCCATTTAACTATTGAGAATTTTCTTTCACAACCATCCGACCAAAATAGCTTCACTACCTTTTTTGGAAATCTCACAATCATCACTTTCAAATTGGATAATTCTTGGTTTAACCTTTGATAATAATTGGTTAATCAAAAAGTTTTTCATATGTAAAAAGCATTCTTGGGATATACCTAAGAAACAATAGCTATAATCTTCTTATGGTCTAATGAAACTCTGTTATCAGATATAACATTCTCTAAGAATTATACCCCACTAGTACAAATGTGTCACTTGGCGAGTATAGTATATATTCAATACTCCATATGTTCTCCCCATAAAATATCTACATTTGTTTTGTGCTCCTACCATATTTGGAGTACATGAGAATTCCATCAATAAAAAAACCTTGAATGTGTCTAGATATAGGTTGAATACCCAATTAATTAATCCCATAAAAACCACAGACATGTTTTTCAAACAAAAATACATAAATAAATAATAATTCAAACCTTTCTTTCTCCTGAAATTTGTATGATGTATGTATAATGGTTTCACCCTCAGTGGGTAACAACCTAACCTCAGATTAATATTAGAGAATAATCAGGCTTCTCTAAACTGATCAAGCCTTTCATCAATTTGAGGAAGTGGATATCTGTTTTTAACCATCATCTAATTTATCTTCTGATAATATCTGCATAACAACAAGGAACCCTCCAAATTCTTAGAAAAAAGGACTGAAGATCCTCAAGGATAGGTACTTGGATAAATGAATCCATTAAACTCTATGTCTTATAATTGATCATTAATCTATCATATCTCTATGAGATCCATTATATTGGGCTGAATTAAAATAGTTTCTGCACCCAACATGAGATTAATGGGAAATTACAATTCTATCTCAATTGGTATCCTTAAGAATTCACTATGGAAAACATCAAGAAAATGATAAAAAATAGATGTAAAAACTCCATTACACATTCCAGTCATCCAATGTAAGGATGGAAACCTAGGTTGTAATTATGATCAATCATGGATGATATGGTCCCACACAACCTCCTAAATATCCCACACTCCAACATGAACTTTACTACCAACATCAATAGTCATGAAATACATTTTTTGATAGTAACATTGGATATGGTCTTGATACTACCCAAACCAATCCATGCCAAGAATCAAATTGAAAATAGTCATCTCTTCTGCAAAGATGTCCCAAACAAACCTATAAACACCAATATCTAGGGTTCACTCCCTTCAATGATGAAAAACCTCAAATCAAACCCGAGAGGGAATGCCAATGGAAATGAAACCATACAGATAATTCAAAACTAAACCCAAACCATAAAAAAATTGAGAATTTATGAAATAATGTGAAGCTCTTATGTCAAATAATGCATAAGTGAATGTATATGTCACTAGAATCGTACCCCAAACTATAGAAGGTCCATTATCCTGTTCCACTAGGGTAGGCTAAATAGCATGTATTTCTCCTCATCCCCTGCCTTGAGTTCCCTCTTAACTTCCCTAAGCTTCGCAAGCTTATAGGAATTGATACTCCTAATACCATGCACAATTTTTTCCACCTCAACATGAATAGACGGTAAAAATCCATGTTCTCGCCTACCATTGCATAGATAATCCAACTCCAAAACCCCACACCCCCAGTGATCCCCTGTCATTGGGAATCTATTGAGTATTTGTATATAATCTACACAAATTCCAATGATTTATTTTCTGAATATTCTAATGAACTTTGGTGGTTAAAGAAATTTCAAACCATAGAAGAATCAATCTCCTAGAATTAAATGTATAAATTTATTTGAAAAATAGAGAAATAAAAGCATACCTAAAGTACATAAAATTCAATTTTAATAAGATTTATCAATGAAGAATTTATCTTGGTGATGATCATAAGGAGAATAATATGAAATACTCCTTCCTCTTAGGGGAATTCACCATCGAATGGATCCAAAAACTTTTTGTAAGGGCACTTAAATTCATTAATGGGAGCTAGAGCCTTTTCCAAGTGATGAAAAATATTCATGAATAAAAGATAGAATCAGCTATCTTGTGATCCTCAAATAATAAATCACACACGAATGAAGAGAGTATTTCATCCTCTCAGACTATCAACCTCGATCCTATTTATGAAATAAAGAGAATCAATTATATGTGAACAAATGAATTCTATAATGTGTATTTATTTAATTAGAGCCTATTATTATTCATTCATTGAATTCATTTGTTGGACACATCAATGAATGAAAATAACATGATACAGATTATCAAACTCTCTGGTTCATAATTTATGATAACCCATCAAAGAGGTGGATGTCGAACCCATATTCATTTTATGCATTCTCAAACTATCCTGGATGTCACCCATAGTTTCATATGAACCACCATGGGGTAGTGTTGATTATATTAGACCATGACCTCACAATAAATTACACTGTCATGGTGATGAATATTTTGGTTCATATCTAAAAATATATCAATTTCACTAAAATATCATAAGGAATTTATTCTAAACATCACAAGTCTTTATGAATCAATCTAAAACTCATTTTAGATATAGTTTTATCAAAATATATTCATTTTGGAACAATCACTTTTTCAAAAACATAATCCTTATCCAAGGGCCTAACTATGTGACCCTGAGTTCCCAATTATAATTTACAAAAAAATGAAATCCATATTTCAAAGTTGTACGAATGAAACAACCTCTAGAAAAGTTCCTGGGCAACTCAAGATACTAAAGGGCCCAATGTGTTTTCATTATAACATAATCATATCTCTATATGAACATTTCCACCATAATATGTATCATATAAATCATATGTAAACCTCTTTAATCACTTTTTCCATGAAATAAAGAGACCACTAGACATGGTATATGTCAATTTGGTATAGGCCTCTCATCATTTCATGATTCTGAAAAAAGGCTGACCATGTCGATGAATGCATCGAATATAATTCATCTATCTAATAAGAATATCACATTTCACTTTTCCATGTTGTTTATCAAATCATATGTGACCTAAAAAATCATGGATATGAATTTACATAATCTATATCATTTAAGATACAAGTTAATTTTATTTTCATACAAGTGGAAAAATCTCATATTGGTTGTGCACCAAACAATGAAATGCAAAACAACATACACATCTAGCCCCTAATTAGCTATGCCAATTTATAAACTTCTTTTAGTAGGGTATAAATATATAATGGTTCTCATGCTAGGTATCATGCAAACCTTAGGTAATAATGATTAACAATAATAATAATAAACCCTAAATTATATCGACAGTTTTATTACATTCCATCAGTTATAATTTAATAGATCAATCAAAGTGAAAAGTATATACTAAGAACCCCATGAATTCAATATTTGTAACTTAAATAAAAATATTGATAATCATTACAAGAATAAATTCTATCTAAAATTCAAATATCATCACAAGTAATAATTATCTATGATGATCATCAACTAAGGAAAATTCAATGTCAAACATTGAGGAGATATTATTATTCATCCATTCATGTTAAATATATTTTAGCATAAATGAATGAATAATAAGTGGTAATTTATTTTATTATAATAACATGATATATTTACAACTGTTACATCAATATATCAAGTATTGTATACCTAGATATTAAACCTGACACCCATGATTCTGATTTAATAATGGTTTCATCAATGGATTTTCTATATTATCTTTAGTAACTTCCCAACCGATCTTTAAATTTACCCTCTCAATGATCTCTAATATGATATGGTATATACTAAGTATTTTTTGTCCCTTCAGGGAGACTGAGGCTCCTTGGATTGGGAAATATCTCTATTGTTGTCAAAATAAATCTCAATTACTCCATCGATGCTGGGAACCTCCCCATGTTTTGTTATTAACTTCATGATCCAAATGTATTCCTTCACAGCTTTGGATGTAGTGACATATGACACCTTTGTTTTTGATTATTCTATGATTTCTTATTTGAAAATCCTCTAACTGATAACTCCACCATTTAGTAAAAATAGAAATCTAGATTAATATTTCATATCATATTTTTTGGATTTGAAACTAGATCTTTTATAACCCTTTACTCAAATCTCACCCTCTCCTCCAACAACCGAGAATAGATCCTTAGTCCTTAAATACTTAAGAATTTTCTTCACAACAATCAAATGACTCTCATCGATATTGGATTGTTATCTTATACTCAAAGAATAAGATACATTGGGTCATGTACACTACATATAAGACTTGATAGATCATATGAAATATTCGTAATTAATCATATACAACTATTATAAATATTTAGAGGGATATTGAATCATCCTATGATATGTATAATGAAACACAGGTAAAGATCCCTTCTTTGAGTTCTCTATGATAAAATGCTTTATAAATTTTTCAAATATATATTCATAAATAGTTCAATCCACCTTTGAGATCTATATTTATAGATATTCATATTGAGCATGCAAGAAGCTTCACCAATGTCTTTCATTGAGAAGCATTTACCTTTCCACAACATCACATAGTGAAGTATCAGGACATCATTTTATATAAGCAGTATGTCATCTACATATAATATCATAAATTTTATAACACTCCCAGTTTCCCACTTATAAACATAGAAATAATATGTATTCTTTATGACACCAATTGTTTTATTCCATCATCATACCAAATATTCTAACTTCTATAAACTTGTTTCAGTTCACAAATGGACCATTGAAACTTGAAAAAATTAGTAGAATTATGTAGATCAAAAAAACCTTTGGGTTATATCATATTCACATCCATAAAAAATTTCTCATTATGGAAAATGGATTTGAAATCTATATAATATATCTCATAATCACAATGAACAGTTATAAAAAGAATAATTCTAATATATTTTATCATCGTAATAGGTGAAAAGGTTTCTTCATAGTCAATACCATGAATCTGTTTAAAACCCTTTTCCACTAGGGGTTCTTTATAGGTTTATAGTTAACCATCCATGTAATTTTCCTTGGGGAAAACACACTTACACCTTATGGTTCTTACCCCTTTAGGTGTCTTCATAACGTTCTGAACATGGTTAGTGTACATGGAGTCCATCTCATATTCCATGGATTTTAACCATTTATTAGAAATATAACTCTCACTAAATTCCCATTAGCTAGTAGGTTCATCACCTATGAACATTACCACATCATTATTTTCAATGTGAATCCATAGCTAACTTGATCTTGATGAATCTTATCAGGCCTTCAGTGGTCTTATGTAACTTGAGTTGCTTCTTTTACCATAACTTTTTGTGGAACCATATTAACTTCCATATCATGATTTCTTCCTATTTAACAATCTTTAACTTCCATAAGTTATACTTTCCTATAATTGACACCTCAATTTATATATCACATATCAAGTAATGTATAAAAATGGGCCACAAACACTTTTTTCTCGGTAATATTGTAGAAATAACACCCTTTAATTTACTTGGGATAACTAACAAATAAGAATCTCTTTGATTCAAATCCCCAAACCCCTTATTCAAAAGCCAAATTCCCAGTTTTTTATAAGGAAAGTTCTATACTTATGACCTAGAACCCCAAATTCTCTAAAAAAATACATATTGGGATGTTTCCCAATCAATATCTCATATGGTGTCTTTATGAATAATATAGATAGAACGTGGTTATGTAGAAAGGAACACTAATGGAAAAGAATATTTTAACATCATTTTTTTAATTGTTAATGTAGGATTTTAATTAATGTTGATATAGGAATGCAAATTAATAGTTTCAACATCATTTTTTAAAAAACCATTGTCAAAAATTCAAATAAAAATGTAAATTTTGGTGATCTTTCACTGTTATATTTGGTAAATTGACATTGAAAGATAATTTTTTTCCAATATTTCTATGTTGGTTTTATGTTAAAATTGAAATTCAACTATACCAGAAAAATAATAATTTTATTTATCAACATATGTTTTTAAATATAACCGACATGGAATAGGGTTTTGATGGTGGTTTTGGGTAAAAAATGAAGTTGAAAGGTCATCTAATTCATTATCCATGTATGTTTTATTATAAACTAAGGTGGAAACTTATAATTTAAAAAATAGAAATAAATTCATTACCTAAGAACCTTTTTAAACATTTCAAGTACAAAAAATAGAAAAATTATAAACAAGAAAACAATTTCCTAAATACATAATTTTTAAACATTAATTAAAATAGAAATACATGATTGTCAATCTATAAATTAAAAATACCCAAAAAGTAGTTTGTTTTTTTTCAAATGTGGTATAATTATTAATATATATAAAAATCTACATCCTTGAAAACATGTAATAAAAATTGATGTTATAAGATTTAAAATTAAAATATTTTCATATAAAATCTAAAATAAATAATAAAACTATCCTTATTAAATTCAGTCATCGTTATAAATGTATTCTAGATATATAAAACCATAAATGATTGTGATCTCATTTTGAATGAAAACCGTGTTGAGATACCAAATTAAATAAGTTGTAAATTAATTCACTTCAATTCATATTTATTTAAATAAAGATAAACTGAAATATAAATTTACTTACATGGAAAAAATCTATATCATAGGTATGATGAGGTCATAAAAAACATTTAGATCCATGATATTTTTTTGAATATTCTCTATGCATAGTTTACTACACATATATAATATGTCATCACAATCTCATAAAAGTTATCTAAGAAAGAAGAAGTCTAGGAAAATATTTTAGCTAATCAGAAAATTCAAAGTATCTAATGTTATTGGTTCTTGAAACTTTTATTTATTTTTTACTAATTATTTTGATTTCAGATACTCCTATATAAATTTAATATATGAAAAACAGAAATTAATTTTCAATCAAATTTAAATAACATTTTTAAAAAATATATATCTCATATGTTTGGTGATTAAGAAGGCTATCCGGCTAGAGAAAAAAATGACCAACACAATCTCTAACTCTTATAACCACCCCTATAGGAGATGATAGTAGAGCATTTGGATAAAAATTATCATTTAACATTACACCTAAATCACTCAACTGCATAGGCTTACGATGTACATCATCCTACAAAATTTATTCAACTATGTACATTATAATATGTACCTAGGGATCTCCAACATACAACTCACAATATAAGGCCGAGTTCGAATAAGGAGGTGGATGATCTCAGTAGGCAATCCACATAGGCTGTTATTGGCTAGTAATTTTTGAAGCCTAGCCTAAGTAGCTTATTTAATTTGATCTCCCATATAATTTTTAGGTATTCCACCTAATTTTATAAGTAATCTATTTCCACATCTCTCAATTTCTTTCTTGGATGGAAAAATATTCGTAATACAGACACCGACCTTATATCCTCTTATGTGGTTGAGATGTTCTAGATTTCCTAAAGAAGTAACTAAAATGTTCATCCATCCCTCAAGGATAAAATTATCTATCAGTGCTTACTCTTTAAGTTCATATTGAAATGATATAATAAAAAGGTATGTTAGTGTTATTAAATAAAAAAAAACATTCAAGAAAAATGATGTTTAATTTCTTCTAACTTTGTTATCTAATTATTTGTATTGATAATTAATAAAAATTTTATTTTTTAATTCATTCTATTTTCAATTTTTCATGGTTATTGGGGGAATATAGAGGACTAAATTGAACTTCTCTAAGTTGTTACTAGATTTATCTATTAATGCATAAAACTTTTTGATGATCATTTTCTCCTCTAGTAAATAATAACCTCCACGTGATAAAGTATGAGGGTATTCATTCTACAACTAGATCTCTTGGTGAGATCTCATGGATGCCCATTAAATAAAAATAAATGAATAAGTAATCAGGTAATATATAATTTTTTTATAATATTCAATAATTATCACACAATAAATTATTCATCATGTCGGTTGGTGAAAATGTTAGTCCATGTCACTATATGTAAAAAATCATATTTGAGACATGATTTTTCATTTTTTAACTTCATAAAAACACAATCCCTTATTTTTTTAAATTTCTAAATCAAAACACCCCTAAAAATTGACACTTTTTTCTAATTTCATTTAATTATTCTAGTTTAGGTGTCATATTTAACTGAATACAATAAATATTAGTCATATAAAATATATAATATTGGAAGAATGGGTGAAAAATAAATAAATTGAGAAAATTTACCAATAAGGACTCCTATATATACTCTTCCATCACCTTATCAAAGGAAATCTAATCAATATATAAAATGTTAATTCTGTAATGGATCTGTATGGTGATATAATTCTTAAACTACATTAAATTAGGGCTAGTTGGGTTATCATTATAATTTAACTTAATATGTATCATCTAATCTCCATAAGAAGTGTTTTTTTGTAATTATACAATAGTAGGTCTACCTACTCTTGGAAAAAAGTTCTCTAGAGAATAAGAGGACTCCAATATAAGAGGCTCAGCAGTAGGACAACAAATAATTTTTATAAATTTTGATTTTACTTTAATTAATAATTTAACTACTAAATATATAATAATATTAAAGAAACATAAATATAAATTGATAAATGTTTCCCTACATATGCATCTATCATTTAAATAGATTAATTTAAGGATATTATATATACCTTCATATTATTTTAAAATTGAATATCTAAAAACAATAAATATAAAAATATCTAAGTAACCAAATAGTTTCACACTTGTGTAAGTTTAAAAAATAATGATTTCATGATTCTTAACTGAAAAATATGAAAATTAAAATAATAAATATAAAAATAAATTAAAAAAATAGAAATAAAAAATATTTTTATATTTAAATATCAAATTTACAAATAAGTGTTTTTATATGTGTAAATTTAAACAAAACATAATGATGTCTGTCATGTTTTTAAAATAAAAAAATGTTTAACTGGAACTGTTGAATAATAAATTTAATACAAAAATAATATAAATAATCAATATATATTGGTTTAAACATCCAAATTAAAAAATAGTTTTTTAAATGTGTAAAATTAATAAAATAAATAAAATATAAATATTTAACTGAACGATTAGGAGAGTAACTTAGTATTTTCAAATATCTATTCAACGAGATTATTTCATACAACGTAGTCTATGTCTATATTTAAGTCATTTTTATCATATAGAAATCATGTAAAATATGAATAAAACTCACATAAATATGTAAAATCAAAATAGGCCCCATCACCTAAATGAATTATTTTCTCTTGAAAAATGACGAACTACTAATCATTCATTGGGTTCGTGACACAAAATATCTGATTTACATGTGTCGCGCTGATAAATGGTCCCTATTTTCAACTAAATATTTTTAGATAAAAAAGTGTAAGTCCATAATCATCATATTTCAGACCACTGTTACTATCAATACAGTTACACAAAAACAATGTTACTTGAAATTTAGTATAATAAATTTCCCATAAATACTCAAAATCTCCAAAATATTTTGTTGATGCAGATATTGTGTTTTATCTTTTAAACTCTAAAAATGCAGTGCTTTAATAATGACCATTGAAACACTATTTTGAATAGTACTCTTATCAGTTTATTTTTTATTTAAAATTTGAAACAATTTATATAAAAAGCTGATCATGTGGACATGTTAAGATATGTCCCCCTACCAACCATTTCAATGTATTTGATGTAGGTAAATCTATGTTAACTATATCATTAAACCATGAAAAAAAACTTCTTATGATCAATCATAGAGTACTTTCAATTTTTTTGGATATCATACCTTCAATCCAGTAATATGTGATTATATATATGGTCGAACATCATCTTTTTTGTTCCAAAGTTATTAATTGTCCTACTTCACTTTATCACATAGAATTAACTTTATCTTTAATGCACAATTCCCTCCACCTTCATTATCAATTGTCAAATTTCAAGATATATAGAGACCAATGTGCTCTAATTAATAAAAATAAGTATTAAATAACTCAATCAACAATATATATATATTGATGAATAGTATAGGCCTCCAATAAATGATAAATTTTAACATATACCTTCAAAATTTTCATTTATCTTTTAAAAGGGTACATCTAATGTAAATAAATAGGACCATATATTCATATATATCACAAAAAATAAATCAATACATGAACCATTATATCAAATATTGTTGGTGGTAAATACATTTTTAGTAAAAAAATTATGAGAGAAGCTTCAATCTCCAACACATCACAAAAATTTGGATTAACCGATTTTCTATTAATTGATTAAAAAAAAATAAAAAAACTTGATGATAGTATTTCTGATAGATATTTGAAATATACCTTGAAATATGACTCGTATGTGTGGTTTTATCAATACAAGATAGTTTTGATATTTCATACCTATTAATTTAAAATACATCAACGATACCAAATTCTTCACATTTGAAGAATATACACTAGGAACTTTAATACCATGCACACATTGAAAACAAAATCATATTATCACTCTTTATAAATGTTCCACAAGATGTAGGAAAATATTTTATATTTAATTTCATAATTAGAGCTAAATTAAAATGAATTCTCATGTATATTATGTCTAATCTAGCATGCAATACATCTTTTTTTCCCTTTTATGTCGAACAAAGTTCTAATCAAACTATCAAATATATTTTTCTCTATATCCATAATTTAAATGTTATGTTTTATCATCAAAAATATCTAATAAGGTAAGTTAAATAAGATATACAGTTTCTTATAAATATTTTTTTGATGACCAAAACATTCTTTCATTCCAAATGTGTAATTAATATTTATTACCATTTCATAACATTCTTCAGATGAAAATAGTTGTGGGGGGGATATTATACTCCTATAAACCATGAAATTACTTATTTAATCTATTATAAGGATGATCCATTCATATTTATCATCTATGTCTCAAGAAAACAATCTTTCTTCTTTTATAAAATTGATAATATGAAGTTTGTTCACCACAAATTGAACATGATTTATTTCTATTAACACTCTATCAAAATAATTTTCCATATGTAGGAATGTATTTTAGAGGTAAGATTATTATATCATTATATGGATTATATTATTACTTGTATACATAAAATATTCGAACCGCTATCTCCCATATAAATTTTAAATAATCAGTTAATGGTGATAGATACACATTAGTATCATTTACAAACTGTTTTGGAATATAAATCATCAGGTTAATCCTAAAATAATTTTTATTAATACATATCTATGAGGGTAAGTTATAAACAAACAAAAAATAGGTCATGAACTATATTTTCCTTTGAGGATTTGATATGGATTCATTCCATATGTGGATAGACCCATTCTGATAATTCTAGATTCACTTCCAAAATTTTGAACTTTTTTTATCAAATCTATTTTCCTATGATGAAATAGTAAGGTGATATAAGTTTCCCTCAGATATGTTCTCATTTTATGTCATATTTTCATTATTTGAACTTTCAAATAGTTTCTTCATACAATTAATTATTTTAAGATACCAAATTAATCTAGTTGGAGGTTTGGGGTTGGTACTTGAGAATGAATCAAAGTTGAATTTTTCATCCATATTATATCACGATGTCTCACATTCAAGGCATCATGATAATAATTAGAATTCATATATAAACAACACAAAATCATTGTGGGTATGCATTTATCTTTTTATACCTCAATCCTATTGGTATTAATGTTTTATTTTCATCATAATTGGAATCTAGAAGCTTGTTTCCTTCTGAACATTTCTCTTTAAAAAGTTCATGAAATTAAAAGAAACTTTTATCACTCCACCCAGTTATTTACCTTCATGTTAACTAATATTAGAATTTATTATAACATAGTAAATTAATTGAAACATGAGAATATTGGTTTCTCGTTATTTCTATTCAATAGTTCAATAGTTCCTAGTTTTTCAATGGTTTTAACACCTACATAATGAATTAATTATTCAATACGATCTATTGTATCATTCTCAATATATTCATTAACATCAGATATTTAATTTTATATAATTTCTCTATCATGGATCCAACATGTATAATTATGATTAAAATTATACTAAATTATTATCCCTTTCATTTTTATGGAATTTATCTTTCTCATACTCAAACACTACACACATGGACATAAAATTATATCTTTGTTTTCAATATTTCATTTATAAAATTCCATGAAATCACTAAATCCTATTGTATATTCATTTATGGTTTTTTACATTTATCCAATCACAATCCATTAATTACCTAATATTATAGTATGAAAGGTGAATATATTAATTAATATAAACATTTAAAAATATATATAAATAGATAAATTTAAAACATAAAAAAATAGAATCCAAAAATTTGATTAACTATCAATTAATAAATAACTGACAAGAAGAAAATTATATAAAATAATATAAAATGATTATATACACCTACCTTATTTGAGTTTATGAAATTAAAATGAATAATAAATAGATCCTAGTTATCAAGATGATATATCAATCCTAAATATCACAACATTCAAAAAATAATAATAATTTTATTTATTTATCATTATCTATTTACCAGATATCAAGATGATGTTCTAATAATTGAGACAACCTCATGCTATGAATAAATGGTAAAATATTTTTTTTTGATATCATTCAATTCAAATTTCTATTTAACCTTACATAACATTAGTTTACCCTTAAAACTTGTTCCTTTACTTAACATTAGTTCAACCTTAATTAACATGTACATGTTTTTTTACCATTATATAATATTGTTTTACCCTTATTTAACTTCTGTTTACTACTAAATAAAATTAGTTTAATCTTACATAACTTTGTTTCACAATTACATAACTTACATAACTTTGTTTTACACTAACATAACTTATGCTTAACCTTATATAACTTTTTCTACACTTACTTAACCTTTTATACCATTAATTAACTTTAGTTTACCCTTACATAAGAAGTAAAAGTTTCTATTTACCATTATCTTTTTATTCTTAAATAGAAATGAGACACCTAGGGTGGGGGGGGTGAATAAGTAGTTCTTTTTTCTTTTATAAGAATGTTCTTCGTAAACTTTCTTAACCTATGAAACTTGTTAACATTATGATCCTCTCAAATATAACTTCTCAAAATTACCTTTAATATTAATAAAATATAAAGAGAAGGAATCACATGATATTTATGAGGTTCAGTGAAAAGACCCACTCATTTTTTTAGATAGTCCCTCTAACATGGATTATTTCACTATCTTATTTCTGGAATACAAAGGAACAAAAAGTGAAAATTATACAATCCTAGTATAAAATTTCCTACTATAGTTGGCTATACCCCCAAATATTTTTTTGTATCCATTTCTACATAACTTGTTATACACCCGAAGCAAACACAGAATCCTTTTCAACAACTAGTATGTATCCTCATTTACAAGCATCAATTTTATTCTTATTTTATGATTAACTTTATAATGTTCTTCACTTCCTATACAAGTAAGATGAATCAAACATTACCTATGTACAATCATCACAAACATGAATAATTCTCTAAGGAACTTATTGATCTTGAAATTTTTTCTAGAAATTGTTTTTAGAAAACATCCTCAGAAAAATTCATTCCAATATGTCACAGTCCAATACCCTATGTCTTATGGGATTCATCCAATTATCCTCAGTCTGATTCTCCTCCTGATCTTTCTTTTTTATTTGAGTAGTAGCTCAATTGGAATCTCACAGTTACTCTATCAAATGGAACTCAGTCCAATGGGGTTCACTATGATGGATCTCACTTTGGTGGACTCATTTGGATGGAACTTACTCTGATGTACTATGTCTATGGGACTCACATTGATGTAATCACATTGATGGGACCATTTAGATAGATATTCCTCAACTTTAACCTTAGAAACAAATTATAGGTGGAAACTCAATACCTATCCCACAATTGTCAGAGCTCTAGAACACTTGAATAGTTTTGAACACAAAAAGTACAAATCCACTGTTCTCTCATTTTATAAGCATCATATAATGGAAAAACAAAGGAAATTGAATTCATTTTCCTGCTCAAAAAAATTCACAATTCCAAAATATATCATTAATTTAAGTCATTATATTTAACTTTTTGAACTCTTTTTAACACTTATGAGATATCCTTGAATATTATATAATATTCTCAAAAAATTATGATTATTCATGTTTACAAACATTAATTTAGTTCAATTATTCTGTTTTATTCTTCATTATGATTAAGACATATGAAAAACCGAAGACCCCACATTAAGATGATCACTTGAAGAAACTGAAATCCTTCCTATAAAGATGCAATGTACCAACTAAAAAACATGATTTAAAACATTTATTACATAATCTAGTGTTCAAAGTATTCTTTTTTGATATTTTTTTAGAAAGAACATATATAAAATATCTTCAAATTAGTTCCCCTTTTTTTCAATTCCTCGGACAGATGATCCCGTATTCAATGAAGTTGATGATGTCAGGCCGCGTCTACTAGATCGGTCTCTGCCTCAATCTGATGGATCATTGTCAGCACTACTGTGATGTGCGGACACCACTTCTTGGGAAATAATCAAAAAATTCATTCTTTTTCACTTTACCAAATCAAAATTAATTTATACGGGTTGATAATGGTTGACTACATTATTTATTTACATCCATTCGATCAGTCTCTAAATCCTTCGAATGGATTACATTTTTCCATAATTCAATCATTATTGAACATTATGCCTATGATAAATATTTTAATCTTATATATAAAAGATACCACCAATATAAAATGGATTGGTTTGAGAATCCCCTCTCAAGAATTAGTGGAATACCATGTCTGATGAACTCGTATCACTAGTGACTTCCTTCTTTCATATTCATTGCACTGTTGAGTGGTTATTAGAACAAGTATTTCTTCATTCTCTGAGAAAATATGTATTTCTAATAGAAAAGGAATAAAATTTATCATCTTCTGAATCTCCTTCCAATCATATCTTCGCCACCTTTATATTAAATATAATAGGTCAATTTTACATCAGATTACTTATGATGTTGAAGACTAATTGAACAACAAAGCATCCTCAGATTTACAATGGAATGATCTATAAATTCATGTGTATTACACATCTTATGTCTTTTCAATGAAGCCTCATTCTGATGTCTTGGATCTATTAACTCACACTGATGGGATGAGTTTGATTCCTCTTACCAATGTCCTCAATCCAAAGTTTTCTATTTCCTTTTGTGTCACGCAATTGATTCTCTATGCTCATTTTAATTTCCTTATCAGTCTGATGGGGTGTGTTTAGAAACCAAAAAGCGACCTTCTCTAAACATAAAACATGTATCATCTATTAGAAAATAATAAAACCAAAACTCAAGTTGGGAATTAAATTTTCCCCCCCTTTTTTAAATACCCACTTCAAAACAATACCACTTATTGTTTTCTTTTCTCAATTTTCCTAATAAACCCTACCTTTATGTTTGCTCCATGTCTTATTCCCATTATTTTATTTCTCACCCTATTCATTATCTCTCACCAATTATTTTCTTTCCCCATATTAACAATCAAATTCAAAGGTGTTATCATGACTGGTTTCCACCATTATTGATAAATTGTTTCATTTATAATGGTTGAAACTCTTCATCTCAAAATATTGAAATTATTCTTCTTAAGAACATAAGTATAACATGATTTTTTTAAATAGATATCCTGTAACTAAACAAATCTATGTCTATAAGGGAGAACCAAATATAGAAAGAAAGAGTGTATAATAAAGATTATTAATGTTTTTCATAAAAAACTATTATATAATACATGAACATGATTCACATAGAATTCTAATTTTTAAGGAAATTATTGAGAAGATTTGTTAAGATGAGGATAAACTACCCCCATCTCAACAAACATATTAAACGTTTTAGGTATATAAACAAAAAAACCTAAAAACACATATTTGGTAACCTCATTTCTTTCTTTTGTATGAATAGTAGGAGACTCATAATTAGATTATTTATTTGATATCCATTAATTACTTGAATTTTAATACAAATACACAAATTTTTTGGGAATAAATAATAACCTCATTGGTTTCTTAAAAGCATCTCCCAGACTGATATTACTCTCTCAGTCCTAAATTTTTCTTATTCTTCTTAGATTTTCATTCGATATATTTGCTTCCTTCTATTCATCCTTCTCATATTTTGTAACATTTGTATTTTCATTTGAAAATTCTTCTTATATGGATCTCAAATTTTTTTCTTATTAATTAACTTTTTTGTTATAGTTATTTTTAATAACACTTTCAGGCCTTACTCTTGGGTAGATAATATAATAATAAAACTTTTAGGAACATGACCTTCTTGATCACACTTTTTTCACATTTTCTAAAATTTTCAAATCACTATCTATTGACAAATTTTAATCAATCTTGTTCTAAAATTAAAAAACCTTTTTATTCCCCTTTTCTTTAGTTAATATTTTTTCCTTTTCTAAATTTTTTATATGGGAACTTGTTTTTTCTAGATAAATAATACTTAATTATTTTCTTGCTCGAACTATTTACTTTTCTTAACTTTCATAATATACTCAAATTTTTTCATCTTATCAGATAAATTTTTTAGTTCCACATAAATTTTATAAACATTTGATCTTGTTTTCTCATCATATCTCCCCCTTGATTCTAACCTATTTCTTAGTAGATAAATCTTATTCTGTTTGAATAATATTTGTATATGAAAACTCCACGACACTAAATGTGACCTCCGAATCAATACTTTTTAGTATAATAATAAACTTGTTCAGAACCTTTATTTCTTTGTTTCTTTACAAATCATATACAAATTTTCTAAGGAGCATACATTTTTGAAGAATTCATATCTTTCTTGGTGAAATATGTTTTCTCAGAGACCTCATTTTTTAAAACATTATTTTTACCTTCTTTAGAATTTTCATCTTTAACATCAAATAAATTTGTAAGGTTTATATCATATTTCTCATCTCACATTGTGTTTCATAATAATTGTTAGTATTTCCAATAACTCATATTAATTCTTAGCCACACTAGCTTTCAAAACTTATATCATCTTTTCAGATTCACTTATTATCAACTTGTTTTTCTTATTTTCTTCAAGAAGTTTAGATTATTTTATGTTGAGGTTATTATTTCTTAATAATACTTATTTATATATTTTCAGTTTTATTTCAATCTCACCAATATTTATATTATTATATCCAATAAAATTTTTATTTGTCTCCTCTTTATTAATCGGACCACCATTCTGAAAAGATATATCATTAATATTTTTTTTTCAAATCACTTATTTATTTAATGATTTAAGTATTTTTCTCAACATCATTTTCAAAATTGTTTTATGAATTCATCCCATTTATATAATATCTTCACCATCATCACTATATAATTAATTACTTTTCTTACTTGAGAAATAAAGCTGAGTTGATGATCAGGTTAATCATTGTAAAAGAGATCTTCCATTTTATTTTCCTCAAATATTTTTTCTTCTTATTATTATAAGGAAATCATTCCCTATGTTCCTTCCACATTTGTTATTCTGATTTATTATTATCCTCTTTAGAATCATACTTTTAAACATTATTCATTGGAAAATTCTATGAAAAATCTCCTTTTCCCTTCATAATTCTAACATTTGAGGGTTTTAATTTTCCATTAAACCATACTATATTTATTATAGAGTAGGGAAACAATTGTGTTGAAATATTTGGATTTTTCCTATGCCTTGTAATTAATTGGTTCTTCTTCACATTCTTTATCTTTGTTTTTTTTACTTTTAAAAAATATTTGAAATCCATTTTTCTATCATTCATTTTCTTAAAATCATGGGATTTTCTCATCTCTTTTCCCTTGAATTATTTTTTAGTTCATACAAAGATAAATCATCATGATATTATCAAGAAGAAAAATTATCATCAAATATATCTAGAAAATTTCTTATAAGTTTCTTAACAATTGTTGAATCTTCTATATTCTCACCAAACCTTCCAATTTTACTCAAAATATCATATAGCCTTGTAATGTAACTATCAATAATTTCATCATAATCTATTTTAAAATCCTCAAATCTACTACTATATATTAGTAACTTTTATTCTTTAACATTCTCTTTCCCTTCATAGCCACTTCTCAACTTATCCCATATTTTCTCAACTATTGTAAACCCCATAATCTATGCATAAACATTATCATTGAGAGGAATCAATAAAGCATTCTGAGATTTTCCATCAGGCTTAGTACTTCTCTTACCTGATGTTTTTACAGTAGTTTCATTGATTTTTGGAAATCCCAGTATTGCTACATCTATAACTTCTGGTCCAACTGAAAGAAGGCAGGGTAATATCCTATTATTCTAACTGTGATTATTTGTACCATTAAAAATATGAACACCCCTATTGTTCAAATAATTTAAATTATCCATTCTCATTGATGGATATTTAAAATGGATCATGATTTAATACCAATTTTTGTTCCCAAATAGGATTGATACCACTGAGAGTTGCAGTGTGGGTGAATTAGTGGTTTCTTTTTATTTCATAAGAAAGTTTATTATATTCTTTAACCTTTAAAACCTGTAAATTTTATGATTCTAGAATATAAATTCTCAACCATAAATTTTGTATAAAAAAATATAAATAGAATGCAGGACATGATATTTATAAGGGTTGAAACAAATAACTTCTCTTTTTCATGATGGATAGTCCCACAAACATGGATTAATTCACTATCTTCTCTTCTGAATACAATGTCCCTAGAAGTGAACAATTATACATTCCTAGTATCAACTTTCCTACTATAGTTAGTTATACCCCCAACAAACCTTTCGATATCCAATCCCCCATAGCTGGTTATACACCCCAGAAAACATACAAGACTTTTCAACAATTGGTAAGTATCTGCAATTACAAGGTTCACTTTTCTTATTCTTTTCTGATCCACTTTATAAAGTTCTTGACTTTCTGCACAAGTAAGATAAATAAAAATTTACCTATGAAAAATCTTCAATAACATTATAAATCTGATAAAAAATTTTGTTTTCTTGAATTTTTTTCCATATATTCTATCCAGAAAACATCCTCAACAAAAGTCTCTCCGACCTTCCTTAGTTTGAAAACCTCTATTCAATGGGATTCAACTTATTGGCCTTAGTTCGATTCTACTTCTTCTATTCCTTCTTAAATTTAATAGTAAATCAAATTTATTCCCACAATTCATCCATTCAATAGAACTCAATCCGATGGGGCTCACTATAATGGCTCTCACTCTGGTGGAATCACTGCGATGTAACTTACTCTGATGGACTCGTTCTGATGGAATCAATTCTATTCATTCATTTTCAAAGATCTTCCTCATCTTCAATATGAAAAAAAATCTAGAAGGGAACTCAATATGGATCCCATAATTTTCAGAGCCCCAGAACATGAGAACAATTTTGCACCCAGAAATTATAGATGTACTATTCTCTCCTTTTATAGGCATACTGAAATGGAAAATTCAGGAAAATTAGTTTGTTTTCTTACTCATTGAAATTCACAACTTCAAAATTTACCATTAATTTATGTTTTTATATTTTAATCTCACATTTCTCAATACTTCTTGGAAGCTCCTTAAATTTTCTCAAATATTCTAAAAGCATGAGACTTCTTTTTATTTAAAGACATTTCTTCTATCCAATTCTTCATTAAAATTCTTTATTATGATGAAAACATATGAAAAAATGAAAACCTCTCATTATGATGATCACTTATAGAGACTAAATATATTCTCATATAGATTCTCCGAATCAACTAAAAATCACATTTTTATACTTTTATAACATTCCATAGTGTTCAAACCCACTAATGAAAAAACGTTTTCCAAAAGATGATATTTAAAATTTATTAAAAGTATTTATACTTTTATTTAATTCCTTAAACGAATGATCCTGCATCCGATGAAGTTGTTGGTGTCAATACATGACTATTGTATTAGCCTCTACCTCACTCCGATGGATCTTTGTCAGCACCAATCAAATGAGTCGACCCCACTTCTTGATAAACAATCAATACATTTTTTTATTTTTCTATTAACCCAATCAAAATACAACTCAACCTAATGAAAATGGTATACTACATTTTTTATTTTCATCTGGTTGATCAGTCTCGAAATCCTTTTGATGGATTATAGTTTTCCATAATTCAAAAATTCTTAAACATTCTAATTTCAATTAAAATTCTCATATGGTAAAGAAAGGATACCAAAAAATGAAAATGAATTGTTTCCCAAATCCCCTCTCATGAATTGGTGGAATAACATATTCTATGACACAGTATCTCCAGTGGCTTCCTTATTTCACATTCTTTATTTGGAGGAGTTATTATTTGAAATTTAATTATTAATTTTCAAAGAATATATGTCTTTATAATAGAAATTGAATATGATATAATTGCTTATATATATCATTCCAATAATATCTTATCTATCTTTATTTCAAATATTCTAGATCATAAGTATATCATGAAACTTATGATATTGATGATTAATCAACCAATAAAGCATCGTCAAATTTACATTACACTGTTATATGAAATCACATGTCTTCATCACCTTCTATCATTTCAACCAAGACTCATTATTATGGTATGTAACTACTGAATCATGCTGATGGAATTAGCCAGATTCCTCATACCGATGGCGAGGTTCTGAAGTTATGTGTTTCCTTTTGTGTTGGGTGACCGATTTTCTGTGTCTGGTGCATCATCCTTGTCAGTCTGATGGGGTGTGTCTAGAAACCAAAACACAAAATTTTCTTTACTTAAACCATATATCATCAATTAAGAACAAATACAACAAAAAATAATCTTGGTACTAACATACATAACCTGTATATGTTCTTGTTTACCCATACATAACATTATTTTACCCTTAACTTCTTCTTATCATTACATAAATTTATTTTATACTTATATAACTTTTTTTTACCTTTATTTTAATTTTTTAACCCATATATAACTTTATTTTACCCTTAATTTAACCTTTTGACCCTTACATAACTTATTTTTCCCTTAACTGTTTTAACACTTATATAACATTTTTTCCCCTTAATTAACCTTTACAAGTTTCTATTTTCCATTACATCACTTTTTTTACCCTTCCATAACTTCTATTTACCCTTAAAAAACATTAGTTTAACCTTATATAATTTTTTTACACTTACATAATTATTTTTAGCATTATATAACATTAGATTACCCTTTTATAACTTTTTTACCCTTAAATAACTTTATATTATCATTACTTAACTTTTACAAGTTACTGTTTAACCTTAAATAAAATTTTTTATCCTTACATAAATTCTATTTACCATTAAATTACTTTATTTTTCCCTTACATAACTATTTTTACCCATACATAACATTAGTTTTCCCTTATATAACATGAACTTTCTTTTGATTACCATTACAGAACTTTGTTTTAGCATTATTTGACCCATGTTTAACCTTATATAACTTTTATTTACTCTTATATAATTTTATTACTCTTGGATAACTTATGTCTACCATTAAATAAATTTATTTTCCCATAATTTTTTACCCTTACTTAACTTCATTTTACCCTTAGTTAACCTGCATAAGTTTCTATTTAACCTTACATAAATTTAGTTTATCCTTACTTAACATTTTCCACCATTACATAACTTGTAAAAGTTTATGTTTACCCTTATATAACTTCTATTTTCCATTTCATTAGTTTTATTTAAACTTATATAAAATTATTTAACCCTTACATAACTTATTTTTACCCTTAAATAAATCTATGCCAGCCTTATCTATTTTTACTCTTAACATTAGTTTTTACTCACATAACTTGTATAAGTTTCTTTTTACCCTTACATGATTTTTTACACTAAAATTATTTTTACCCTTATGTAACTTTTGTTTACCCTTACATATCTCTAATTTATCCTGACTAAACTTATTTTCACCCTTATATAACATTAGTTTTCAATTAAATTTTTATTACCCTTACATAACTATAGTTTACCAATACTTAACATGTACAAGTTTTTGCTTACCATCAGATAACTTTTTTTTACCATTATATAACCTATAAAAGTCCAAATTTACACATAGATGACTTTTTTTACCATTAATTAATTTTTTTGACCCTTATAAAACATTAGTTTACCATTAAATAACATTTTTTTACCCTCACATAAATTCTGTTTACCCTTACATAACTTTTCTTTACCCTTAAATTTTGTTTACACTAAGATAATTTTAGTTTAACCATTCATGAAATTGGTTTACCCTTAGTTAAATTATGTCAACCCTTACTAAACTTTAGTTTAAAATTACTGAACTTTTATACGTTTCTATTTACCCTAACCTAACATTATTTTACTCTTACATAACCTATAAAAGTTTTTGATTTCCCTTACTTAACTCGTTTTTACTTTTAATTAGCTGTAATTTAAATTTACATAACTTTAGTTTACCCTTACATAACTTTTTAAAAAAAAATAACTTCTATTTACTCATACATAACTTTATTTTACCCTTAACATTTTTTTACCCTTATATAAGTTTAGTTTACCCTTACATAGCTTTTTTGTGCTTACTAAACATTGTTTTAACCTTACCTAAATTCTATCTAATATTATATAACTTTAGTTTACCCTTACATAACATTATTTTTCCTTTACTTGAATTCTTTTTACCCTTACCAATAATGAAATTAATTTGTTAGATTCATCTCATTTTTTTGTAATCTCACTTAAGGTATGGCTCTTCTTTCGCATTATTTTATTCAAGAAAAATAACGTTACATGTGAGATTATTTAGATGATACTATATATATAAATTAATATACTACTTTTTAATTTAACCATAAGACAAATAGTCTGAAGAAGTATTTATAAATGATGTCAGAGCCATATAAAAAAAATGTGGAATTCACATTTGGAGTTTTAAAGTCACACTTGGAACTCTATGTAGGACCAAAATGTTTTTACAGGAAACTTGTATTAAATAATATAATGATTACATACATAATTATTCATTATATGATAATTATATCACCTAATGATTTTGTGATTTTTCTAAATCAATTTATTATTTTCAATATTTTTCATTTCAAACAACCCTAAATGTTTCTTATTTTATATGAAAGAACTATGTTTTAGTAACTCTTGTAGGATTTTTAGGTATTCATAAACCATAATTTTTAATTGATATTTGGTTGGGTCTTGTTTGGGGTTATTTCATGTTGGAAATTTAAGAATCTTGAAAATTCTATGCTAGTGCACGATTGACGTATGGCCTGCGCACAGTTTTCCAAACCGTGTGCCCTTCTATAGGAAAATGGAAATTTTTGGATAGAGAGTTCTTTACAGCTTGTGCATGGTTAGACAAGTCAGGAATCCTCTTAAGAGAAACTATGTGGATCATTTATAATAGGTTCATGACCTGAGCACAATTTAACAAAATCATGAACTAATTCCCAAGAAACCGTGTAGATGGGATTTTTTGAGATCTGAAAATTTGTTAAAAACTTCTAAACATTCTTTTTCCATCCCAGACGGACCTTCTATGACCCGAACTTGGTTCTCCCTTACTTAGTGATCTCAAAGAGGATTCTTGGTTCCTCAGATCCTTCCTGAAAGTAATCTAGAGCTAGGAGAACTTCATTCGATCTCCTTTTAGTTAATTTTCTCCTACAATTCTCAATATTCTATGGTCTCTCTCTTATTTCCTAGGGTTTTATAGATCTCAAATATTTTTGGAGGATCTAATACTCACTTTTATGGATTTAAATCTAGGTTTTATTCTTGTTACTCTTGAATTCTATTATTTCCATTCTTCATTAACAAATCCCAGCTAGTGTCTGGTGATCCAAGATCTGTTGATCCTAAGGTAGGTGGTTCCATTACAATGACCAATTTTTATTAAATCTAATTGATTTAATTAATTTCATTTGATTTAATTAAATTATTCTTTTGATTTTGTATTATAATTCATTTCAACTATTTGGTTAAAAATACCCTATTCTAATGAATTTCGGGTTTTGAAGAAAAATTGGGGTTTTAGAAGAAAATTGGAAAACCAATAATTCCATTGAATATTAGTGTGTTTATGGAATATTGGTAATTTAAATTGTTATATTTATATTTTTTTTGAAATTGGATCAATTTAATTGTGTAATTTAATAGAATAAAATGTTTTGATGGGAAGATTTTAAAAAACTAATTCTAAGGAATTGGGGATTTGTGATAAAATTGATGGAATTTTTTGAAAATTAAATTTTTATATTTAATTATAACATGGTTTTTTAAATTTCATGAGTTTTTTTCAAATCCATTTTTATGAAAAATGGATTTAAATTTGTCTTTATGGTAACCCTGTGGTTCTATCTTGATGAAAAGGCTTGTTTTTGATCAAAGACTTGTTATGATTTTTAAAGAGGAAATTGGCATATTTGAAATGGGAGATGAGATTTAATTATATTTTAAGAAGTATGGAAAAATATTCCAATTATTGTTTTTACTTGATCACATGCAAGACTTAGGTAGTTAGAGTGTTATTTTGGGTTTCAATTTACGAATTACAACATTCTAAAACATCATATTAGCACATCCCATTTCTTAGGTAATGGTGATGATTTCCATTTTCCTTAGGGCCAAAGTGCTTTTGTACATAATATCCATTTCAAATTTGTGGATCCTTATAACTTTTTACTATTGCAACACTTTATAACATGACCAAGTTTCTTTATTTTTGTATTTAAAATGAATATTCCAATATTATAAACTGTTTTACAAGCCTTAAGAATTTATATAAACTGTTTCTTATAAATGTGTTTATTTGAGCGATTTTTTGAAAAGTGACACTTATGTAAACGATCCTTTTATTAAAGGTAAACTCCATATTTCTAAATTTATTTCCATTAATTGAAATGTAAATCATGATTTTATAAAGTCTTTCCATATATTTAATTATAAATCATGACTTGTTTAAATATGTTTTATAAATTCCAAACATATTTTTTTTAAAATTAAAAGAACATTATTGGTAAAATTGATATTTGAATCTTGTTATGAAATATTTGGTGAAATGTTAATGGTCTTTGGCTGGCACCCTACTTGTGCCTTCAAGTATTTTTAGATTATCTCCTTCTAGGTTTGAGTAATGGGAAAGGATATCTTGGGGGTGGATCCTGTAATTTAACCTTGGACATAGTGAGTCATGTTCTTAGGGACATGGGTTGTGTTTTCCTATTTTGGTACTTTTGTTGTAGTACTTTTGGATTTATTTCCCATATGACTTTTGGTACATTACTCCCAGTGGAGTTCCTTTTGTAATTCATACTATCATGTTTCTTTGATTTTTTCAATTGTTAGAGGAAAAATCATTCCCACTTCATGTTTGTATAATTCAAAGTTTTATTCATCGACCCATGGGGATCAGGAATGCCCTTTGGGCTATTTCAGGACCAGCTTGGTTATCAGGTTACCATGATACCCAGGCTGGTTCATGATCGTCTGGATTTCATTACATGTAACACCCAGTTAATATTTCATTACAGTAAAAAATAATATTATATTTTGGGATGAAAAACACATTTTTTTGGATTTAGTTACACACAATTCAGAGTTCCTTCGATAGCTTGAGTTACACACAAGATCAAGTATTAACGAAAAAAATATTCATTTAATATTATTATTAAAATCTTCTTATAGTTATCACCTAACCATTAGAATGGTAGATAAAAATAATATTAACTAAATTATTGGACTATTGTGTACACATGTATATAAAATTAATTATTTTATCATGAATTATTTATAACTGAAATTAAGAACTATTTGAATTTAATAAAATTCCTTTTCTAAGAAAACTATTCATTTATCTAGAAACCTATTTTATCTAAATAAATTAAATAAAATTAATGAATTTTTTTTAATAAAATTTATTTATTATATATTAAATCAATATTTTTACACTCATCAAATATATTTTATTGTCATAAGATAAGAATAAATCCAATTCTATGAATAAAAAGATTTATTTTTGAAAAAGGTAATTTTACCACTTTTAATAGAGCACATATTTTAATCTAATTTTTGAAAACATTCAAAATTTTATTTAAAAAAAGAAACATCATTTTTTAGATCATAATATAAAAATTTACTTTGAGTGAATTTTTGGTAATTTTATGAGAATTATAATTTTTTAATAAATAGTGAAAATACTGGATTTTAATAGAGAATTGTATTTTCTTTTAATATGTGTCTATAGTTAAATTATATTTTTATTTTGTTTAATTTTAATTTAGTTCTATTTTACCTAAAAATAATCAATTCTACGTCATTAGATACAATTTCACATTGAAAGTAAATATTAAATAATTTCAATATTTTAAACATTTTCACTTTAAAAACCTATTATTTTCTCTCATCTATAGGATTAACATAATATTAAATTCATCCACTTATGTGATTGGAATTTTGAGAAGGTTGATAGAATATTTATAGTAATTATAATTTATAATTTCTAGTAATTTAAACTTATTTTTTGACAAAAAATAATAATAAACGTAATTAAAATTAATTACAGTGATTAAGCTAAAATGTGTTTACTTAATGGTTAAAAATTAATCTTAACGGAAATAATTACCTATAAAAATTTCCAAATTCCATTTTATGGACATATTTAGAGCTTATAATCATTTTTATATAAAATGGAAAAATATTATAGGCACATGATGTAGGGGATGCCTCTCTATAGTGTTAACCTTTTTATATTTACCTGAATGCCACTCCCCCTCCACAATAAAAGAAAACTCACCCTCACTTATTCAAACATGTAAAAACAGTTTCTTAGAAAAAATGAATAAATAAACTTTCAAATTCTTTCCTCTATTCCTATAGTCCCTACTTTGGGTAGAGGGACGACCAAGGAATCACATTGGTGCAAATCAAAAGGAGTTTCCCAAAGAAGAGGTAACATCCTTCCACAGTCACTTTTTGTTTCCAATTATTATTATTCCAGGATAATATAATATCCTTAGTATCATAAATATATTTATATGTTTCTATGTTTTTGTTATTATCTACACTCACACATACTTCCCTAAAATGAGATACACAATCATCATTCGTGTGTACGGTGGACTACCTCCTCGCGAACTGATGTCGTTCGTTCTTCCATCACCCCCTTTCATGGTTTGTAATAATGATGAAATTAATATTTTTATATGATATATATGATATTTATTATTTATTTATTCTTATATAATTATTATATATAACATTACTTCATGCTTATCAATTTTTTGGGTACTTGATAACTTCGTTTGTGGATATGTGGACTACTGCCTCCTCAAAGTGATGTGATTTGTTCACACTTTACATGGAATATATAAAGGATGGGTTTTGTGAAATTATATTATATATATATGATATAATAATTCTAATCTATTTATAATATATATAAATATATTTAATTTACTTTATTTCTTTCAATACATCAAGAAAACAGAAACTGTGATCATGTGTACATACGACCTACCATCTCCATGAATGGTGTATTCCATTTCATATTTCTATATTTATAGATTATTATGAATACTTATTTTATGAATATATATAATAATTAAATCATGTTTTACAATCTCAATATATATAAATTTTGATCTAAGTATAATGATCAATAATAACAAGTCAAAACATATACGAAAAAAATGATAATTACCCAAAATATAACTTTAATAAAAAATTGTTAATAATAATCTAATAAATGGTCATAATAAAATAATTTATGGTATTATATAATTAAATATGGTTATTTTTAATATTTATAATAAAATTATTCTTATAATACAGGAGGTTTGAACATGTACGATGAATGTAAATACTTAAGGTAAGGGTTTTCATGTCTCACTTTTATTTGTGTGAGATATATAATATATTCACTTATTATTATTATAGTGTGGTGTATATAATACCCTATTACATGTTATATAATGAATTTATATTATTTAATGATATTAAATGTTTCAATTTATCTTATTATTTCATAGATCTCATGATTTAAATGTTACTCAAGTAGAAGGGGGATTTCAAGTCTCACTTTCATTTATACATAACTTATGACTTATTCACCTGTAATTTATTAGTTGTGATATACACACACACACGAAATTATTCTGTGATCCCTATCCTTAAATTTATGGGTATTTAGATATCCATTTTGTGACCTCCCTTTCATGGGGTTTACATTTAAAAAGTTACAAAATTAGTGAGGTAAATTTAGTCTCAATTTGCCTTCTTTGTGACACATCTTATGTTTTGAACCTTTATTATTATATGAGACATATATACTACAATTTTATATGTTATATCATGAATCTATTTATTTTAATGATGTGGTATTATTTATGTAATTTTATTCTTTCATGGGTATTTGAATTCAATGTTACAAAAGTGGTAACAATTTATTGTTACAATCTCAACATTTATCGAGATTCTTTACGATTATGCTTCCATTGATGAAATATTCTAAAAAATATATCAATAAATATAAAATTAATTATATTATACAAGTTTTATACATTATATTTTAATTTAATGGTTCCATTTTCCACTATTTTGTACTTAAGATAATTAAGAAAATGTTTTTTAGAAAAACCAACAACATTTATCTCTTCTGTCGGAAATCTATTTCCTTTACAAACAATGTTTTATAAAAATGTTTTAAAAAAATGAAATAATATTCTCATATTAGTTTTATAAAACATTTTTACCTATGTTTTAATTTTCTATAAATTTTTTAAAAAGTAATCTACTTGTTGTTTTTAATCAGGGAATTTTTCTAAACATTTTGTGGTGAAAAAGGAATGTTCGACATTTAAAGATTTACGTACTATCATGAAATTCATTTCCTTGAAGCTTCCTTTTCAATTTTAAAAGGTTATTTTTAATGATTTTTTTCTTAATATTGTGAAAAATAATTTTTTAAATTTTTTTTAAAATAAAAGGTTTTTCAAATTGTTTTCAATGTCCCTTTATAAGTTTGTAATGTATTTTAAAAGAAAACAATTTTCAAAATATTTGCAATCTTTGATTATATGTTTTCAAATCTATTTTAAATGAAAAGTGTTTCAAAATGTTTTCAAACATTTATTTATAATATTTCAAAGATATTTTCAATGAATTTTTTTTCAATAAAATTCAGGATTTCATTATATGTTTTCAAGATTATTTTCCATGAAAAAGTTTCTCAAAATGTTATCTAGATTCCTTTATAAGTTTTAATGTAGTTTAGAAGAAAATAATTTTAAAAATATTTTATGTTTTAAAAAGAGGGTTTCAAATAGGAAAATATATTTTACTCAAGAAATGTTTTAAATTATTTTAAAAGCTAACTTCATAAGTTTTCAATGTTTTTTTCAAATAAAAGTATTTTTAAAATGTTTTATGTTAAAAAAATGATATTCAATGAAATGATGTTTTCCTTAAGAAATGGTCTAAGCGATTTTTCAAAATAATTTTCCGTATAATATGATAAACTTTGATATAGTTTATGAATTATAATGGATATTATCTAAGGATACCATTATTTTTATTTATTGAAATGGTTTATGATTAAGATGACAAGTTACATACGAGACATGTTTCTATTCTATATGTTATACCATGATAAAATGATTATGAAACCCACATATATTCATGGGTTGTTATATGATGAAATGATTGTGAAACTTGTATCATTTTCATTGGTTATGATATCCTAAAATATTTATGATACTGATTTAATTTCATGGCTTAGGGTATGATTTTTATGAAACCCATCTCATTTTATGGGGCATGATATGATGAATGTTTTACAATCATGTAGAACCCATATATATGATTTCATTTTTTAAGGGTTTATACTTATATATACATCCAATTAATTGGGTAATGAATTTTATCTCATGAGATAGAAATGGTTGGAATGGGTAATGAACATGGTTCAGTAAAGGACTTTTTTTTTGATAAGATGATATTGGGAGTGAACCTTGGATACCAACATGTCCTTGTGAGTGAACCTTGAATACTAAGATGGTCTTGGGATATAACCTTGACTACAAAGTTGGTTTGGGGAGTGAATTGATTCCACTAATAGGAAATGGATATGACTGTGTATAGTCCCATGTCTTTCCTAGTAGGTGTAGCACCATGAAGTTCCCAGAATGGTTTTGGTAATGAGAATTGACCTATAGGGAATGATTATATGTGATTATGTGTATTAAAATAATTATATGTCTTATTACTATACTATAATATCAGGTATTATTCTCTTGATTCTATTATCATTCAAGTCTTATGTTCTTCAAATCTTTATTCCATGAGTCATGTGTATGATCATTGATATGTAGGGTATGGTCAAAAAATGTTATTACCATGTTCTCATACCCTTAGATTCCTATTATTCTTATGTATCTCCTTTATTTTTCCTTATTTATAATATAAGATCACCCTTTTTTATTTCTTTTCCCTGGGTTATGAAGAATGATTTTATGTGGGAGTAGTAAAGTGAAAGATCTCTGTTTGAAACATTGATGATCTTTCACCATCTAATAAGAATGTTTCATGTTTCCAAAGGAACTAAAATTTTATAGTCCTCAGGCATGTAATTTTTTAATATAATTAAAATATATCTAAAATGATGTAATATCCATGTTGTTTAAGTCTGGGTTGCTATAGTTGGTATCAAAGGAATGGTTCTGTCAACCTTTGGAAAGTAGGATAAAAAACATTAGACAGATCCCTAGGGATATTTATAAGTATAATTATAGGTATGTCTCTTAGAATAATCTCATGGTTTCATATATTTATATATCAGAGGTAATGATTTAGACATCCTATAACTAATATTTATGATTATGTCACTTTCTATCATGATATGTTTTTCTCACGCTATGATTTATGGTTTTAGTCAATGTTAGGAACTATAACTAACTGGGTTGGAATTGAATTTTTCATATGTGGAAAGTATGATTTTTTTTAAAATACATTCCCTAAGTGAAAATCTCATGAAGAGAATCAGGAAAGGGGAATTAGTATTTTCTGTACTACTAAAGATAAAGAGACCACAAATGACATGTGAAAGGAATGAGATGTTCTAACAATTTTTTCCACATTAAACATAAGATTCATGATTAAATTGAGGTTAAGGACCCTTGAGACATTATTAATACTTTTTGTTAAAGGAAAAGGGTATTATGGAATAATATGATGAAGCCTAAGTAATAGTTTAAGAATAAAGTTGAATGATTTAAGTATATATTTATTGTAATTCAAGAATTATGTAATATGAATCATGAAGTATATGTTTTCCATTAACGAGTTACAATAATATATTGTAAGTTTCTGATGAACTAGAAATTTTATTTAATGTAAAGGTGACATTTTGATTAAGGGAAGTTAAACCTTAATGTGTTTATGATATTAATAAAATTGTGCTTATCTTGGATAAATAGATGATTACAGATAATGTAAATTTGATAGTGTTTATTACCATGGAGATTTTTATTTTTTTAAAAAGTGGTATATGTCTTCATGGATGAAGTTAACATTTTTTTTGATATAAGGAATATATAAAATAATAATTGGAATAAGAAAGTATTCATGTTTTAAATCAGATTTTATGATAATTATGGTAATTGAAAATTTTCAAGAGAAAACATGATTAAGGAATTCACATTTATGGTATGTGAAAACCAAGAGCTAAATTATGATGTACGGGTGATCAATGATATTTTTCATGAAATTTTTTGCCTTATTTCTAAAGTCTTGTGCTTTCATCTTTTAGAAGGGTTATATGGTTAACCATTTATGGAATGATTTATGAAAAAATTATGATGAAGTTTTTGAGATTAAAGTATTATCAATCCATATTAGGTAATATGTATGTCAGATAACATGTGAAAAAGATTTTTTTATGATAAATACTTATAGAGAGATCAATCATTATATATATGGATTTCATGATCTGCTAATTATTTAGGAATGAAAAATTAACCTTTATTTATTAGAATAAGATATGAAGTAGAAAATTGTGATGATATAACCAAAGTGTGTGGTTTTCCTAAAATCATGTAAGTATATATTCTCATGAAAATTATTCAACATTAAGAAAAGTGTCTTAAAATAAAATTATGTCACATTATCATCATTTTTGATGTTATCAATGACCTTTTAAAGCCAATTTTGTGTGTGGATTTGTGACTGTTAACCTTCTCCAAACCAAGTTCTCTATCACTATCCATCGAAACATGATACATAGATTTATCTTCCTAGACCATGTTTTAAAATTCCACCAATTTTGTCTGATGTGAATTCCTAGTTTTGAGTTACTTTGGGTAACTGTTATGTTTCAAAAGTTCCCATTTTAAAAGATGTTTTAGTTATCTTTTTTTGGATATTGATTTCTAGGAAATAAACTTAAAATTATTATATATTGGAGGAATTAGAATAATTTTTAGTGGGAAGTTAAATTTATGGGGGGGGGGGGGGTAGAATTTAACTCCATGATATTTTGAATTTTTTTCGAATTGATTTAATCTTTCTGATATTTTCCATTTCATGCAACACTGAATATTGCTTATTTAATATGAAATAACTATTATTAGCTTATGTTACCTAAAAAAACATTTTAAGTATACAATACACATAAATAATATATTCTCTTATATTACACACAACAATATTCTTGGTTTATGTTACCCAAAATGATGAGTTCCTTTAATAGCTTGAGCTAAAAACACAACAAAGTTTTACCAAACTGCAATATTCTATTAATATTATTATTAACATATTTATATAGTTCGCATCCAGCCATTTGAATAAATGGTATAAATAATATTAACCAAATTAAAAAACTATTTTCTACACATGTATAAAAAATCAATCCTTTAGTTATCAATTAGTTATAATTTAATGCAAGAAATATTTCAAAATTAAGAAATTCATTTTCTAACAAAACAAATTTTCTATGTACAATCACATTTTATCTAAATAAATTAAAAAAAACACTTTTGGGGAATGTTTTAAATAAAATTTATATATTATATATTCAATAGATTTTTTTGACACTCATAGAATAGATTTTATATTTATAGGATAATAATAAATAATATTTTATTAATAAAAAGATGTCTTTTTATAAAAGGTAATTTTACTGCCTTTAAAGAGCACACCTATTCTAAATCTAATTTTTGAAAAAAATTTAACATTTATCTTCAAAATAGGATTAATTTCATAAAGTGTGATATCAACATTTACATTGGGTGATTTTTTTTTGTGTTTTCATATTTTGATTAATAGGTAAAAATAATGAATTTTAATTAAAAACTGTATTTCAGGGTAATTTAATGTTATAGTTAAATTATATTTTGAATTTCTTATAAAGAAAATTTAGATCAATTTTACATAAATTTATCTAATTTATTTAATTGGAACCTATTTCATATTGAAGTTAAAAATAATAACATGTCAGTCTTTTGATCATTTTCACTTTAAAAACTCGTTATTTTGTCCTATCTATGAGATTAACATTAAATTTAATTCGGTCACTTATGTGATTGGAATTTTGAAAAATGGATTATATATTTGGAATAATAATAATTAATAATTTTAAGTAAGATGAACTTATTTTTTGACCTAAAATATTATTGAGAGTAATTAAAATTAATTACATCAATTAAGCCAAGAATGAGTATACTTAATGGAGAAACATTAATATTAAAGGGAAAATAAACTATAAATATTTTAAAAATAAATTTTATAGACTTATTTATACTATATTCTCCCTTTTATAGAAAAATAAAAATTAATGGAGGCACATGATGTAAGATTGACCTCTCAATAGTGTTTACCTTTTTGTATTTATAAGAATGCCACTCCTCCACTATAAAAGAGAACTCACACCCGATCACTTATTCACACCTATAAATCCATTTTACTCATAAAAAACCTACAAAACTAATCTCAAAACTACCAGAATATCATATTACATGTCTCAATTTTTGAATAAATTCAACCAATGAGGCCCTTTGGTGAAAACCAAAAGTAGTTACCGAAAGAAGACTTAACTTCCTTCAACAAACACTTTTGAATTATTTCTTTCTCCGCACCATAAATTATTCTTATTACTAGAAGAAATAATATCCTATGTATCCTAAATATACTGATATATTTTTTTATTTTGAGGTTATTACATACACTCAATGAAACTTCAATAAAATGAGATAAACAATCATTGTTCGTGTGTACGTCAGACTACTGCCTTGGAAACTCATGTCCTTATTTCTAACATTACCACCTTTCAAGGTTAGTAATAATGATTTAATTAATATTTTTATATTATTTATATGATATTTATGATGTATTTATGCTTATTTAATTCTTATATAACACATAACTTCATGCTTTCTATTTTATGGGAATGCGATAACTTCGTTTGTGGACGTGTGGGCTACCACCTCCTTAAAATGATGTGATTCATTCACATTTTACATGGAATGTATTAAGGATGAGTTTAGTAAATTAATATGATATATATGGACTAATAATTATACATTAATGATAATATAAATATAACTATATATCATTTACATTATTTCTTACAATATAATGAGAAAATAGAATCATCATTCATCCGTACATATGACCTACCATCTCCATGAAAGATGTATTCTATTTCATATTTATATATTTTATAGATTAGTATAAATACTTATATAATGAATATATATGTAATTTATATCAATTTTTACATTCTTTAAATAATTAAATCACGATTTAAGTAAGAGGATCAATAATAAAAAGTCAAAACATATACAAAAAACAAAGATATTACTAACCGAAACGTAACTTTAGCCTTAAATTGTTAATAAAAAGGTAATAAAATGTCATTAAAAAAATAATATATGGTATTATATAACTGAATATGGTTATATGGTATATTTATAATAAAAATATACTTATTATACAATATGTTTTCATGTGTACAAATAAATTCAAGACATAACGTAAGGGGTTTCTTGTCTCACTTTATTTCTATGAGATATATGTTACATTCACCACTTATTCTTGTTGTGTGGTGTATATACTTCCAAATAAAATTTTATACAATAAATTTATTTTATTTTATTATATTATAAATTTTAATTTATGATACTCTTTCATAGATCTCATGATTAAAAATTTTCTCAATTAGTAAGGGGATTTCTAGTATCACTTTCATTTTTGTTAGACTTACACCTTATTCACCAGTCATTTCATTTGTGTGGTGTATATAATGATAATGAAAAAATTATATGAGACTTTTACATAAATTTATGGCTATTTACATATCCATTTTATGTTCTCTCTTTCATGGGGTTTATGGCTCAAAATTTACCAAATAGTAAGGGTAAAGTTTGTATCAATTTTCTATGTTTGAGGCACAAGTTATGTTATGAACATATATTCTTCTATGAGGTGTATAAAATAGCCGTTGATATTTTATATAAGGAATAACAATATTTTAATTATATGGTAGGATTTTTTTAATGTTATCAATTGATGGGGATTAAAAATCATTGTTAAGAAAGTTGTATGAGTTTATTTCTAAAATCACATCGTTTATCAAGATTTTTTATGATTATGATTCAATTAATAAAATATTATGATTCATCTATGAATAAATATCCCATGACATTTATTATTCTCAGTTTATTCATGATATATTCAAGTAATGGTACCATTTTACCACTATTTGTTACTTAATACAATAAATAAAATGTTTCTAAGAAAACCCAACATCACTTCTCTTTTGATTGAGAAATCAATTTTCGTTGAAAACCATGATTTCTAAAAATGCTTTTCAAAAAATTTATTTTATTGTCAAATTAATTTTTAAATAATGTTTTATCATATTTTAAACTTTTTATTTTGTTTAAAATTAATATTATTGTCTTTTTTCAATGAAATCACTTTTTTAAACATTTTATGGTGAAAAAATATGTTTCCTGTAATAATTTTCTCACTATCATCACTGTCATTTCTTTTAGTCTTCCTTTAAAATTTTAGATGGTTATTCTTCAAAAACTATTTTTCTTAGTATTTTGGAAATTCATTTTTTCAAAGTGGTTTTCAAAGGAAAATGTTTTCAAATTTTTTTTAAATCATTATCTATAAGTTGTCAAAGTATTTTCTAAAAGAATGTTTTCAAAATATTTTTAAGAATTATTTATAAGTTTTTACATTTATTATCAATGAAAATATTTTAAAAATGTTTTCAAAGGTTCCTTTGTAAGAATTCAAAGATATTTTAAAATAAAAAAGTTCTAATTTTTTTTTATATATTTCTTTATAAGATTCAAGGTTATTTTCTAAGAAATTTTCTTTCAAAATGTTTTCAAGATTCCCTTGTAAGTTTTCAAGGTCATTTTCTAAGAAACAATTTTTCAAAATATTTTATTTTTTAAATAAAATTTTCAAATCATAAAGGATATTTTCCTCAATAAAAGTTTTAAATTATTTCAAAATGTTACGTTATATTTTTTCTAAGTGTTTTTCGAAGAAAAGGATTATGAAAATGTTTTATATTATAAAAATAATGATTTTAAGATAATAATTATTTTCATTGAGAAATTCTCTAAATGAAATTTCAAAATACTTCTCCATGTATTTTTATATCCTTTGATATATTTTATTAATTACTAGAGATATTATCTATGGATATCATTCATATTGTTTCTTTTAATGCTTTATGATTAATATGAAAAGTTGTTTATGAAACCCATTTCCCATCCATGGGTTATACCATGATAAAAAACTTATAAAACCTAATTGTTTTCATGAGTTATTCAATGATTAAATGATTATGAAACTAATATCTTTTCCATAGGTAATTATGTGATAAAATGTTTATTATACCCACTTAATTTTATGGGTTATGATATGATGTTTATAAAACCCATATCTTTTTATGGTTCATGATTTGATGAATGTTTTAATACCTTGTGGAAAAATCATGTATGATTTCATTATTTGATGGGTGGGACATATATATCGGTCCAATTCATTGGGTAAATATTTATATCTCATGATATCGAAATGGATGCAATGGGGAGTGAGATTGGTTTAGTAAAGGTATTTTTCTACTCAGTTGGTCTTAGGAGTGAACCTTGACTACTAAGATGGTTTGGGGAGTGAACCTTGAATACAAACATGGTATTAGCATTGAACCTTGACTACTAATATGTTTTGGGTAGTGAACCCATTCCACTATAATGAAATAAATACCAATGGTGATGATGGTGTGTCCTACTAAGTAGGTGTAACAACCATAAAGTACCCGGGTAGGTTTTGGAAATGAGGATTGACTTATAGAGAATGATTTTATAAAATTATATGAATGGAAAAAATTCATATCTTATTACTATGTTATGATATCATAGATTTTGATCTTGATTCCCTTTTGATTCATGTCTTATTTTCTACCAATCATTATGACCTGACCCATGTGTGTGATATTTTATATACAGGTCTTGATCACCAAATGTTATTCAAATGTTCTCATACCCTTATTTTCATCTTATGATTACGTATACCATTTATTTACCCTTAATAAGAATATGATATCACCATTTCTCATGTTTTATTTCGTTAGTTTATGAAGAAAGGTTTTTTGTAGGTGAACTAAAGGGTAATATCCTTGTGGGAAACATTGACGATCTTTCACTATGTTATAATATTGTGTTTCAAATTTAAAAAGACACTAAATTATTATGGTCCTCAGGCATGTACTTTTGTAATATATGGAATATTCATCTAAAATGATTTAATATCTATGTATGTTAAGACATTGTATCCACTATAATTTAGAATGACCATTATTTGAATGAGCCGTTTATAGATTCGTTTGAATCAAATTATAACCACAATAATTTATAATTGATGAAATATTCATATAAAAATAAAAATATTTCTAATCAAAAAAATTATACTACAATAAAAAATAATTTATAATTGTAAATAAATTTATACTCTGAAAATAAATATAACAAAAATAATTTATTATTAAAATAGATGTATATAGATAAAAATAAATGAATAAAAATTTAAATAAATAAATAACAAGTAAATATTATTAAAAAATATTCCACTTTCAAAATATATATATTTAGACAGTAAATCTATGACAAGGAGATACAAAATTGTGATTTATGAACATCATACAGAAAAAAAAGAAAAAATAAAACCAGAAAATGGTGAAACTCGAACAATATAATTAGAAAGAAGATTGATGGGCCATATGAAGAAAATGATGAGTTGGGAGGATAAAATAAAGAATAAAGATGCTTAAAATGATGTCAAAAACTATTTTAAAAAAGAAGATTGGGAAAAAGAGGAATTTTCAAGAGCCATGCACAACACATATTAGGGACTACGAAAAAATAACGACCTTTTAATTATGGTATGCATGTGGGTATATTTTTTTATATTTATTGAAATCTCTTTTTATTAAAACCATGATTAAAAGTTTTTCAAAAAAAGTTCCGACATCAGTTTTCATAAAACATAGCACTAAAAGGTAAGAAAACATTTTACATTAGTTTTTTTAAAACCAACATCAAATCTAAAAAAAAACTTTTCTTATTAGTTTTTAATAATAACTGATGCTAAAGGAAAATATAAAAGAGTATTTTCATGGGTTTTAAACAAAATGGTGTTAAATTTATATCTACATCCATTGAGAAATTGGTTTCAGAACAATTATTTTTAACATTTCAATGAATAATCATATTTTTCTACTATTGGTAGTAATATATAAAGAATAATCTAAAAATGAGACAGGAAGGCCACATATTCTCATCATTAATCAAACCATGTCTAGCAAGGTGTGATTCCTCGTCTTAGAAAAACCATTCCATTTTGGTGTTCCTGGAGGAGTGAGTTGTAAAAAAATTCAATAATCTCTTAAATGAGATATGAATTCCCAAATTAAGTATTCACCCCCCTAATCTAATCAAAGAATATTAATAATATTACCCAATATATTTCTCACTTCATTTTGAAAATCTTTTAACATTTCAAAAGTTTTATTCTTATGCTTCATCATAAACTCATATCTATACTAAGTAAAGTCGATAGTAAAAGTGATGATGTACCTAAAACTGTTGATTTCTTGTTTTCTCATTGGTGCACATATATCACTATGTATGAGATATTAAATTATAGTACCCTTCTCACCTTTTCTCCCAAAATGTGGCCTTTTCATATTCCCAATAATAATGATTTTCATGTATCCAACAATTACTAATAAAATGATACCAACAATCCATCTATATGAATTCTTTGAATTTTTTTCTGGTTTATATTCCAATTGTTACAATACCAAAGGTATGTGGGATTAGAATCAACACTGGCCTTCTTATTTTGAATGTCATAAATATGATTATCCATATCAAAAATACATATACCATTCATTATATTCAAGAAAATAAATCTTCCTTCTATATAATAACAACTGTTGTTCTTAATAACCATTGAAAATATCAAATTTAATAAACATGATTTAAAAATAAAATTTTTGTTTATGGAGGAAACATAATAATTACCTCAATTCTCAAATCTATCTAATTGGTAAAATTAGATCATAGGTTCTGACCTCTAATAGAGAATCTTTTTCTCTATCATTATCATGAAGATCCACTTCACCCTTCATCAATTCTCCCATCTCCCAGAGTCTACATTTTTTATCACAAATTTGTATCACACACCTATTATCCAATTCACAACATTCATAGTTGGAAAAATATATTTCTATAACATTCAAATTTAAACATTCAAAATGTTACTCCTTTAAAACACTTCTTAATCCGAGATACAAATCTTTTTCTATTTTATTAGTCATACCAATTAATGTTCTTAATATTATTAGTGTGAAATATGTTATACTCTAAAAGAAATACATCACAATATATGAGTATCATGTATTTTATCTTTTCATTAAGGGATTTAAATGAATTTACTACCATTATAATGATGAACCCATACATCATATCCATTTCGTGATCCAAAATAAATATTTCAGTACATAATTATTCTTCTTTAGCATTCATCTCACCACATAGTTACTTAGGTTGGGAATCATCTCATTCATGAAACATATGAATGAAGGATTTTTGAGTAGATAACTACTTATCCAAATCTATCATATGGATTAAATTTATTATATTCTTTTGTTATCCTTACAAAATATTTCCCATATAAGTACACCATAAAGAAAACTGGATATTGATGAAGTTCACCAGAGTCGAAGAGGTACCTATGATTTCTAAACAACATCATCTAAGGTAAATAAAATCCTAGGGTAATAAGTTGAGAATCAGGGGATTATATATTCCTATCATTCAAGTGAAACAAAAGGGGGAGATGGGAGGGATACCAAAAAAATAGAAGGGGAAATTTGTTAAATTTTCCCCTAAAAACACCCTACGAGATCATCGATAGGGCTCAATAGCTAGATAGTGGCTACAGGATTTTGGTTACCAGCATCCCAACAACCCTGGTCTACCATAAACATCAACTTTAGCTCTCATAATCCCTTTTGAAACTCCCAAATAATCCAAAACACCAACATTGGGATTCTTGAACTCCCAAAATACAGTTATGATTCCCTGAAAAAATCTAACACACCCAAAAATTAAAAATTCAAAGACCTCTTGAAATTAAAAATCATATGCACACATCAGGTGTTATAAACTCGCCACTATAACACTTATCATACATGATAAGTCATAGTGTTCTTCCAATATTTTCACCTGGCCTATGCCAATCACCAATTCCCTCTCATCAATCACATTCCATCCCTAATGGCATAATGAACTTCTAGGGAATAACAGGAACATAAGGTTCTCAAACCATAGAAACATGAGTCGTCATAAAAAATAATTACTAAAACTCTAAGATGGAGCTCATTATCATTTGACCAACCTAAGAAAACCGAGATGTCTTCAACCAATTGATCATCAAATGTTTGGTGCTCCCCACCATAAGGCATAGTTAAAAGTGGCGAATTCTGAGTTATGAAACCCACCAATTTTGTAATTCTCTATGAAATTATGATTTTTACATTCTAATGATTCCCCATGTGAGTTTTTCCAATACCCACACACGAATAGTTCTAAAAAACTAATCTGACAATAGTTTATCTACTCATTCTTGGTTCCTAACCAAATTGGATTTGTTCCCATCATCCTTTAAAAAATGCCAAACATGTTTAATTTTCATTGAAATGACCCAACTAATTCTAGAAATAAACATCTATATCTTGAATGATTCTGCAAACATGGTCTCCATCCCCTCATATACAATTATATGTGATAACAAAAGTTGATGTTCCCTAGATGAACCATCTCAAAATCACTCGGCTTTAGCTACGAACATGTTATCCCAAACTTCTGATCAAGATTCCTTTACTCTTGAAGGCTGCCAAAGATCATCCTGACACGTCCACTGAATTTGCAACCTGACCACTAGTGAAAAACCACAGTTGGATCCTCAATCGGTCGAAACCACTATCATGTTCTAACTGTGGGAACCAAGGAACTACTAACCCAAATCATTCTCGGATCCCCTCCACTTAGATCCTAAAGTTGATGATCAATCTTCCTCTAATATCTTATTTTATTCATACTTGTAATTCACTAAGTAATCCAAGTAAATTTGTGTCCACCAACTCTTTAACATAAAAATCAAATAATAACTATCTAATGATTGTTCCCATACATTCTCGACCCTTTAAAATGAAGGTCAAGTCACCTGCAACTGAGATAATGTTTTGCACCACTGAAATGTACCCATCATCGCATTATTGAACCAAATTCATGACCATTGTGGCTCATTCCCAATCATCAATGACCATTTAGAATGGCATGGATACTCTTGCTAATACCCAAGACCTTCCCAAATTTTTAAACATTTTCTTCAATGCCTAACATAAGAAATAACTACAGCATTGATAAAATTCTCATCAAAGTAAGGTGTATAGCCTCATACCACCAATGGTGAACTCCACACAATGTGGATCACCTTGTACTGCTCATCGAGGACAACCCCACTAGGTTCATCCATAATCATAAACACAATAATCCCCCCAATACATGATAATTTCATCATAGGTAACACATTCCTTTAACCAACTTCTGGATGGATTGTGTCACTACACCTGATCCATTTCCAAACAATCCTCCCCCAAGGAACATCCCATTTCAATAAAATCATTGGAAACTAAGACCATACAAATTCCATTATTTTTTCAGTCTCAACTCAATAAAGGATGCACAATGGTTCAAACTCAACAGAATCAAGTGACATCATTATATGATACCATGATTTCTTCTAAAGGAAATGGGTGTATGCTCCCATACAACCTGGTCATAAACCATAACTCCCAAATTTCCGAGTCTCACATAATCCAACTAATATTTCTCACCTAAACCACTATCCATGATATTTATCATGTCATCCTCATCAAGCTAGGATCACCCATAGAACTCCTCTTCAAAATTGGGCACTTCACCTATGCCAAGGTTACCTACATGCCTAGCCACTATCTGGAACCATTATAAAATGAAAAGTGTCTACTCACATGATTATCCACCGTATGGTGTCATAATAAAACCATAATAATATACTAAATATTTCATTGTGATTTTAAAGAACATCCATGATCAATGGGTCCCGATAATCAACTGACCTGAATTTCAAAAACTTGCCTCAATTCTGAAAATAAGTACTCAAGTTGATTTCCAGATTAGAAAGTCCAAGGAATCCAAAATTCCTTTTTACAAAAAACCTCTAAGGGTGTTCACATTCTCCAGTTGACCCTATTATGGTTTCCCCTCACAAATCTTCATAAAATAAATCACTAAAAATCTAGATTTTAATCTCAAGGCCACTAGGGACTCTCATCTGTCCCATAGATCAAGTCTCAATTAAGTCACAACACATATTGAATCATCCGCACACCTATTTAGGACAAACTGTGGTATCCAACATGAATAAAGGATCACTCATGGAAATCATATACATAAAAAAATGTGTCACATGTCAAACCATATTCCTATAATAGAATAGATTCTCACCAGCATCCCGACATTGGAATTCCCCCTCGAGAATCACATTCTCACCATACAAGGTCTGTATACATTTGTCTCATCCAAGACGATCCATATTAGAGGGATTGAACTAAAAGGTTCAATTAGATAGAATTTCATTCAGACATATATGGTAATAAAACATATAAGTCATTACTAACACTTTAAATTATTGAACTTGATTAGTAACCACACCTAATGGGTTTATTATTGAGGAATCACATGCATGTATCAACCTACTAGGGTCACTGCACCTCCTATACACATGGAATAAATAATTTTCCTAATCAAAAATCATCTCATTGTTGATCCACATAGCCTATTATTTGATGGAAAAGCATATACACAACGGTCCATCTGAGTAGAATTCCACCAACGAACTTATATGAGAAAATATTGTTTGAGTTGTTGTTTACACTTTAAATAGTGGAACATATCAATGATATAATCACACACTATCATACTTATATGTCATGTGAATACTAAATGTCTAGTATAATGCATGGGATGCCCCTTTACCCATGGAACAAGTGAAAAATACTAAATAAAGAAAAAATCATAAATCTAAAAAACATGCGTGTCACATGAGGTGAAATCAGTCAATCATAACATCAAGAATTCAGAATATAAATCCCATCATAGTAACCTTCAAGTCTTTATTGGAACATGTTTTCATGATGGACCAACATGATATCCATCATAGTCTCCCAAAAATTCCTATATCTTCTTGCTAACATACCCCATTAGTAAGATAATGAAGAATGCTTTGATACTACTTAGTAACATCTCACCACCCCATATCATTGTTTGGTTCTCGGATCGATGGTCAATACTATATATAGGGCATGCCTCCCCATATGATAGAGGATAGTGACTAGAAACTATGTTCTAGGATGATATTTTGTGGAGATTATACCCCCTATATAAGAGGTCACATTATCAAGTAGTATTACCACACACCATACACAACCAACACATCAAATTACACCAAATATAATGAAAAAAAACATGAATAAATAAATAAAAAGATTATTACATATAATCATATATGACCTATCAACCACTGGGATGATTATATATACAAATTAATAAAAAATAATGTAGAATAACAGAATTAAAAGAACAAGAGGATCCAATGAAATCTCCAAGACACTCTACATCCTAAACTCTAGGTCCCATCCATGTTTCTTCAACTCAATCATTCAAAACTGAATACCTTATCCCAAACTGAACCTATAAAAATAGAATGTTTCTTAGGTACCCAAGTGTAATGGTGTACCATATAGTGTGTGAGTACATAACTCAGTAGATAATGACCAAAGCTATACCTACTATACCTACAATGTAGTGACATGTGCAAGTGACATGCTCTGAACGAATAAAATATTGAAAATAAACTAACAAAACTACCATCAATGTATTCTTAGACCAAAAAAATGTCTCTATAAATTTCATAAAGACCATTAAAAACACATGTTCAAAACCAGTACATGGCAGTATACATATAACTCGGCCCAAACTGAATGACCATCATCAATCCTCGAGTTTGTTAGACCAATCAACCATAACTACATTAGGTAGTGTCAGGGTGTCTTTGAATGCTTCATAATGACCATTCTAATAGGTATAAAATAGATGAGTTTCCCAAGCATATAATATTTTAATGAAAAAACTTCTTTATGGGAGTTTTCTCAAATAGGCCATAATCCCACAAGTAGCACGATCCTCCCCTATGAGAGTTTTCTCTTCTAGTTGTTGTTGGATAAGAACTAAAATATACATGAATCAGATGCATGTACTTATAAATTTGATGGATGATATAAATATAAATAAATATGATATATTATATATATATATATATATAATACATTTAATATGAGCATATGATGCATGTATTTTCATGTATGTGATGCATGAGTATAATATGTGTGTGTGATATATATATACATATTATTTATTTCTCCCAATGTTTTTCATTAGTTACATAGATTAAAAAATTTTCATTAATTCATTGAAATTGTTCAATGAATTATAAAGAACATACAAATATGAATACGAAGCATTGTATTGGGCTCTATAAATTTAAGAGGTTGAGATCCTCTTCTATTAGGTGCATAGTAATGCGATGTGTCTGAGCCTCTTTCATTTCTCTATTCATACGAAGCATTATTTTTCTTTTTTGAGAAGGCAGTAAAATGCATTCAAATATCGATTATCCTAATGAAGAATTCGTTTATCTATTCGTCAGTGTACTCCCTCAAAGGTAGGGTGATTTCATTCAATACTCCTCCAGATCACCCTCAAGGACAATCCTTTGAATAAAAAATAGAACTACTACTATTTTTGATTTTAGGTAATATTGTTTTCAATTTTATTTACACATTAATTTTTTAAAGATAGATCTCCTATGTCATGGGTTTTCTTCCACTGCATACTGTCATAATATGATCATATGAAACCCATCAGTGGTATCAAGGAGAGTTTATTAATTTTTTTAATGTGTTTGATTCACATGGTTTCAAAAAAATTCAAAAAATAGATTTTTCATAAAACTATAGGATTATTCATAACCATATGTGATCTTCATAATGATAAATTTGATTTACCCTTATGTAAGTCACTATGTTAAGGTCACATCCTTACACCAAAGGTCTTCTTAAGGGTAACCTCTATTCCAATACTACACAAATGAGTTTTATAAAGGTAGTACCCTTACATGGTAATGAATGTTGGTTGTGTCAAGGTTATACCCTTATGAAAGTCATTATATAAATATTATATCCTTAAAATAGATGATTATATAGAGAAAGTTATATCTTTACACTTATGTGTACCCTTATGCAAAGGGGTTTAAATGAGGGTCATCAGTTATTAACAGCATGTGTAAAGGTATTTGAGCCACTGCATCACCCCATCCTCCCCAAGATATAGTGTCACTGGGGGTTTCTAGCCCCATGCGTCTCCCCAAACTCCCCAAGTGGAACACCACATTTTCTCCCTCCATGAAATTATCCCCTTATTAGGGGCCATCGGGGGTTGAACCCCATATCACATTCAGTATTATAAGGCTTCGTACCCATTCGACCAATACCCCTATTGTATGATATCTTTCATATCATACAATTTAGTTTTCTTATACATTTACTATAGTTTGTATTTTTAGTTAAGAGATTTAGAATAGTTTTTGTTCATATATTTTTTTTTTCATATTAGGTGTTATAGTTTTCATAAATTGAATTCTATCTTTATAATAGTCTCCCCCAATAAAAGGACTTGGGGTTGGATCACATACTTTCCTAGAGGTTTTATTTATCTGTAAAGTGAATGGGTTTATTAATATACCACTCTAGGATTACTCATGTGGAGTTTTTTAATCTTATATATATATATATGAATTTACATAAAGTGTTCATGTACCTTATGCATATGATATATTTGGATATGTATGAATATGGTTGTCCTATATTTTTGGACAAGCAACATTGACTTGTGGGTTTTGTAAATACTTTTACAATAATGTGGTGTGAACACATTAATTTGATGGTTGGAACGAGTATTTCAAAAAATAAATCATTATAAGAGTTCATAAAAAAAATGAATAAAACCATTAGAAGATGGAGATACCTTGAAAAAAACTCATCAAATACTAAGTGTGATATTACTTCCAAAACTGTACTTCTCAAGTCCTTGATCTTTCAAATGAATATGTTCACCTAAGCAAGCTGCCCCTGGATTATCTTGTGTAATAAAAAAAAGTGATAGATAATATTGGTTCATCATTGGGTAGGTTCTTCCCCAAAAATTTCTCTAATATTTTCTCTTGTTATTTTTTTATTGGTGCTTGTTTTGGGTTACACTTAGTTGGGAAACCATTGGGAATGATAATAGATGAATAGAGTTGAGTATATTAATATGATTGATCTGGATAAAAGGTTATCCACTTACCTATCCAAGATCTCCAAATGTTTTGATTAGGATAATTTTATTCCTAAATGAATAAGTGGTGATAGAAAATCCAAATCATACTCATTGCTTAGTGAAATATAGATCATGTCTCAAAAAATGAATTTTATGGGCAGGGTCATCAGTTTTAGTGGGGGAAATATCATTAAAATTTCATAATAAATGAAAATAAAAACAAATATTCATTTGATAAAAAATTATATTTTAGGTATATTCATTTCCATCATCATTAAAATAAAAATTTAAATTAATCCTCTAAATGAGAAGGTTAATGTAAGAATCACTCTATACAACCATATTAAAAAAAGTTCATAACCAAAAGGAATATTTTACATGTTAAAATAGTTTCATTCTCAGTAACAAAGTGTTGAAGTTTTCCATAAAGAAAATCATGATGCTTATAGAATCATTAAATGATTAATTTAAGGTTTTAATGGAATAATATGTTAATTTATGTAAGGAATTATATTCTCATATAATAAATATAATTGTATGTGTTAATGATATTCTATATGATTGAATATGCTTGGAGTGACTGAAGAATTCTTATAAGGATTTTTCTGGTTAAGGAATTTATACTATTGTCATTTAATGAATATTTCCAACAATTTGAACAAATTAAAGAAAATTTTATCTAGTATTCTCAAATAATTGAGAATAGATGAAATAATATTATAATATTTATATTCTAGTACTCTATGGATAATATATGTATGTAAAAGTTCAAAATATAAGAAGAAAAGTTTTTTTTGAAAACATTATTTAATATTTATTCAAGAATATAATAAAGGTAATTGAAATTTATGGGTTTCAAGAATAAAGAGTAATAATTTAATATTATTGGATTATCCAAGATATACCTGAAGGATTTTGTGAACTCCATGGAATATCCATGTCAAGTAAGGGTACTGTAGAAATTAATTCTTTTATTTTGAAGTGTATTCAATACCGAATGTATAGTTTAAAAAGTTTTAAATATATATATATATATATGATTTCAAAATCAATTTACTAATAGATCAATATTTTAGTCTATATTCATTAGAAGGCGGAAATAGTTACAACATAAAAAATTTGAATGTTAGAGATTTTATAAAACATAACTGAATATATGTAAAGAATGTGTATCTTCATCTAACATCTCTTATGTGATAATAGATACACTTTGATTTAGATTCAATGGAATCTATATCATGTTTTAGAGAGAATATTTTTATGAAATTGTTTATCAAAGAAAAAAGTGTTTATCCAATTTTTTTAAATGTGTGGGAAGGAGTTTTGGCCACCCATTAGTGGATTTTCTTATTAAAGTCATATTTTTAAGTAATAATGTTTCAAACACATAGAGTAACATATATAAAGTATAAGACTTGTAATGTTATAGAAAAAATAAAAGAGTTACATTTAATGAACACCACTATTACCTAATGGTTTATATCATCCAATACACAAATATTATCACTTGGTATCCTAAAAGAGTTTAGGGTATGATGGTAATGAAAAATTTAAATAGCTACATTATTTATTGTAGTTAAGTGGATATCACTTTATCCTAAAAGAGTTTAAGATGTGATGGTAAAGAGATAATATAAATAGTTAAATTATTTATAAAATATTTCAAGGAAAAGGTTTGATGGGAAGGGATCCAAAGATGATGATGATGAAATTAGAAATAAAACTAAGTAGAAATAACAAGATAACATTATAGCATTTGTTCTTATGATGTTACAGAGTCTGGATATAAGTTAAAAGAGTTAAACATAAGAAATAAGGTTCCTAAGTATAACATTTATTTAAATTATCCTACATTATAAATGTTACTCTCTTAGAGGGTAGTTGAAGTATATTATTATATTGAAACAAGGGGATGTGTCAGGAGTTACATATGGAAGTATTGTTCAAAAAATATTTATTGAACTTTGAGTTGTCCCTAAGATATGATCATCATGAAATATATAAATTTTAGATAGAATATAATCATGTGTCTATTAAAAAGGGTTGTATACGAGATCAGAATAATATATTCTTGCGGTAATGAGTATAGACTTATTACCTGGACTGATCCACTAATGTATAACTCATGGAATGTCATATGTACATAGATATACTATAGGGTGTACGATTATTATCAATATTTATTTCCTAGGATTTGTGAGATAGCTATAATGGGAACAATAATTATTTGATACCTTACTTACACAATTACTCACATGAACTTATCTAATCATGGGGTGGTTGGGTATATTACTGATCATGTCATTAGTTTGATTGAAACCAATATAGGACTATCAACTTGTAGTGAAATATAATAAATCTTGGAATTAATTTAATTATACTGAGGAAATGCATGTCCATTATTATTTGTCTCACATATGATGTGTTCAATTACTTTATATAAGTGTCATGTTATATACTTATCAAATTCTTCATGTATTCACTAATTTTGTAAGTCTTTTTCAAATAATTGATAAATAATGAGAATCCCCTAGTATATTGAAAGGTTCCATGTCAAATAGTTTCTAAATGTCATGAAAAAAGGGATTATATATGATACATACGATTTATATGATACATCTTTTGATTGAAATGTTTTTATAGATATATGATTACATTTGAGGGAGATCAAACCAAACATTTTAGAAGATTGTGTAACACCGTATCTTTTCTAGAAGTCACTCATTTATTACATATATGAAATTGGGATTTCATAGCTATTATTACTTCTAGTAAGGAATATAGGGTCACATATTTGGAAATTTGGATAAGGATTAAATTTTGGACAATGTGTTTGTTTAAAATTAAATGAGTTTGATGAAAAAAACTATATCCAAAAGAGTTCGGATGGATTCATAAGGAGTTGTCAAGTTTTGCATAAAGTACTTATGAGATTTATTGAAAGTGGGATATTTTTGGATGTATACTAAAAAGTACATGCATGAGATGCATGTTCATAAAAATTTGATCCCAGATATATATATATATATAGTGTAGCTTTAATATGCACATATAATGTATGTATTTCTATGTATACGATGATTGAATAAAATATATATATATATATATATATGTGTGTGTGTGTGATATATATATATATATATGTGTGTATGTGTGTGTGTGATATATATATATATATATATGTGTGTGTGTGTGTGATATATATATATATTATTTATTTATCTAGATGATTTTCATCAGTTAAATTGAATAATTCTTTGAATTAATTTATTTAAATCATTCAATAAATTAAAACCAATAGACAGAAATGCATACGAAGCATTTCCCCAAACTTCAAATATTTAGAAGGACGAAATCATATTTTGTTTAGTGTGTGGTAGTGAGATATGTATGATCATATTCTATTTATCTCTTCTTCATAAGCATATTTTATCACTTTTTAGAAGGCTCTAGTACTCTTTCAGATGAAGAGTTTGTGAATCCATCCTTTAGTGTACTCCCTTGGAGGAAGGGTTATTTCATTCACTACTCCTCACGATCCCTCTCATGAACACTCCATCGAAGGAAAAAATATAATTGTTATAATTTATAGGTACTCATTTTTTTCAGTATTATTTACATATTAATTTCTTAATGATAGATCTCTTGTTTTTTTAATTGTCTTCCACTACATTTGGTCATAAGATGATCATAAAAAGCTAAACAACGGTAACAATGACCTCCCCTATGGAGGTTTCCTCAGATGTGTAACATGCCCTTAGGGAACACTTGCATACCCTACTGTATTTTTTGAGGCTTTGAATAATCCCTCAAGTATCATACACCCCCTATGATATTTTTCTTAGAAAATAACCAAGACCACATAAAGTGAATTTTTTAAATAGTATAAATGAATGTCCCTATATGAATTTTACCATTCATAAATAAAACAACTCCCCTATGTGTTATTGACATTCATAATAAAGGACCACTCATACAAGAATTTTCCTTTTCATAGAGTGGGTCTCATGATCTAGACTCTAGGAAAAACAATTGAGAAACAAAAAATCCTAAAAAGGGGAAACCAAATAAAGATGAAAACATGGATTAACTGAACCCCCAAATCCATATCTACTAACTAAAATCTATCTGCCCCACATGAAAGATATGGTTCTACAGTGACACCCATAACTACCTATAACCATTCCCAAATACACCAAATTGGGGTCAGTACAATAATAGAACAACCACTAGTTTCCCTCAGTTGCACCAAACACAAGAACCCATCATGGGTTCCATTGTTTCATTTCCATGCCTTGGTAAAAACCTGTCACACAGATGGAATCACATACCTCCAAAACAAAATAAAATCCACACATCTTCTTAGGCCACATAGGGCGTGCCTCATAGGAAATAATCTAGAGAGACGGCTAAAGCCCCATATCAAGGTCCAAGGTCAAACTAGGCCGGTCTCACTCACCCAACATGACCCAATGAGTCTAACAAATGTAAGGTATCTCATTTGAAAATAAAAAATTTACATCAATAAATGATAAAATTAAATTAAACATGTCGATATTATGAGTGGAATGACCACAAATCCAAATTATTATAAACAACACATAAATTTCACTGGGACTGTATGCATACCACCTACTCTAATATAGTGTTTTCCCCTTTCCAAAACCACAGGTAAGAAGCTCTACCAAGGCCGTACCATGCTCATCCAAGGCTCAACCAAGATCATCCATGTTCCAATAGCTACCAAAGACTCTCCTAAGGCCCTATCTCAATCCACATTCTCCGAAACAATTAATTATATCATTTATAATAAATTTATAATATAAATTTAATAAGGGAGAAAATGTCAAAACTCACTAGATGGCCTCGCTGGGATGGCACCGTGACCAAGATACCATGGGAGGTCCCCTAAAAACTCCCTAAATTTAAGAAATACCAGTACATAATGCATTCCTTCATTTATACCATCAAATTAATTTAATTATAATGAATGACCAAATAGAAGATCACTATGTAATGTAACTTAACCAAAGTGATGAGCTACCATGTGTAGATGGTGTTACAATATGCCATATTCCTAGGAAGAATGAAAACCCCTTTGTACTCATCCAGTTCCTTTACTCTCTGGTGGAATCAAAACTAAATCCCTAACTAGAGAATATATGAATTATAATAGAGATAAGTGAATATCTATGAAGGTCACTAGAGTTGAAGACATACCTCATCTTTCCAAAAAAATATAATCTAAGGGAATCCCAAACCAAGGGGAGGAACAAGAAAAGAGGGAGAGGGAACCCTCCTATTATTTGTGCAAAACTAGAAGGTAATAGTGGTTTAATAAAAAAGAATATTAGTTGGAAAAATTTACCCTAAAACACCCCATCAGCTAGATGATGTGCTACTGACTGATCGGTGTCCACCTACAGCATGTAGGTGGATTTGACCTACCAGTGGTTGTAGGCTACCAGCAACCCAAAAACCCCAGACTACCATTGACATAAACTAGATTTCTCCAACACCCTTATGGTCTTCTAACCACACACAAAATACCCCTTTGGATGTTTGAACTCCCAAAATGCTATTCTAATTCCATGCTCAAAATTTTACCACCCCACTAATTAAAAATTAAAGAACTCTTGAAATTATAATTCATCCACAAACATAAGGTATTACATGGAACCCAAATTCATTATATTCATTGTAAAACTAACTTTCTTATCAACTAAAATTTCATATTGACCACCAATATATAGTGCTTATTTAGTTAGGCCATGACATCATGCGAATCCCCATGACCATGGTAGTTCTTATTTTAGTGTATATATTACAACCTAATACTTCAGAAACCTCGACATTTTAATAATGGTCAAACAAACTAAGAATGATAGTGGTTGATCTTGCCACAACTAGGGTACCTCATTGAGCTATCATTTTGAAGAGATGGATCACTTCCATAACTGCCCCATATGTTTCTTCCCTGGTTAGAGTCATCCAAATGATCTTTAATACCATTCAATGATCCACTACCAATTCATGCCACTAAAGCCACCTACCAGAAACCCCAAGTTTCTCTCATGCTCCTATAAAAAAATAAGAGCATGATTCACTTCTTCTGAAATAGTCGTTATGTGAAAAAAAACACATGTATAGGTATCACATACCTAAGGTTATCCTCAAAATGTATTTCCCTCAACAAATCATCCCCTATGAGAATCACCATAAACCACTAATAATACATGACAAATGAAATATAGTTCATCATATAAATTCCTGCATACTCATGGTGCATAAAGTTCCTAACTCTTCTATCTATCAAGATCTCGGGAAAGAAGTAATCAAAGAACCTAGTGTTGAAATTCTTCTAGTTTATCCTCACTTTTTTATCAATCTTGATTAGGATACACCTCCAATTATTCATTAGTCCTCTGTGCATATACACAACTAGATTTACCCTCAACTATAAAGGTTCCTATAGATGATCATAAATAGTATTCATAGACTATACCCACAACACATTTGTCTTGGGACACCCTTCCCTAAAAATAACGGTGGATCCTATAACTGAAAGTCTCTAGTATGTTCGGACAACTTTGGAACATATTCATTATATTCTCTTTCCTATGATCACACCACATGTAACAAGCTATTTTGGATATAAACATTGATATCCTAACCTAATGCTATAGGTGGATCTGGCCTAAATACATTTGGTGTGTTCTCATCAACAGCCTCTTGGCACTCAACCAGAGGAAATGATTAATGAATTTTTCTACAATGTCTATCACATTCCTTAGAACACGTTAATATAATAGTTCTTGATATCATTGTTTAAGAATAATGATAACGATCATAAAATCCTTATATTCTCCAAATCTCATATCATTGGAATCTTCTATCTTGGGCACCCTCACTAGCCTCATCTACACAAGTTGAAGTCACATACTCATGTGATCCAAGTAATTTGACATCATCTTATTTAGTTTTCAAAATAATTTCACAACAAAGGCTCGATTAAATAAAATATAAACTACATTTTATATAAGGATACACATTATAAGTCGTGGTTGTCATTTTATTTATCCTATGCTATAACGAAATAAAAATAAGTTATTGCGGTTTAAAATTTTTACCAATTAAGAGATCCATTTGATTAGATTCCACCACCATGTTATGTGAAAAAATTCCCTATAAATTGATGTAGACACTTTAAATAGTTGACTAGGAACCATATACAAGTATCCAATCACAATAAACCACACTAATGATGTTTCAATTCAATTTTTCTGATATAATGTATGTAAACAAATAATTTTTTCATTCCTTATAATAGTTGAGTTTGCATAAACCAGAAATTTTAAAATAACATGAATCACTGAAGATGAAAATATTTCAATAGTAAAAATGGAAACCAAAACAACAATCTCATTCCTGTTGACAGAAAAATTACTCATATGTGGGAAAAATAATCTCAAGTATGAGTTTTGTATCATGTTTGAACAACACTCTATCTATTTCCTACCTCTCCTAAATAGTAAAACAAAAAGGGATATGATATCACTTTGTGGTTTCCCATGACTAGAGACCACTAATTGGTATCCCGTCCAGATTTTTCATGTGACCAAAAGTGTGCCAACCTGTATGCCAGATTATTCCAAATAGTGATAAGGGTCTATAGTGGTATTTTGGGGTTATTAAACACTCCAATCATAGTGAAATGAAAATGGATATAATAACACTCAGATATATATCCATAAAATAAGTAAACACATATTAGAACAAGTGCCAATAAATAATCACAAATCATGATATCTCAAAATTTTTTATATATATGTCAGTCAATCATACATCCTCAAGGAGGTTGTAAGCACCAATATCCCAAAAACAACAGAAGAAAAGAACTAGGAAACTCCACCCAAAAAATGGTCCGTAGTACAAGACTAGTCCCAAAATTGTATTTTCATTTAGTTATCCAAATCAAGCATCAATCATAGAGAAATTTCCATGTCTTATCTTGAGATTATATAGTCTGCTCGGGTATCAATGATAGCTTGAGAAGGGTGTGAGTATGACTTAATAGGTCACCACCACATCTAAAATCCTATTATTTCTATGTATATAGTGCATGTTGTTGTGGATTGTAAAAAGAAATCACCCCATAAATAAATAAAACCACTGTTGACCCTCATGTTCCACAATGACACCTGGGATTGACCATACCTATTTCAAGTGATTTCAAATGTCTCTTATCACAATAACCCATAAAAGAACAAATTAAAACATGGATCATGTCCATGTAATCCCAAATATATAGTCATAATCAGAATCCATGGTGCATGACCAAGGCATTCGAAACTAGTAGTAAATTTCTGAATCAATGGAGTGTGTCTAAGGAATTATAAATCATTAATCATTTTATAAATTAAAGGACTGTGTATAAAGAACTCCAAGACAATATTTATCATCTGAATCAAATATCTAATGAATTCCAAATAATTTTTCATTATGGAAGTACATAGGGAATTCATCAATAAATTCCGTTAATTCAATTTCAATAACTCTCACATAATAACCAAATACACTAGATCATTAATAATATCATAGGAACCCCAATCAAATACATGATCATTTCATAGGTCCATAACTCCCCTAGGGTACCCATTTTAAATTACTCATTAATATTCCAAAGTCATGAAGGTATCACGTTGCATAGTGGAAGAAGAAGGGCCATAGATTTAAAAATTATCATCATTGAATAATGAAACAGTGCTATATATGGATACTTTTAGCTCAGTACAACAACAATGGATATCAGATGAATAATTTTAATCACAAAAACTAAACTGAATGTTACCTCATTTTATTTTATGGAATGTTTTAAAACCATTCAACACCGATGATTTTTTCTCAAAGGAACCAAAGTCAGATCCCTCTTTATCATCCTCACATTCTTAGAAAGTCTATAGAAGTGTCAATTGTCAAAATATGAGTGTTAGTGCAAAGATATGATGATAACTTAAACATCCCAATGATCATCACTACATCAATCCTTTTATTCATGAAGATGAACTTAGATCGGCTTCTTAGATCATCTGTTTCTCTCTCTAGGAAGGGTAAGAGAGGAGAATGAGTACCAAAATAATTTTTTGAATAATACCTTTTATTAGAGCCCCTAAAACTTATATAGTGAGGTAGATAATACATGGAAATGTCTCTCTATCCCATATATATTTTTTAACTACTAAATAAAAAATAAATGACTTCTTGTGATTGATTTATTGAGTCATCAATATCAATTATATTTTTATTAGTTAATAGATACAAAATAAATATATCATGTGATAAAAGAGATCCATTAACTTGACTCTTAGTTCATGCAGATATTAAAAGAGACTTTAATATAAACATAATATCTCTTCCTTAAATATTTTTCTGATGTATATACTTAATATCTTTTGAATACTTTTAATAAAAAAATTCAATACCAATTATTCTAAACTAGAATAATATAAATTTATTTATTAATTGGTGATAATTAAAACATAAGCATAATTCAAAACCTTTGGTGGGGAACAACATTCCCTAGATATATATTTATAAGAATATGGAAGAATTTTTAATACACTTAGTATGTGAATCTCTATGAACATATCTCGAATGGAGGGAATATTATTCACTGACCAGAAGTAGATTCTAATAACACATCAAGACACTAAAAGAGATAATGAGAATTCATAGAAATTGAAAGCTTTCCTATGGGTATAAATTTTCTAATATAATATATTTTTATCATGATTTCTCATAAATAAGGGCGCACACATCATGTAAACATCCTTTGTTGTTTTATTGTTTGTTGACCTTAATGGACAAACTTACCTTTTTCTATCATGACCATGGATTTAGTGAAGGTAATATCATCCTGATCAACTAGTCCTGATATATTTGTTCTTTTTAGAAGAAACAAATTATATTTTGATTATTAAATCAATGTCATACCACCAATAGATTACTGAATACTTTCTACCTCCCCAAAACATTATTGTCACAATTTTTTTCTTTCATGAAAATACTTGATAAAATAATTTACACTGATAATGATCTCATGTCATGAGACTATTACATGTGTTTGTAGATAATAATATCCAATTACACCTAAAACATTTTTTTTCCAATTGGAATGTTAGTCTTTATGATCTCATCAACTCGAGATCACAAAATACGATCTTCATGAAAAGAAGTCTAAATTCTTATGATCCCCCAACACCTAATAGTTAGAATTAATCATTATCCAGTCAGTATGATGTATCTAGACTAAAGAATATATGTTTAAGATTATTTTCATAGTTTTTTGAGGTTCTCATTATAGTTAGTGAACTACTATAATAATTTTTCAAGAAAAATAATCTATTGACAATACCATGAAAACAGTGGACACAGAAATATAAACACTATTATAGTGAGTGTACATCATGAAAAACTTTTTGTTTACATGATATGGTAATAATAAAGTACTGGTTAAGTTTTATATAGGGAACCAACTATTAAAACACTCTTAGTAGCATTAAATCCAACATTATAATTAATATTATTAGCTCTTAATTGATAAGATCACTCTTAGTATACGACATTCCCCTCGAGTAAGACTCCTCGAGAGATGATTTCCCCTAATATATTACTTTTTATCCACTATCAAAAATGACATCATGACCAGTATGAAGAATAGGATTATCATAAATTATATTATTATAAAACATTACTTTTTTAATTTTTATTCCAATAACTGGAAAAAATCATTACATATTTTACACTACATCCTCAGCTGAATTAGAAGTCTCAACATACTCAGTATTTGTAGATATGGATTCCATTGGCTTGAATGTGATTCTATTTTCAATTACCATAGTATAACTATAATATTGAATCATATTTATCCAAAGGATACTAGTTTATGTCCACTTAGAACTAAAATTACTTCCCCTCCATGTATTTTGAACATTTATTTTGTACTCTCTCATGTAAAATTGGATCGTTTTGAATGCTTCACTTGTATTTCTCCTAGATATAAATGATAATTTTCCACCATAAAGTATATATTGGAAATAACATATCTAGTTCATTATATGGAATATCTGATTGATCCATCATAGAAGAATATTTAATTATAATCACCACATTAATCTACTTTTGGGTCTCATACATGTCTTTTGAGATAGATTCACAACATGTGAAATTGGTAACAATTTTCTCTCAATTTTTGAAAACATTAATTTTTCAATACCTTACTAGTATATATACTTTTGAATGCATCTATGAAACCCATTATAACCAACTCAATGGTTCTTGTTCCCATGAAATTTGGTTACTAAATTATGTTAATTTTCATATTGTTACATTCATTTTAGTCTCAACTTACTGTGAGACTAAATATTTATTATCAATATGTTATCAACATATTTTACTTATAAAATATTGGCTCGCCCACTAAAATCATATAGACACATGAAGAAAATTAATTCAATATAAATATTCTATGATATTGTTTCTTAGTTAAGTCCAAATATGTATTTCTATAACCTTCACCCCTTATTGTAATTCTATTTTGTTGCCAAATATTTATCACTGTATAATGTAGATACTTTCAAAGAAAGGTGGTATTGACATCCAATTCCAGATACAATGGTCATAAAAAGTAGTTATGATTAGTAAAATTTTAATATATTGAGAATGAAAATTGGTACAAAGGCTTGGTCATAGACTCTTTCTATAATCTTATGTATTTCGAGGATTAATCATGCCTCACTGATCCAAAATTTACCATCCTTTCATTTATTCTCTTAAATACCATATTAGTATAAATATTTGAAACATTCTAAATATTAATCACTTGTAAATTTATACCTGGAATACATTATTAAATTTTAATTGATCTTTTCAATCTTATATTATTGTTATTTACTTATTTTAGTATTCATTATTCTCAATGAATAATTTATCCCTTACCATGATGAATATAAAACCATCACCATGGTTTCATTATTTATACACAATTTTTGTCTCTAGAGTATTCCTCTTTCTACTAGATCTTGTGGAACTTATTCCTATGCCAACCACTCATGCATCCCCATCATTGACTAAATTCAATTCAATCTTTGTCCTACTAACAATGATGCACTTTGTGATTTTCTTCATTACAATTTGTTTATATACATAACACACACTTTTCATCTAAAAACATGTTATTATGAAATGATAGATTTATATCATACTATAACTCATATGACATTAATTTTACATTATAGTTGGCATATAGTTATAGGATAACAACACAATTTGGGAAGCGTGTCTCAAAAATATTGGATGTTTCTATAATTTATATGAATGTCATCATTGATATTCTCAACATCATGATCTCGATGTGTATAAGGGAATGTTCATTTACGAATTACTCATTGCTAAATATTAATGATTAATGTTTTCATGTAAGGTCCATCATAAATTATCTTTACTAGAATCATAACTCTGATTTGTATAGTGAAATTTGAGTTACATATAAATACACTCCACATTTTATGATATATGTATGCTGGTTCAAGATATTATTTGACCCATGGTCTTTAAAAGACTAATATCTTATAATCATGCATATTTTGTACTTAATTAATTCCTTAAAAATCTTAATGAAATATAATGAAGTACATGAATTTACTTCTACCTTAAACTTTGTAAGGCTTCATGCACTCTAGCTTAGCAAGTTCCAAAAGCATTGTTGGTTACCTTTATTTCTAAATGTTTCTTTGTAAAAAATAAGATATGTAATGTGTGGATAATACCTAAGGTCTTTAACTCTAAATATTCTAAAAAAATACTGGGTATATCCTTGAAGACTACTTTGTTTTACTAGACAAATAATTCTATTTCCACAAGTGGGTATAATAGTGTCTTACATTTTATATTCATCAATTACTGTCAATTATTCAAGCATTAATGAACAATTATTTGAGTATTATATGCCACAAAAAACATTCATACAAAAATGGAAAATATATTATTGTGTCAGATTGATACATCAGATAACTGTTTTGGTCATACTTAACAAAAGATAAACTATAATAATTAATCTTGACAAATAGAAGTTGTGTACTTCTCCCCGTGGACTTATGAATCACCCTTTACCAACTATTAGGAGAATTAATTTAATTCTTATAATGTTTATTTTTTAACTTGGACACATTATTTAAATAAACATATGTAATTGCTATATTTTATTTAATACGCACGTAGTAGAATAGAAACATAACCTATAATTTATGAGTATCATTTAAGATGGAGAGACTAATTTCATTTTGAATTAAATTCATAAAATTTAATCTTTCATAGACTTATCTCATGACATGAGAAGAAAATAAACTCATGTATAAAGATAAACCTTTTTTATTTTAAGGAAATCATGAAAGTCCCTTTGCCATCACACATATCATTGGCCTTTTCATTATTTCTTTCAATTGTTTTACCAAATAAAGATTAATCTTTCTTTAGGCTTTTAACTACTTGTAGAAACTTACCCAAAAGGTAATAAAAATGTTTCTTCATACTATTTTTTTGTAACATTAAATGAAACTAGAGTAAATTGATGAAAATTAAATAATAAAGGGATGTATTAAAAGATAGAGATCCACTTTTAAAATTTAATGCATTCAGTGTGATCATTATATCATTTATTTCTTATTTTACTGTCTCCTTATAAGATTTTCGGAGATGAGACAAAATGTGAAGCATTCAATTTTAAATACTTTTTAGACAATTTATTGAAAATTAATGATAACATTATGATGTAGACCTAAATTTTGATATCCATGTGTCTTATATAATATTTTTTCTCACCCTGTCTTCTTGAGTTAGATAAATAGGTAGTGGGGACTATGGCACATAGAATCTCCATTAGATTCTTAGTACTATTAGGATGCACATGTACTACACTTGGAAATTGGTGCTAGTGAAGAAATTGAGATTTTCCCATATTAATCAGGGTGTATATGCAGTATTAAAAAAAATTATTCTAAAATACTTGAATTTTAGAATATGATTACTCTATATTTATTACCAATTGGACATTACATATTAATTAAATCATTATATGTGTCCCGCTATTTTATTAAACCCATATACCTCCCTACTATATTCAGAATACCTAGTCACTTGAGTATTTTAGTTGTGAGGATCCCTATAACCTCCATGTATAATCCAAGATATATCCATGCCACTAATAATTGATTTTAAGGTAATAATTTCACTCATAAAACACATTAACTCATGTTTCATTGAACTTTTGAGTGAAGTCTCAACTTTTAGAAATCATAAACTTGACTTAATCAACACTTTTCCTCTAATGATGAAACAAGTTTGCTATGGATACTTTTTTTTCAGTCATATTTAGTTAATTAATATCGTTGTTTTCATAATAAGACTCTCATAATAGGATCCACCCTCAACTAGGGATGGAAAGAAACACATACATCCAGTTTTGTTAAAATTCAAATTACAGAAGGCTTTACAACATAACATAATTTGAGGGTTTTTATTATTTCTTAATGAATGAAATAATTTTCATTTAGATATGAATATTGTAATGTATTGTAAATTACTAACCCATTACTTCTCACATTTTGTGTGTTGGAACTGTTTTGGAGGAGGTTTGATGAGGTTTTGGGAGTTTTCATTGAAGTCTAGATGTTCAATAGAGCTAGTAAAGAAATCACACATCGCATATCATCTACACAACGTGTAAAGGATGTCCACGTCTGGTACTTCTAATGGATTATCATATTTTAAATTGGATAAAGGGTAACCCATGATATTAATACACATCATTAAGTGGGATTCATAATGTGTAATAAATAATCACTATGGTGAATTTATTTTTCAGTTAGAGTTGGAATTTTTGAAAAACCAGAGGATTAAACACCCTGTAAATTTTACACGATGTGAGAAGGATGATATAATGTTTTTAAATCATTTTTCTTGATAGAATATTATTAATTCATCCACACCCTCCTCCCTCTCATTTTTTTGAAAGCCATAGGTATTTTTGAGGGATATTCTTTCCCTCTTCCTCCTAATTGGATTCATCAGTTCCGATTAATCCCCATAACAGATCCCTGGTGAGTTATTATCCTTTCCCCATAGTTTTGTTTCATTATTATCTAGAGGATTCACTACGATGATGTTTCTCTGGTTTGTGTGGAGTTTCGGGATATGTTTTTACAAATCATTGGTGTGGTGTAGGTCGATTCATGATTTCTTTGCACGATAGTGGTTTCTAGGCAGTTTCTTATTCACCCTATATTATACAACAACATTAAAAAGATTATTTGAGGTAGATGATCCTTATTCTCACTCCTTTATATGCTATGTATGAGATCTGGTTGTTTTTTCTTACCTTTGGGTGAATAGTAAGGGTTGATGTAATCATATCATAAAATGGCATGTCTAAAATTGATTGGTATAAGGGGTTATCGCAAGATTTATTACTTTGTTTTATGTTGTTGAGATTGTTTTGCATGAATGATTCCAATTTTAAATACAACTATTGTTGGGAGATGTGTTTTTACCCAAGTAGTTGTGTTTTGATGACGCTTGTTGTATTTTTGTGAGATTTCACCATGAATAAAAGGTTAATGAACATATATTTCTCGAATAATTGGTTTCCCTTGTATATTTGTTCTGTGTGATAATACCCATGCTAAAATAACAATTAGTGTGATAAATATTTTTGAGCAAGTGTTGTTTTCAACAATACTTTATCTTTTTATGATGATTTTGATGTTCACAAATAACCTTATTTGTTATTATAATGATTTTACATTGAGTATATTTCAAGAAATTAATATTATTTATTTCTATATTTTTGGAATAATATTTAACCATTTTTATCAGTGTGGAATATTTGAAAAAGTGTTTGGAAACTATTTTTAGCGCTTTAGCACGTTTTGGAAACACTGTTCATGCTCTATATGCTCGGAAATCACTTTAGCGTGTTCTTGAAACACTGTTCATGCTCTACGTATTCATAAAATACATTAGCGTGTTTTGGAAACACTGTTCATGCTCTACGTGTTTAGAAATCACTTTAGCGTGTTCAAGAAACACTGTTAATACCCTATGTCGAGGAGCATATGGAACAGATAAAATCCTTTCTTTACAGGTTATCAAAAAAGTATGGAAGAAGAACCCTACATTTGGAAGGAACCTTATGTTTGGGATATCAGAAAAGTATGGAAGAAGAACCTTATGTTTAGTATGGAATGTTATATTTGTTTCCCAAAAGTATGCTTCATCAACCATACTTTTGTAGACAATCTTAAGTTTTATCAAAAAGTATGGATCATGTACCATACATTTAGAAGATGATAAAAGTATGGATTATATACTGCACATTAGAATGTTTAAGAGAAAAATGTGGATTATCAACCTCACATTATGAACCTTATGTTGTGAACTTTATGTTCAGAGAATGTATGCTATGCAGTTCAACCCTATGTTTGGCGTCAGAGATTCAAACATAACATTATCGAGTAACGGTCTTTATGCAGATTATCAGGCTGATTTCAATCCAGATTAAAAGATCTATTTTAAATCAAATCATTGATTTATTCAAATCTATTTTATTTTAGATTCAAAGGATCTTTTTTATAGTAGCGTTTCATGCCGAATATTAAAGAGAGTTACGACTACTCTATTATTCAAACTTTTGAATATTATGATTCTATAGGCAAATTTTGTGGAAGTAAATTTGAAAGGAAAATGATTGTATTTATTATATATATCTTTGTTATTTTGAATTACAATGTACACGATATAGATCATTGTTAAATAGATGAGAAGAATAGATTCTTGAGTTTTTGACAACAACAATTTTCAGAGAAATTCGAGTTTTACAGACTTTTTGTCACTAATTACAATCAAACATGGTTTTATAAAGAAGAAGAAACAACTTGAAGATTCATCGTTTCTTCATCAATGATATTTTTCCAATATATTAATGTTTCTAGAGTTTTTTCTATATCTATTGAAAACCAGATCGGTTCAGAACTACTTCTACCAAAAGATCATTCTTTCTAAAGACATCAATATATCTACTGTCAGTTTCATGTAGTTGAAACTGTGAAGAAAAAAACTAGAAATAATTTTCAAACAAATACACTTTTTATTTTGAGTAACCAGTTTCTCATACTAAGTTGTGTATTCGGTTCTTTGTATAAACCCAAAGGCCCTATTTTAGCATTAATTGGAAATGGTGTCAACTGCCTGCACTCAGTTGTGAACGGTCTATTGATAAGAGGAACAGATAAGGAAAACCACCAAGTTCATGGAGTAGAGCATTGGTGGAGTGGACTAGGGGCCTTTTGTTCCCCAAACAGCTATACATCCTTACGTTCTTTAAATTGTTTTTTTCCGCTGCATAAACAATATGATAGATTTAAAATCATAGGCTTGGTCATCATCAGGTTTCATGGAGAATTTTTAAAAGACACAATTCACCCCCTCTAGTGTGTGTTTGGTATAACCCAATCCAAAAATTGGTATCAAAGGAAGATCTTTTGTCAAATCTATAACAAGTATAAATTTTATCGATTACACCAACCAAAATGGCTGATGCACGAGATGGTATGTAAATTGTTCATGCTCCCTACTTCAATGGTGAAAGTTATGCATGCTAGAAATCATGGATGATCATCTACTTAATAAACCTTGGATACAGAGTCTACTAAAAAATTCTAACTCCTTATGTGATTCTAGAGAACCCTAACACATTGAGTACTGATACAGAAGAAGAGTATGGCAAAAAATCAAAATCTATGAATGTAATAATCTGCGATCTTGGACTAGATGAATTAAACATGATATGTTAGTGACCGAAATCTTATGAAATGTGGCAGAAGATTTCTTTTGCCTATGAAGGAACTGAAAATGTCAGAAAAATGATGTATGCCACTGAAAAATAGAAACTCGGCACATTCATAATGTTGGAAGGAGAAAGCATCACCCAGATGAATGGAAGGCTTCCAGAAATTTTAAATAATATCACTTCCTAGGGTGTGCCTATCAAACAAGTAGATCAAGCCCTCAATGTTCTAAATTAATACAACCAAGATGGAATGGAATTTCAGCTCCCATTAAGCAATCATCACCAGTCAAAAATCATACAATGAGAGAGATAATTGGAACTCTTATGATGTATGAAGCTGAGATGGAAGATGAAGAAAATGAGCATAACGTATTGATCAAGAGAGAAAATACTTCTTTGAAAGTAACATCGTAAAGAAAGAACATAAAAATGAAGAATGAAATTAATGTGAAATCAGAAATTTCTAATTCATCAAATTCAGATGTAGAACTGGCTCAGCTAGCTAGAAAGTTCATCAAATTTTACAGAAAGAAGAATGGATTTAGAGAATCCTACAAAAATGATGAAAAATAACCAAGGGAAGTCAGATGCTATGAATGAAAAAATATGGGTCACATTAGACCTAACTATGATCAATTATAATTAGAAATGAAAAACAATGTTTTCAAAATCAATGATTATGGGAAGAAAGACAAAAGAGAAATGAAATCCACCTGGAGTGTTTCTGAAGACTCCAACACCTCATCAAATTCTGACTCAGAAAAGTAAGAATCAAATATAAAATCAAACATGTGCTTTATGGTAGAAGCTGATGAGGTACAATCCTACTACCCATGTGATTCAGATTCTAGTTATAGCTGTTCAAATGATAAACTTGCAGCCTACTGCAAAATTATAGAAAAGAAATATGATGCCTTATTTAAGAAACAATAATCATTGAAAATATTCACACTTCTATTTTATGAGAAAGAAACACTCTGCCAAAACAACATCAAGAGTTAATTGAGAAATATAATTCATTAGACATTAACTATATAGATAATGAAACTAAAATAAAAAAACTTCAAAAGATGTAGAAACATACAAAAGTGAAAATTTTGTTTTTACAAAAGGAGAAAACATACTAAATGAAATCGTTGGAGAAAATGTCATTAAAATGGAATGATATTGAATAAGAAGTAAAAGTGAAAAACCCAGACTATATAAAAACTATTTTTTACCAAGTATAAAAGGTAAAATTTTCAACTACTATGGAACAAAAGGTCACATATGTAAAAATTATTATTTAAGGAAACCACAAATAGGTGTGATTAAGAAAGACTTTGTTGCAAGCAGTTTATATGATTCTATTGATTATAGAAAAAATATGTTTGTCTGGGTTCCCAGATCTTTGTTTACTAACACTACTAGACCCAATATATTATGGGTACCAAAGAAAACCTTTGTTTAAATGCCTTTACAGAAAGCAGGTCACAGAAGAAGAAAAACAAAAATATTGTATATGGACAATGGATGCTCATGGAATATGAGTAGAAAATCATCAAATTTCAGAACACTGACTCAAAAGGATGGAGTATTAGTCACATTTGGTGACAATGCTAAAGGTAAAATAATTAGCATTAGAACTATTAGAGATCCGGAAGCTTTCTCAATTAATAATGTACTCTATGTACAAGGGTTGAAACACAACCTGATAAGAATATCTCAACTCTGTGATGATGGATATTTTGTTGATTTTTCAAACAACTTCTATTATGTTTTGAAAGATAAATTGCTTTAATTTAAAGCACCCATAACTGATAGTGTTTATACCTTGGAATTAAATTCCGTGTGTAAAAAAAGGTAAATTTCTTAACTTCTAAGATAAATGAATCATGGATATGGCATAGAAGACTTGGATATTGAAATATATATGATTTACATAATTTTTCTAAAAGACAATTAGTTTCTGATTTGCTTAGTCTCAAATTTGAAAGTGATAGATACTGTGATGCATGTCAACTTGGAATGCAACACAAATCATCCTTCAAATATGTTAACAAAATTGCTACATCTAAGCCTCTAGAACTCATCTATATGGATTTTTTTGGAACCTAAAGAATAGAAAGTTTGGCTGGTATATTATATGTATATATTTTAGTTGATGACTATTCTAGATTTATTTGGATTTATTTTCTAAAATACAAAGAATAAGATTTTACTATATTTGAATGTTTTTGCAAATCTATTCAAAATTAAATCAATTTTAAAATAATTTCATTAATAAGTGATCGGGATGGAGAATTTGAGAATCTAGAATTTAATTCATTTTTCTTAAATATGGCTATTAAACACACTTTCTCTGCACCAATAACACCTCAAAAAAGTGGAATTTTTGAAAGAAGAAATACGACTATTCAACAAATGGCTAGGACTATGCTAAATGAATAGAGTCTTCCTACCTATTTCTGGGCAGAAGCTATAAGCACAACATGTTATATAATGAATAGAGTTTTAATCAGATCGATTTTTAAAAAGACACCATATGAACTCTAGAATAACAAAAAACCTAAAGTAAATTACTTTAATGTTTTTGGATGCAAGGTTTAGACCTTAAACACCAAGGAAAATCTTGGTAAGTTTGATCCAAAATCTAGTGAAGGAATTTTCTTAGGATATTATACTACTTTCCAAATCTTATGGAGTTTTTAATAAAATGTCAAGGATTGTTGAAGAATCATTTCATGTGAAATTTGATGAATCTGATCCCTTTAAGAAAAGGAAAGACCAAATTAATGAATCTGACTCTAATGATAACAGGAGGCTTAAAAAACAAGAAATATGATTTTGAAAAAGATATAAATACAATTTTATCCTCATCAGAAGAACATGACATTGATGAAACTAACAGTGTACTACCTAGACAATCTAAAACACTAAAGAATCACCCTATAGAAACTTTTATAGGATACATAGACACTGGAATAAAAACTAGATGAAATGTAAGTAATCTTGTTGAACTCACTAGCTTTCTAACAAAATTAGAACCTAAGACATTAGAAAGAGCCTTAGTTGATGAATGTTGGATGATAGAAATGCAATAAGAACTAAACCAGTTTAATAGAAATAAAGTTTGGAATTTAGTTGAATGACCTCAGAACTATCCAAGTATAGGAACTAAATGGGTTATTAGAAATAAACCAGATGATAAAGGAAAAATAACTAGAAATAAAGAAAGACTAGTAGCTAAAGGATATAATCAGGAATAATTTATAAATTATGAAAAGGCATTTTCACCTGTAGCTAGAATAAAATCCATTAGTATCCGTTTAGCGTATGCATCTCATATGAACATTAAATTAATTCAGATGGATGTTAAGTCTGAATTTTTAAATGGTTATTTATTTGAGGATGTTTATGTTGAGAAACCCCATGGTTTTGAAAATCCACCAAAACCAAATTCTATTTTCAAACTTACTAAAGCTCTTTATCACCTTAAACAACCACCTAGAGCTTGGTATAGAAGATTAAGTACTTTTCTTTTGAAAAATGATTTTATTATTGGGATGGCAGATGCAACATTATTGAAGAAAACTATTAACTCCAATATTTTATTGGTTCAGATTTATGTTGATGATGTAATTTTTGGTTCAACAAAAAAACATTGTTATGAGTTTTCAAATTTAATGCAAAAAGAATTTGAAATGAGTATGATGGGAGAATTAAACTTCTTTTTAGGACTTCAAATTTATCAAAAGGATATTGGAAATGTATTAAAAAAAATACATTACTAGTTTACTAAAGAAATTTGGAATTGAAAATAGTAAGACACATACAAATCTTATGTGTACTAATATAAAACATGATCTGGATGAAACTGGAAAATCAGTTGACACCAAGTTATATAGAGGTATGATTGGTAGTTTATTATATTTTACTACTAGGAAGCCAGATATAATGTATTCATTATGTCATTGTGCTAGATTTCAATCTGATCCTAAAGGATATCACATAAGTGCAATTAAAAGAATTTTTAGATATTTAAAAGGAACTATTACTCAATATCTTCTCTATCTAAAAACATAGATTTTTAATTTAATTTCGTATCCAGATGTGGAATTTGTAAACTATAGATTAGATATAAGATTCACCTTAGGGACTTGGAATTTTTTATCAAAATCATTAGTTTTATGGTCTAGTAAGAAACAACCCTCAGTTGCCCTGTCAATAGCCATGGCAGAATATGTATCTATAGGCAGTGGATGTGCACAAGTTTTGTGGATGAAGAACACTCTTACGAACTTTGCACTAAATTTTAATAATAAAACTATTTTATGTGATAATAAGAGTGCTGTAAACATTTCAAAAAACCCTATTAATCATTCTAGAACTAAGCATATTAATATCAAACATCATTTTCTAAGAGATAATGTTCGTAAAAAGGATATATTTTTCGAATATGTAAGTACTGAAATTCAATTAGCTGATATTTTTACTAAATCACTTCCCACTGCAAGGTTTGATTTTTTTAAGGGGGTGCTTGGTATATTTATTTTTAAATGAAAATTTTAAATTTTAAATATTTATTTTAATTATTATTATATCTGTTTTTATTATTACTTGTTTTTAATAATTTAAAAGTTTCATCAATTCTGCTTTAAATTTTTGCCATGTACATATTTACTTTTTAAGGTAATAATTACTATATGTGTAAAGACATGGGAATCAAGGATGTCAGAAACTATTTCTAATTCCAAACTCATTTTTCACCCAAAAACTGTTTGAAACACAAAAATCCCTTACCGCCTTCGCCTACCTTCAAATACACCTTTGAAACCCTAAACCTCCTAGACTTAATAACTTTGAAAGAGAAATGTCCAAGACAAAGATAATCGAGGAAGGAGAAGCTAGTAATTCCAAGAATAAGTGGAGGATAGGAAAAAAGATTCTATAGGGAAAAGTGATCGACCTGGAATGACTGTTTTAAATGGATCTAATCCTGCAGCAAGCTCTTTAATTTAAAAATCTCATGTAAACTTTAAATGGTGAAAATAAAGAGTTTATATATAAGGTAGAGCTTCTTCACTTTTTCAAATCTATCTGATTTAGTCTTGGAGATATAGAGGACACCATATGTGCAAAAATTGAAGATCGGGATTTTTCAATTTATTCTGTAGAAATAGCTAGAATCTTAAACTACCATCACAAGGGAGTTTATCATATCTATTTAAAGAATATTGGAGATAATGAAAATAAGTCAGAGGACATAATGTCATTTTTAGTTGGTTCTATAAACATAAGGAAAATGTTAGTGAATAATCTTGAACCTGATCAGAATATTCTAGTTATGTTTTTTCAAACAGGGAATGCACCTAGGATGTTAGAGATGGAGAAGATTTTGCTTCCAGACATGTATGTAATGTTTTTTCTTATTAGTGAAGTCAAGCTGAATTTTCCGAGATATATGGTAATATATCTCAACTAACGTTGTTATCTAGAGGTTAGAATGAACTTATATCCCTATGGTAGTTTCATTTCCAAATTACTGTATAAATATGATGTGGTAAGATTATTCGATGATAGAGTAAGATTCCATCACAACAATATTTTCAATGTTGGTATTGTAAAGAACATTGGATTCTTCTAGAGTACTGTAAATGGAAAGCTTATTCTTATTGGAGATGAGGAAGACCAAGAATTATCTCAGGGGGAGTAACATGCTAAATCCAAAGAAGGCATGGCTGAATCAAGAGTAAGTGGATTCTCAAGAAGGATGAGATTTGAGACTGTTGATACGCCTACTGTTTAGAAAAGTCATGAATTACTTTTGAGGAGAAAGCATAGAGTGGACCAAGTTGTTGAGGAGCATGTTCAATCAACTGTTGGAACAACTGAACCACATATAAGCTACAAATTTATTAGAGAATCTAAAGTACAACGAGTTGATCAACTAAAAATTTCTCAAATTGAGGTGAATCCTCAAGTGAAAAAATACATTGTGCCTCCAACTGTTGAAAATCCCGGACAAGTGAAAGTGGCTAGATCTAAAACCTTACAACCTATTGAGATTGTTCCAGATGAATTAGCTCAAGAGGAACCTATTTTAAGGGATCCATCCTTGGAAGAACTCAATGAAGAGGATTCTCAGGATGAGAAAGATCATATGAATATGAATCAAGCAGAGACCCTTTATGAAATTTAAACTGAAATTATTGGTGATGATTTTTTTGTGGATGAGTTAGGAAAGGACTCGAAGGAAAAGTCAATGGAGAAGCCAGTACAGAGGAATGATGAAGAGAAGTCAAATGTTGAATCCCTACCTCTAGCATTGATAAATCGTGTGGATGCTCAGATTGAGAATCAAGTATAGGGTGCCACTGATTCTGATAATGATCATGTGGAGGAGTAGATCCAAAAATTTAATAAAGTTCAAACTAAAAATACATCTTTGAGAAGAGAATTAGAAAAGGAGAGAAAGAAGTTTAAGAACTTGAAAGAAAGTCCTGTTTCAAAAATGGAAGTGGATGTTTTTAAGAAGGAAATGTTAGCTGAAGTTGAAGAACTGAAATATGAAATGTTAATGATGTCAGATATGGAAGATTTTAGAATTTTATAAGATCAACAATTTTCTACTGTGAGAGATTGTCAAGAAGGTACCTCAGGTACTTCACCTGATCTAATGAGGATATTACATTCCATTATTGTAGCTATACGTAATATGAATGATAGATTGTAGGTCTTACAATTCTACAATGCATCATTATCTATTCTCCTGTATAACAAAATGTTTCTTATTGACCATCTTACCTTTGATGAACCAGGGATTAGATTTTTTTTGAACAGATTCATTGATAAACTCAATCAGTTTACAGAGAAGGAATAACAGTTAAATTAGTTTTTTAGAGTAAATTTGATTGAATACATCCATATGAACCAATAAGGAAGGGATATCATAGTCATGTTAGGCGGTTTAATGATGAAAAGATTGCGACTACTGATGTTAGAGCTCAAGGAAAGCATTTAGAGGCACTAAAACATGTTTCCCAGAACTTTTTAGCCCAACCTTAATTCTCATTGTCTTTACTGTACTTTTAATTATATCTTCAATAAAATATATTTACATCCCATGTTTTTGTGTTATTAATTTGTTTTACTATCCTGACTATGTTAGATTTCCTATAATCTAGATTCAGATATCGATAAATAGTTTAAAATAGAATTTACTTAATTTCAGTGCTAAATTAAAATGTGTTATATTCCTTCTTCGATCATTCTATTCAATATCACAAAAAGTGCAGAAATATTGATAAACACAGCATTTTTTTAGAGGATAAATATGGATAAACACAACTCACACAAGTCTTGATTCATAAAGGATATTTTTTTTATTCTTTATAAAGGGGGAGAAAATGTTAAAATTAAGAAATTATTTTGTTAAAATAATTTTTTTTTATTTTAAAACTTCTAAATTATATGCAATTAATTTTATAAGATAATTTCATGGGTTATTTCATGGGTTTTGTGATCATAAAAAGGGGGTGATTGTTGAGAAAGTGTTGATTCAACAATACGCTATTTTTTTATGATGATTTAGATGTTCAAAAATACCCTTATTTGTTATTATAATGATTTTACTTTGAGAAAATTTCAAGAAATTAATATTATTTATTTCTCAATTTTAAAATAATTTTTAAGTGTATTTATCTGCATGGAATATTTGAAAAAGTGTTTGGAAATTTTTTTCACGGCTTTAGCGTGTTCTAGAAACACTGTTCATGCTCTAAATGTTCCGAAATCTCTTTAGCATGTTCTGGAAACATTGTTCATTCTCAAAGTGTTCAGAAATCACTTCAGCATGTTATGGAAACACTGTTCATACCCTATGTTAAGGAGTGTAGAAAAATGATAAAATCCATCATTTAAGGGTTATCAGAAAAGTATAGAAGAAGAACCCTATGTTTGGAAGGAACCTTACATTTTGGGATATCAGAAAAGTAGGAAGAAGAACCCTATGTTTAGTATGGAATGTTATGTTTGTTTCTCAAAACTATGGTTCATGAACCATACTTTTGTAAACAACCTTATTTTTTATCAAAAAGTATGGATCATGTAACTTACGTTTAGAAGCTGATAAAAGTATGGATTATATACCATACATTTGAAAGTTGAATAGAAAAGTATGGATTATCAACCTTATGTTGTGAACCTTACGTTCAAAGAATGTGTGCTATGTAGTTCCGCCCTACGTTTGGCATTGGAGATTCAAACATGACTTTTTTGAGTAATGGTATTTATGCAAATTATCAGGCTGATTTCAAGCCAGATTAAAAGCTTGATTTTAAAGCACAACTTTGATTTATTCAAATCCATTTTATTTGTGATTCTAAGGATAGTTTTAGAGGATATTTTCATGTAGAATATTAATGAGAGTTATAACTACTATGTTATTCAAACTTTTGAATATCTTGATTCTATAGATGACTTTTGTTGATCTAAATTTGAAAGGAAAACAATTGTCTTCATTATATATATATGTGTTATTTTGAATTACAGTGTAAATGATATAGATCATTTTGAAAGTAATGAAAAGAATAGATTCTGAAGTTTTTCATGACTACAATTTTTAGAGACATTCAAGTTTTACTGATCTTTTGTCACTTGTTATGATCAAACTTGGTTTTCTGAAGAAGAAGAAACACATTGAAGATTCATCGTTTATTCATCAAATTTCTTTTTTGAATCTATTAATGTTTCTGAAGTCATTTATATATCTGTTTCAAACCGGGTCGGCTCAAAACTACTTCTATCTAAAGATCATTTATTCTGAAGACTTTGATCTATCTACTATCAACTATGTGCTGTTGCAAATTCATAGAACAAACTAGTATGTACTTTTAAACAAATACTCTTTTTATTTTTAGTTATAGGATCCTCATACTAAGATATGTATTCCGTTCTATGTATGAACTAGAAGTATCTGTTTTAGCCTTAATTTGTAAAGGTGTCAATTGCCTACACTCAGTTGTGAACAGTCTATTGATAAGAGGAATATATAGTGAAAACGACCATGCTTGTGGAGTAGAGCGTTGGTGCAGTTGACTAGGGCATTTTGTTCCCAAACCACTATTCATCCTTGCATTCTTTAAATTGTTTATTTTCCATGTCATAAACAATATGATAAATTTAAAATGAACAGACTTGGTCATCATCCCAATTTGTGAAGAATTTGTAAAAGACACAATTCAACCCCTCTTTTGTGTATTTGGTATAAACTAATCCAAAAATACCATGAATGAATTTGATGACAAAATGTGTGTTGTGATGTGTTCTTGTTCATGTTGTGTTTCCCTATAGAGCTTGGTATACTGTGTGATGATAGATGTGACCGTCTAGGATATGCAGTGTGTGGGGTGGTGATATGGTGGTTGGTTGGAATGGATGCAATGTGGGAATTTGTGAATTTTGGCGTAAATGTTGGGGAATAGTGGTTGTTGTGTAGAGGTTGTGGTGTAGATGTTGTGGCACATAGGTTGTGGCATAGTGGGGGTGGTACATGGTGATTTTTTTTGTGCGATGGATGAGATTTGTGGTTTTTGAACTTGATAGGGGTTGGGTGATGAGATATGATAATGATGGTAGATGTGTGGTGCAGAGGCGGTGGTTATGTGTGTTTGTACAGTTATGTGGGGTGGTTGTGTTAGTTTCATTGGTAGTAGTAGAATAAATTGTGATGTTGAATGAAATGAATAAATTAATGGGTTGGTAATTGAATATAACTGGGTGGAAGCATGTGATAAATGGATTATATTAAATTTATTAAATGAATGTGTGGATAAAAATGAAATGAAAAGTCTAAAAAATAAATTTGCAGAAATATTTTAGTGGAAAGTGGAATGTTATGTGGTTTGTGTGGTAGTTGCGTGCTATTTCATATACTGAGGGAGATAGTTGGGATGGTTTTTGTGTGGTAAATGGTTGGTTATTTTTTGTTCTCTAGTTCTTCTGATCTGAACCCTAAATTTGGGAATTGTGTGTTATCTCTATATCATGTATATTTGTGTTATTTTATACGCACCCACCGGAGTTTCAAAACCTTACCAAAGATCAAAGGTGATATATTCATGGATCTTTTTCCAATATCTAGGATTGTAGTGAATCATAAGGTTGGCTACACCCTCTCTCGCACTATTCCTTTAGTAGTGATTTGTGTCCTATGTGTCTATGGGAGATAAGTGATGTGTTGGTCGAGGTGTCTATGAGTGAGATGTGATGTGCTGGCCTAGGTGTCTATGGGTGAGATGTGATGTGTTGGATGAGGTGTCTATGGGTGAGACATGATATTGTGTGATACAATATATGGTGGGGGTTATTCATGGTAGGAGGAGGAGACATGTTTGATTTCCTCCATGTTCATTACACCCAACTTCTCTCGTTTGGGTTGTGATGCATGTCCCAAGTGTCTATGTGTAGCACCCCCAGTTTTAAAGTAAGTAACCCTTATTTTTTCTATGTAAAGTGTTTTGGTTATGTTTGAGAGAGTTTAGAGGACTTTTGGAATGTTGGTATGGATTTTATAAAGGTGTACGATTTTATAATTGTCAGTAGAAACCATGAAACTCTTATAAGAGACCATGAAAGGTGAAACAAGGGCTTCTGGGAGGGTGCACAATCAGGATCATGGTTTGTCCAGATCGTGCAGTCACCCAGGAGTTATTTTGTAATGTGAAATGAAGTTAATAACATGATTGGCACATTGTTTGTCTAACTTTTCAGTCCAACCATTCGTAGGGGGGGGGGGTAGAGATAGAGGATTGTTCAAGGTAGGTTCATGGTCTGCCTAATTGTGTGACTACCCATGCATGGTTTAAAAGTGAGATCATAAAAAAGATTATCTCACTAGTTTTTTATTATAAACCTAATTTTTTTACTATTTTTGTCCATGAGTCTATTTTTCTTCCCCCAAAATACTGTGGATTCTCTAACCATTGAACCAGAATGGATTTAAAGGCTTTTCTTGGTGTGTTGAAGTCTGATTCCCATGATATGTCTTCATTTGTTCTATTTTTCTTGTATCAACATTCCTTTACTACATTGAAATATTAGATATAGTCCATTGGGGATAAATATATGATGTTTGATACCAGTCATGATGATACATTACTGTTTTGATTTGAATGAAAGAGATATAATTCCGGGTTTTCGGAGATTCATCCTAGTTTTGTTGAAGAATTCTTGTCATTCTTCATTTTTTCCACAGTTTATGAGGTAGGTGTTTTCACTCTCAATTACTCTTATTAGGACATTAATTATTAGTTTTAAAGTTTTTTAAATTTCATGAAATTTATTGTTAAATTGATGTTCAAATCATGGTTGAAATATTTTTTAGTGATGGTTTTTGGATTTTTTGTATATATAAAATTTCATTGTGCAAAGTGATTTGTTCCTTGATTTTAAAATATTGATTTTAAAATATAGAATTATTGGATTTATGGGAATGTTTTGTTTTAATGTTTTTCAATAAAATAATGGATTTAATTAAAATGGATTTAAATGGTTGATTTGAAATGGTTTTAGGATATATCCATTTTGTGAGTTCATGATTTCAATGTTACCCAGAATAAGGGCCATATACCATTAGGGTAAACAAGGATGTGACCAATGATGAGGGTTGTGAGTCATTGAGTAAAAATAAGATTGGACACTCTATGAGTATTTAGGGGATGGGAGAGAAACTGTTCATGAGTGTGGAACTGTTAGTAAATCATGCTTGTGTGGGTGTGTATGTGGGAATCGTAGAATGTGTAGGCCAAAAAGGAATGTTAAATAGTTTAAAGAATTGTTTGGGTTCTTTTCTTGGAAATTGTTTTGTTATGAAAATATTTGTATTTATCAAATATTTTTGAACAATTAACAGTGGTCTTATATTTTTTTATATAAATGTGATAACTTATTCTATCATAGTGTCATGAGTAGGGAAGTCATTTAGGAAAAGCCTACTGAGTTTCATTACACAACCCTACTTTGGAACTTTGGTTCTTTTTCTTATGTTTTTTATTGATACATAGATAAAGGAGGAGTATCACATTTTATTATTAGTGATTCATGTTACATGGGTTGTTGGGTGGAGTTGGAGAATAGAGCATTCTTGGAGTTATGGAGTTATGCCTTTGGAGTCTTTAAGTTTGTTGGGTGTTTTCTTATGATTAATACTTTAATGATTAGTTTTCTAGTCTTCTGTTATGGTAATCTATTGTATTTAGGTTTTTTTATAAATGGTATTACATGAGTTGTCTTACATTGTTATCATGCATTTGTTACCGGTTATTTTTTTATGTTATATATGGGTTTTTTGTTTTATTTCTCAAAGGGAAAACTATCCCCCAACTATATGGAAGACCTTGGAATTTGTTTCCAGCCTTTAGCATCTTTTGGATGTCACTTAAGGATAAGTAAAACTTTCAACCAGACTCAATCCAATGGGGAGGGGTGGGATGTTACAAATGATATTTTCCATGGTAGGTCCATATTTTATTTTGAGAAGTGGCTTCAGATTGTTCGGTTCTTGAATGACATGTAGTCTCGGGTTGTTCAATACTTTGTTATCAATTGTGCCAGTCTGAGAGTTGACAATCCTTATGGTTAGTCTTTATGTTGGGACGGTTTAAATGAGTAGGATTTTTAGTATTTGAAATGTAGAGCATAACAAGATGTATCTAACCTTTTCATGGTGACTTCAAGTTACTAGGTTGTTGGGTAAATAAGTGTTTTGGAGAAACTTATAGGAATATAAATCTCATTGTCATGGTTTTAGTCAATGATATGAGCATGCTCTGAATTTTAGGAATGAATTCACAATAGGAGTGAAAATTTCATTTTGATTAAAGATATATGTTTAGGTGCAACATTTTTTATTTTTGAAAAGAGATGAAATTGTTTTGAAATGTGAGATTCTGAAAAGCCATGATATTGGTATTTTGAGAATAGATTTATTTTCAAAAAAGTGGTGGAATTTTTAATGAATGGTCAAACATGGAAAATTTTGAATTTTGGGAAAGTAATGTTTTGATATATGATGTGGTAGAATTTGAAATTATTATAACCTTAACTTCTAGAGAGTGTGACCTATGGATTTTGTGGTGTTTATTCAAAATGGAAACTGGTAGTCATCATAGAAACCAACTAGAAAAATTGGTTGAGAATGTGGTTTCACCTGAGACATAGGTGAACCAACAACTGGTTCAAAGTATTGTCCAAGGTTTTCAAACTGTGGATAGGAAGAACATAACGGTTGTGCAAAGGTAAGTGGATCATTCCATTGTGTTCCAGAAGTATAATCCAACCATCTTATGAGGTTATTCATAACCAAAGACAACAAAGGTGTGGATCAATATAATGAGTCAAATATATGATTTTATAGAAACAACAGCATTGCTAAAAGTGAAGTTATAGACTTATATAATGGAGGATCTTTAATGTTAGTGGCGGAGTTTATAAGTTCAGGCTCAATTAGACTATTTTATTTCTAGGGATGATTTTGAAGAATTTTTACAAAATAATTCAATCCTCATACGTTCAATATTACAAGAATGACTAAAAAATTTCATGTTGAAGGTGGAGAACCCCTAGTGATAGAGTATGTGGCTAAAATCATTAATTTTTTCCGCTTTTCACCCAATGTTTCTACAAGTGTGTCCTTGAAGGAAGACCCTTTTGAATCAAGTCTAAGAAAAGCGATTCGATTGAAGATTCCCATGATATTTATAACAGATTATAAAGGGATGTTCAATATAGAGATATTGGTAGAAAGTTACATCTTAAAATATATGGGTAGGGGGAGCATGTTGATACCTACAGAAAACTATAGGAACTCTATTTTTGATATAAATATGTAGATGGACACCAATTTCTAAGGTATGGGGACAACTCATAATCAAACAGTTTGATTAGGGAATCTTCTTCCAAGGACCAAGAATAAATTAGGATGTTTCCAATTTGGTTATTTTGACTATATGAAGCAAGAGTGTATGAAACCACCTAAGGAATACCAAAATTACCACTATATGGGATATCTTCAATTCTATTGTCACATTTCTATAATGTCTGGTGTTAGGGACACGACTCATGTGTCCCAAATATTGTATTCTTAAATGATACGAGGGTATTAAAATAATTCTCGTTAATTGAAACATGTTATCCATAGTGATTATAGGAATACCATGAAACCCTAGGAGGGAAAATCTCAGCACGTAAATAATGAATAAAGTGTTTAGAGTAACAAATTATATGAAGATTAGAACGTTATTGTGGATTATCAATCTAGACAATCGATGGTCCTAAATATAATTATTTTTAATTCTAGCCTTATGAGAACATTGTTTGATATTGATGCATCCCATTAATTTATTTCTTGTTGCGATGTTGATTCTCTATGTTTGAATTTTCAGATGATTCCTTCTGTTTTGAAACTTCAAACTCTTCTTGGTCAAATTGAATGTCAAGACCTTATGCATTGAGAAAGTTCTATTACTCTTGGTGGGGAAAATTTTATTGGGAATTTCTTTATGCATGAGATAGATTTCTATGACATAATCATGGGCATGGATTGGTTGACAATTTTTAAGGTTTACATTGACTATTATACCCAAAGGGTTTGTTTTACAATTGATTATGGCGTCGAAAATATCTTTAGAGGAGAACATAACATAAAGGTATGTGAAAGATATTTTTTAGTACCAATAGTTAGAATGATCTCATATCAGTTGGAAACATGTACTTATGAAACAATGTATGAGATCGGTAATGGATGTTTTTTGGAGTTCTTGATTAGTTTACAAATGTTTTCCCAATAATTTATTAGGGTTTCCTCCCACACGAGAAGTAGAGTTAATGATTTATCTTCTTGGAGAGACCAGCCATATTTCTTTACCATATTATCAGATAGAAATAAGAGATTTAAGGAAATTAAAAAATCAGTTGGAAGAGTTAGAAATCAATGATTTCATTCAGCCAAGAATGTCTCCACACTAGTTTTTTTGTCATAAAGTGGATATAACTCTTCAGCTATGTGTAGATTCTCATAAACATAACCAATTTATGATGAATAATTGGTGTGAATTTCCAGATATTGATTATCTATTTGATCAATTGAGGTCATCTTAGTGGTTCTCTAATATTGACATGTGATTAGGATATCACCAAATATAGGTTTAGAAGAAGGATATTCCAAAGACAACATTTAGGAGTTGATATGTCCATTATGAGTATATGGTAATGAATTGTGGTCATACGAATGTAGTAGAAGACTTTATGGAATTGATTAATCATTTATTTCAAAGATACATGTATTATTTTTTGGTGGGGTTTATGGATGACATATTTGTGTATTCTAGGATAATGGATGAGCCTGACCAACACATGGTGACAATGTTGGGAATTTTCTAGGATAATTTTATGTATGCCAAATTATCAAAGTGTGATTTTTGGATACAAGGGATACATTTAATTGGCCATGTAATCTCAAAAAGAGGTGTTTTGGTGGATCCAAAAAAGATAGAAGATGTTATCTCTTAGAAACTGTAAAATATTGTCTCCAAGATACAAATCTTCCTTATCCTAGATGGTTATTAATAAATTTTTGTACATGATTTATAAGGAGTAGCTTCACCTATTATACCTTTGAAAATGAATAATGTTTTATTCCAATGAAATGATAAATTCTATAAGTCTTTTCCAGAGCTCAAAATTCACCTTAAATTAGTACCAATATTTATTTTTTCAGAATTGGGACAGGGGTATGTGGTGTATTGTTATTTTTCAGGATCAGTGTTGGGACACATTCTCATACAAGGAGACCATTTTTTTTACTTATATATCAAGAAAGTTAGAGTATCATGAGAATAAATACCCAACACATGATTTGGATTTAACTGATGTAGTCCATTGTTTGAAGCCTTTCTTTCATTACATACTTTTTGAGAAATTTATAGTGTTTATGGATCATAAAATATTGAAACATATATTTCAAAAATAGATTTGAATATGAGTGAGTGATATGGATGTAGTGTCTCCAAATGGTTGAATTTGAATGGATGTATAAACTGAGTAATAGAGATTTAGTGGTATATGCATTAATAATAATTTTATATTCTCATTTAAAAAAACAAGATTCAGACTAGTGTAATTTGATGTTAGTCCTAGCAGACATACACTTAGAATGTGAAGACTGAGGTGAAGTTCTGATTTTCTTCCTGGTATTTTTCTTGATTTGGTGGTGATAGTAATACTTGCATTGAAATATGATTTATAATGTGTTGTTATGAGGTCAAAACTCAAATGTGGGGACACCATTAAGGGATAGAGGCTAGATGGGAGTTTAGTTTTGTTGTTTAGAAATAGGTTGTTTATACATATGGATTTTCCAGAACTACATCTTCATACTTACCACCATTAATGATGGGATATTCATTCTGAAATATAGAATATGTATAAAACACTGAAATAACAGTTTTAGTGGGTCAATATGAAAAGAAAGGTAGCTAAGTTTTCTTCAAGATTCTTAACTTGTCATAAGATTAAGGAATAACATCAATAATTAGTGGTTATGTTGATGTATTTACCTATTCATAGTTAGAAATAGAAATATATAGACATGCATTTTGTGATAGGTATCCCATGAATTGTTCAAAAACCTAATTCCATATGGATGATAGTGGATTGGCACAAAAATTCATTCCACATTATCACTATTCATGAATCTCATATGATGGGATAAATTTCCAAAATTTATATTTGAGAAGTGGTAAAGAGGCATGATATACAATATTTGAAAGTATTAGGTAGAGATTAAATATTTTTTTGTCTTAGGTTTATAATTTTTTATAGGTAGAACATGGGATATAGTTGATAATGAGTATGACATATAATCCTCAAATTAATGTAAAATATTAAAGGAGGATACAAAAATTGGAGGACATGTTCTGGTATTGTGTAATGGATTTTGGTGGATCATGGGAAGAGCATGTACTGTTAGAGGATTTCTCATACAAAAAAAATTAATCAGGACTTGATAAACATGGATTCTTTTGAATAATTGTATTTTTATCCTTGTTTTTCTCCACTTTTTTGGTGGAAATAGGTGAGACTTCACTGGTTGGGTCAAGCCTTGTACAAGACCCAACAAAGAAGATTCATTTGATTAATAAGAGGATGGAGATGGCTTAGAGTTTTGAGAAATAATATGAGCATCATCATCAATGACATTTTTTAATCATGGTGAGTGATCATGTATTATTGATAATCTTTCTGAATCTTGGGCATCATTTCTCTGCAAAACATGGAAAGTTATCTCAATGATTTGAATGACCCTTTGAGATACTTGAAATGATTGGTGAGGTGAAATATACATAACAACCCTACTTCTTATTACACACTTAAACATGATTTATTACATAAAATCTTCACTTGATACAACGTAGAAGATATATAGGATTAGTTTCTTTGAGGATTAGGAACATTACATAACATCATGGAACAAAAAACACACCACATCTTTATTGAAAAATTCCTTTACACGACCTCCACATTCCCTCGTACTTAGCATTGCATGGGATAACCTGAGGACATGCATAAGAAAAGGGTGAGCTATAAAGCCATGTATGGGAATTAACATGGAATAACTTGAGGAATATTATACATGTTAAAAAATAGGAATATCAATGTAACATAAGAGAATCATTAGAAAAAGTCATGATAAATCTTGATAATCATAACATGGAAATGGGGCAACAACACTTAACAAGAAATTAGTATGATCCAAGGCTCATTGCACATAGAGCATGAGTAATCTCTGATTGCACATGAAGCACAAGTAAAAACTCGTTGCACTTGAATTAGAATGATTCAACACCAATTTCACATAATTTATCATGATACAATACTTTACCCAATTCATTGGAGCGCTATTAGGGCGCACCCTTCTAAAAAATTTCATTCAATGCATAAGTGTGCCCCATGGATCATATAAAATCAAATCAATCAACATAATAAGTTATTCCACAACTAATTAATGTGGAATAAATACATGAAATTAACATTCAATTGGTATTTGTGCCTAAAGGTAAATACCCTTGATAGAGACATGGGTATGGTATTCACTACACAATGATCTTGGATTGGAAAATCGTGGTGCATTTGGTAGCATAACAACGTGACATAAGGATTCATGAAAATAGTTTATGATATAGAAAAGGGTGTCTCATAATATGTACATGAAATGAATTGTAAGTGGTTCATATGGATACATTTCCCAACAAATGTAATGGAATTTAGATGCATAATACGAATGAATTACTTGGATGTAAAAGAGGAGAGAGAAATCCCTCACTGAATTTCAGCATGGTAACAAGTGTACATGGATGAATTTAATGAGAGAGAAAGGGGTATTCCATCATAAAAAACGAAAGAGGATAGTAAGGGGAGGTGAAAAATCATACCCCAACATTTGAAATTGAAAACAAAAGGGAATAACAACTTAAATATAATTTGACAAAAATGAGAATGGAAGAAATCCCTTACATGGAAGTGTGATCCCAAAGGCTTGGAAGTGGCTTGAGAGAGGCTTATTGGGGGCTTGGGGCACCATGAGAGGATTATAGAGAGAGTAAGGAAGGGGTTGATCAAACTCCAAATGCTTTGAGTGAATGGGAGGTGGGAGCTTGGGTGGGTTTATATAGGAAAGGAGAGGGAATTCTTTATTATATATGTTTGGGACACCTCACATTAAAATAATCAATACCAAAAACCAGACCATGGTTTTTGCCCAAGGTTTTTAACAAAGGTTAGTGGGAAAAAATATTTTATAATTCCAATGTCCTAACTTCTTAAAATAATAGGTTTTTTTATGTGGAGGTGAGTCACAATCTCAAGGAAAAGAATTTAAAAATACAAAATGTTTTATAAGTCTTGGAGGGTCCACAAAAGCTTTGTAAAATAAATCAAACTAATCTAAAATTGAATTATTTTAATGATAAAACATATATTGGTAGAATATAATGTTTATATTATTTTATTACCTCACTATTGGGTCATTATGATGTCATAAAACAAATTATATATTTAAACGGTATTTAATTTTTACCCAAAAATTTGAATGTCTTAGAAAATTAAGAAAAATACATCATTGGATAATTTTGAATTCCTGATTCAAAGAATAATATTCATTTTATCTAAATTTTTAATAGACATGTGAATTTTTACTTTTAAAATAAAAACCAATATTTACTAAAAATTCATGGGTTTGGACAAAAATAGTATTCGAACCATAATAAAAATGAAAATTTCATTTATAAAATTATATGATCATTTATATTTAATAAAAATAAATTTAATAATAATATTTTATTAAAATTTTATTTAATTTAAAAATCCATTAATTCATCAAAAATTGATTTCTTATTTGAATATTAACAAAAAATACTATTTGTTCTTTTAAAACTATTTACAAATACCAATAATAAAATGAATGCACATTATTTATACAGAAATAATGAACATTTCCATAGTGCTAGGGTCTTGTTACATAACCTCTTATGACACCCGCATAAGACCAAAGGGTAAGGTGTGCAATGGTGACAAACTTTTGGGGTCGCTCGGATAACATCACTTGGGTGGTAATATCTATTAACTTCCACTTCTCTTGTAGTCGATTCCACTCAATCTTAACATGTTCAATCTCAGCTTGGGCTTTGTCAAGAGAGAAGCCCAATTACGCCACCTATTTTCTAAGTACTGTCAAATGGCCTTCGTATAGTGCATGTCTACTGGATGAGGTCATTGCTTCCTTTTTCTGAGTAAATTGGATTTTTAAGGCCCTATATTTATACTAAATATGTGATCACTGTTCAATGACTACATTTAGAACGGTCACAATTCATAATGGTTTTTTAAAATTCAGAAACATAAAATAAATGCAGCTCACATTTTATATAACCATAATGAGACATTTAATTAGACCAAGAGTAATTTTCATTAATGAACGTCTGGGTAGTTACAATATTCCCCCCTTAAGATATTTTTCCCTAGAAATTTCCTTTTCCCACACTAAAAAAGATGTGGGTGAATTTGATTCATCACTTCCTTCGATTCCCATGTCTCTTCTTCAAACTAGTGGTTTCACCACAACACCTTGACGAGGGGAATTGTCTTATATTTAGAACTTTTTCTCTACAATCTAAGATTTTCATTGGTTTCTCCTCATAAGAAAGATCATCCACTAGATGTACTACCTCTAAAGAGAGTACATGTGAAGGGTCTGGTATGTACTTTCTTAAGAGGGATACATGAAAGACAACATGTACTTTGGCCATGGTATGTGGAAGTGCTCATCGATAGACCACAACCCCAACACGATCAAGAATCTCGAAGGGGCCAATGTACCTAGGAAATAAATTATCTTTCCTTCCAAACCTCATGGCCTTCTTCCATGGAGATATGCATAGAAATATCATGTCTCTAACTTTAAACTCAAGATTTCATTGAAGGTTATCTGCATAACTTTTCTGTCGACTCTGGGTTTCCTTGATATGCTACTGAATGGTTTTCATCTTCTCTACCATTTCTTTGACCATTTCTAGTCCTAGTAGCTTATGATCACTGACTTTATCACAACATGTCAGTGTTTTTCACCACTTCCCATACACGGCTTCAAAAGGTGCCATTTGGATCCTCGAGTGGAAACTATTATTGTAGGAGAATTAAACCAGAGGAAGATGTTGGTCCCACCCTCCTTTGAAGTCCATAGAACATTTTGTCAACATGTCCTCTAGTGCTTGGATAGTCCGCCCGGATTGGACATCAGTTTAAGGATGATGATCTGTACCGAATTTCATCCCAATATCTAGATCATGTTTGAAGACTCTTCCAAAATGTAGAGGTTAATCTTGGATCTCAATCAGATACAATAGATAGTGGTACTCCATTCAACCTTACCACTTTCTTGATATATATCTGTGCTAAATGATCCAATGAGAAATTCTCCTGAATTAAAATGAAGTGTGTATAATTTTCAAGACGATCCACAACAACCCATATTTCATTGTTTCCCTTGAATGTCTTTGGATGTCTGGTGACAAAGTCCATTGTGATGTTCTCCCATTTCCATACTGGTATTGGCAATGGTTGCGTTATCCCCTTAGACTTCAACCTCTATGCCTTCACTTGAAAACACACCAGACACATTGATGTATACTCAGAGATCTCCTTATTTATATTATCCCACCAATAATTCTCTTAGAGATCTTTATACATCATTGTGTTTCCTAGATGAATAGGAAAATTTAACCTATGCGCATAATCAAAAAGTTCCTTCTTCAGCTCTGAACATGATGGAACACATAGTCTTTTCCCAAATCTCACAATTACTTCTTCATTAACATTGAACTCTGAGGATTTCCCTTTTCTGATAGCATCCACTATCTTCTGAATTCCCACATCATCCTTTTGAGAATCCTTTAAGCTTTCCAAAAGTTACGGTTGAGCAGTTATTTATGAAAGGATTAATGATTTTACTTTCATTATGATTCCCATGTCCATCTTCATCAAATATACGAAGATTGGTTCCTTCTCAATTCTCATCAATGATAGAATTGTAGGGTCCTTTCTACTTAGAGCATCTACCACCTTGTTTGTTTTCTCAAGGGGGTAATGGATTGAGTTGTCATAGTCTTTGATCAACTCTAGCCATCTTCGTTGGTGCATGTTCAACTCTTTCAATGTGAATATATACTTGAGGCTTTTGTGGTCTGTATATATTTCACACTTATCCTCAAAATAGATAATACTATCAAATTTTTAAAGAGAATATCACCATAGCCAACTACAAATCATGTGTTTAATAATTCTGATCATGAACATTCAATTGCCTTGAATCATAGGCAATGACATTGTCATTTTACATCAATACATATCCCATGACCTTCGTTGGAGCATCATTGAATACCACAAAATGTTCTCCACTTGTGGGTAAAGTGAGCACGAGCACAGTGATATGCCTCCTTTTTAACTCCTTGAATCTTTCTTCACATTCATAATTCCAAGAAAAAATTACTCCCTTCCAAGTTACCTTGGTAAGAGGGTTAAAAAATCCTGATAAATGTCTCACAAATCATCGATAATATCAAGCTAACCCCAAGAAGCTATGGATATCTGTTACCGATTTTGGCCTTAACCATCTCTCAATTGCATCTGTTTTGTAGGGATCCATAGATATCCCATTGCATGTGATAATATGGACAAATAATGATACCTCCATCAACCATAACTCACACTCGTTGTACTTTTCATTGAGATTCGCTTTCCGAAAGGTCTTTAGGACAATTCTTAAATGCTCCTCATGATCCATGTTTTTGAAGTATATCAGAATATCATCTATAAATACTACCACAAATTTCTCGAGGTAATCCCTAAAGTATTTATTCATCAATTTCATGATGATTTATGGAGCATTAGTGAGTCTGAAAGGAATTACTATGAATTCATAGTTCTCGTATCTTGTACGAAAAACAGTCTTGGTGATACCTTCATTTTTCACCCTTACTTGATAATATCCCGACTGTAAATCCACCTTGGAGAAGTATTGTGCTCTATGTAGCTGATTGAACAAGTCATAAATTCATGGGAGAAGATACTTTTTCTTTATCATGATTTTGTTAAGCTCAAGATAATTGATGCAAAGGCCCATTGAACCATCCTTCATCTTGATGAAGAGGACTGGTGCACCCCATGGTGAAGAACTTGGGTGTATAAACCCATTATCTAGATTCTAATGTAGTGGTTTCTTCTGCTCCTCAAGTTCCACAATATCCATTCTATACAGAGTCTTGGATATTGTCATTTCCCCAAGTATAAGTTCAATTGGGAATTCAACATCCCTTCTAGGAGGTGGACTAGTAAATTCCTCATGAAACACTTCAACAAATTCCCTTATAATAGGCATGTCTTCTAGGATGGCTGCCTCCTAAGACTTAATCATCTAATCTAGATAAGCATTTTCATAGGGCAGTAATATCCACGCTTAAGATGATGGATCTAAGAATTTCCATCTTACTCCTTGCACTTGTATTGAATCGAGGGTCAATTCTCCACATGGAGAGTGATTTCCCTCTCATAACAATTTATATTGGCTCTATATAAGGAAAGACAATCAATGCCAAGATTTGCATCAAATTCAATGAGAGGGACTATGATGAGGTTCACTGGGAAATTCAATCAACATATTATGATAGGGGATGATTTATATTCATGGGATGCAATGATTTCCCCATTTTCTATACTCACCAACATCATTACATCCATGATTTTTGGTCGTTATAGGATTATTCTACTAAAATTTTTGGATATAAAAGAATTCATAAAACCTGAACCAAATAGTGCATTCTTTATTCTTGAATGAATACCTACCGTACCTATAACCACTTCTTTGTTAGTGTTCACTTTGGTAGTAGGTATGGAAAAAGATCTCTCTTGGTGCCTTGGAGGTTGTTGGCTACCTCTGAAATTCCATGGCTTACGATCCTAATTTGCAAGATGCCCTGGTTCTTTGCAGTTGTATTAATGAACAAGAAATTGAGGTTAGAATGGAGCATTCATCTCCTCTCTTATAGATGCGGGTTTCTCTCTTCGACAGTTAACAACTAGGTTCCCTTCTCTTCCAAACCTAAAGCATTTAATTTCCCCCTTCAGGTAATTTATGGGGTGCTTCATTCTGCACCTATGGAAAGTGGGGTTCTGGATCTTCTATGCACCATTGGATTTATCCATCAGATCTCCAGCATTGATTTCCACCTTACGCTTCTTATCCCCATGATACCCCTGAGATTCTTCTATCTCCATTTCGACCTTTAGGGCACATCAAACAATTTACTCACACCTGTTGAAGTCACGGATCGCTAGCGCTTTCCATAGTCTAGGTTTTAGGCCACCAAAGAAGTTATCAGCCTTGCATTAGGAGGTAACAACATAACTGAAGGTGTATCATGAAATCCTTGGGAAGTTTTCCTCCTATTCTATGATAGATTCATCATCTTTTTTATTGGGGGTAAATAAGTCCCTTTCCCTCTTATGTCGGAGGATGCGCGGAAAATATTTATCGAAAAACATCTTCAAGAATTCCTTCCATTCCAACACCTCGATCTCTTCCCCAGGCTTCATATTTTTGATCAATGACCACCATTGATCATCTTCACCTTCCATACGGTATGTAGGGAGATGAAACTTATCTTGTTTGGAACATTGAAGGATGGAGAAGATCATTTCAACGGAGTTGATCCATTGTTCGACGATTGAGGGATCAAACGATCCATTAAAAGTAGGAGGCCTCTGTCTCATGACGCTCCCCATAGAGACCTGTTCTTTATTGGGGTTAAACATTACTCTTGACCCATGATTCTATTCAAATCTTGAGTTAACTAAGAGAGTAGTGTGACAATTTTTGTGATTCCTGCTCCCATAGGATTAGGCATCTCATTTTCACAGTCATCACATTGATCTTCACATCGGCTGTTAGCCTGAGTCCTCTTATTATAGGCCATTGGATGGAATAAAAGGAAAGTTAGGGGTAACACATCAAGGGTATTCCAAGGAAAAAATTGATGACCTAAAAATAACATATATTTTTTAACTTATGAATCCATAGGCTTCAATCTATGTTATCCTTGAACTACTTTTTAACATATATTCTTAGGGGATTTTTATTAATTCCCTTAAAAAGGGTTCATACTAAGCTTATGAATTTACCAAAGAATATCCCGTGATAGTGTTGTAACCAAGAGTACAGAAAGGCCCACTATCATGCACCAGTTCTTGTTCGATTCTAGCTCAAAGTGGTGTTTTTGGGGTTTACCCCTAGGATAAATTTGTACCAGAGCCAACTTTTTCTGCTCGTATCTTGACAAGGATGTATTTTCCTGATAAAAAACTTACTCGATACTCACCACTACTTAGGGATGCTTTTATTAAACTTTTTCTTGTCTCTAATTATTCAATAGGTTTTTCTAATCCGAATCCCAAAAATAACTAAACCTATCCTCTGATACCAACCATTAAAACCCTACTTCTTATTACCCACTTAAACTTGATTTATTACATAAAATATTTACTTGATAAAACATAGAAGATTATGAGGTATAGTTTCATTGGGGCCTAGGAACATTACATAACATCTTAGAACATAAAACAAACAACATATTTATTGAAAACTTCTTTTACATGACCATTACATTCCCTCGTACTTATCATTGCATGGGATAACCTAAGGACATGCATAAGAAAATGGTGAGCTATAAATCCCTGTAAAGAAATAAACATGGAATAAAATGAGGAATACAATAAATGTTAGAAAATAGGAATATCAATGTATCATAAGAGAAACATGAATATAAAGGAATGATAAAACATTTTAATCATAACATGGAAATGTGGTAACAACACTTAACATGGAATTTTCATGAGACAACGATCATTGCACATGGAGCTTGAGTAAACCCTCATTGAAGATGAAGCACGAGTAAAACCTCATTGCACTTGAATTAGTATTATTCAACACCCGTTTCACATGACACACCATGATACTATACTTTACGCAATGCATTGAAGCGCTATCAGGGAACTCCCTTCTTAAATATTTAATTTAATGCATAAGTGTGCCACATGGATCATATAACATGGAATAAATCAACATCATAAGTTATTTCATGATTAATTAACGTGGAATAAATACATGAATGTACAATTCAATAGGTATATGTGCATAATGGTGAATACACTTGATAGATACATGGGTATGATATTCACTACACAATGATCTTGGCTTGGAAAAACACAGTGCAATTTCGACAGCATAATAGCGTAACATAAGGATTCATGAAAATAGTTGATGAGATATAAAAGGGTTTATCATCATATTTACATGAAATGGACAGTAAGGGGGTCATATGGATACATTTACCTACATAATTAATGGAATTTAGATTCATAATACAAAAGAATTACTTGGATGTAAAAGAGGAGAGATAAATCCTTCACGGAATTTCGGCATGGTAACAGGTGTACATGGGAGGATTTAATGAGAGAGAAAGGTGTCTCCCATCATCCAAAAATAAAGAGGACAGTATGGGGGGGGAGTGTGGGTTTGAAATCATACCCCAACATTTTTTATTTAAAACAAAAGGGCATAAAAACTTAAAGAAAATTAGACAAAAATCAGAATGGAAGAAATCCCTTACTTGGGAAGTGTGATCCCAAAGGTTTGGGAGAGGCCTGAGAGAGGCATCATGGGAGATTTGAGCACCTTGTGAGGATTCTAGAGAGAGGAGGTCATCAGTTTTTTGAACTCAAAAGGCATTGAGTGAAGGGGAAGTGGGAACTTGGGTGTGTTTATATAGGAAAAAAGAGGGAATTATTTATTATTTAGGTTTCGGACACCTCACATTAAACTAATCAATACCAAAAACTATCCCATGGTTTTTCCCATGGTTTTTCCAAAAGGCAGTGGAAAAAAATATTTTATAAGGCCAATGTCCATACTTCTTAAAATAATAGGGTTGCTTTTGTGGAAGTGAGTCACACTTTCAAGGAAAATAATTTAAAAATACAAAATGTTTTATAAGTCATGGAGGGTCCACAAAAGCTTTGTAAAATAAACCAAAAAATGTAAAATAACATTATTTAAATGTTAAAACATATATTGTCCGAAAATAATTCTTATAGTATTTTATTACCTCACTATTGGGTCATTATGATGTTATAAAACACATTTTATATTTAAATTGTATTTAATTTTTTCCCAAAAATTTGAGAGTCTCAAAAAATTAAGAAAAATTCACCTTTGGATAATTTCGATGTCCTCATTACAAAAAATAATATTCATTTTATCTAAATTATTTTCTTAATATTTGAATTTTTCATTTAAAAAAAACCTGACATTTACTGAAAATTCATGGGTTTGAACAAAAACAGTTTTCAAAACTTAATAAAATTTACAATTGTATTCATAAAATTATATGACCATTTCTATTTGATAAAAATTAATTTAATAATAATATTCTATAAAATATTATTTAATTTAAAAATACATTAATTCATCAAAATATATTTCTTAGTTTAATATTAACTAAAAATACTATATGTGCTTTAAAAAACTATTTACAAAGTAACAATAATAAAATGAATGCATATTCTTTATACAAAAATAATGTGAATTGTCATAGTGATAGGGTATTGTTACATAAACCCTTCTAACACCAGCATAAGACCGAAGGGTAAGGTGTGCGATGGTGATAGACTCTTGGGGTGGCTCGGATAACATCGCTCGGGTGGTAATCTCTACTAACTTTCACATCTCTCGTAGTCTATTTTGGTCAATCTTAACATGTTCAAGATCATCTTAGGCTTGGTCAATAGGAAAGCCTAATGATGCCACCTCCTTTTTGAGCTCTGATAAATGGGCTTCGTACGGGGAAATTATACTGGATCAGGCCATCACTTCCTTTGTCTGAGTAAATTGGATTTGTTAGAGCCCAATATTTATACTAATCATGTGATCACTGTTCAAAGGCTATATTAACAATGGTCACAATTAATAATTGTATTTTAAAATTCAGAAACATAAAACCAATGAAGTTCACATTTTATATAACCGTAATAAGACATTTAATTAGATCAAGTGTAATTTTCATTAAAGAATGTTTGGGTCGTTACAATATAAGTTTTCCATTCCAAAATAGTACAATGTGGTGCATAATGTGTTTTATGTATCTCATTTGAAAAATTATCAACCTGATCTTGACCATGTGATTCAAAGGTATCAAATTGACCTAGAATTAGATACTTAATTGGTGCATGTTTCAGTGCATATTGTAGATATGAAAGAGAAAGTATTTCATGGTAGAAGCAGCAGTCTAGTGTGGGATTTGTGGAAACATTTTTGGATCCCAGAAGAAATATGATAATATGAGAAATAAATGGTCAAGAAATGGGACAAACTCATTCAGGAAGGTAATGATTTCTACTTTATAAGGATGGAAAATCCAATGGTGGGGAGATTATAGTACGACCCATTTTAATTAAGTAACCCTTTATTCCTGTATTTTAAGTATCTAATGTGTTTGGGTGATGTTTGGGAGAGTTTTGAAGACATTGGAAATGTTTTTGTGGGTTTTCTAAAGGCAAAACATTTATTCATAGTTATTGGAGACAGTGAAACTCCTATAGGTGACCATGAAATGTGAAACATGGGATGTTGGGCAGGTGCACAATTTGGCCAAATCATGCGACCACCTTGGAGTAACCATGTAAAGTGAAATAGGGGAAAAAATAGTTAGAGCCTAGTTTTTCTAACTCTATTGTCCAATTGTGTGTGTGTGTGGGGGGGTTGTATAGAAACAGAGGATTGGGAATGTCTGGTTTAGGGTTTTCCTAATTGTGTGACTAACCATGCCCGATTTAAAAAGAGAGATCCTAAAAAATAATATCTCACTTATTTTCACCTCTAAGACTTTGTTTTTTAACTATTTTTGGCCATAAGTCAGATTTTACTCCTCCCAAAGGCTATGGAGTCTATCCCCTTCAAATAAAAAGCGATATTTAAGCTTTTCTTGGTATGCTGACGCCTGATTCCTGTGTTAGGTCTTTAGTTTTGGTATTTTTTCTGATATATACATTCCATTCCTCTCTAGAAATCATAGTCCTTTAGAGATAGATCTATGATGCTTGATGCCAATAATTTTAAAATATTTTTGTGTTGATGTTACAAAATGATAAATAATATGACCTTTTGGATATTAAACCCATTTTTTGAATAATTCACGCCGTTCTTCGTTTTTTCAATAGTTTCAGAGATATATAGATTCACTCTCGACACCTATTATTTTAAATTGAAGGATTTTTTTTTCAAATTATTTAAATTTATGTAAATTTATTGTGAAATTTATATTCAAATCATGGTCGATACCATTTTTAGTGATGGTTTTTGGATGTATGGATTTGTGGGAACTTGTGGAGAAAATTTACCTATTTCTTGATTTTAAAATATTGATTTTCAAATATGGAATTGTTTAATTTAAGAAAATGGTTTTTTCGAAAGTTTTTCAATAAAAGATATGTTTTTATTGAAATGGATTAAAATGGTTGATTTGAAATTTATTTGGTATACATGGTTTTTGTGAGTTCATGATTTTGACGTGACCCTGAATGAGAGGTGTGTACCTTTGGGGTACAAAGGGATGTGTCCCAAAATAAAGGGTGTGTCTCATTAGAGAACAAAGATATTGGACACTTTTTGATGACTTAGTTGATAGATGAGAAACTAATCATGAGTATGGAACTATCAGTGAATCATGCATGTGGGGGTGTTTGTGTGAATCATGGAATGGGTATGTCAAAAAAATGTGAAATGGATTAAAGTATTGTTTGTTTTCCTTCCTCGTAAACTGTTTTGGTATGAAACACATTGACTTTTTAATACATGATTGAACTATTTAAAATGGTTTCATATAAATTTGCTATCTTGTTCTATCCTAGTGGCGTATTTAGGGATTTAATTTGGGGAAAGCCTACTGAGTTTCATTATGCACCCCTTCATTGGAACATTGGTTATTTTGTATACATTGTTTATCGATACACAGGTAAAGGGAAATTATCACATTTATTTAGTGTTTTTAATGATACATTGGATGTTTTGTGGACTTGGAGAATGGAGAATGTTTGGGGAGATGGAATTATGTATTTGGAGTCTTTAGATTGTTGGTTTTTCCTTCAGATTGGTTCTTTAATGATTAGTAATCTAGTATTCCACTTTGGTACTATGTTGTAGTTTTCATTTGATATCAATGGTATTAATTGAGTTGTCTTACATTGTTATCATGAATTATTTAGTGGTTATTTCAATATGAAGGGTTTTAACTGCTTGTTTTATTTCACAATGTGCGAACCCGACACCAATTTTATTGAGGCATTTGTATTTTATTGCAAGGCTTTGGTGTCTTGGGGATGTCTCTTAAGGCCATGTAACTGTTCTTCCTTGACGAAAACCAATGATGAGGGGTGATATGTTACACTATGGGATGAATGGGATGTTAGGTGATGTGAATTGTGTGGCAGGGATGTGAGCATATCCAATTCAACGTTGTGGCATGAGAGTAGAAAATTAGAGGGGAAGAGGCAGTGAGGTTACATGCTTTATTATGATATTGATGTTTTATTATTATATTTTATGTGTAACTTGGTGAGTGAGCCTTGGTGAGGTAGTGTTTGGTTAGATAACCTGTATAGGTGTTTGTGGGTTGAGTTGTTTGTTCATTAGTGCATTAGAATGCAAGTTTTACATATACAGTTAAAGAATTGGTTATGTCCCTATATTGTATACCTGTTATTCTCACCCTATGTATATAATTTTTTTAGGTTTCCTCAAGAACTTTGGGTAATAATACGAAAATTACTAATTGGGTAAGATTTTTTTTTGAATTTCTTCCTTAGAATTCTCTATTTTTATATTTTCATTGGAGACTATTATATGTATTAGTTTTATTTATTCCTAAATTGAGGGATGGTTTCTGGTTTACGTTTATATTTTTTGTGGATTTTTTTTGTGATTGTTTATCCTATCTCGTGATCCCATTTTACTCAGAGGTCAATGACTCCCATATTGTTATATATTTATACAATTTGTTCTTGTTTCCAACCCAGGGTCTACTGGAGGTTGGAATCGGGGGGCATTATCTCTCTCCCTTCATTGTGGCATCTTTGGTGGGAGGGGTTCTGATAGATTTGTATCAGAGGTGATGGTTGAGAGATAGTATGGACTTTGGACTTAGTTATAGTGAGTATTGAAAGTGTTGGTATGGAAGTAGTGCCAGTTGACCTTGGTACATGACATAGGACAAGGAGACCAGCTATGACATGGGATTATAGAACCAATGATCTTATTGAATGACCATGTGAGGTGGACCTATTTACATGATACAGTTGTAGCAGAGATATATTCATTATAATTACTTGTGTTCATGTTTGAATTGGGTGATTTTAGATAATAAATTGAATAAATTAAATTTTCATTGATAAAATTCAATCCTTCTGGGTATAAGATGTTCTCATTATTTTTAAGAATGTATCATGTTCATCATCCATGAGTTACTCAGGTCGGTGAGGTTTAGTAGGATTATAAATTTGATATTTGGAGGGTTGACCAAACATAATAGGATGAGGCATGGCAATGTCCTTTGTGTACCCTTCAGTGGCAGAGTTTGGGTAAGTAAAAGGGGAGTGTATCAGATCTAAAGATAGATCATTAGATAGAGGAGCTCAATATTTATTTTATTCTGATCTGAAAAAGAGTTGAGTTTTGGGTACCACGTGAATATTGTTAGATGGGGGGATTTATGTTTCAATAATGGATGTTGTTTCTTGGTGAAAATAGGAAAATGTGTTGAGGCTCTATTTTCATATAGAGTTTTCATCAGAGTTTCTATCATCAATGATAAGGGAATCGAAGAGGAATGATCTTATATATCTTATATAATGGAGTTTGAGCATATGGGAGCTTGGTATTAGGTTCAAGGAACTCCTCAACTATGTTCCAGATGTTTTCACAGATGAGTAGTCTAGAGCGTGGTGTCTGGAAGAGGATTTTCATTAAGTGATTAGTTTTGTGGTCACTCCATTTGTACTCCTGATATATCAATAGGTGCATAAAAATCCCTAGGTTATTTATCAGATTATTTAATTAGTATTTGAGCCTCATAAAGGTGTCTAGTAGGGCGTCTTGAGGAGTAGATAATAAAGTAGTGGGCCATAGATGTTCATGAAAACATGGACCCACTTAATGGGAACAAGTTATGGAAGTTTCCTTCATGAACCTCTTCGTCCAGTGGTTTATGAGTGCCTTTTGTGGTTTTTAATTTTCCTGAAATATCTAAAATATATTTGGGAACTTCTATGCTCAGTGTCCAACCACTTAGGGAGGCCGATATTAAATGGGAAGCCAAGCCCTTTTTCAGATACAACAGTCGCCTCCGAGATAGTTTTAGAGGTTGGGATATTAGGTTGTTGTTTAAAAACTGTGAGTAGGTAGAGTTGTTAGAAGGAAACATCATGATAGTACTCATCATTAGAGAGATATAATAGAGTGTGGCCTTAGAGGACATAATTAAATATATAGAGGAGATGGGTATAGTCATATTCATAACTTAGAGGCGGCAACACCGGTAGAGCCGAGAGTTGTTCAAGGTATGATCTATTTATTATCTACCCATGTGTGTGATTTATTTGATTTATGATCTTCACACTCATTTCTTACTCCCACTTTGGTCGATATACTGGTACAGTACATAAATGGTATTCAAATTCTCCTAGTTTTTTCTATGCTTGTTGGAGGATAGATTTTCCTGTTTGATTTGTACCAGCAATATATACTAGTGATGGGGAAAACCATTTAGTGGGGTACTTCTTCTTGTTTTAGATAAAACCAAATGATTTTATCCTTGGTATGGATTCACTTTATTCCGTCCATACAGTCATTGGATTATTTCAGAGAAGAGTCTCGTTTTCCGATGTCGAGGGCCAGTGAGTGGAGTTCATTAGTGAGTGAGGTTATCAGTTAGGTGGTAGGAATTCAAATCCTCTTTTTGTGATTTCAAGAGTTTTCCATAAAATATTACATTGGGGTTGATCCTAGGGTTTTGAGGATTTCTTGGATATTTTCCAAGAGTGGGTTTTGACACTACCTTCTTGATGCAACGTCAAGTTCAAGATTGAGTTTCAATAGAGCACAACTCCAATTTTGATGTCTCTCTATCAGATGGTGCTCATAGAGTTCTGTGAGTTGATGTTGGTATTGGATAATATGATATATAGGGGTTTCATCTAATATAGTGTGTCATCATGGGGTGTTCCAGTGTTGTTCAACAAAAAGAAAAATGGAAGTATGAGGATGTGTATAGACTACCATAGGTTTAATCAGGTAATGTTCAAGAATTATAAACCTCTTCCAAGGATTTATGATCTGTTCGACTAGTTTAAAGGATCTAGTTGGTTCTAAAAATCGATTTGAAGTCCTAATATCACCAGTTGAAGGTGAAATATGAGGATATTTAGATGAATGTATTCATATTCATCTATTGGAACATATATATTGTGGTCATGTAAGTCAGTGTAACTAATGCACTAGTTGTGTTTATGGTACTTATGAACTCCATGCTATGTGAATTCCTTGACTGGTTAATCATTGTATTCATTTATGATATCATGGTCTACTCGAAGTCATGGGAGGAAAATATTGAGCATTTGAATGTTTTTTCAGGTCCATCAATACAATCAGCTTTATGGGAGGTCTTACAATTGTTAGTTTTGGATAGGAGAGTTTTGTTTCCTTAGACATGTGATGTCTTGATATGTAATTTAAGTGGAATGGTAAAAGGTCAAAGAAGTTATTTATTAGAAATAACCCAGAAGAGGATTTCATTTTTTTGATCTTTCATGCTATTATATGTGATTTTTACCAAATTTATCTAATGTTTCATACCCATTGAAAGTGTTGAATAGAAAGGACTTGGAGCTTTTGTGGAAAAATTAGTTCCAAGAAATATTTAGTTACCTGAAGGAGAAGTTAGTTTGTGATTCAGTGATTTAGTTTCTCAAAGAGGGTGTATTGTGGGAGATTTTCTATGATGAATCCTATCTGGTATTGGGATGTGTGTTAATGCAGTTGAAGGTGGTGATATGATATTGGTATATATAGTTACTTCCCCATGAGAGAAACTATTTCACCCATGATTTGGAGTTAGAGACATTTATGTTCACACTAAATTTGTGGCAGCATTAACTCATCAGTGAGCATTTTTTGGTTTTCAGGGACTATAAGAGCTTGAGATATGTTTTCTATCAATGTGATTAGAATCAATTCCAGTAGTAGAAGATGGATTTTCTTTACGATTAGGATTTTTATATCACATAAACTTTAGAGATTAGTTGAAAGGGTTATATTTATCAAATGATATGGGTTTCATCTTTGATATTTAAAGTGGAGGAGTATTATTGGGGATTCTCATAGGAAAAGGTGAGTTATGATCGTGTTGGCCATGGTGACGCTCCTAATAGATGATTAGAGGATGGTCTAGTTTGAGTGTTGTTCTGAGGGAGTATGTTTGTTTCACAGGTAACACATGAAGGAGTTCAACATGAATCTCACATATCACCTTTTTTGGTATGTCATGGTGCAACAAATATTCATCACATATTGAGGAGACAAATTTGGTAGCTAGAAATGAAACAACCAGTGGTGGAGTTTGTGGTGAAATTTTTTCTTTGTTTCAAGTGAATATAGAACAGAAAGTTTTGAGTGGTTTCATGCAGTCCTTGGATGTTTTAAAGTGAAAATAGGAGGAAATATTTCTTTATTTTATTATAGGATTACCCCACAATTAGGTATATTGTGATGTGGTTTGAGTGAAAGTGGAATGACTAATGAAATCTACTCACTTTTTGGAAACATGTGATTCTAGTGTTGTGGATGTTTTGGTGAACCAGTACATGAATTATGTGGTTAGGGTTCATGGTGTAATGTGGGTGAAACACATGGCCGATTGTCGCCTATCGATCGGTCAAAATTCCGGTGCTCTGCTAATGTGTATAGCAGCACTCGGGTCGAATCCTCGGTGATGATACTTTGTAATAGTCATTTGTTTTTAGTTGATTGTATTTCGATTTGGGGGGTTTGTTTGCAGAGCTTAATTGAAATGATTTATGGATGATGTTTGATTTACCAAATTGATAAATATTGGAGTGAGTTCATCATTGGGGAGTTAAGCATGTGATATCCTTGAGCCTTACTTTGTATTGCATTAAATTAACACCCATGTCATAAGTTGACGTTGATTGGAATTCCTAAGTGTGAAGGCTTTAATCCAAGCCTTAACTTAACTTAGGGTTCTAATCTAAATCAAAACTTATTTATGGTAGTGTATTTATGGTTCCAATAATCCATGTAATCCACTCTTTAAACAAAAAATATCTTTAATCCATGACATATTAAGTTTAACATACACAATATTAATTTAAAGAATACTCATCGAGAAAAACTCTCAATCACTTAACATCCCCGAATTATAACTCACCCCAATGAGAGATTTATTCAGCCATTTGGATGTTTAATATTCTGGTTGAAATAATTATGATGATAAATTAAGAATAGAAGAAAAAGAAAGGGATTAGAAAAGAGTGGTACGTTGACACACACACACGAATGATGATGATAATTAAAAACGGATTTTCGATTGAATGAGGAAGCAAAAAAAGGGAAGAGGATTCAACTGAATTTAAACTATTTTAGGAACATAAATATTAAACTACAGAAGGTGGATGAGAATAAGAGATATTTAAGAAGTAACTTGCATTAAAACAGAATTACAAAGAAAGAGAATTACAAGATTACAAAAATGAAGAACACAAAAGTAAGTGAAAACAAAGAGAGGAGGAAAGGTCTCTCAAGTGAAAACATGAGTATGGCAGGTCCTCCCAAGCCTTTGGAAAGGCTTTGGTCGTGCCAATATTATATCCTCTCTTCTGAAATGCCAACCCCTCTCATGGAGAGAAGGGGAGAGTATTTATAGCCCAAGGAGTGGACTGTTTGCATTCCCAATTTGTCCCTCCACTTGCATCGCCAATTTGGAAATTCATAAAGCCGAATCTCCAAATATCTCCTTCTTCAAAGTTGTAGATAATACCGTTTTACGACTACTGTAAAAATATGGAGGCATTTTGACAAGTGGATCCAATGTTAGGGCGGTTTTATTAAACAAAGGTAAACTGTCCATTTCTATCCATGCTTTTTCAATGTCCAACATGTGAATGGATTTTTGAACAGGAATATGCCTTCAAACCCGAATGACTTTTTCAACAAAGTCGGCCTTCTATATCTTCTCTTTCACACTGCAAAAGATCAGCTCTCTTGGATGATTAGATGAGGAGATATGTCATGCATACTATACTGATTTTAATTATCGTCCAGAATGGTGGGCTGGACTTCAAAGATTTATTTGGGCCCCTTGTACTTGTATTTGGGCCTTGAAATTTTTATCCGAGATGACATGTAGTGTCCCCCGAATTATGGTGGAGAGTTAATGTTTTTGGACTTCTGTATTGAGCCCAGTAAATCAATATTCAAGGCTGGTCCAGTTTGTTCACAGATTCTTTGGTCTTGTTTGTGAGGACCATATGACCCTTAATATAGCATAATTGGATCATGGTTCCTTCTAATGAAATGTTTTATATTTAAAGGAGAATCCTAAAAAACAAGAACCACACAATTTGGATTAGCATAGTGATTGTTATAATTAAAACATTAAACGGACTCAATTTGACTACTTCTAAAAATGCTCAAATATTATACTTAATATTAAAACAATAATATTTCACACAAATTATGCACATTTCATATAAAATAAGTAAATGGGGAATACAATAAGTCATGAAAATATTAATAACATCAGTGGGATACCATTTTTGATTTGAATACTCTTTTTACCTGGTGAGTATAGAGGGTATTTAAACATGATTTTGGATCTCAATTTACCTTTGACACTTATTTCCACCCTCAGAAAGATAGGAAGAAAGAGCGGGTTATCCACATGCTAGAGGATATGTTCCGAGCATGTGCCAGGTAATTTGGTGAATCTTGGGTATGACACCAGTATTTGGTAGAGTTTCCATACAATAATAGCTATCATAGGTCTATTGGCATGGATCCATTTAAGGTATTGTATGGGCAGTCATGTTCTTCTCCATTATACTAGATGGAGGCTGTGGAGTCAGTAGTTCGTGGTACTAATGTAGTGCAAAGAATGACTGATAATATTAAGTTGGTTTGTGAGAATGTGTGGGAGACACATGAGCTTCATCAGGCCTATTCTTATCATAGGTAGATTACCCAAGAGTTCATAGTCAGAGACCATGTTTTTTAGAGTCTCCCCTCTATGTGGGTAGCATAGGTTTGAGAGGGGAGGAAGATTTATCCCATATTTTTTGGACCCCTTGAGGTGTTGGGACCTATTGTAAAGGTGGAATATTAGTTCAAATTTCCACATGAATGATGTTGATACACAATATATTCCAAATGTTCCATATTTGTTGTTATATTCACAATGACAAAAACATTAGTAACTAGGGATATTTGGATGTCGAGGACAATGTGATATTCATGGAGCAGCCAATAGAGATCCAAGATCATTGAGAGAAGGTGTTGTGTGGTGGGACCATACCCTTGATCTATATGTTATGAAGGCATGGCGGCCTAGTGGGTAGTACTCCGGAGCTAGATATTTCGATGTGTTCCTAGTACACAGATCTTTTTAGAGTCTTTATTTGTTATATTTTCTTAGGATGGGATGTTTGGATATTTCGATGTTATGGGATGTGTTTTTCCCTTGATTCGTGATGTGCAATAAAACCTTCAAAAAATGGAAAAAGGATTACGTGATTTAAAATCATTATATTTTAAAGGTAATTAAATTAAACTCATTAGGGTGAGTTATTGCCACCCTGAGAAGATAATATATTGACGTAGAAGATGGAATTATCAATTTCATACATTTAGGGAAGTGTGGTTTGTTGGTTACAATGGGGTTTTAGGTGGTTGTGTGGTGTCTTGTGGATGGTATTAGATATTTAGGTGAAGTTTTTTTATAGTTTTGAGGTTGTTTGAGGTGTTTTATGGCCATTTGGTTTTGTGTGTTTGACTAGTGGTAGTGTTGTGGAGTAATGAGTTCCCTGATAGGTATCTCGTAGGTTGGTGAATTAAACTACTTTCTATATTGAATTGATTTTGGATTTGAAAGGGTGAGAATAATTTTAGAGGAATCTAATGTAATGGTTTGTGCCTTTCTAACATGTTACTTTTCTAGTTTGGGGTGTTAGATGTGTTCCATAGGAGGCTTGAGGAGGTTCTGAGAGTTATTAGTTAATGTTGGAGGTGCAACAAAGCTGCTATAGGAAATAAACTCCATTTATCATCTATAATATGAGTAAATTTATTCATGGATTGTATATTTGGTTGGATCAGGGATTTTAAATTGGATATGGTATAAACCATGACATGAGTACAAGTCATGTAAGTGTGATTCGTGATGTGTAATAAATAATGGCTGAGGTGATGTTTTTTTAGAAAGAGTTTTAAATTTATAAAAACCTGAGGATTTCACTCCATGTAGAGTTGACACGATGTGATAAGGTCGACATATAGGTTTCAAATACCTTTTATCATATTAATATTATCCATTCGGCTGAACCCCCCTCCCTCTCATTTTTTTGGAAATCCCTAGGTGATTTAGTGCGATCTTTTATCCCTCTTCCTCCCACTTCTATCCATTGGTTTCAATTTATCCCCAATAGAAATTTGTGGTAAGTTATTCCCCATTAATTATGGTTTTGTTTAATTTTTCTCTTGGTTGTTTTCTTCTGTGATGTTGATTTGGTTTTTGATGAGTTATAGGAAGCGTTTTGACAACTATTTTGTGTGGTGTAGGTTGATCTGTGGGTTCCATGCTCAACAGTGGTTTATAGGCAGTTCCTTCTTCAACATCTAGTGACAATAAATATACGAATGCTTATTTTTGGCATGCGATCCTCATTGTCACTCTTTTACATTCTATTTTTGTGATATTCGTTATTTTTCTTACCTTTGGGTGGATAGTAATGGTCAGTGTAATCATATAATAAATTGGCATGTCTAAAATTGATGGGTTTGGGGAGTTATATCAGGTTTTACTGCTTTATTGTATGATGTTGAGATTGTTATTAATTCTTGTTTCCAATTATTAAAATAAAATCCTTTGGGATCCTTGTATTCACTATAGTATTTATGTTGCGTTGACCATTGTTATGTGATCTCACCCTAGAAAAAAGGTTTAAGAATGTATATTTGGCTAATAATTAGTTTCCCCTAGACATCAGGTTTGTCTAATAACACACATGCTCAAATAAATAAGTAATATGATAAGGTCCCTAAATAAATGTGATGAATTAATGTTTGATTTGATTTGAGTTTGTGCTTTTTGTGATGCACTGTGTGCCTTGAGTTGTTGTGAAATCACAGATGTGACAGGCATGGATGTGTGGTGTGCATGGTAATGACATGGTGGTTTGTTGGCACGATTGTGATGATGGAATTTGTGCATTGTGGCACAAAGGTGATGGAATTTTGGTTGTTGTGTAAAGGTTATGACACAGTGGTTGTGGCATAGAGGTTGTGGAACAATGGTTGTGGTGTATAGGTTGAGGCGTAGTGGTTGTGGTGTAGAGGTTGTGGTATAGCGTTGGGGGTGAATTTTTTGGGGTGTGTGGAAGTTTTGGTTGTGATATGGATGTGATGTGTGGTTTTTATGTTGTAATATATCTTGAGAGATGATATGAAATGATTATTGTGGATTTGTGCTACTGAGGCGGTGGTTATGTGTGTTTGGACAGTTGTGTAGTGTGGTTGTGTTAGTTTCCTAGGTTGTGGTGGAAGAATTTATGAATTTGAATGAAAAAAAACAAATTAATGGTTGGTAATTGAATATAATTAAGTGGAAGATGATATGTGATAAATGTATTAAATTTAATTGAATTAATGAATGATTGGTCTAATGTGAAATAAAAAGGCTAATGAACAAATGTGGTGAAACTTTTTAGTTGAATGTATAATGTTGTGTGGATTGTGTGGTGGTTGTGTGGTGTGGCATATAGTGGTGGTAGAAGTTGTAATAGTCCACGTGAGGTATGGTGGTGGTGGTGAAGTGTGTGGTGGTGTTGATGATGTGAACCCTTATGTGGGGTATTTTGTGTTATCACTATATCATTAATGTTTTTGTTATTTTATATGCGACCCACATGAGTTGGATAACCTTACCAATGCTCATATCTGATGTGTTCTAGGTGTTTCCCCCAACATTTACGATAGTGGTGATATGAATGTCTAGATACCCCCTCCCCCCACTCTTCCATTTGTAGTGACGTGTGGCCCAAGTTTTTAGGGGCGAGATGTGATGTGCTAGACCAGGGGTCAACATGTGTGATGTGATGTGTTGGTCTAGGTGTATACAAGAGAGATGTGATATTGTTTGATGTGATATATGGTGTAGGTCACATGTGGTAGGAGGAGTAAATGAGGTTGTTGTCTTCTGTGATGTATTATATGGGTGGGGTCATGTATGGTAGGATCTGGGATTGATGTTGATGTCTTCTACGTTGAAGATACTCTACTTCAATGGTTATGGGTGTGACCTGTGGGCCAGGTGTCTGATGGTGGGATGTGATGTGGAAGGTATGGAAGTATATGATATTCGACATTGGAGCATGACAACAAAAAAATTACTGGGGAATAGAAAGTGGGGAATCTCTCTTTGTTATGATGATTATTTTATATAATCATTTTGGATGTGTGATTTGGTGAGTAAGACATGGTAAGGATGGGTTTGGTTAGATGAGATGTATAAGTGCTTGTTGGTTCTATTATTTGTTTGTTGGTGAATTAGCATGATATTTTCACATGTTCACTAGAGACCTTGGTTCGGTCCCTACTGAGAATACATGTTATGAACACCCTATGTATATAATCAATATTTAGGTTTCTAGGAAGACTTTGGGGACTGAGCTGGATAGTACTAGCTGGGTTGGATTTGCTGTTGAGTTGCTTCTCTGGACATGCCTTTTTGGTATTTACTTTGGATTCTTTTGTATGTATCACTATTATTTATTCATGAATTTTTGTATGGTTTTCTATTTACCTATATATTGTATAGTAGAGTTGTTTGGTGTTTGTTTATCTTATATTTTGGTCCTTTTTTATTCATATATTGGAATTCCATTTATGTTGGGAGATTTATATACCCTCGGTACTAGTTTGAAACCATGGGCTTACTAGAGTGGGGAAACTGGGGTCATTATCTATCTCCCTTTATTTTGGAATCTTTGGTGGCTATTTCATGACACACGTACTATGTAGTCACACTCATAACTTAACCGTGCAGTAAATAGAAAACATTCAATGAAACATAATTTGTTTTTATCCAATTAATTTCTTCTTCTTATTATTATTTAAAGTGATCACACTTACTTTCATACTCACAAAAATATATTAAACAATTCATAAATTAAATAAACAATTCATTTGATCTTGATCATTTTATACAAGTTCATCCATTTATGCTAAATGGATTAACCACAATCCTATGTGTATAAAACATGAGTCAGGTAAAAATATTATTAAATCTTGATCCCAAATAGAATGTATTCACGTATCCTTTGGAATACTACCTAATGTCATCATGGTCCACATCTTCATTTGTATTCATCATAATACATAAATACTCACACACAAGTGAGGAGATTATAGGAATGGGTAATAAACATGCAATAGAACTTTTGTGAACACAGAAACTATTATACATATAATGAGGTATACATATGGTATGTAGACCATCTAATGTAAGTTAATTATTACATACCACATGTAGTTTTAATAATTAATTAAATTAATAAATTCAATACATAAATCGATCGCTCAATACTCAAGATCAGTCAGAACAAAAATTAAATTTTTAATAAAAATTAAATTTGTAATAAATTTATGTTTAAGACATTAAATGAATTCAAATTTTTATTTCTAATTAGAATTCAAAAAAATATAGCTCAGTACCCAATTAATTAAAATTTTAAACCAAAAATTGTATGTTGATTTTTTATTTTTTTTAAATATTTCCCAAACCATGGTTGGTCTCAAAAACCCATAAAAGGGGTTTTATGCCTCAACTAGACCTCAAATGGGTTGGGAAAGTTAGGAAAAGACCACCCCCACTAGGTTGGGTCTGCTGGACCACTCTTGGCCATAGGTCAGCCAAAAGGTGGTGCCTCCACATAGTGGGAGGCTGGAAGTGGGGTGGTCGAGCGACGTGGGGAGGTGGCTGACAACCAGGAGGTCACTATGGAGGGGGCAGCTCTAGTAGGTGGTCATCTAGTAGGGGAGGCTAGAACAAGGAATGATTGGGCCACAGGAGGTATTAATGCTAAAAAGTAACACCTAAGGGTGGCCGATATGAGAGGTTATCTAGAATTCCTTCCATAGCAGTGGGTCGTGAGAAGGTAGGCCGACACTTTTTAGGGCCAATGTTATAGGCATGTCGGACAACCAGTGTGGGGGAAATGAGTTTGGTCCTCAGTGCTGCCACACAGGTTTAATTTTTTCCACTTATTGTTGGTCAGAATCACCCCACCATATAGATAGCTTTTGTTCAAATAAATTTTTAAATAATCTTTTGATAATCTCCCTACAAACCAATTTAGTTTTTTTACATGAATACCATTGGGTTATACACCAAACCCTTTTTATTTTATTTTATTTTAATTTTTTCTATTAGAATATTCAAATCTTATAACTATAGGTATTTCAAAATTTCATTGTTTTTCTTCGATTTTTCAAAAATGGGATTGACAAAAAAACTCTATTTCAGCCACTAAATTCAGCCAGAATTGTGGGTATCACAAGAAACTTCCACTAGGAAAATTATTTATTTATAATATATATATATATATATATATATATCTGTGTTTGTGTGTGTATTCATAAAATATTCTAATAAGATTTTTTACAATTTTTTGATGATCATATCTCGGTCATCCGATATCAGATTGGATCACCGTATTTGAGGATAGGACTATGTCAAGGAAAATCCTAGATTTTTAGTGACAAAATAGGTTTGATGATGAAGAAAAGATAAAAAAAGATAAGAAGAATATGAAAACATACATCAAAATTTATGTGGTTTTAGAATAATCCCAAAATCCATATGGCGGAAGAATTCAACTATAGGTAGGAGCCCAAATTATAGACAGAATATCAGTGTTTCAAAACAAATAAACCTTTTCTAGAATTGAGCTAATAAGAAGTATGGATCACTTTTCTGCCAACTTAATAGTTTTTCAATTGTTCTATACTGGAAGGTGGCTTAAAGTCTGCACTAATACATTTTTGTGGCCACCCAAGTCCAATATGCTATAGTGGCCAACGGAAAGAAGTTTTCTCTGCTTCTATACAATATTCTCCAAAGTCCGAGATTCTATAGTAGTCGTGTCAATGTCTACACTACTAAAGTTCCATGTCAGTGTCACTAGGTCAACTCTACTATAGTAGGTAAGAGTTTCTAGAAAAATAGAAAATTTGGGAAAGGGGCATTCCTTCCCTGGACCCCTATAGGAGGCCCACGTTTTCCCCATGTAACCCCCAACGAGCTCACTGAGGATCTCAACCCTTGATAGTTTTGGTCTGATGTTTATTATGGGTCACAAGAATTCATCAAAACCCCACCAAAAGAGACCAGGATACACAAGTCTAACAATATAAATCTTGGATCATGGTCTTCTATATAGACATGCTTCTATTCCACTAACATAGACAACTTACTTAATCTGATCTCATCTTCTTCTTCACTCACCAGTTCATGGTTTCCATTCAAAACATCAATTTTAAACTGAATTTTCACAAAATATAAGCTATTTTCCCTTTTTTGGTCCCATTTTGTCTTCCCATATTCTTCCACTCATCCTCCATTCGTCATTGGAGACCAATAGAGGCACAAAAGTGCCTCAAAATATTTATTACCATTGGCTTCATCAACACATATTCTAGATTGTTTGTTTATAAAATCGTCTACAACGATTGGAACCTATCCTTTTATAAATAATCTAATAAAATTGAACTTCAATTGAATGCGATTAAATGGGGAATGATACACTAGATTCCTTTCAATATGTATATCACTTTGAATGTCATAGTTCAATACATTTTCCTATCACATTCTACCAAACTCATCTAATAATTTCTTCAGCTAAACCATATCATTTCTGTCTTCTCTTAAAGAAATTTATTCTCCCTCTATGGGGGATAAAGCCTCTATGTCAATCAATTCTGATATCCAATTTAGTGTGGTTCCTCTATAAGTAAATATATAACTTTTAGTACTCCTATTGTTGATGTCACCTCGAAGGATAACATCCACATACCAGTATAATGAATTTCCTTTTTAAAATAATAGAAAAACCTCCTTGAGTCCCTTCAGATACATAATTATCCACTTCAAAACATCCCAATATTTCTTTATAGGGTTAGTCATGTACCTTCTCATAACTCCCACTAGATGAGAAATGTCAATTCAAGTACAAACTATGGAATACATCAAGTGTCTAATAGTTGATGCCTATTGAACCTTTTCCATGTACTCAATCGCTTTTGTTGTCTTCAGTCATTTCTCATTTAATGATTTGAAATGGCCTTCCATGGGAATAAAAACCAGGTTTTCTTTTATCATACTGAATCTTCTCAAAACATTTCCAATGTAGTTAGAACATCAAGGTTCCTACTGCGATACCCCACTTGATCTCTATCCCTAAAATCTTTACAACTTCTCCAAGATCATTCATCTAAAACTTCTCATCCATCTTCCCTTTCAGATCATAAATCCTTTGTATACATGATCCTATAATGATCATGTCATCCATATATATAAGAAGTATAATATATCTCTCACTGAGAGAATTGGTGTATCAACATTGATCTATGGCCCAACATTTGTATTAATTTTCGGTCATAAATGAACTAAAATTTTTTATTCCGCTAAATGGGTGCCTGCTTCATCCCATATAATCTCTTCTATAGCTTTCACCCTAGGTTTTCCTTCTATGACTCAACATATCCCTCTAACTGCTGCATATAGTTGTCCTCATCAAAATCTCTCTGAATTAATGAAGACTTAACATCAAGCTACTCAAGAGAAATTTCTTTTGATGCAACAATGACGTGAACCACTCAAATTGTGGTAAGAATCACTACAGTTGAGAAAGGTTTAGTGAAATATACTCACTCCTTTTTTTGAAATCCTTCCATCTCCATCATTCTATTATACCTCTTCTTTACATAATTTTATTCGTTGACCTAGTATACCCACCTGTTATGAATTTTTTTTCCTCGTAGGAGTGGTGTCAAATCCTAGGTGTTGATACAATGGAATGAGGAAATATCCATCTCTATATCCATCTCTCCCTTTCTCGACTCATTAAACATCATTTCCTCCTAAAAACATTCTAGTTCTCCACCGTCAAACAATAAAAAATAATGTAATGATGGTGAATAACTCTACAATGGAATTATTACACTTGTTTATCACCTCAACTCCACTAGAGGAGTTGGATCCACTAGTTTTAGTATTAAATGCTCAGGTAAAACTTCAAGATACACTTACTCACGGTAGTCCAATTCTTTATTCCCATTATAAACATTAGTTTCATGAATTTCCTTTTATGTGAAAACTTTGTTAGATACCACGTTCTAGCTCTAGATTTCCATCTTGTTGAGATAATCCCAAAAGAGGCAACCAAACTCCTTAGTACCAAAGAATATAAAGTAACATGTGGTGGACATAGAATCAAGGTTTTCCCTTGAGTAAACATTAATATGTACATATGATAAAGATACAAATACTCATAAATGAGAGAGTCTTTCCTCCTAACTATACAAGGTCTCCTTAGGTAGTAATTCTCTAATTGGTACAGATAGTCTCCTATTAATGAGATATGCCTCTGTGTTCACTGCATCATCGATGAAAATATTGGGTAAAACCAATTGTAGTCTCAGACCACTAGAATACACATTCAATGTCCTATTCATTTTTTCATCTACACCATTTAGTTGCGGTGTTCCTCTAATAGTCATTTCCCACTAAATTCTATTATTTACATAGTATTATCTGAACTCCTTAATTTCATAATCTCCACCATTTTCCAACCTCAAACATTTCATCTTTGTTCGTGAGTCATTATACACCATGGTCTTCCACTTCTAAATCATCTTAAACAAATCATATTATCTTTTTGAAAAGTAAACCCATACATTAATATTTGATTCATCAATAAATGTAACATTATTCTATTAACCACCAAGGGAATGTATTGGTAAAATCCCCTAAAAATTAGTGTGCACTAGGTCTAGATTCTCAGCCATTGGTTTTATGCCTCCTTTTGCAAATGATATCATTTTATTTTTCTAGGGATATAATCCTCACATAAGAAATCTTCCACAGAATTCAGCTCTAGTCACACTCCTTTAGTATCTAGAACCTTCATCCCCTTATCACTCGCGCATCCTAACATATTGTTCCATACATGTGAGTCCTTGTTAGAGTTTATTGATTCAATAATTTCTATAAAATTATCTATCATTTTGTACAGGGTACTGTTCTTTTCACCCTATACTATGACCATGGATTTCTTGGTGATCTTCCATGAACCGCTAGTGAATGTGGTTATGAAACCTGTTTTATCAAGATGTCCTACAAAAATAATATTTCTTCCTAATAATGGTATATAACTCATATTTTTTAGAACCATAAAAATCCTATGGTTGGTTTTTACTATTACATCACCCTTCCCCATTACCTACAATGTGTCATCATCATTAAGGTGTAACTTAACAAAATTTCACGAAACAAAGTTTTTAAGTAAACCCTTTTTCTATGTGGAATGGAATGACACCCTTGAGTATAAAATACAAGACTCCATAGGGATATCTATGATCAGTAGCAATATATTATCTGATCCTTTAGTGGTTGTGTTTTTTGTGGTAGTTTCATGCACCATCTGTTTATCTTTTCACAATTTTATATGTCATTTCTTCCCATAAATCCTACAATTAAGACCATATCCCATTGTATCATCTCTAATATTTCCTCTTAACTTTGATCATCCACTACGATTATCTCTATTTTCATATATTCCTATTCCTTCAACATTCAAAGAAGAACCAGATAACCTTCCCAATTTTCTCCTTCAAATATCTTCACTGATTATTAGTTCTCGTGTATCCTTCAAAACCATCCTTGCATTCCCAAAAGAGCTACTCATGGATATTTTAATTTCTTCCCAATGATCCGGAAATGGAGATATAAATACCATTGAAAATACCTTATCATCATGTGTAGTATCCATCGTTGTGAACTGATTAATGATGGTGTTGAATTTGCTGACGTGATATGAAAAAATCTTCCCTTCAATCATTTTCTTATTCACAAATCGTCACATGAGGTTCAATTTGTTTGATATTGATATATTATCATATATATTTTTGAGTGATTTCATCATCCCTACTATCTTATTCGCCTCTCAATTGTTTAACACCACATTTTTTTCAACCTAAGGTGCACAACTTCTAGAGCATGTAGATCCAGCAACTCCCACTCTATCTGCTCCATGTCTATATGCTTTAAACCTAGAAGGAGTAAGTGAATATTTTTATGATAAATATAATACTTGATTTGAATCCTCCAAAAACTAAATCCAATTACATAAAAGTGATCAATATTCATATATCCTTCTTTCGTGGGAATGTTTCAACTTGATAAATCTAAACTCAACATTTTATGTCTGTTGTTGCAAAAACTATGAGAGTAACAATGATAGAGTAGGTTTGCATAAGAAGAAAATATAAAAACAAAATAAGAATAAGAATATGTACATAGTCACAATGATTTATGTTGTTTGGGAATAATCTCTACATCCATAGGGATGTATAATATCAATATAGTCCGGAACACCAATTATGAGAAGAATATCAGAGTTTCACTACACATAAACCATGGATTGAAATGATCTAATAAGGATGATGAAGCACTATTCAACTAACTGTGTAGAAATTTTTTAATTATATAGTGAATTGTTGCTAGAATTCCACACTTCTATAGTTCAGTGACCACCTATGTCTATGATGCTACAGTGGTTAGTAGAAATATGTCCACAATTCTACAAAACAACTATCTATAAAGCCTTATAAACAATAGTTCCTTGTCGATGGGAAAGAGATATTAAAAGTTTTCATTATCCTGTTGAAAATAATTATCATATCTAGAAATGCGAGCCTAATTATGGTATGAGGAACTTGTATTAATTAAAAAGATCATGGAAATTAAAACAAACATATACAATTTTTATAAAATTATGCACGCACGATCGTCACTCATCATAGATGATTTTTTCTCAAAGGATCCAAAGAATAATCCCTCTAGAACATCAACGCATGATTTCAAAATCCATGTTGTTAACATTCATTGAATTCCAAGTGCCAGCGTAGAGCTCTGATGAATCTTTTGACATGGTGCCTATCACCTCGATCTCGTGCCTTCGATCAGTTGAAGGTGTCTTTGTTCAAACACTCGGTGAGGGAAATTATCTCTGAAAAGAGTGAGAAGAGAGATAATCTCATTCCAAATTAATGAAAAATGCATGTAATGATAATTTTCTTCTATATATGTAGTGGGAGGTGCTGATAACTAGTTATGGTACTCTGGCCCCCAGAAATAAATTGACCACTAAGAAAGTAATAAAAAAATTTGCGAAGAACTAAAATCTGGGATAAATATTATTTATATTTTATGAAAAATTTATATTATATATTACATATATTAAATAATAGAACTGATTCATTCAAATTGAGCCATAATTAATTCTAATATTAAAGGAATCTATAATATTAAAATAATATTCGTTTGAAAAAAAATAATTATTTTCATTTACTTACAAACTTGTAAATAATTTCAATGAAAAAATTCCAACCTATTATTATGTACTTGAATAATAATGAATTTATTTATTCTATGGAGATCATAAATATTTGGAAAAACATCAGGCCCAGTGGTGGGGCCCACCATGTCCTATACACCTATTCACCATAATATGATAGATTCTTGGATACGCTATTGTGGATGACCCTCTAGTACCATATCTTAATAGTAGTTAATAGTATTTGTAGACCAAGAGTAGAGTCTAGCAACCCATCAAGGCCCCTATACAAGATTAAGAATATTCATATTAATGACAACCAACCTATGAACATGTACTATGTAATATCATTTTTTTTTGTTTAGATATCTCAAAACCCAAGACACACACTTGTGTTTTCTTCCACACTTGCTTGATTATTTGTTTATCTAACCAAACAAACACACATTTGACTACAATAGACAAGGATTTATGAAGGTACTCCATCTTGATCAACTAGGTTTGAGATATATTACTTCCTTAAATCAGAAGTGACCGATTCTATTTTTAATCATTCAACCAATGTAACACCACCAATGAGTCACCCAATATAAGAAAACTCACCAAACTTTAATTATCATGGGTTTTAACTTACATCAATGTACACGATAAAATGGACGTCAATTATAATGACCTCATGTTTGGAGACCAATACACATGCCTATAGTTAGAGAAAACCAATGTAACCTAAAACATGTGGTGTTCTTATTGTTGAGTGTCTCCTCATAATCTCATCTACCAAAGATCATCAAGTGTGAACTTCAGTAGAAAAAGTATCAATGCTTATGATCCGTAAGAACCTGATAGTCATACATTAACCAAGTATTGTAAGTATGATCTATCTAGACCATAAGAAATATTTTTGAAGATTAATTCCATAGTATCTCGAGGTCCTATTTATAACCTGGGATATGGTATAACCATTTGATATGACAAATAATATGTGGCAATTACCCTTTAAATAGTTGATGTGGAAATATATGAACATTAATGAAAAGTTTTCATCATGAATATCTCACTATATACATGAAATGGTAATAAAAAAGTACTATTTAGGTGTGTTTACAAAACACACTATTGAAAAAATACCACTTACACTAATGTCAACTTGCTAACCATACTTGTTATATTTCACATGATTAGGATTATGTTTCTGTTGAGTCATGGATTTAGTTTTTGGGTCTTCCACATTTATGGTTCATGGATATTCAACTATGTGTGACCAAACCTCCTTGAGTAAAACTTCTAAAGAGATGTAATCCTTGAGTATATCCCACTTTTTGCAATGTCTAAACATGAAATCTTGGAGAGTAAAATTAATAAAATTATCATAATCATAAAAATTTACATACTATGTTAAATTAAAAGAACTGGAACAAATCATTGTATTTAATAACTACTTCTTATCTGCTTCATAATTTGTAAATTACTCAATATTTATAGGCGTGGGTACTACTGGCTTTTGTATGCTCATTCCCTTAGCCCGATAGTGATATTAGATCACATTTATATATGGAAGACTTGTTTGTATCCCTATAAAACTAGTATATTTCCCTCTCTATATATCAGGTACATATCCTTTGTACTTCCTCATTTATAATAGGATTGTTTTGACTGCATCCCTTGCAGTACTCCTAGATATAACTGATATTTTCCTACTATAATGTATATGATTGAAATATAATTTCTTGTAAATATCATGGAATATGTGATTGATCCGTCACTAATGTGTATGTAATGAGAACTCACCACATTAATCTACACCTATACCCACACATGTCTACTTATAGATATTTATTCAATGTGACACTTATAACAATTCTCTCTCGATTTGTCCCAACTTTTATTTTTCAATACCATGTTTGTATATGTATGATTGGATAGGTTTAAGAAACCGTTAGCTCTACCTTAGTAGATCCTATTCAATAGAACATTGGTTGATGATTTAAGTCAATCTATGAAGAGATTATATTATACCAGTCTTAATTAATTGTAAGACCAATAACTATTTTCCATATGCTACCAAAAATATTTCCCTTGAAACAAATGGAACTCCCACTAACCCTTGGTCAACACATAGTATTAAATCACTCCAAATGAATATACTAATATATTTTTTCTTAGATTTGTAAAAATTTATATTTCATAATATTTAACCACTTATTGGAATTCTATGATGTCACCATCCCCTTCTGGTTGCATCGTATAGACACCTTTAACAAAATTTGGTCTTTACATCAAATGCATAATAAAATGATCATATAAAGTATATATGATAAGAAAAAATTTAATGAATTTTGTAATATCAACTTGGTATAACAAATCAAGCCTTATTAGTGAAATTTTCATACCATCCATGTTTCATCTCACTTGAATACCCTTTGCAATATTCAGAATAACAAGCCCATATTGTTTGATATATGGAATCCATTGTTTAATTGATCTTTTCAATCACATATAATTTCCTTAAACTACCCACTTGTAGGAATTATTTTTCCCAATAAATGAATTATCACTAGCCATGACGAATATAAAACCATAAAAATGGTTTTATCTTTCCTATATAGAATGTGTCCCAAGAAAATTCTCTTCCACACCACTTGTGTATCAGATTAATATGAATACTACCTTTTCATCTGTTGAATTTAATAAACCCAAGTCTATATTATTCTCACTATCTCAAGTAGAGATGTGCATGATTTTATATAAATTTAGTCTATCACTAGACAATAAATTTTTTACCATATGTATATCTATATTATCCTATGTAACTTTTAGCATAATTATTAAATAAAGTCATTATGTTTCTCTTGATAAAAGTTTGTTTATTTTCTAAACATACTCTTTATATATAAACACAAATTCTTATGACATTATGGATTTACATCATACTATTACTCTTATGATATCCATTTGTAATTATGGTTAGCATGTGGTTGTGGGATATCACAATTATTTTTGAAGAAAATCTTGAAAAATAATAGATGTTTATATATTCCACACATATATATATATATCAATATTGATGTTCTTTATACTTAAATTTTGACTCTAATGCGTATAAGGAAATGTGAATTTAGGAATTTCTCCATGATACATTTTGTTGATCAATGTTAATATGTGAGACCAATAATTGATCCTCCTTCCAATCATCATATCCATGATGTCTATAAGGTAATGTTCATTTAGGAATTACTTCATGATACATTATAAGATTGATGAATACTTGGTCGAGAAATTCTTTGACAAGTTAGTCCAAAGAAACTGATATTTTGAAACCATGAATATACCATAAATCAATTTATTATTCCTTAATAATATCCAAATGAAATATTATAAAGTAAATTTAGCACTATCTAACACTTGGAATAGTTCATGCTTTGTATTTGAGCTAGTTCTGAACTCTTTGTGTATTACCTTTATTTCTAAAGGAGTCTTTGTCCAAAACAAAGTATATATGGTAATAATACCTAAGGTTTTAGCACTATAGTGTCTAAATATCACATTGGGTATATAAGTGAAGTGAACTTTTAGTTTTACTTGAAAAGGTATTATCTTTACACAACTGGTAAAATGAGTCTTACATTTTATATTCATCACTTATTTCCTATGATTCATGTATAACTCAACTATTTGTTGAGAATGAAAGACCATGAAAAACATTATTTCCTGAACTGGAATAATTTATCCCTGTGACCAAAGGAAACTGGAGAAATATTTTTTTTGGTTATACTCAATTAAATTTCTACTAGAATAATTTTCTTAGAAATATAGAAGTTGTGTCTTTCTCACTGATGACATAGGAACAACCCTTTCTCAGCTTCTTGGAGAATACACCAGACTTCTAGTAATGTTTCTATACTTACATTGTTATTATATTTAGATTCACATATATGATAATAATATTTTATCCAATAACCAAGAAGTAAATCTGAAACATTACTTACATGTGATGAATATAATGAAAACATGACTACTTTTTTCATAAATTTAGTTCATTATGTTTGAACTTCTAAAGATTTATTTCATGATATGCGAATAAAATAACATCTTGTTTATTTCTAATCTCAATGAAGGATTTTGTGAAGGTTCCTTTGGATTCAATCTTTCTATGGAACCTTTTCACCTTATCTTTAAACATCTTCACCATAAGCTATAAATATTATTCTTTCTTCCGTGTTCTTATTTCTTGACGAACCATAACCAAATTGTAATAAATAATTTTCTCAATACTATTTTTGTATTATTCTTAAAGTAAAATTATGTAATTGGGTGAAATTTGTATGAGAAAAGGATCCTATTTAATTATCATAAACCATATTCCAATTTACACATATACCGTGTAAGCATCTCTTTTCATATCCACACTTCACTTAATCATCACCACCTTCTAAGAGATAAGAATACATGTAATATCATCCATGTCCTGATTTAGTATCCATAACTCACATCAGATGTCGATGATAGCATTATGACATTACAATAATATGTATTATACATGTGTCTCTTGTAATTTTTTTTCTCACCCTCTCTTACTAGGTTAGCTTAACAGGTATTGGGGACACCAACACCTTGAATTTCAGATATTGTAGTATTGTACACAAGAACCTATACTGATTTTTCAGAAAATCATTCTGGATAGGACATTTTCATTATCTAATAATTAACATAGTATGTCTTGTAGTATTACTTTTTATTTACTATAAAATAAAAAAACTAGTAGTTTAGTACATTTATCTTGATTAATTATTTAGAAATTATTGATTAATTAATTAAATCATTAAAAGTATCCCACTATTTTATTGAATTCTAGAAACTGTATGTAATAGAATAGGAACAATATATCACTTGAGTATTCTAGTAGAAAGGATCCTTGAACATACCATCATAGTCTTCAAGCTATAGTTGTACCCCAACTTTGAGAGTTGAAAGTATGAGTTTGACTGGCCAACAACATTAGCTCCTGGATCATTGATATTGTGAGTGAAGCCTTATATTTTAAAAGAATAAAAATAATTTACTCAATGCATTCCTCTAATGTTTTAGTTAGCTAGCTACAATTACTCCTTTACCAAAAACATTAGTTAAGTCAACCCATAGTTCTCATAAGAACTCCCTAATAGTAGGAGGCACCCTCAACACTGACTGCCCAAGCACCCTGAACACCTGGTTGTGTTCAAACTGAAATGACAAAAGGCTTGTGTGACTTAATATTTCTATGAGGGTTTTTATATTTTTCTCAAAGAATGTAATTCATTTATATTAATCTTGTTTGTTCTATGTTTTTGCGCTCAAAACTGAACATTAATAAAAAAACATTTGTTGCTTTTTATGAATTTTACTGGTTACTATTTTATGTATTTCCCACTATCATGAAAATGCATCAGATAATAAAAAAATCATATAGAAAATAATCCAAAAAACTAGGCTTGATCATCTAATACTGGTCAATCAATTTAAACTCAATGGATCAACTACGAACTAGGCGTATCATATCCAAGTGATGGCTTGACTCATAATGCAACTCACCCCGTATATTGTGTCCACTTCTCATCTAAATTTTTCCTCTACTTGGAATTGCCTACGCCGTATCCCATCCTGGAAATTGCGTGGTCGCGTCGTACGTCGTCTTCATGAAATGTAATGGTATACTCGCATGAAGGAGAGTTGAAATTGGGAGTACACAATACAAATAGATAATTTAGATGTGCAGCCCCTTATACATGTTGATAAAAAAGAAAATTTTGTACAAAACATCATATGTAATTACAATAATCACACACAATTAAATAATTAATCAAAAAATGTTAGACATATACTTAATTGGTCGGTGTTCAAGACTAGTAATCATGTAATTTTAAAAGCAAGGTAAAAATTAAATTACAAAAAATTAAAGTTAAAGGGAATAAAATAAAATAAAATGAATTAATTAAATTCAAATAATTTAATTCTATACAGTCCTATATTTAATTTAATTTTAAATCCAAAAAAATTAAAGTTATTAATAAATTTAATTTTACAAAAAAAATTAATTAATATTTCCTCATGTATTAAAAAATATATTTTAAACTAAAATTAGTTTTAATTAATTTAATTTAACACTAAAATTAAATTAATTAACTAAAATAGTTTTGAATAAATAAAATCACTCCCAATCCCTGAAACCCCAAGTGGGGCCTCTGTGTGTTGGTTCAAACCTTCAAAGGCCTAGTCCGGGACATGCATACCCTGTGCAAAGGTGTTATCGGCCAGGTAGTCAACCCATGACCTGTTCCGAGTTGGGCTAACCCTCCAAGCCCATTTTTGGGGTGAGTCTACTCAAATTAGATCCACAGAACTATGATGCTCTACTGAAAGTGTGTACCTCGAATGCGGTGTTTGGTGTGATGATTGGGGGTGAGTATTGGAGGGAAGTAAGTCTTGTAGCTTGTCATAGCACAATAGCTTAAGTGTGACACAATAGGGGAGGCTGGTCCTACAAGGGTGTTATAGGTTCAAGGAAATGTGGAATCAGATGATGGATCATGCCCAAATTTACATTTTTTCACGATCTATGATTAATCTCGTATTTTACATGATGAAGAATTCCATAATCAATGGAATTGAATTAAATAAGATATATAAGGGATAGAATTCTGGAACCAATCACATGATCATTAATTATTATTTAAAATTAATTTGATTAATTAAAGAATTACCTGGAATGAATTGTTTCTTCATTTATGAATCTGATAATAGATATTCATTGTATAGTTGTTTCATTATATGATTCAATAGAAGACTCTCTAGAATAGTGATCCACACATGTTCCAAAATTATTTGAACATCACCAAAGGAATTTCTTTTTTTTTCTAGCACCACATATGTTATCACTTGTATAGTTCACCTTTGATTACCATGGGTGTCTCTTCCAAATAATCCCACTAGATCTTTCTAAACTTGAGAGTGGGAGGTGGAGGATGATCAATCTCCCTTAATCAGAACATTCATGGAGAATAGAGCTTTATAAATATTAAGTGGATTTTTCAAATTTATTGTGCATAAAAAATGAATAAGCTCTCTTGAAAAATAATATAATTGGGATTAAATACTAATAGGTTTTAGAAATAAATATTTTCACAACTTATATTTAATTTCTATTTAATCCCTTGTGGAACCCCATGTTAAAATAATATTAATATTAATATTTCCTCAATATGTTCTTATCATGAGAATTCAATTAAATATTATTTAATCAAGTAATATTCAATATATATTATTTCTCACCTAACCTAAACAATATGTCTGCCATTGATCCAAAATATTTATAGTGATTTAAACAATGACTATTTATTTAATAAATAAATAACACAATATTTTTCTCCTACAAAAAAATAAATATTATATTCATTAAATAGAAAGCAAATATTTTTTAAATATTCCGCTAACACAATATTTTATGGAATAACTAGTGACAGGAAATATGAGTTCAGGGATAACTGAATAATTATTAAACAACGTATAAGAATAATATTTATTAATATTGTTAAATAATAAATAATAATATATTATTTACCTGAGATTCTAGATACACTAACTGTATGTCCCTCTAGGACTCTTTCTTAGTGGAAATATGAAAAACAACTTGAAGTCCGTGGTAAAAATCTAGAAATATTCCAATGAGAACATAGAGAGAGAAGTTAAAACAACAATGAAATAATATCTCATATAAAAACTCATAATGTAATATAATCCCTTTATCATGATATCATTAATTAAGTATGTTTCAAGCTGTTGCAATAAACCTATGTCCTCGATGAATCATTCATTGAATTAAAAAAAAATGATCTTCCCTATATAACACCTTGGACATGGATTTATTTAGGCTATATCATTTCCATCAATGATGTGAGATATAAAATTATAACCAAAATCAAATGGGATAATCATTTCTCACCTTATTCCTTAATGAAATATTACTCATAACATACCCAACATATCCTACCTCACCACCAACATGTGTTTCCACAGTTTTCTTCAATCCATCAATGTACGTTACTCATAATAATCATTAATAAAAATATCAATGTCTAAGGATCGATACACCTATATATAGATAGGAACATCCAATGAAACATATAAATGTGGATTTCATACTTGTGGGTCCCATTATCATAATATACTACACTTGATATTACATAGTCCATACACTATGAGAAGGTTCCTCAATGCCCTATGAATCTCCAACCCTCAATGCCTATATAATTTGTTTCCCTCAAATGAAACCATCTGGTTATAGAGAATATATTTAAGAATAGTGTCCTAGAACTTATGGGTTCTCATCATATTTGGGAACTAATATGACCTTTTGGTATGAAAACTATATTTAAAATAATATCACATACTATATCATGTATAAGAACAATCATGATGTGATATTATGATTATTAATATTCAAAAATATGAATTAGTGTTATCATAAAGCACAATAAAACATGGTTTTAGGGCAAAAAATCCAATATATGTGGTAGTGTATAGGGTTACTACTCGATGAGGAAGAGGAGGCAAAAAACATGGTTGTTCTAGTTAGTGGAGGTGGGTCAATGGTGTCTAGTAGTGGATGATGTTGTCCGTCTTTAAGCATGCTCGACAAGATCTAGTGCTGGTGTTAGCCAATCAGTTTGAGTAGAAGGCGGTGACATGGTACTATAGTGTCTCGTGTGGGGGTTTTTCCATGGATTTACCTGGAGGGATAGCGCCTACATCAGGGAAATGGTCAAGGATGTCAATCAGGCATCTGGGCTCGTCAGTTCTCAGTGGAATGCGGCACACATGCATCATCCGAATTTGGAAGGAGGAGGGAATCATCGATTGTAAAATAGGAAGTAGAATACAACAGTGGTAGATCTTGTTGAAGCCTTGAGGAGGGGGATATATTATATCTTTTCTTGGTCTAGGGAGTGAGTGACATAACATACCACCTAAGAGGTATGTGGTAGTGATGGCTGCTCATGCTAGAAAAGGTGGTCCAGCACACCGAAGGTGACATCAACTTAAGGATAACTATTTGAGGGAAGTGATTTGGATGAGGTAGGAAGAGGTGGTTGGGGATTCTTGGCCAAGTATTTTATTTATATATATTTTTACTTTAAAGAATGTTTTAACTTTTGAACATAGTCCTTCCGCCACTCTTGTTTTATAGATAGCTTTTCCCACTGGACCATTTTTTATGTGTTTGTTGCAAAAAAAGTCCATATGTCCATTTTGGTTTGTTTGAAATTATCATAAGCATAAATTAGATTTTAAAGAATTATATGAATTTTCAATAAAATAATAATTATAATTATTTTAGCTCTATAATTATTATAAGATTATGATTTCCATAAAAACATGTAATGCAATCTGGCCCTAAAAAACTATTTTGACCACCTGCATTCCTTTAGGACAAAATATTTCAATGAATACCATCTATGATGATATTACCCAGATATAATTTAAAATATATGACATATGCTTCAAATCTTAATACCGGAAAACTCAAAACTTTTAATACATTTTTTTTTTCTGATGACCATAACATGGCCATCCTAGATCAAATTAAAGTATAATAAAATCCATTAGGACAAATTTCAAACCTTTCTACATTAGTTGTTCCAAATTACACACTAATACTATGCCTTGTCTATGTTTCCTGGTCAGCTATGCTATAGTCATCCAGAGTTTCTATAGTTCCCCAAAATTTGGGTTGGGGCCTTCCATCCATAGATCCCTAGAGCAGGTCTGTGTTGACCAATGCGACCCCAAACGAGCTCATCATGGAGTTCAACACACTAGTGTTTTCTATTGGTGTTTAGTATCGACCATATTTATTCATCCCAAAACCTTCCAAATGGATCAGGATACACAAATCTAATAGACCAGAACAAGTCCCTCTTCATGAATTTAAGGAAAACATATTTTTCATGGCATAAAAATTTTCATGTCTCCGTTTAATACCAATGGAAGGTATCAGGGCACACAATAGAAGTATATGGGTCCACAAATTAAAAATTTTCATCATTTAATGACATAAAAACATCATATCTAGCTATGAATAGACGAGAAAAATAACCAAGGATCTCTCCTGAAGAATTATCTTGAAGAAAATTAACCTAATATTATCTCATTCGATTTGATGTTGTATTCAACCAATGTTTGTTTTTGGTGATTTTTGCTCAGTTTAATCAATCACAAATCTCTATAGATCATCCAAAAACACATTGAAATTATGTTGGATCATCAGTCAATGAAACTTGGGTGGTATCATAGAGAAAAGATGATGCCTTCAATGTCCTGATGATCACTACTACATCGATCCTTCCATCGATGAAACTTAAATTGGATCACTTGATCAGATCATCTGCTTCTTCCTTTATGAAGTTGGTTAGTGGAAAGAGTGTCTCTAAAAATCATGTTTTGAATAGTTTCCTATATTAGAACCTCCTGCCACTTATATAGTGATGTGAAAAACACTTAGGAGTGGCTCTCCACCTCCCGGATAGGTTCTACCTAAAAAATATGCTATAAAAAACATCTTATGAATAATTTATCGAGTCATAATTATCAATTAATTTTTATGACTTAATTGTGATATAATAAATATAGTAAATGATATAAGAGAGCCATTAAGTCTACTCATCATTCTCACAATAATTAAATAAAATTTAAATATTAAAATAATATTTATTCATTGCATATTTTTATCATGCATTCACTTATATAATGTGAGTAATTTAAATAAATAAATTCAATACAAATTATTCCAATCTTTAATAATATAAATTTATTTATTACCTTGTGATCATTCAGACTCGAATAGAACTCAAGCCTTGTAGGTGGGGACCCCCATGTCCAATACTTATCTTTATGTGAATAAACCATAATTTGTAATAATAATAGTGTGAAACCCTATAGTGGTTGGATTGGTGCAGGCCAATCCATTTTATTTAATGTTTGGCCAAATAATTATTATGACCTGTGCTGTGAACTAGGTTCCAAAACCATAATGAGCGTGTTGGGAGTTGTTGGGGGAAACCCTCCATTGATATAGGGCTCCTTGGGGAATAAGTACCCCTACAAATATTTGGATAACTATAGAAACTCCATCTAAATATAGCAGAGATGACTGGATGAAACTGATAGGGAACTGTAATAGTGCATACTTTTGGAATGGCTACTGTATCAGGTCAGACTTTGGAGATAGTGGTAATGTAGATCTATGTACTTCAACATGCCGTCCATTGTGGAATCTTGGAATTGGGAGGCCACTAGAGTGATGTGTACTTACAGACACTGTTCACATTAGTAGTGTAGACTTTATGTATAGTTGGTGGAATAGTACATGATTTTGTTTGCTAAAAAATTTTGGGATAGGTCTCAGTGTGTGAAATTTTGATATCTCCATGTATTTTTTTCTCCTGGACCTAGTGAAATTATTCCGCTCCATGGACATATGGATCATTTCTAACACCATGTAAATCTCTATTTCCCAAGATCGTATTATTTTTTTTCCCATTTTAGTCTTCAATAGATTGTCATTCACATTATTGAAACCACCTTTTTCCACAACACTAGGCCCTTATCTCGATCGCATTGAATAATTTTAATTGACTTGGAGTAGAGTCTAGAAACTAATCAGGACCCTTAATGAGATAATGAAAATTTATTTCAATGACAACATTTCCTTTGAACACATGTTGTGTAACATAACATATTTTTCTCATAATATCTCATAAAACAAGTCACAAATCACACATTATGTCATAATTATTTATTACTTTATTTCTCATTCACCTAACTTGATGGACGTACCTTTTTCTAAAATGGTCTTAGATTTAGTGTATTTTCTGCCATCCAGATCAACTAGGGCTAATATATTACTTCCTTTTGGAAGTGAAAAAATATTTCTTGATTATTCAATCAATTTCATACAATAAATGGTAAACCCAATACAAGCTAACTCACCAGGACATAAATGTCACAATTTTTATCTTGGAATAAATTACATGATCACACAATATTCAAACCTAAAAATATCATGTTAGGAGACCATTACCCATGTCAAAAATAAGTTTTACCAATGGAACCTGAAACATGTGATGTTCCTACTGGCAGGTCCGAACTCATGATCTCATTAACTCTAGATCAACAAGTGTAAACATAATGAGAAGAAGTATCTATGATTATGAAATCCCAACACCTGATAGTCAAACATAATGTGTGTCCAGTCAATATGATGTATCTAGACCATAATACATATGTTTATGATTAATTTCGTAGTATCTTGAGGCTCTCATTATAGAATGGGATCTACTTCAACCTTTTGATATGAAAAATAATCTATGAACATTATCATGTAAATAGTGGATGCAGAAATATAAACCCAATTATGATTAGTGTACATAATCTATAACTCACTGTATATATGATATAATAATTAAAAATAACTATTTATGATGGGTCTAGGGTACCCATCATTACAAAAAGTCAAGAAAACCCCATTGGTGGAAGAGGTATTGGTCTAATCTTTTCATCATACCCATCATGGCACATGAAGGGGTTTCATTTCATGGTTTAGGGATAAATTTTTTTTATTATATTTTAGTTCGAGCATGATGTATTTTATAATAACCACACATAACACGCAACATTAAACTAATGAGACTTAATGGAGTAGTTTTATGAAAACCTGCCTTATTCCCGAAGATGTTCACCTATCTAGTATCGATAATTGATTTGATATTAAATAGGGAGAAATGGAAAGGAATAAGAAAACCCCTAAAATAGGGAATAATAGATAAAACCTATGTGAAAGTTATTTATAGTGATAGGGTCCAAGAAAATAAGATAAAATAATAATCGACTCACCTCTAGATTCATATCACAACGAACAACACTGATAAGATAAATTTATATATACATATTGGAGACATTTATTTAATGTTTATTATTTATTATTTTGATAATACAATGTTTTCTGGTTTTTGTCAAAGGAATTAGTGAACTGGTATTCAGAGGAATAAATAATAAAAATGTGTAAAAAATAGACATTACATTCCAAGTATCCCATACACATCATGAAGACCTCATTGACAACATTCCTGTAAGGACACATACAAACCCATGAATACATTTCATAACATAAATATAGTAAATGAAGTGTAACATCATTAGATGACATTCAGATTTCGATGATCAAAATCCTATAACAAGTGAATTTCATACAATACATTCAGAGATTGCATGATTTGCATGTTTATATTGCATTAATAGTTAAAGATACAAATGTATTCTTCAGTAGGAAAGGTGGATATCAGTTACATGGAATTAAACCAATATACATGACATGATGATGTTGATTCATAAGTCACTTAAGATAGTACATGATGTGCATGACTTACACATCATGCACGTATCAGGCCTATTTATATTTATAACACAATCAACATACATAACAAAATCACACTTTTATTCTATCTCATTTGTTTCTTCTTCTTTTTGTAAGATTCATTTTGAATGAGATTTCATTCATTACATTCATTGTTTTGTTAAATCCTCTTGAGTTCTTAATCATTCTTTACCCATTCTTCATCTATTTCAAAATCTTTTCCAATTCCAACGACCATTTCATTATCGATCACAAATCTTCATCAACGCTTGCACCATTCTTTAATGTTTCTTAATTTATAGTGAGTTTTTCATTTTTAATTACTTGTTTGGATTAAAAACTAATCATTCTTCATTGTTTCATCATGATATATAAGGTTTTAATTAGATTTACACTTCCTCCCATTGTTTGACATTGATTCTTTCTTTTTTTAATCAGGGATCATATCTTTTGAAACATTTTTATGATTATATATAGAATTATTGATAGTTCCTTGATTTATAACATCACCTCCATGCACGGATAATTCACCTAGGGAGTAGGGTTGAGAGTAGGGATGTTTCGGAGCCTAATTAATATATATATATATATTGAACATTAGTAACCCTATGACTAGTAATCGGGTTAATAATAATTGTTCATAATATTATTTTGCACAACCATGACCGTGAGGAGTAAAATTGAATGAACATTACCAAATAGAAGTTTAGAAGGGCTATTACCACGAGACTATAATGATTTATATATATATTTTAATCATAATGATCCTAATTTTTCAGTTATACTTGAAACATGGTTTAATTTTAACATGGTTATTTCTAATTGGTTTGACCAAAACTAATTTCAGATTCTTGCATGGCTTCGCAGGCTAATCTATAAAACTATCACAATCTAAATATAGGGGCATCTTCTATAAAAAGACATAAAATTGACCTCGATATATTTATTTAATATCTTACTTAAGTGCAAACTACCTAGATTTATTTAAAACCAATACATAATAGTGAAAGTGGGGAATCATTCTAAAGGGTATTATTCGATTGGCTACTGGCATACCAGTAGTCCTCGTGGGTTTGTCCCCGCACTGCCACATTACAACATCCCAATAGTAAGTTTAGTTTGAGACTATACATTTCGAATATGACCACATCCCAATATAATCCGATAATGTGTGTGGGTTATCTAGACACTTTATTCCATAGATAAATGCAAGAGAAATCACCTTTAGGAGGAAGAGGAGGGTGGGGCACACGTAGGACCTCATTTGTGTCAAAATGGGGATTTGATTTATAAAATCATAAGGGAAAAATGTAATTTTCCATTATCCCTAACTACATGTATATAACACCCCATACTACGTGTATATTACAACCTAAATACAACTAGGTCTAATCAACTCCAAAAAACATTCATTTTCACTTCAGCACATTCCCATTTATGCATCATTAGAGGGTGAAATGTACATATGGGTTTCTTATTTTAAATTATTTTATAAAAAATTTGCTTCATAAAATATCCATGGAAAATTAAAAACCCAACATGGATGAAAAATTGGTCTTTTCAATTTCCTCATAATACTCCACTGAGTGAGTAATAACATTCAAGCATTGTATAATTAATCTATTCCTAATTGTTTAACATCTAATATTAATTTATACCTAAACCAAAATTACACAAATAATTATAATAAAATGACCAAAAAATATGACACAACTAAATTCATTTAATTTCTCATTTTTCTCCCTTGATTGAAGGATTCAAATACTTACTCTCCCTCAAAACCATATTTATTACATAAAAATACAAACCAAATATTGCATGTGAAGGATTTTCTTAGATATTTATGACTAAATTATTATAGAAAAAGAAATAATTCTACCCATTTACATATTATCATAATATATATTTGAAGTTAATAAGCATAAGAACCTATGAAATTTCATGTTATATAGCATGATAATGAGAAAAATGCTTATATAAGGTATCAATCATGGGAAATAATGCAACCAAGGGGCTCATGTTCCCAACACATGGTATCAAAACATTTATCCACTACCATAATTAATTAAAGGGCCCCTAAAAAAACATCAAACCAAGTATGTTATGTTTTAAGAGTTACTGAACCAATCAATCAACTTTGGTCAACATTTAGTGTTTATCAATAATTTCCATTAAATGAGTATTGTAACAACTAGATCCCGATGAAAGCATATACACCCCCACCTTAACATGGTTGTTGGTTCCTGGCCTGCCAAGTACCACCTGTTTCCCTCCAGACATGTGGTCCCCACCCTGGAGACCACCCACTAACCCAAATGGGTCATCTGACTAATGACTGTTCCCATAGGAAAAAACATGTCCTTTCTAGTGTGGTTTTTCCTCACATACACATACCCTTAGAAACTTCCTAGAAGGTGACCCATCCTAATCACAACTCCGGGACAAACATGATTAATTGTGGAGTTCTAATCAGTTATGATCCAGAAAAGGAAGGTTCACATTGTTGACATGAGTCATATTATTTAATAATTTAACCCTTTATCATTCTGTGGAATTACAATCACCACACCTTTATAGCACAACATCCCCGTTGTGGGCCCTACACCTCAACCCAGGCAGTGCACTACACTTAAGGCTGGGTACCAGTTCTGATACCAAGTGTAACATATATCTCTCACTAACAGCACATACACCCCACCTTAACATGGCTGTCAGGTCTTGGCCCGCCAGGTACCACTATGTTTTTTACAGGCATGTGGTCCCCACCCTAGGGCCTACCCATGTGCCCGAATGAGTTTTTTGATTAAATAATGTCCCCATAGGATAACACGTGGCCTTTCCGGTGTGCTTTGTCCTCACTTACAAACTATGAGAAACTTTCCATTAGGTCACCCATCCTGATAACTACTCTAGGCCAGTCAAGCTTAACTATGGAGTTCTAATCAAGTTGGCTCTAAAAAAGGATGGTACACCTTGTTGACATGAGCCATATCATTTTATCATTTAACCCTTTATCATTCTGGGGTGTTACTAGTCTCCCCTATAATTATTCTAGAAAAATATTATGTATATGTTCATGTGATATATAATTTTTTGTCTTCAGTAAAACAATTTGTAGGATATCCCATTCTTATATTTCATAAAAGCTCTATATTTTTTATAGTGTGTGATTAATATGATGTAAATCCAAAACCCCAATGGATGTTGAATGAAATTTTCATGAAAATAAGTAGGTTCAAAATAATAATTAGTATACATTTAATAAATATCCAATATATAATAGAATTTAAGGATCTGTAGACCATCCAATGAGTTAATTCTACATGGAATAAGAAAGCTTGTTCCTAGTAGATCACGACCCATATTAACCAAGAAGAGTCCTAACACATGAATGGGTCACCACTTAAGGGCATGCTGTCTAAATCTTCCAAAGAAAATAAATAAGATTATAATAAAAAAAATAAAAAAACTCATAATCCTTTCTTATATAGAATTATCCCTCTCAATAGGAAACCCAAATAGATAACCCCCACCTAGGTCCTAGTCACCTTTATCTGGAGGCCGAAAAAATTGAAAGGGGATAATAATTACCAGTGATCCCAAATCACTTACTCATTAATCTAGTGTTTTTTCATCAACATTGAACCTTCTAATGCCCTATTTAAATTGATACCTTACTAGTGATAATATATAGTCAATGGTTTCCTAAGAATATATGTCACATATAAATGATATGTCCAAGATTTAATAAACCATATCAATGAATTTTTTTCTCTTTTTTAATATTACATTAAAAACCATCAACTAAAGTAGAAAAATATAAACCTAAATTTTTAAAAATATTAAATAAAAAACACTGAAATCTTGCCTCAATAAAATTCAAAAAAATAAATTAAATAAATTATATTGGATTAATAAAAACTTATCATCATTGCTTCGTAAAATATTTTTTACACAAAAGTGGAATATCAATATATTACATGAATAAGGTTATAAGTAATTTTCTAATGCCCAGAAAAAGTATAATTAACTAAATAAACTCTTTATTGAATCCTAAAAATCCATCATGTTAAGATAAATATAAACCCCCTTTTAAACAATAAGAAAAATATCAATTAAATATATCATATATAAGAAGATAAAATATAACTTTCAAAAATAATCCCCACCACTTAATCTTTATCATGGAACATTCAATGTCCTGTAGTCATTAAATTCCACAAATCCTTAGACCCTTGTTATTTAGGAGAAATTATAATATTTATCTATGGAAAACGTCCATGGTTTTGAACAATATTAAATAGTAGGAGAGAGAGAGAGATGGAATATGGGGGACTCATGAAATAATACATTGATTTTGGAGGAGATCCACTATTAGACGAGTAAGAAGTGATCATTCATATGGGAGGTAAAAGGGGAAGGTACAATGATATCCTCTGTAATGCATGTAAATTAGGGTACTAGAATACGTAGTGTAACATACTAGGTAAATAAAGAATATAATATTATCAAATTTATTAATATTTATGAATTAAATATTAATTTAATCTTAAAATGGATACTATGTTTGATGGATTACCTGATACACAACAATGAGTTTCTTTGAAATCTTACGTTGCACACAATGTTGAGTTATACTGAATAATAATAATATAATATTATTTTAAATGGTCGTTAATGCCTAGCCGTTTTATTGGTAGCAATGCATATAAATAACTACAATATGAATATACATGTTTGTTAAATGTTTTTTACATTTACCCCATAAATTTTATAGGCTTAAAATAAGAAAAAATCTGATTTTCAGCATAAATACTCTAATATTCATTAAAAGGTCGATTTACCACCTTTTGATGGAGAATCCTCCTTAAATCTAGTTTTGGTAGGTTTTATATGTTTTATTTGAAAAAATAAAATTCTTCTTTAGAATTGGGACATCAAAATTTACTTTGGGTAAACTTTTGGTATTTTTTCTGATAAAATTCATTTTTGATGAATAGTGAAAAATACCATATTTTAATTCAGAACATTCTTTTAATATAATTTATTAATATGGTTATATTATCTTTTTAATTAGTTTTAAAGTGTAATTAGATTATATTTTCAGCATTTAATCCAATTTTGATCATTTTAGTTAATTTCACTTTGAAATTGGGCATAAACAAGTGTCAATCTTTTGATAGATATCATTTCTTAAAAAACACTATATGTTTTGACAAAAGAATGTAATTTTAAATTATTTAATGAAAATTATATGTTTTTAATTTTTAAAAAAAGACAAAATCTTTGAATTCGGAATATCAAATATATATTAGGCTGAATATTTGGTATTTTTCTGAAAAATATAAATTTTTGATGAATAGTGAAACCACCAAGTAGTAGTTAAAAAATTGAATTTTTCATTAAAATGAAATTTTACGACTTCTATGAATTGAATTTTAAAAATATGACATACGTGGTTTTTATTATTAAGTAAATTTTTGTTCAATAAGATGAAACTAATTTTTTGCTGAATAGTGAGTTTTGGCTTTTATTTACCGCGATTAAAGGTAAATAGGGTAATTCAAGGTAAAAAGAATATTATAATAATATACAATTACCTTAACACATTTACAAACATTATTGTATGAGTCATGGCTGACCATGGACATCATTGGGTCGATTTTGGGACCCCATGGAGCCACTTGGGAGTGATAATGACACTTTAGATTAATTAATTTAAAGACCAAAATGAAACAAACAAATATCTTTTAGTAAATTAATTTTTATATGGGATTATATAATTTATCATTTCTTATATAAATATTCATTGTAATGATAAAAATATTTCATATATCATTTACTTTTTTAATAATTTTTAGACATCAAATAAATAAAATTATTTATGACACCAAAATGGTGCAGTGTTAACTTCATTTATAAATCATTTAAATAAATAAGATTATAAATATTAAAATAACATCCAAAAACAGTCCAATTATTATTTTATGTATTTTTTTAGACCATGAGTCTTTTTATATTCGACCATAATTAGTTTTGGACCTTTAGAAAATGGAAAACAATATATAATAAAATAATATTTTCACAGTTTCCTAAAGAACCCCTCCTCCCCATTATAAAAATCCCTCAACTCTAACCCATTCCGCACACCTATAAAGCTTTTTGGCTCATCCAAACTCTACCAAAATAAGCTATCAATATCCCTCTCCTACTCTTACAAGCCTTACTTATGGAATAAGGCACTTCAAGAAGTCCTTTTGATTCAAACCAAAGGGAGTTACCCAAATTAAAGGTTGCAGTTTCTCTTAACTTCTTTTCATTTATTTTAATTCTAAACCCATAAACTCTTTTGATTACTTTAGTTTATAACAAAACCAGTTTTCTAAATATACTAAGATGTTTTTATGATATGTATTATAACTACACTTACACACACCACCATATAATTGGTAAAGAACCTATTGTTTCTGTGGATTGCTAACTAAGGCCTCACGAAACGATAATGGTTCAATTATCTCCTCCCACCTCATATGGTGGCAATTATGATGAAACTATATTTATATATGATATATATTATTTTTATTCTATCTTTATGTTTCGGTATATTTAATTTATATCATAACTTTATGGTTTCCATTATGAGTAAACACGATAATTTCATTTGAGGAAGTATGGACTACTACCCCCTCAAAGTAATATAACTCATTAATACCATACATGGGACATATAAAGGTTGGAGTTATTGAAATTATATATGATATTATACTGTAAATATTATATAACTATGTATCATTAAGTTTTCATTCAACTAAAATACAAAGTAGAAATGAAAGCAGCGTTCATGCGTACATACGGCTTACCGTCTCCATGAATGGTGCATTTCATTTATTATCTTCACATGTTATGTAATATTATAAATACATATATATATATAATAGATATATATGGTATATATGGTATCTAAATCATGAATATCATTTTATAGATAATGTACTCTTGAAAACATAGACAACTTTTGATTAAAATTTGTTCATTTTTTATTCAAGTTCCATATATCAAAAAAACAACCATTATTAAATTAAATGATTACATATTGTTTATAACATGGTTATAAGTTATATAAAAGGAATAATAATATTTAAAAAGGGTTCTCATTAATGTATAAATTTTCTTAAGTTTATTATTTAGGAAGAACAAAGAACAAACAAGTCAAGTCAGACATGAGGTAAGCGATTTCTTATCTCACTTTTAATTTCTGTGAGATTTCTTTTGTTCGCCACTTATTTCGGGCATGTAGTGTATTGTGTACTGCCACCTGATATATATTATCATGATTCTATTTATAGTCATGGTTTTTTATTATTCATTTGGTTATTAATAACTTTTTTTCATATGACTCTATTAATTACAACGTGGTAAGGGGTTTTCATCTCACTATTTATTCCCATTAGATTCATGCTATACTGCCACTATTTCCTTTTGTGAGGTTTATGTACTTCCCATGATTGTATTCATTGTGTAATATAATAAACATTATGGGTATTTACATATTCATTGTATGACACTTCTTTCATGGGGTGTATGTTTTGTAAGTTACCAAATCGGTAAGGGAACCTTTAACCCTCATCTTTTTAAAAGAATTATTTTTGTTATGTCTTCTAATTTACATATTCTTATGTTGGGATATTTTTTTCATTATTCTTATTGCTGTAAATTTTATGTCCATGTGATGAGATACAATTTTTTTTCTCATCAATTCATTTTCTTAATTTTAAAGTGATGTTGTTAGGCTGTCAAATTTCTGTAAGGGAACTTCTTCACCCAATTTCAATTCTATGGGTTAAACTTCTACTTCTTCATTATGTCATGCTATGATTATGTGTGAATAACTACTGATTGCTTCAATATTAATAACCAATTATATTGAGTTTATTCTTATTTTTCACACAATATTATTTAATTGATTTATCCTTAATCTAAGGATACAATTTTAATAAGGGATTTGGTCTCAATTTACATTCCATTGAGACTTCATTATTGTTATGCACCAATTCACTCTTATATGCTGTATATACATTACTTTGGAATATTGTATCTTTAATCCATTTATTCTCATGATATTATAATTTTATAATTAAATGTTATTCCTCAATTATTTGTATTCATGCATCACTCATTTTTTTAAAAACACTTTAACTAAAATATCATTTTAAATGTTTTAAAGATTTATTTTTCTGAATATTTATCATTAATTTCCATGTTTCCAAAATGGTTTTAAGGATTTGTTTATATGGAAATTAATGTTTTCAAATGAAATTTCATTTAAATGCTTAAATGTGGTATGAGAAACTTTGATTCAAAAATCCATTTATTAAATGTTTTAAATGTTGTTGAAAATGATTTGATAAAGTGTCATTTATTTCAATATATTGATTTGATATATTATGATTGGAATGTGGAAATGTTATCTTTCCATTATTCTTTTGTTATGTGTTTTGAATATGTTATGGTTATTGGGATTTGTTTATGTATAATGGTGGTTTCGTGATAAACCTATGGTGGGTGAGCCTGAGATAGATCTCCAATGCATTGGGTAACGTGATGGAAGTAAACGTTAATGATTCTCCTAAGAGATTTAGGGAATATACTGTGATTGTGTAACACCCAAAGACTTTATGAGATATATTATTTTTAATTTCTCTGATGTCTTCTATTATTCATTAAACCAGGATTAGCTTGTACTATACGCAACACCGTATTAGCTTGCAGTATACGCAACACTATTCTTGGCTCGTGCTATACACAATTTCTAGTTCATTTTGTGGAAATTATTCTACACAAAATTAAGTATAGGTTTTGTTTAATGTATAAATGAAAAAAGTTTTGATTATGTTATATGCAACACTAAATAGAGCTTTCACTACACGTAGCCATGACTTGGCTTGCATTACATGCAATCCAGACCTTCTTCGATAGCATTTGTAGTATGAAATACCGAGTTTCACTAAACGAGATATTATTATAATATTATTCTGAACTAGCCATTATTAATAGTAATACCCACTTTTTGAAATTTTATAAATTTTATCTTTAAAAATGGAATTCATTTTTTAGATTCAGAATATCAAAAATAGCCCAGGGTGAATTTTTGGTATTTTTCTGAAAACTTTCAAATTTTGATGAATAGTGAAAACACTATTTACTATTTAAAAACCAACTATTTATTTAAATAATTATCTATTTTAGGTAAAAATTGATTTATAATACCTATATAAGTTCAATTTAATTCATTTGAGTCATTTTATAATAATTTTAGATATATAAAAAATTTATTGAACTTTTCATTGTCTTTTACCCACCTCTTAGGAGAATTTGAAAATATACATAAAACATATTTTTACCACTTATGTGAGTGGAATTCAGAAAATCCGAGAGATATGGTTAATATCAAGGAGTAAAATGCGGTTCAATAAGATAAATATATTTTTTAGTGAATAGTAACTTTTTACTTTTATTTACCACGGTTAAAAGTAAATAGGGTAATTAAGGGTAAAAATGATATTAATATTACCCTAACACATGTACTAATTCTATTGGATTAGTGTAATTCGACCAAAAACAACATTAGGAATAAAATATTACCTTTTAGGTCCACTAGGATTCGATTAGGACATTTATTATTATTTTATTTAAAGAAGCGTTAATATGGTTAAAATCAAAGTTTAATAACTAAAACATTTTTAATATTGTGTTATACATAAGAACAATTCGACTATAAATATTCGTTAGAAAGATAAAAATCATTCCTACATTATTTTGTTTTATTTATAATTTTTAGACATTAAATAATTTAATTTATTTATGAAACAATGGTGATGCATTAATTACCTAAACAATGAAATATTAACAAAATAGATATTATAAATACCCAAAGAGATGTAATTTGAGCCTTTTTATGGATTAAATTAAATTTATAGGTTAATATGACATGTTATTATTGATTTACTTAACTTTTTTTGAATTAATCATTCTGTTATAATTTTCAAAAAAATCAATTACCAAATAGTGTCAAAATTGACATAAAATAGTTTTTAAAACAAATATTATATTATTAATTAATATTATATTCCTAAAAATATAATGTTCGGCCAAAAGACTTAGATAAAGTTACATATATTAATAATGAACCAGTTGGGGTTCGTTTGTCTTGTTATAGTAAGTTTATTAACCATATAGTGTAAGAAAACAAGAAGACCCGGTAAAGGTTAAATTATTTAACTTAGACTTAAATCTAAATAATAAGGTTAAAATAGTAACCTAAACTTGTATAAAACCTATTGGTTGAGATTATTTCGACCCATACCCACATTACCTTCAAAAAATATATATTTTGTGCTATTATAAACCGAATATGACTTTATTATATAATAATATTTTAAGTTTTTCCAAAGGTGCCCCTCTCCTCCCTTCTAAAAAGGGCACCCCTTCCCTCTTCTATTAATACCCTTTTGAGCCTTGAAGCTCGTCCAACCCCGGAAACTACCTCTTCTCAACCTCTCTAGTTATATCATAGAGGTTATGTTCTTCTCAAAAGACCAACTCTAATGCCCAAAGAAGAAGTTTTAAGGAGGTGTGTTGAGGAAGAGGTAATCTCTTCTACCGACTTTTTCAAGTTTCTTTCTTCTTCTACTTTTTCTTCATTAGTTGTTTCATTGTAATGTAATAACATAAGTATTAATTATATACTGATATGTTATTATAAATAGGAAACAACCCCATTTAACCTTATATCCATCCTATGGAAAATGAAATCACCGCGCATGCGTACGTACAGAATACCGTCTCCACGCCGTGGTGTAATTTGTTTTTCCACCACCACCTTACTTGGAAGGGTAATATAGTGTAAATAAAAACAATATATGATTATAATAAAATAGTACAGATTCTAAGATATTATATCAACCACTCCAATTCCATTCAGCAAATATGGGAACAATATCATCACTCGTGCGTACGTACGGATTACAGTCTCCACGACGCGATGAGATTCTTTTTCCATGTTAAAAATTTAAGAATGATTATAAAGTATATATAATAAGTAATCATTAAATATATGAAATAATAATGCTAATAGATTTATGTATATATATATGTATGTCATATACTTAATTCTATTCATGCCAATAAGGAAAGGAAAACAATGTTCATGTGTACGTACGACCTACCGTCTCCATGAACGGTGTATTTCATTTCATTCACCTATCTATTATATATATGTATATACTGAATATATATGAAATATAAATCATGATTTACATTCTGGAAGTAATTAAATCATGATATAAGTAATAATAATACCAAGAACAACAAATCGAAACACGTACGATAAATGAAACGATTTTACCCAAAACGCTCCATTAACATGGAATTTACAAAAGAATGAGTATTATAAATTCATAATTGAACCATATATGATATCATAATAGTGAATATAATTATGTAATAAGTAAATATTTAAATTATCATACAGGAGGTTCGGATACATAAAAAAGCATATCAGACATAAGGTAAGGGATAATTTTTCAAATCTCATTTTTATCCGAGATTTCTTATACGTAAGTATTTACCAGGGATATATTTTTCATTCATGACCATAAAAATGATTTCCATAAAGTGTTTAATAATCTTCCATGTATTTTTGAAGTCATGTTTACCCCTCTTTGACATTTACATTGTGTTATGGAATGAATCTTTCTTTTGTTTAACATATGAGGAACTTTTTTACTTTTCCAGCAAAAGTACGAGGAGAATGTTTTCTTTTCTAACTCATATGGCATGAATGGATTTTTACGGTTTCATAATGCCTAATTTTCGTGAAGCTTCCACTACATGATTTCATGATTATTTTCAACAAAATCCTTTTCTTTTAATATTTTGTGGCATTTTGTGAAAAGAAAATGATTTTTAAGAAGAAAGGATATTTTCCTCAAGAATTCATTTGAAGTGTTTTGTCAAAACTATTTTCAATTAAAATGAAATTATTTAGTATGATTATGTTTCAAGTATAATATCTCTATTATTTACATGATTTTATTCTTTTCATGAAGAAATGATATCCATTTGTTTTATATGGATTACATTATGATGTGATTATGTTTGTGAAACCCATTTTAATCTTTGGGTTATGATGAATGATTTATGTTTATTTTTTGACACAAGTAAGAATGATTAAATTATGAGATGGGTGAGACCTATATCTCCCTCTAATTCATTGGGTAAAGATTTATATCTCATGATATAGACATGGGTGTAATTGTAAGTTAATCTGGTTCAGTGTTACAGGACTGGAATAAGGAGTGAACTCGATTCAGAAAGGGACTTTGTCCACTAAGATGGTCTTGGTAGAAATGCATTGGATAATATGGAAATCATATCACATGATTAATGATTTTACACAATTAAATGTTTTATTACCATTCTATTTTATCATGATTAATGTTTCTTTATGATCTATGCCTTACGTACTTCCATGTTTTATGTCATTGCTCACGATTTTGATTTTTAAATATTATGTTCATGTTTTTAAGATCAAATATATATGGTTTGTTTTATTTTCTCCATGCTTACCCTTACTGATAATTTGAGCTCACCCATTATATGTTTTCTTTTCCCTAGGATATAAAGAATGGTTTTAGGTAAAAAAAATATCTTTTTGGGAAATTTTGAAGGTCTTTTACCAAGACTAGAAGATTATATTCAGAGTTTCCAAAGACACTAAACTATTACGGTCCTTTGGTGTCTGTTTTTGTTATGTATTAGATATTCTAAAAAAGTAATGTAATGTCCATGTATGTCAATATTTGGGTCTTTACAGTTGGTATCAGAGGAAAGGTTTAGTTAACCTTTGGAAACAAGGATGCGAAGACTTTAGTGAAATCCCTAGAGATATTTCTAAGGTATGTCTAGGGATTTACCTAAGGATAAGTAAACGTATAGGTTATAGTACTAGAATTATGGTAATGATCTTAGAATTTAACCTAACATGTTAGATATTGATGGTACTCCCGCTTTATTATTTTTTTTCCTTAGCATGATTTTTTCTTCTCACACTATTCTTTTTGGGTTTTAGAAAATGGCTGGAAACATGAATATTCATGATAATGGAGGATATGATAGACAATGGAATGATATTATTCATGAGAAACCAAATGAAATAGTATTTGGAAGTCCAAACATCGTTATAATTCCTAATAAAAAATCTCATAATATGAACAATAATCTCAACTTTGGTAAGTTTCCCGACTTAGCTAATAAGAGAAAGATGGTGTTTCATGATGATAATAGAGGAAAGAAAGATCAATTTCTCTCATGTAAATCATGTGGAAAGAGGCATCATGGATAATGTTTCAAAGGAACTGGAAGATGCTTTGGGTGCAGAAAAGAAGGACACAAATCCAGTAAGTGAAATGGAAAAGGTTCAGTTAACACCATGGAGAAGGTTAATGGTATTTCTACAACATCAACAATGATTAGATTTTTTAAATGTGGAATGTATGGGCACTATGCAAACCAATTCTCTAAGGGAAAATCTCATGAAGAGAATTATCATGGTCGTATGGGTAGTAATTATGTGGATGATGATGAGGAGACTACAGATGATATATGAGATGAAAGAAGTGTTGAAGCTTGTTCAGTGGTTTAAGAAGGTAGTGGAATGATTTATGTTTATCAAGAGTTATGTTGTATAGGTAGTGGTACTATGGAATAAACACACAACTAAGGATTGTTAGACTATTATTTTTCCTAAAGTATTTGAATGTATATGTTGAATGGTACCGGTAACCATGAAAGGTTAATTCATATATTTTTGGAAAGTATATGATATGCACATAGTGAATGGATAAGAAGATAATGAGATGATTTATAGTGTTGATGAGCTCATGGCTGATATAAGGACAATGTGATATCATGGTTTGAGTATATAGAAATTCTGGGATTTTGGTATGTGGAAAGAGTTAACTTTTGATAGCATTCATATTTTCATTATGGTTCAATGGGTATTCATTTTTCAAGAGAATACATGATTAAGTTATTCACCTATTTGGAATGTGACCAACAAGATATATCTTATATGGGGGATAAATGATGGTATTCACATGCTTGGTTGATGAAAGTTATAGAAATCATTTTCTTTATACTATAAGATTAGACAGAAATATTTTCGATAAGCTTAAAGGTTGGAATGGATTAGGTTGGACATCATATAGCATTGTTTAAGGCTAGAACTTTTTTAGATACTATTTCTGGAAGGTTATAATAGTGTAGTTTTAGAAAAAGGACAACCCATAGGATGAGCGGCAACCCATAGTGTCGGACAAGGTTGTGGGAATCGAACCCACAACCGAAGTGAGACATGCCTTTATCGCCAACCACTGGCCTACATGAAGTCCCTAGTTAGTAGAAACTAGTTTTATTTAATTAAGCAGGATGATAGATGATGTATAAGACTATTTTGGAACCATAACCGATTAATCTCACCATAGATGGACTTATGTATATATATTTTTTCTAACACTATGTTTGAGAAGATGGAATGACCTATCATTATATCGCATGATATTCTAACACTTCGCAAAAGACAAATTCAACTTCATTTATTTAAAAGATGAAGTGGAAATTGTTTGAGGCATGATCAAAGTTGATATTGTACCAAAATCAAGTATGTATTTCTTTTAATTCAAAAATTATTCAACTTTAGGGAAATGATCTTGAAAACCAAAAGTGTTTTCCTTGTGATCTCATATCTGATGAATCAGATGGTACCTTAGATAATCACAATTATATGGCTTTGTGACTATTGGATTTTTTATAGCCCTGTTCTCTACCACTCTCCATTAGAACTTGACGGTTCGATTTCTCTTCCATATCCATATTTTCACCTATGATCTCCTATGTGGGAACCCAAGTGATGAGTTACTTTGGGTATCCATTTTGTTTCTAACGTTAATTTTATAAAACTAAGTTTTAGTATTCCTTTTTTATGATGTGGGTTTCAATGAAAGATACTCTAAAGTAATAAACCATTTATAACCCCGACGAATTTCAAGGGCGAAATTCATTTTAAGGGGGGTAGAATGTAACACCCCGGAATTTTATGAGATATATTATTTTTATTTTCTTTGATGTCCTCTATTATAGACTACACCAAGATTAGATTGTACTGTACACAACACCATATTAGCTTGTAGTATACACAACATTATTCTTGGCTTGTTCTATACACAATTTTAAGGTTGTTTTGTGAAAATTATTCTACAAAACATTAAGTATAGATTTTTTTTAATGTATAAATGAAAAAAGTTTTGATTATGTTATACGCAACACTAAACAGAACTTTCACTACACGCAGCACTGACTTGGCATGCATTACACGCAATCATGACCTTCTTCGATAGCATGTGTAGTATGCAATACCGAGTTTCACTAAACGTGATATTATTATAATATTATTATGAACTAGCCGTTATGAATAGTAATACCCGCTTTTTGAAATTTAGTAAATTTTATTCTTTAAAAATGGACTTCATTTTTAGGTTTAGAATATAGAAATTTTCCTAGGGTGAATTTTTGGTATTTTTCTGAAAACTTTCAATTTTTGATGAATAGTGAAAACACTAGGTTACTATTTAAAAACCGACTATTTATTTAAAAAATTATTTATTTTATTTAAATTTATTTTATTTAAAAATTGATACATAATACCTATATAAGTTCAATGTAATTCATTGGAGTCATTTTATAATAATTTTAGATATATAAAAAGTTTATTGAACTTTTCACTATCTTTTACCCATCTCCTGGGAGAATATGAAAATTTACATAAAACATAATTTTACCACTTCAGTGAGTGGAGTTTAGAAAATACAAGAGACACGGATAATTTCAAGGAGTTAAATTTGGTTCAATAAGATAAAAATAATTTTTAATGAATAGTAACTTTTTACTTTTATTTACCAAGGTTAAAATTAAATAGGGTAATTAAGTGTAAAAATGATATTAATATTACCCTGAAACATGTCCTAATTCTATTGGATAAGTGTAATTCGACCAAAAACAACCTTAGGAATAAAATATTACCCTTTATGTCCACTAGGATTGGATTAGGAAATTTATTATTATTTTATTTAAAGTAGAGTTAAAATGGTAAAAATCAATGTTTAATAACTAAAACATTTTTAATATAGTGTTATAAATAAGAAAAATTCAACTATAAATATTCATTAGAAATATAAAAGTATTTCCAACCTAATGGTATTATATATATATTTTTTAGAAATTAAATAAGTTAATTTATTTATGACACAATGGTGATGCAATAATTACCTAAATAATGAAATATTAAAATAATTGATATTATAAATACCCAAATAAATGTAATTTAAGACTTTTTATGAATTCCACAAATTTTATAGGTTAATATGACATGTTAGTATTGATTTAATTAAAGTTTTTGGAACTAATCATTCTGTTATGATTTTCAAAAAAATCAATTACCAAATATTGTAAAAACTCACATAAAATAGTTTTTAAAACAAGTATTATATTATTAATTTTTATTATATTCATAAAAATCCCAGGTTTGGAAATATTACTTAGATATGGTTATATATATTAATAATCAACCACTTGGGGTTAGTTTGGCTTGTTATTGTAAGTTTATTAACCATATGGTGTAATAAAACAAGAAGACACGGTAAAGGTTAAATTATTTAACTTAGAGTTAAATCTAAATGATAAGTTTAAAATATTAACCTAAACTTCGCTAAAACCTATTGGATGAGAGGATTTTGACCCATACCAAATTTATCTTTGAAATAAATCAACATGGAGCTATTATAAACCGAATATGACTTCATTTTAAAATAATAATTTATGTTTTTCCAAAGGTGCCTCTCTCCTCCCTTATAAAAAGGGCACCCCTTCCCTCGTCTCTTCACACCCTTTTGATCCTTGAAGCTCGGACACCCATTCCAATGCATCTTTTAAACATCTATAGTTATATCATAAAGGTTCGGGTATTCTCAAAAGACCATTTCTAGTTCCCTATGAAGAAGTTTAAAGGAGGTGCGTCGAGGAAGAGGTAATCTCTTCTACTGGCTTTTTCGTGTTTCTTTCTTCTTCTACTTCCTCTTATTTAGTTGTTTAATTATAAAGCAATAACATCAGTATTACTTATATAATGATATTTTATTATAAATATGAAACAAACCCATTTCACCTTATATCCATCCTACGGAAAATGAAATCACCGCGCGTGCGTACGTACAGAATACTGTCTCCACGCCGTGGTGTAATTTGTTTTTCCACCACCACCTTACTTGGATGGGTATAATGGTGTAATGAATAACTATATATGATTATAATAACATCATATGGATTCTAAGATATTATATCATCCACTCCAATTCCATTCAATAAGTATGGGAACGATATCATCACTCGTGCGTACGTACATATTACCGTCTCCACGACGCGATGAGATTCATTTTCCATGTTAACAATTCAAGAATGACTATAAAGTATATATAATAAGTAATAATGAAATATATGACATAATAATGCTACTGGATTTATGTATATATATATATATATTTATGTCATCTACTTAATTCTATTCTAGCCAACAAGGAAAGGAAAACAACGTTCATGTGTACGTACGACCTACCGTATCCATGAACAGTGTATTTCATTTCATTCATCTATCTAGTATATATATGTATATACTGAATATATATGATATATAAATCATGATTAAAATTATCTAATTAATTAAATCATAATATAATTAATAATAATATCAACAACAACAAATCAAAAAACGTACAATAAAGGAAACAATTTTACCCAAAACACTACTTTAACATGGAATTTACAAAAGAACGAGTTTTATAAAGTAATAATTGAACCATATATGATATCATAAAAATGAATATGATTCTTTAATAAGTCAATGACATTATTTAAATGATCATACAGGAGGTTCGGATACACACGAAACATATCAGACATATGGTAAGGGATAATTTTTCAAATCTCTTTTTTATCCGAGATTTCTTATATGTAAGTATTTACTGGGGTTACATTTTTCATTCATGACCATAAAAATGATTTTAATAAAGTGTTTAATAATATTCCATGTATTTTAAAAGTCATTTTTACCCATATTTTAGTTTTAAATTGTGTTATGGAAGGAATATTTCTTTTTTTTACCATATGAGGAAATTTTTGACTTTTCTGGAAAAAGTATGAGGATAATGTTTTCTTTTCTAACTCATATGGAATGAGCGGATTTTTACAGTTTCATAATGCCTAATTTTCATGAATATTACTCTACATGATTTCATTATTATTTTCAACAAAATCCTTTTCTTTTAAAATTTTATGGCATTTTTTAAATGAAAATGATTTTCAAGAAGAAAGGATATTTTCCTCAAGAATTCATTTCAGGTGTTTTGTCAAAACTATTTTCAAACTAAGATTAAATTATTTAGTATTATTATGTTTCAAGTATAATGTCTCTATTATTTACATGGTTTGATTCTTTTTATGATAAAATGATATACATTTGTTTTATATGGATTACGTTATGATGGGATGATGTTTATGAAACCCATTTTATTCTATGGGATATGATGAATGATTTATGATTATTTTGTGGAACAAGTAAGAATGATTTCATTATGAGATGGGTGGAACCTATATCTCTTTCAAATGAATTGGGTACAGACTTATATCTCCTGAGATTAACATGGCTGGAATGGTATGTTAATCTGGTTCAGTGTTACAGGATTGGAATGAGGAGTGAACTCGATTCAGAAAGGGACTTTGTCCACTAAGATGGTCTTGGAAGCAGTGCCTTGGCTAATATGGAAATCATATCATGTGATTAATGTTTTAACACAATTAAATGTTTTATTCCCATTCTATTTTATCATGATTAATGTTTCTTTATGATCTATGCCTTACGTGATTCCATGTTTTATGTCATTGCTCAAGATTTTTATGTTTAAATATTATGTTCATGTTTTGATGTTCAAATGTATATGGTTTGTTTTATTTTCTCCATTCATACCCTTACTGAGAATTTGAGCTCACCCTTTATATGTTTTCTTTTCCACAGGATATAAAGAAAGGTTTTAGGTAAAAAAAATAAGATCTTTAGGGGAGATGTTGAAGATCTTTCACCAATATTAGAGGATTATATTCCGAGTTTCAAAAGACACTAAACTATTACGGTCCTTTGGTGTCTGTTTTTGTTATGTATTAGATATTCTGCAAAAGTAATGTAACGTCAATGTACATCAATCATTGGGTCTCTACAGTTGGTATGAAAGGAAAGGATTTGTTAACCTTTGGAAACTAGGATGTGAAAACTTTAGTGAAATCCCTAGAGATATTTCTAAGGTAAGTCTAGGGATGTCCTTAAGGATAAGTATACGTATAGGTTATAGTCCTAGAATTATGGTAACGATCTTAGAATTTAACCTAAGATGTTAGATATTGATGGTAATCCCCCTTTATTATGTTTTTTCCCCAGCATGATTTTTTCCTCTCACAATAATCTTTTTGGGTTTTAGAAAATGGCTGGAAATAGGAAGATTCACGATAATGGAGGATATGATGGAAAATGGAATGATATTCTTCATGAGAATCCAAATGAAGTGGGATTTGGAAGTCCAAACATCATTATTATGCCTAATAAGAAATCTCATAATATGATCAATAATATCAACTTTGGTAAGTTTCCCGACTCAGATAATAAGAGAAAGATGGAGTTTCATGATGATCATAGAGGAAAGAATGTTCAATTTATCTCATGTAAATCATGTGGTAAGAGGCATCAAGGAGAATGTTTCAAAGGAGCTGGAAGATTCTTTGGGTGTGGAAAAGAAGGACACAAATCTAGTAAGTGCAAAGGAAAAGGTTCAGTTAACACCATGGAGAAGGATAATGGTATTGCTATGACATCAACAATGATTAGATGTTTTAAATGTGGAATGTATGGGCATTTTGAAAACCAATGCCCTAAGGGAAAATCTCATGAAGAGAATCAGAATGGTCATATGGGTAGTATTTATGTGGATGATGATGAGGAGACTACAAATTATATATGAGATTAAAGAAGTGTTGAATCTCGGTCAGTGGTTTAAGAAGTTAGTTGAATGATTTATGTTTATCAAGAGTTATGTTTTATAGGTAATGTTACTATGGAATAAAGAAACATCTAAGGATTTTTACACTATTGGTTTTCCTAAAGTATTTGAAAGTATATGTTGAATGGTACCAATAACCTTGAATGGTAAATTCATATATTTTTGGAAATTAGATGATATGCGCATAATGAATAGATAAGAAGATAATGAGATGTTTTATAGTATTGATGAGCTCATGTCTGATATAAGGACAATGTGATATCATGGTTTGAGTATATAGAAATTCTGGGATTTTGGTATGTTGAAAGAGTTAACTTTTGATAGCATTCATGTTTTTACTAAGGTTTGATGGGTATTCATTTTTCAAGAGAATACATGAATATGGTATTCACATGTATGGAATGTAACCAACAAGATATATCTTATATGGGGGATAAGTGATGGTATTCACAAGCTTGGTTGATAAAATTTCTAGTAATCGTTTTGTTTTTACTATATTATTTGACAGAAGTATTTTCGATAAGCTTAAATGTTGGAATGGATTAAGTTGGACATCAGATATAATTGTTTAAGGATAGATCTTTTTTCGATACTATTTCTAGAAGGTTATAATAGTGTAGTTTTAGAAAAAGGACAATCCATAGGACGAGCGACAACCTGTCGCGTCAGACAAGGTTGTGGGAATCAAACCCACAACTGAAGTGTGACAGGCCTTTATTGCCTACCAATAGTCTACAGGAAGTCCCTGGTTAGTAGAAACTAGTTTAATATAGATAATCTGGATGATAGATGAAATATAAGTCCATTTTGGAACCATATCCGATTAATCTCACCATAGTTGGACTTATGTATATAACTTTTTAAAACCCTATGTTTGAGACAGATGGAATGACATATCATTCTATCGCATGATCTACTAACACTGCGTGAAAGACAAATTCAACATCATTTCTTTAAGAGATGAAGTGGAAATTGTTCAAGGCATGAGAAATGATGAGATTGTACCAAACTCAAGTAATTATTTCTTTTAATTCAAAAATTATTCAACTTTAGGGAAATGATCTTAAAAACCAAAAATGTTGTCCTAGTGCTCTCATATCTGATGAATCAGATGGTACCCTAGATCATCACAATTTTATGGCTTTGTGGCTCTTGGATTTGTCATAGCCCTGTTCTCTACCACTCTCCATTAGAACTGGACGGTTAAATTTCTCTTCCATATCCATATTTTCACCTATGATCTTCTATGTGGGAACCCATGTGATGAGTTACTTTGGTTATCCGTTTTGTTTCTAATGTTCATTTTTTAAAAGCAATTTTTAGTATTCCTTTTTTATGATGTGGGTTTCTATGAAAGAAACTCTCAATTAATAACCCATTTATAACCCTGACGAATTTCGAGGGCAAAATTCATTTTAAGTGGGGTAGAATGTAACACCCCAAGATTTTATGAGATATATTATTTTTAATTTTTTTGATGTCTTCTACTATAAACTACTCCAAGATTAGCTTGTACTATATGCAACAATGTATTAGCAGGCAGTATATGCAACATTATTAATGGATCGAGCTATACATAATTTCAAGTTTGTTTTGTGGAAATTATTCTACATAACATTATGTATAGATTTTGTTTAATGTATTAATGAAAAAAGTTTTGATTATGTTATACACAACACTTAATAGAGCTTTCACTACACGCATCCCTGACTTGGCTTGCATTACACGCAATCAAGACCATCTTCGATAGCATGTGTAGTATGAAATACCGAGTTTCACTAAACGAGATATTATTATAATATTATTATGAACTAGCTGTTATGAATAGTAATACCCAATTTTTGAAATTTTATAAATTTTATCTTTCAAAATGGACTTCAATTTGAGATTCGGAATATCGAAATTATCCTATGGTAATCTTTTTTTTATTTTTCTGAAAATTTTCAATTTTTGAAGAATAATGAAAACACTAGGTTACTATTTAAAAACCGACTATTTATTTAAATAATAATTTATTTTATTGAAATTTATTTTCGGTCAAAATTGATACATAATACCTATACAAGTTCAATGTAATTCATTAGAGTCATTTTATAATATATGTAGATATATAAAAATTTTATTTAACTTTTCACCGTCTTTTACCCACCCCCTAGGAGAATTTGAAAATTTACGTAAAACATAATTTTACCACATCTATGAGTGGAATTTTGAAAATTCGAAAGACACGGTTAATATCAAGGAGTAAAATGTGGTTCAATAAGATAAAAATAATTTTTGGCAAATAGTAAATTTTTGCTTTTATTTACCACGGTTAAAAGTAAATATGGTAATTAAGTGTAAAAATCATATTACTATTACCCTAACACATGTCATAATTCTATTGTATAAGTGTAATTTTACAAAAACCAACCTTAGAAATAAAATATTACCCTTTACGTCCACTAGGATTGGATTAGGACATTTATTATTATTTTATTTGAAGAAGAGATAAAATGGTTAAAATTAAAGTTTAATAACTAAAACATGTTTAATATAGGGTTATAAATAAGAACAATTCGACTATAAATATTCATTAGAAAGATAGAAATATTTTCTAACTAATGATACTTTATATATAATTTTTAAACATTAAATAATTTAATATATTTATGACACAATGGTGATGCAGTAATTAGCTAAATAATGAAATATTAAAATAATTGATATTATAAATACCCAAAAAAATGTAATTTGAGACTTTTTATGAATTAAAATAATTTTATAGGTTAATATGACATGTTATTATTGATTTAATTAAGTTTTTTTGAACTAATAATTCTTTAATTATTTTCACAAAAATCAATTACCAAATACTGTCAAAATTGACATAAAATAGTTTTTAAAACAAATATTATATTATTAATTGTTATTATAATACTAAAAATATATGCTTAGTCCAAAAGACTTAGATAATGTTATATATATTAATAATGAACCACTTGGGTTTCGTTTGGCTTGTTATAGTAAGTTTATTAACCATATAGTGTAAGAAAACAAGAAGACACGGTAATGGATAAATTATTTAACTCAGAGTTAAATCTAAATGATAAGGTTATAATAGTAACCTAAACTTGTCTAAAACCTATTTGTTGAGATTATTTAGACCCATACACACTTTATATTTTAAATAAATCAATTCTGAGATATTATAAACCAAATATGACATTATTATAAAATAATATTTTATGTTTTTTCCAAAGGTGCCCCTCTCCTCCCTTATAAAAAGGGCACCCTTCCCTCTTCTCTCCACACCCTTTGGAGCCTTTACGATCGGCCAAACCCTGCCAATTCGTATTCTCAACCTCTATAGTTATATCATAGTGGTTCTGGTATTCTCAAAATACCAACTCTAGTTCCCTAAGAAGAAGTTTAAAGGAGGTGCATCGAGGAAGAGGTAATCTCTTCTACCGACTTTTCCAAGTTTCTTTCTTCTTCTACTTCCTCTTATTTAGTTGTTTCATTATAAAATAATAACATCATTATTAATTATATACTTATATGTAATTATAAATATTAAACAACCCCATTTCACCTTATATCCATCCTACGGAAAAAAATCACCGTGCGTGCGTACGTATGGAATACCGTCTCCACGCCATGGTGTAATCTGTTATTCCACCACCACATTACTTGGATGGGTATAATGGTATAAATAATAAATGTATATGATTATAATAACATCATAATGAGTCTAAGATATTATATCATCCACTCCAACTCCATTCAATAAATATGGGAACGATATCATCGCTCGTGCGTACGTACAGATTACCGTTTCCACGACGCGATGAGATTCATTTTCCATGTTAACAATTCAAGAATAATTATAAAGAATATATAATAAGTAATCATGAAATATATGAAATAATAATTCTCCTGGATTTATATATATAAATATATATATGTATTTCAACTACTTAATTCCATTCAAGCCAATAAGGAAAGGAAAACAACATTCATGTGTACATACGACCTACTGTCTCCATGAACTATGTATTTCATTTCATTAATCTATCTATTATATATATGTATATACTGAATATATATGATGTATAAATCATGATTTACATTCTGGATGTAATTAAATCATTATATAAGTAATAATAATATCAATAACAGCCAATCAAAACACGTATGATAAATGAAACGATTTTACCCAAAACACTACTTTAACATGGAATTTAAAAAAGAATGGGTATTATAAAGTCATAATTTAACCATATATGATATCATAACAATGAATATGATTCTGTAATAAGTCAATGAAATTATTTAAATCATCATACAGGAGGTTCAGATACATACGAAGCATATCATACATAAGGTAAGGGATAATTTTGCAAATCTCATTTTTATCTGAGATTGATTGTACGTAAGTATTTACTAGGCTTATATTTTTCATTAATGACCATAAAAATGATTTTCATAAAGTGTTTAATAATATTCCATGTATTTTTAATGTCATGTTAACCCCTCTTTGACTTTTACATTGTGTTATGGAAGGAATATTTCTTTTGTTTACCATATGAGGAACTTTTTGACTTTTCCAGCAAAAGTACGAGGAGAATGTTTTCTTTTCTAACTCATATTGCTGGAATGGATTTTTACGGTTTCATAATGCCTAATTTTCAGGAAGCTTCCTCTACATGATTTCATGATTATTTTCAACCAAATCCTTTTCTTTTAAAAATTTATGGCATTTTGTGAAAAGAAAATGATTTTCAAGAAGAAAGGATATTTTCCTAAAGAATTTATTTCAAGTGTTTTGTCAAAAACTATTTTCAATCTAAGATGAAATTATTTAGTATGTTTATGTTTTATGTATAATGTATCTATTATTTACATGTTATTATTATTTTTATGATGAAATGATATCCATTTGTTTTATATGGATTACATTATGATGGGATGATGTTTATGAAACCCATTTTGTTCTTTAGGTTATGATGAATGATTTATGTTTATTTTGTGGAACAAGTAAGAATGATTTCATTATGAGATGGGTGAGACCTATATCTCCCTCCAATTCAATGGGTAAAGATTTATATTTCATGAGATAGACATGGCTGGAATGGTAAGTTAATCTGGTTCAGTGTTACAGGACGGGAATGAGGAGTGAACTCGATTCAGAAAGGGACTTTGTCCACTAATATGGTCTTGGATGCAATGTCTTGGCTAATATAGAAATCATATAATGTGCTTAATGTTTTTCCACAATTAAATGTTTTATTCCCATGCTATTTTATCGTGATTAATGTTTCTTTATGATCTATGCCTTACGTACTGCCATGTTTTATGTCATTTCTCAAGATTTTGATATATAAATATTATGTTCATGTTTTGAAGTTCAAATGTATATTGTTTGTTTTATTTTCTCTGTGCTTACCCTTACTGAGCATTTAATCTCAACCTTTATATGTTTTCTTTTTCCCAGGATATAAAGAAAAGTTTTAGGTAAAAAAAATGAATATCTTTATGGGATATGTTGATGATCTTTCACAAAGACAAGAATATTATATTACGAGTTTCCAAAGACACTAAACTATTAGGGTCCTTTGGTTTCTGTTTTTGTTATGTATTAGATATTACGAAAAAGTAATTTAATTTTTATGTACGTCAAGATTTGGGTCTCTACAGATTGGTATTCCAAATGTGACTCCATATCTAGATGTGATTGGTACAATGTAAGTATGTTATGAATGCCATAAGTTACCTTTATGATTTCTGATTTGTGTGTGTAATTCATAAATCATATGATTTCGTAAGGCGGGTTATGATGGAAATGTATGGTTTCATTGATTTGTATTTAATTATGGGACAATGTTTTCCTTCCTTATTTTATAACCCTTACTGAGATTTTTATGCTCATACCTTGTTTTTGAAATGTTTTCGACATGACATAAAGATTAATATGGTATAGGATGGGATCGAGTAAAATTCATGTTGTCTAAAACATGGAACTAGATGTGTTTCATTTTAAGAGTTTTTATTTTATGAAAAAATGGATACTGAGTTGTAGTGTCTACATGAAATTTTCAAGTTGATATGTAATAATTATGGCCTAATTATCTAAAACTCTAAACCTGAAAAGATGCTCAATGTGAATTCTTGAACTAATTAAAGATTATGTAATGTTTAAGGCTGAGTCCTTATAGTTGGTATCAGAGGTTGGTTTAGATAACGTTAGAGGTTAGGGTCTTATTTAATCATAAGTTACATAACCACAATGATTAGTATATTGGAATGATTCATAGTTTTTTTAGGTAAATATAATGGGTTTAGGATTACATGAAAAAGTATGTTTCAGTGTTTCCCATCCTTATAATATAATATATGATGATTTTACTGATAAACACATGCAGACCTTTTGGGTTTTAGTCAATGGATAGATCTAGCATGCATCGAAGTAACATTGGATGTAAAGAAAACTGTGATAGTTTTCAGAATGAGTAATTTAATGAAATGAGAGTAGAAATGAGAACTCTTGTGGTTATTCTCAACCAACAATCTGGTGTTAGGATTGACCACCTAAACCTTAGTGATTTTTATAAGGCATCATATATGCGAGAAAAAGATCCCCATGGATGTTCAGGTAATAATCATAAAGGTAAGAATATTCAAAAACCTGTGTGTCAAGGATGTAGAAAGAAACACATAGGAAAATGTTTCAAAGGTATGAGAAGATGCTATAGATGTGGAAGTGGAGGTCATAAAGCAAGAGCCTGCCATGGAAAAAGGAAGCATCCAATTAACTCTTGGAAAGGGAAAGAAGTTCTTTCTGAAGGATCAATTGAATGTTTTAAATGTGGAGTGCATGGTAATTATACAAATAGATGTAATAAAAAGAGGGTTCGATAATTAAATCACTAGGATCATAAAAATATATGTTTACCAACACCTAATTCCATTCTAATTGAGGATGAGGAAACTGATATTGACCAATGAAAGGTAAGGATTATTTCTTAGCTGATGTTTAGACATTATTTAATCTTATATTATGATTCATGATTTTTTATGTAGGAAAGACGTATTTCAGAATAAGTTAGAAAGTAATGGTTAATGGATCAGGAAGAATGATGAATGAGTAAGAAGTCAACATTTAAGGGATTCAATATTTATGGTAGATTTATGGATGGTGAAATGCTTAAAAGTATTAAGGCTCTTTTGATGATGGTATTATATTAGAAGAATTTTTATAGTATGTGTTATGCTAATTTTTGATATATTAAAATTTTATTCAAGGAATAGTTATCTTTTCTTTTGTGGATATAGTTATAAATAACCATTTGGATTTATATGATCCATGAATTTGATGTAATTATAGGTTAATAAATTTGGGATGCAAAATGAATATTATTAGATAACCTTTGTGGTTAAAGTATGTTATGGTTAGTTTTTATTAATTTATCTCTTTTTTAGGAATTTAATAAAATTATTATGTTTTTAAAAAGGGAAACACGCATACCGAGTGATAACCCATCGCGTCAGATAAAGCTGTGGGAATCGAACCCAAGAACAAAGTGCGACTGGGATTTAATGCCTACCACTAGACTACAGAAGTCCCTAGTTAGTATGACTAATTATTTATGATAGATGATTCTATGAATCAATAATAAGTTTATTTTGGGTTATCTATGGAAATTATTAACCTATCATTGAGAATATGTGATTCGGTTAATTAGTTTTCAATATGAGATATTAAAAGTAACCGAAGTTATTTTGAGATAAATGTTAAGATTAATCTTGGAAGACTATGTGATTAAATCCTTCTATGATTTGGGTTTAAATATTAGTATTCATTACTATGAAGATTTTTTTTTACCATTGTATAATGAATGGTATTTCTTAAGCTTTGGGTACTTTTGGTTGAATTTTAGAGATTAAGAGTAGTACTTATTTTTATAAATGATTATCCTTTTGGGGATTATCTGATCACGTACTAACCAATTTTGGTTTTGGTTAATGAATAAAGGTAGGGGAAATATATGGTTCATATTTTTTGGATCATGTTAATCTCTAAAAGTTGATTATAGAACTTTCAATGTGAATAATTCATCTTGAATACTAACTATTTGGAGAAAAGACGAGTTTGTGGTAGAATTTTCTAAAATGATGATACCCTACATGACAAGTAAGTATACTTCTTTACAATCATAGTCTAGTTATTAATAAAATTCTTCAACTCTACGAAAATGATCTTGAATAAAAAATGTTATAAGCACTCTTTTATCATTAGACTTTTACCCAACCACAAATTTATGGTATTGTGGTTGTTAACTTTCTGTGATCATGTTCATTATCACTCTCTACTAATCTATGAGAGTTAGTTTCTCTTCCATATCCATGTTTTCATTGAATCCTAGTATCTGTTGTCTCAGTTAACCTTTGTACTTTTCTTACTTTATTTTAAAGTGATATTTTTATTGACTCTTTTTCCGATGTGGGACTTTAAATGATGTTTCCGATCCCAATTTTTAAATTGAGAGGACGTAATTCCCAAAATTGGGGAAGAATGTAACATCCTAGGTAGATAAAGAATATATTATTTTCATATTTAGTAAAATTAAATAATTAAATATTAATTTTACTTTAAAAGTGATGCTATGTTTGATAGATTACTCGATACACAACAATGGTTTTCTTTGAAATCTTATGTTGCACACAATGTTGAGTTATATGGAAAAATAATAATATAATATTATTTTAAATGGTAGTTAACGCCTATCCATTATATTGGTAGGAATGGAAAGAATTAACTTAAATATGAATATACTTGTTTTTTAAATGTTGTTACATTTCCCCCATAAATTTTAGATGCTTAAAATAATAAAGAATCTGATTTTAAGCAAAAATACTCTAATGTTCATTAAAAGGACGATTTACCCCCTTTTGATGGATAACCCTCTTTAAATCCAGTTTTGGTCACTTTTATGTATTCTATTTGGCAACATAGAATTCTTATTTAGAATAAGGACATCAAAATTTACTTGGGGAAAGTTTTTGGTATTTTTCTTATAAAATTCAATGTTGATGAATAGTGAAAATCTACTGTATTTTAATTCAAAACTGTCTTTTAATATAAATTATTTATATAGTTAGATTATCTTTTTAAATTTTTTTAATGTTAAATTTCATTATATTTTTACCATTTAATAAAATTTTGGTCATTGGAATAAATTTCACTTTGAAATTGGGCATAAACAAGTGTCAATCTTTTGATAAATACTGTTTCTTAAAAACACGCTATTTTTTTGACATCGGAAATTAATTTTAAATTAATTAATAAAAATTATATGTTTTTAATTTTTTAAAATAGACATAATTTTTTAATTTGGAATATCAAATATATCTTAGGCTGAATTTTTAGTATTTCTCTAAAAAACATTAATTTTTGATGAATAGTTAAACCACTAAGTAGTAGTTAATAAACTGACTTTTTCATTTATATGAAATTTTACCACTTATATGGATTGAATTTCAAAAATATGACATACATGGTAGTTATTTGTGAGTTAAATGTGGTTCCATAAGATGGAAATAATATTTTGGTAAATAGTAACTTTTGACATTTATTTACTGCGGTTAAAGGTAAATAGGGTAATTCAAGGTAAAAAGAATATTATAATAATAAAAAATTACCGTAAAACTTGTTTTAACCTTACTGGATGATTCATGTCCGACCATGGGCATCCTTGGGTAGCTTTTGGGACTCCATGGAGCCACGTGGAAGTGATAATGACACTTTAGATTAATTAATTTAAAGTAAAGACCAAAATGGCACAAACAAATATCTTTTAGTAAATTAAATTTTACATGGGGTTATATAGGGTATATTTTTAACTATAAATATTCATTGGAATAAAAAAATGGTTTCATACATCATGGTACTTTTTTTATAATCTTTATAAATCAAATAAATAAAATTATTTATGACTCAAAAATGATGTAATGTTTACCTCATTAGTAAATCATTTAAATTAATATGATTATAAATATTAAAATAACATAAAAACCCTGTCCAATTCTTATTGGATGAACTTATTTGGATCATGAGTCATCTTATCTTAGAACTTAAATAGTTTTGGACATTTATAAATCGAAAGTCATTATATAATAAAACAATATTTTCACACTTTCCTAAAGAACCCCTCCTCCCCCTTATAAAAAGCCCTCAACTATAACCCATTACTCACACCTATCAAGTCCCGTGGATCGTCCCAAACCAGCCCAAATATTATCTCAATATCCCTATCCACATCCTAGAAGCCTTACCCTTAGAAAGAAGGCACTTCAAGAAGTCCTTTTGAATCAAACCAAATGGAGTTACCCAAATTAAAGGTAACAGTTTCTCTTAACATGTTTTCATTTATTTTACATCTAAACCCCCTAAATTCTTATTATTCCATTATTTTATAACAAAAAAAGTTTCCTAAATATACTAGGATGTTTTTATGAGATGTATTCTAACTACACTTACACACACCTCCATCTAATGGGTAAAGAACAAATAGTTTCTGTGGATGGAAAACTAATGCCTAACGAAACAATGATTGTTCAATTGTCCCCTAGAACCTCATATAGTGGACAATATGATGAAAATATATTTATATATGATATATATTATGTTTATATTTTCTTTATTCTTCTATATTTTTAATTTATATAATACCTTTTAGGTTTCTATTATGGTTAAACATGATAATTTCATTTGAGCAAGTGCGGACTACCGCCCCCTCAAAGTGATATGACTCATTCATACAATACGTGGGAAATAAAAAGGATGGAGTTATTGAAATTATATATGATATTATTCTGGAATTATAATATAACTATGTATAATTAAGTTTTTATTCAATTATATTATGAAATAAAAATGAATGTAGCTTTCTTGCTTACGTACGGCTTACCGTCTGTATGAACGGTGAATTTCATTTCTTATCTCCAAATGTTATGTGCTGTTATAAATAATTATATATTAGTTATATATGATACATATGATATATAAATCCTGATATCATTCTATAGATAATGTAATCTTGACCATTTAGAAAACTTGAAATTATAAGGTGTACATTTTTTACTCTAGTACCAAATATCGACAAAACGACCATTATTAACGTAAATGAATAAATATTGTTTATAACATGGTAATAAGTGACATTAAAAGAATTATATACTTCAGAAAGGGTTATTTATAAAGTATAAATTACCTTAACTTTATTATTTATGATGAACAAGGAACAAACAAGTCAAGTCGGACACGAGGTATGATATTTCTTATCTCACTTTTAATTTCAGTAATATTTCCATTGTTCACCACTTATATATTTCATGTGGTGTATTGTGTATTTCAATTTGATATATATTATCATTATTATCTATATATACATCGTATTATATGATTAATTTGGTGTTTATTAACTTTTTTCATATGAATCAATTCATTACAACGTGGTAAGGGGTTTTCATCTGACTTTTTATTCCCGTGAGATTCATACTATATTGCCACTATTTACTTTTGTATGGTTTATGTAATGCCCATGATTTTATTAATTTTTTAATATAAATATATTTAGGGGTATTTACATCTTCATTTCATGATCCCTCATTCATGGGGTTTATGTTTTGTAAGTTACCAAATCGATAAGGGAACCTTTCACCCTCCTCTTTTTAAAATAATTCTTTTTTGTTATGTCTTTTAATTTACATCTTCTTATGTTGGGATATGTTCTTATATATCATTGTTCCTGTAAATTTTATGACCATGTGATGAGATACCCTTTTATCACTCATCAATTAATTTTCTGAATTTTAATGTGACGTCGTTAGGCTGTCAAATTTCTGTAAGGGAACTTTTTCACCCAATTTCAATTCATTGGGTTAAACTTATACTTCTTGATTATGTCGTGCTATGAATATGTGTGAATAAACTCGTATTGTTTCACACATAATTTCCACTTATATTGAGTGTATTCTTATTTTTCACACATTATTATGTAATTGATTTATCCTTAATCTAAGGATAGAGTTTTCATAATGGATTTGGTCTCAATTTACATTACATTAAGACATCATTGTTGTTAGGAACCAATTCACTCTTATATGGTGTATATACTATCCTTTGGAATATTATATCATGAATCCCTTTATTATAATTATATTATAATGTTATATTTAAATTTTATTCCTTAATTATTCTTATTCAATCATATCTTATTTTGATAAAAAAATTTAGCTAAAATATCATTTTAAATGTTTTAAAGATTTATTCTTCTAAATATTTATCATTAATGTCCATGTTTTCATAATGGTTTTTAGGATTTGTTTATATATAAATTAATGTTTTCAAATGATAATTCATTTAAAATCTTCAAAGTGTTATGGGAAACTTTGATTCAAAAATCACTTTTTTATTGATTTAAATGGTTTTGAAAATGATTTGATAAAGCATTGTTTATTTCAATATCTTGATTTGATATATTGTGATTGTAATGTGGAAATTTTATCTTTCCTTTATTCATGTGTTATTTTTCATGAATATTTTATGTTTATTGGGCATTTTTTATGTATATGGGAGGTTCCATCATAAATGTTACACCCCAAGCTTCTACAGTACACTTCTCTTTGAATAATGCAATAGTGTGTGTTGTACGCAACATCCAGTTCTAACACATAGCACAACCGATCAAACTAGCTGTTATGAATAGTAATACCTATTTTTTAAAATTTTAGAGATTTTATCTCTCAAAATGGACTTCATTTTTGGATTCAGGGTATCTAGTTTAGCCTAAGGTGAAATTTTGGTACTTTTCGGATAACTTTAATATTTTGATAAATAGTGAAAATTACTAAATTTTAATTAAAAACAACTTTTTTAATCAAAATAATTAATAGTGATAGATTATGAATTTTAGTGGTTTTAAAGTATATTTATAATATATTTTTACCATTTAATACAATGTTGGTCATTGGACATAATTTCACAATTAAACTGAATATAAACAAGTATCAATCATTTGATAGTTATTATATCTTAAAAACACGCTTTTTGTGTAGACAGAGGGAAGTAATTTTAAATTAATTTCTGCCACTTCTGTGTTTTGAATTTGGAAAAAAGGATTCCATATTTTGAATCAGGATTTTCAAATTGTGTAAATAGGTAACTTTTATTTTTATACATTTTGAATAATTACTTCGGTAAATATTTTATTTACCATGGTTAAAGGGTAAATCCGATAAATAAGGGTTAAAAAATAATATTATAATAATAATAAATTACCCTAAACCATGTCCTAAACTTATTGGTTGATACATGTCCGACCATGGCCATTTTTGGGTCAATTTTGGGACCCCATGGTGCCACTTGTAAGTGATAGAGACATTTTATTTTAATAAAGTTAAAATGAATACAAAAATGACACAAGCATATATCTTTTAGAAACAATTTTTTTTACATAGGTTTATATATGTTGGGTTTTCGACTATAAATATTCATTAGAAAGCTAAAAGTATTTCCTACATAATGGTATTTTATTTATAATTTTTAGACATTATATAATCTAAGTTATTTATGACACAATGGTAATGCAGTAACTACCATAATAGTGAAAATTTTAAATTATTGATATTGTAGATACCGAAATAAATATAATTTAAGACTTTTTATGCATTACACTAATTTTCTAGGTTAATAGGACATGTTAGAAATTATTTAATTAACTTTTTTCGAAGTAATAAATCTTTTAATGATTTTAAAAAAAAATCAATTATTGAATAGTGTCAAAATTGACATAAAAGCCTTTTTAAAACAAATATTATATTATTAATTGATATTAAATTTCTAAAAATCTAAGGTTCGTCCAAGAGACATATATCATGATATGTGTATCATTAATGGACCACGTGGGGGTATCTTGTACGTATATAGTATGTTTATTAACCATATAATATAAAAATAGAAAGAGACATTGTAAAAGTGAAACTAATTAACTAAGAGTTAATACTTAAAGATAAAGTTAATATAGTAACCCAAAACTATCAAAATTATATTGTTTGAATGGTTTTCGACCTATCCCTACCTTAAAATTTTAATAATCCACTTTGGAGCCATTAGAAACCGAATATGAATTTATTATAAAATAATATTTCTAGCTTTTCCAAAGGTGCCCCTCACCCCTCTTATAAAAGGGCCCTCCCCCTTCACTTTAATTCACACCATCAAAGCCTTTTGGTTCAGAAAAAATCTGCCCAAATACTGTATAAAATTCCCTCACATCATCCTAGAGGCCTTCATTTAGTCATAAAGCCATCCTAACAGCCCTTTTGGTCAAATCGAAAGGAAGAACCCGAAGAAGAGGTAATGATTTCACCACCCTTTTCCAAGTTCCTTTCTTCTTCCACTTATTCTTCCTTTCTTATTACAATTCTAAAATAATAGCTCCATTATCTTATATATACTGTGATGTTATTATAAATATGGTACAACCATATTCAGTATTCTATCCATCCTTTGAATAACATGTCAACATACGTGCGTACGTTCGGCTTACCGTCTCCACGTCGTGGTGTAATTGTTATTCAATAAATTATTATTTGGATGGGTATAATAATGATTTATAATTCATTTAAATAATAAATATAACATGATAATAATTTTGTATATATGATATAACATCCATTTATATATTATTTTAATATCAAAAGAATGATATTGTCGCTCGTGCGTACGTACGGACTACCGTCTCCACGAACGCGATGAGATTCAATCTCCATCATATCCATTCAAGTATAATTATCATTTTATGATTTAAAAATAATGTTTAAGGACTTGATATCATTCTTGATATGAAAAAGATAAAACATATCCATTACAAACATGGCTTACATAACAAAACATATAAAAAAAACGAGTAAGTTAACACCCAAAACAACGATAATACTAAGATATTATTAACAAATCAATGTTAAAAGATCATATATGATATCATATTAATGTATATGATTCTTGTATAATTTAATAACAATTATTTCACCATTATACAGGAGGTTAACCTACCCCCAACCAAGGAAAAGTACAAGGTAAGGGTTTATTTCGCAATCTCTTCATTATCCGAGGTTGTTTATACGTAATAATCTAATGGGACTTCTTTATCATCCACATCCATGTTTCTTAAAAATGTAATTCAAAACATTCTTACTATTTTCTAGAATATGGTTTAAAGTCATTTTTACCCTTTTTTGACATTTTATAAGAAGTTTATAAAGGAATCCTTCCGTCATTTTCCAAAAAAGGTTCTTTTTAACCTTTTCGACAAAATTAAGGTAAGAATGTATTTTTTTTAACTTATACGGCAGGTGTGGTTATTCTCCACCGTTATTACACCTTTGAAGCTTCCATTTCACGCTTATAAAGATATTTTAAAAATAAATGTTTTCTTTTAAAATTATGTGATTTTTAAATGATTTCAAATAAGAGATATATCTCTCAATAATATGAAAATCCAGTGCAAATGTATACGTATTTAACACAAGCTTAAAAATGTTTTCAGAAAAAACGAATCTCGAGTGTGGTAGACACGAAGGGATTGGGCGTGGACCCATCATGGCCTGTAATTAGTCGAGCAGTCTCAAAATTAGTTATTTTGTTTTCAAAAGAAAGCATAATATTTTCAGAAAAGAACTGGAGTATATTTGAGCAATGTTAAATGTAAGTATCTTCTAAAAAAATGCATCGGTAGGTCTCATGAGACAAACTAGTGTCTTGGCACAAGGCCTTGGGAAAATCTTATTTTTAGTCTTGGCACGAGGCCTTGGCTATGTGGTTATGATAGTTTGTCATTATGAATTCCATCATTATGAAAGTGGTTATTGATATTGCATGTGATTATTCGATTAGTAGAATATCCATGTGAATAAGTAAATGGAATTATTTCATTTTATTTTTTCCATACTATGTCAAAGATCATGTTTAAAAGGCTTTTATTTTAGTTATACAGTGCCTTAAATTTTTATTCTTATTTATGAAAGTTTCCGCTATATTGTTATTCCTACTGGGAATTTGAGCTCACCCCTTTTCTATGTTTTATTTTTCCCAGGATGTGAAGAAGTAAATTATGAATGAACTGGAGGGATATTATGAGGGGATAATAGTGTGGACTATAGAGACAATATGTGGTTGTTGTAGTTTTTCACTTTATTATGTAATGTAAAACTTTATGAATATATCTAGTGTTTCCAAAGCTACTAAACCAATCGGTGTTTCGAGATTTTCTCTATCTTGTGGTCATGCCAATGTTATGTAATAATGCACCAACTCTAGGTAACTGGGGTCGGGGCGTTACAGTTGGTATCAGAGGATGTTTAGTACAAACCTTGGAAGCCAGATTTAGATAAAATCTGATTAGAGCACATAGACCTAAGATGGAATTTGAGGATTAGTATAGAAGAACTTCCAAGAATTTTGGTATTGTAGAGATTTTGTGAGTTTTCTGAGCAATACATCCCTGTCTGGATATGAGCAGGTAGAGGCGGCTCTGGCACAGATCTACTTAGGGGTAAAACCTGAAAACACCGCTTTGAGCTAGACTCGAACGGGAACTGGTGCACGACAATGGGCCTTACTTCACTCTTGGTTACGACACTCCTATGGGATATTCTTAGGATAAATCTCATTTTCATTACAAATCATTATGAAGGGTTTATGAGTATATAATTTTTCAATGAAAACATTTTTATGATTGTGGATTATATCTATAAATAGTTCAATTTATGATAAGTGTTTTATAAGTATGTAATTATGTATTTTGATTCATAAACTGATCTAGTTTATGCCATTATTTAGAAATGAAACCTAGTGGAATAAATGGAAACCATATCAATGCACGCACTCCATGTAGGTATTTCCCTCCAGGTCGGGATAATTATAGTGGAGCTGGTGATGCAACTGGTGTCGATCAGCTAATCACCATACTGGGACAACTCACTAAGGTTATGAATAATAACCTTACCTGTATGGAGCACACTGATCCGCAGCATGGAGGATCAATGTTAGATCAATTCATGAGGAAACACCCACCAAAATTTAATGGGAGTAAAAATCCCTTAGTTGTTGAGAAATGGATAAATTCCCTAGAGAAAATATTTCAGGCTTTAGGGAGTAGTGAAAGGGAAAAAGTTATAATGGATGTTTACCGCCTCACTGGAGATGCTGATCAATGGTGGCCATTGATTCAAAACACAAAGGAAGATGATGAAGTATCAAATATGGAATGGACGGAGTTCAAAGATCCATTTTTAGAAAAATACATTCATCGTGACCATCAAGCAGATATGGAAAGGCAATTTTTGAGTCTGGGAAAAAAGGAGGATGAGAATCTCGCAAAGTATGAGGCTAACTTTACAAGGTTAGCAAGGTATACTGGAGATTATATACGTAACCCAAGAAGTAAGATTTATCATTTCTTTTATGGGTTAAAACCATTTCTATGTCAAGCATTAGTATCACAATCCTTCTCGTCATATGAAGGCATTGTCTCATGTGCTATCCAGACAGAAAAGGAATTCTCTAATTCTTATGACTTTAAAGCAAAGTAAGAGAAGAATAGATCAGCTGATCAATCTGGGAATGGAAATAAGGGGATGAAGGGAAAGGTAGAATATCCATCCTGTGGTAAATATGGGAAGAAACACCCTAGTACTTGCTTGAAGGGAATGGGCGTCTGTTACAAATGTGGTGAAAAAGGCCACCAAGCTTGTGATTGTAAACAGAAGAAGGAAGCTACAAATGTTCAGTGCTACAATTTCAGGGAGATAGGACATTATGCAAATGAATTTCCAAATCGTCAGGGGAACTTAACTCAGAAAAGGCCAAGGGATCAAGGCCAAGCTTTTTCTATCACTACTGCTGAGGTAGAAGCTCCAAAAGACGTGGTGGAAGGTAATTTAATGGTTTCCTCAAGTTTAGAAAATGCATTATTTGATTCTGGATGATCACATTGTTCCATATCTTCCCAGTTTGCTAAGAAAATTAGATATTTCCAATTTGATTTAACAAGGGAGTTGTCAGTTAAAACTCCTAAGGGAAGTATCATTGCAACAATGTTTTGTGAATCAGTCCCCATTAGAGCACATAAATTTTCTTTATCTACTGATCTCATCGTCATACCTATGATTGAGTTTGATATAATCCTAAGTATGGATTAGATTTCGGATTATGATGCGAAGATTTATTGTAAGAAGAAGGAGGTTACGATTTTTGATGATGATGATAAGGAACACCTTATCTTTAGAGAAGAATCGTCACCACATAATTCTTATCTAGATCCACCCCCAGTAGCTCAACTAAATTCAATTATTGGGGAGGAAGAGAATGAAATGACTGTGGGTGAGGAAAGGAATGTCCAAATAGAGGATGTACCTATTGTGAAAGAATATGTAGATGTATTTCTGGAAGATTTACCTGGACATCCTCTAGAACGAGAAGTTGAGTTTTCCATTGATTTAATTCTTGGATCAAGGCCTATATCAAAGACCCCTTATAGAATGGCCACTATAGAATTAGTTGAACTAAAGAAATAACTAGAGGAATTTAGTAATAAGGGATTTATTCTCCCTAGTGTTTCTCCATGGGGATCCCCTGTTCTTTTTGTTAAAAAAAAGATGGATCTATGAGGTTATGTATCGACTATAGGGAGATCAATGCTATAACAATAAAGAAAAAGTATCCGCTACCTCGCATTGATGATTTATTTGAACAAATGCATGGAGCTCAATACGTTTCAAGGATTGACCTTTGATATGGATACCATCAGTTGTGGGTAAAGAAGGAATACATTCTGAAGACTGCATTTCGAACCAGGTACGGGCATTACGAGTTTACTGTAATGCATTTTGGATTGACTAATGCACCCCCTGTATTCAAGGATCTGATGAATAGAGTTTTCAAGGAATATCTCGATGAATTTGTGGTGGTACTTATTGATGATATATTGGTATACTCCAAAAGCTACGAAGATCATGAAAATCACTTGCGCATTATCTTGAAGACTTTGAGAAGACATGAATTATATGGGATGTTTTGCAAGTGTGAATTCTGGCTTCATGAGATTTCTTTTCTTGGCCATATTGTCTCTAAATATGGAATCTTTGTTGATCCTTCTAAGACCAAGGCAATCCAATAATGGGTAGCACATATGAGTATAACTAAGGTACACAATTTTATTGGTTTGGTAGGTTAAAATCGACGTTTCGTCCAGAATTTTGCCTGATTGGCTAACCCATTAACGAAGCTCACACGTAAAGGGGTTAAATTTGTTTGTACAAAAGAGAGTGAAGAATGTTTTGAAGAACTGAGGAGAAGATTAGTCAATGCTCCTATATTGACTCTACCATCGGGGAATGATGGGTTCGTTATTTATAGTGATGCATCGAAGAAAGGACTTGGTTGTGTCCTTATGCAGAATGATAGGGTTATTGCCTATGCATCACGACAGTTGAAAATTGATGAGCAAAACTATCCTACTCATGATCTCGAGTTATCAGCTGTGATCTTTTCATTGAAGATCTGGAGGAACTACCTCTATGGTGAAAATGTGAGATTTATACTGATCACAAGAGTTTGAAGTATATTTTCTCACAAAAAGAACTCAACATGAGGAAAAGGATATGGTTTGAATTACTCAAGGATTATGATTTCATGATACACTACCACCCGGAGAAGGCAAACAAGGTGGAAGATGATTTGAGCAAAAAAGACCATGGAGTTTTGAACAATATGGGAATTGAAAGGGATCCAATTTTCATGGATCTAGTGAAGATGGACATGGGAATAACCAAGGAAGGTGAAACACCAATTCTTTTTCAAATGGTTGCCAAACCATCTTTAGTAGAAAGGATTAAGAGTTCTCAGACCGATAATGAAGAATTTCAAAAGAAGATTAAAGCTGTGAATGATGGGAGATTGAGAGACTTTGTGTATGAAGATAAAATTTTGAAATTCAGGAAGAGACTTTTTGTTCTCGATATACCTGATCTAAAAAGGGAATTGCTGGATGATGCTCATAGTTCCAATTTCTCTATACACCCTGGGAGCACCAAAATGTATAGAGATTTGAAGGAACATTTTTTGTGGGACAACATGAAGAGACAGATTGCTGATTTTGTGTCAAGATGTATGGTTTGTCAACAAGTGAAAGCTGGAAGGCAACAGCCTGGAGGATTCATGCAACCTCTTCCCATACCGGAGTGGAAATGGGACAATATTACGATGGACTTTGTCATGGGGCTACCAAAGACTCCTATAAGGAACGATGCAATATGGGTCATTGTTGATCATCCTACCAAGTCAGCACATTTTCTTGCTATAAGAGAAGATCTACCACTAGAACGTCTAGCAAGACTATATATTAATGAAGTTGTGAGACTTCATGGAGTACCCCTATCAATTGTTTCTGATCGTGATCCCCATTTTACTTCAAAATTCTGGAAAAGTCTTCATAAATCCTTAGATACTGAACTTCATTTGAGCACTGCCTACCACCCTCATACAGATGGACAATCAGAACGAACTATTCAAACCATAGAAGACATGTTGAGATCCTACTCACTTGACTTTCAGGGTATGTGGGATCAATATTTACCTCTAGTAGAATTTTCCTATAACAATAGCTTCCATTCAAGTATTCATATGGCACCATATGAAGCGTTATATAGAAAGAGATGTCGTACACCAACCTGTTGGGATGACGTTGGTGAAAGAAAAATTGTAGGCCCAGAACTAGTGGAGGAAACAATGGAAAAGGTGAAGGTAATCCAAAACCATATCAAAGTAGCTCAAAGTAGGCAGAAGAGCTATGCCGATAATCGACGGAAGGATTTGGAATTTCAAGTTAGTGATCATGTTTTCTAGAAGGTATCTCTATGGAAGGGAATCATACATTTTGGTAAGAAAGGTAAATTGAGTCCCAAGTACATCAGACCTTTCGAAATTCAAGAACGAATTGAGGCTGTAGCTTACCGATTTGCAATACCGCTAAGTCTCTCCAAAGTTCACGATGTGTTCCACGTATCTCTATTGAGGAAATACATGACTGACCCAATGCATGTACTCACATACGAGAAATTAGAACTGGAACCCGATCTGTATTATTGCAAAGATCCGATCAAGATTTTTGATACGAGAGAACAAGTGCTGAGAAATCGGACGACACGTCTGGTAAAAGTTTTGTGGATAAACCATAAGATGGAAGAGGCAACGTGGGAACCCGAGGAACTTATGATGTAGAACCACCCGAGTCTTTTCATGCGGTAGTATTCTAGAAATTTATAGGAAAACATTATTTGAAGGAGGGGAGAATTTAACACCCTAAGCTTCTATGGTACACTTCTCTTTGAATAATGCAATAGCGTGTGCTGTATGCAACATCGAGTTCTAACACACACCACAACCGATCAAACTAGCCGTTATGAATACTAATACCTAATTTTTAAAATTTTATAGATTTTATATCTCAAAATGGACTTAACTTTTAGATTCAGAGTATCAAATTTAGCCTAAGGTGAAATGTTGGTACTTTTTGGATAACTTTATTATTTTGATGAATAGTTAAAATTACTAAATTTTAATTAAAAACAACTTTTTAAATCAAAATAATTAATACTGATATATTATAAATTTTAGTGGTTTTATAGTATATTTAGAATATATTTTTACCATTTAATACAATGTTGGTCATTGGACATAATTTCACAATTAAACCGAACATAAACAAGTATCAATATTTTGATAGTTATTATATCTTAAAAACACGCTTTTTGTTTTGACAGCGGGAATTAATTTTAAATTAATTTTTGCCACTTCTGTGTTTTGAATTTGGAAAAATAGATTCCATATTTTGAATCAGGATGTTCAAATTTTGTAAATAGATAACTTTTATTTTTAGACATTTTGAATAATTATTTCGGTAAATATTTTATTTAACATGGTTAAAGGGTAAATCAGGTAAATAAGGGTTAAAAATAATATTATAATAATAGAAACATACCCTATAACGTGTCCTAACCTTATTGGTTGATACATGTCCGACCATGGACATTTTTGGGACGATTTTGGGACCCCATGGTGCCACTAGTAAGTGATAGGGACACTTTATTTTAATTAAGTTAAAATGAATACAAAAATGACACAAGCATATATCGTTTAGAAAAACAATTTTTTACATAGGGTTATATATTTTGGATATTAGACTATAAATATTCTTTAGAAATATAACAATATTTCCTACATAATTTTATTTTATTTATAATTTTTAGACATTAAATAATTTAATTTATTAATGACACAATGATGATGCAGTAATTTCCATAATAGTGAAAAATTAAAATGATTGATATTGTAGATACCCAAATAAATATAATTTGAGACTTTTTATGAATTAAACTAATTTTCAAGGTTAATATGACATGTTAGGAATGATTTAATTAACTTTTTGAGAAGTAATAATTCTGTTATGATTTTTAAAAAAATCAATTATTGAATAGTGTCAAAATTGACATAAAAGAGTTTGTAAAACAAATATTATATTGTTAATTGATATTAAATTCCTAAAAATCTAAGTTTCGTCCAAGAGAATTATATCATGATAGGTGTATCATTAATGGACCACATGGGGGTCTCTTGGATGTATATAGTATGTTTATTAACCATATTATATAAAAATAAAAAGAGACATTGTAAAAGTGAATGTAATTAACTAAGAGTTAATACTTAAAGATAAGGTTAATATAATAACCCAAACCAATCTAAATTATATTGGATGAATTGTTTTTGACCTATACCTACCTTAAAATTTAAATAATCCACTTTTGAGCCATTAGAAACCGAATATGAATTTATTATAAAATAACATTTCTAGCTTTTCCAAAGGTGCCCCTCACCCCTCTTATAAAAGGGCACCCCCCCCGTCTCTTTAATTCACACCTTCAAAGCCTTTTGGTTCGGACAAAATCTTCCCAAATAATCTCCCAACTTCCCTCAATTTATCCTAGAGGACTTCCTTTAGTCAGAAAGTGAACCTAAGAGCCCTTTTGATCAAATCAAAAGGAAGAACCCGAAGAAGAGGTAATGATTTCACCACCCTTTTCCAAGTTCCTTTCTTCTTCCACTTATTCTTCCTTTGTTATTAACATTCTAAAATACCAAATCCAGTATCTTATATAAAATTTTATGTTATTATAAATATTGTACAACCATATTAAGTATTCTATCCATCCTTTGAATAACATGTCACCATACGTGCGTACGTACGTCTTACCGTCTCCACGTCGTGGTGTAATTGTTATTCAATATATTATTATTTGGATGGGTATAATAATGATTGATAATTAATTTTAATAATAAATATAACATGATAGTAATTCTTTATATATGATATACCATCCAATTATACATTATTTTAATATCGAAAGAATGATATTGTCACTCGTGCGTACGTACGGACTACCGTCTCCACGAACGCGATGAGATTTATTCTCCATCGTATCCATTCAAGTATAATTATCATTTTATTATTTAAAAATAATGTTTAATGACTTTATATCATTATGAATATGAAAAAGATACAACCTATCCATTACAAACATGTCTTATGTTACAAAACATATAAAATAAAACGAGTAAGTTAACACCCGAAACAATGATAATACTTAGATATTATTAACAAATCAATGTGAAAAGATCATATATGATATAATATTAATGTATATGATTCATGTATAATTTAATAAAAATTATTTCACCATTATATAGTAGGTTAACCTACCCCCAACCAAGGAAAAGTACAAGGTAAGGGTTTATTTCGCAATCTCTTCATTATCTGAGGTTGTTTATACGTAATAATCTACGGATACTTCTTTATCATCCACATCCATGTTTCTTAAAAATGTATTTCAAAAAATTATTACCATTTTACAGAATATGGTTTAATGTCATTTATACCCTTTTTTGACTTTTTATAAGAATTTTATAAAGGAATCTTTCCATCATTTTCCAAACAAGGTCCTTTTTAACCTTTTCGACATAATTAACGTAAGAATGTCTTTTTTTAACTTATACGGCAGGGGCGGTTATTCTCCACCGTTATTACACCTTTGAAGCGTCCCTTACATTCTTATAAGGATATTTTCAAAATAAAGGTTTTCTTTTATAATTATTTGATTTTTAAATGATTTAAAAAAAGAGATATTACTCTCAAAAATATGAAAATCCAGTGCCAATGTATACGTATTTAACGCAAGCTTAAAAATGTTTTCAGAAAACCCGACTCTCAAGTGTGGTAGATAGGAAGGGATTGGGCATAGACCCATCATGGCCTGTAATTAGTCGAGCAGTCTCAAAATTAGTTATTTTATTTTCAAAAGCTTGCATAATATTTTCAGAAAAGCACTGGAGTATATTTGAGCAATTTTAAATGTAAGTATCTTCAAATAAATGCATCGGTAGGTCTCATGTGTCAAACTAGTGTCATGGCTCAAGGCCGTGGAAAAATCTTATTTGTAGTCTTGGAATGAGTCCTTGGCTATGTGGTTATGATAGTCTGGAATTATGCATTCCATCATTATGAAAGCGGTTATTGATATTGCATGTGATTATTCGATTAGTAGAATATCCATGTGAATAAGTAAATGGCATTATTTCATTTTATTTTTTCCATACTATGTTGAAGTTCAAGTTTAAAAGGCTTTTGTTTTAGTTATACACTGCCTTAAATGTTTGTTCTTATTTATGAAAGTTTCTGCTATATTGTTATCCTTACTGGGCATTTGAGCTCACCCCTTTTCTATGTTTTATTTTTCCCAGGATGTGAAGAAGTAAATTATGAATGACCTGCAGGGATATTATGAGGGGATAATAGTGTGGACTATGGAGAAAACATGTTTTTGTGGTAGTTTTTCACTTTATGATGTAATGTAAAACATTATGAATATATCTAGTGTTCTCAAGGCTACTAAACCGATCGGTCTTTCGAGATTTGATCTTTCTTGTGATCATGCCAATGTTATGTAATAATGAACCGGCTCTAGGTAACTGGGGTCGGGGCATTACAATAAACCTAGGGTGGGTGAGCTCGAGATAGCTCTCCGATGCTTTGAGTAACGTGACAGAGGTAAACGTTAATGTTTCTCCTAAGAGATTTAGGGAATATACTATGATGTGTATTTCAAATGTGAGTCCCTATGTAGCTGTGATAGCTAAAATGTATATATGTTATGAATGCCATAAGTTTCCTTTATTATTTATGATTTGTGCTTGTTATTCATAAACCTTATGATTTTTTAAGGTATGTTATGATTGAAAAGTATGGTTTTATTGATTTTTATTTAATGATAGGATAATGTTTCCTTCCTTATTTTATAACCCTTACTGAGATTTTTGTACTCATCCCAAGTTTTAGATATGTTTTCCACAGGACTTAATGATTAATAGGGTCATGGATGGGATCAAGGAAATGTCATGATGTCTAAAACTTGGAACTAGACATGTTTCTTTTTTAGAGTTTTTTATGAAAAAAATGGATACTGAGAAGTAGTGTCTACATGTAATTTTCAAGTTGATATGTAATAGTTATGGCCTAATTCTTTAAAACTCTAAACCTAAAAAGATCCTCAATGTGAATTCTTGACATAATTCAATAATATGTAATTTTTAAGGCTAGGTCCTTATAGTTGGTATCAGAGTTTGGTTTAGATAACTTTAGAGGTTAGGGTGTTATTTAATCATAAGTGACATAACCGTAATGGTAAGCATATTTTTAATAATCATAGTTTTTAGATAAATCTAAAGAGTTTAAGATGACATGAAAAATTATATTTTTAGTGTTTACCATGATCATAAGAAAATATATGATGATTTTACTGATATATTCACACAAACCATTTTTTAGTAAATTGTAGAATCTAGCAGGAATCAAAGTAACAATTGATATGAAGAAAACTATGAAGGTTTTTTGAATGAGAAATTGAATGAAATGGGAGCTATAATGAGAACACTTATGGTCATTCTCAACCAATTATCTGGAGTCATGATTGACCACCTGAACCTTGGTGATTTTTATAAGGCATCGTACATGCGAGAAACAAATCCCCACATATGTTCAGCTAATAATCATAAAGGTAAGTATATTCAAAAACCAATGTGTCAAGGATGTGGAAATAAACACATAGGAAAATGTTTCAAATGGACCTGAAGATACTATAGATGTGGAACTGAAGGTCATACAGCAAGAACCTGCCATGGTAAAAGGAATAATGTAGATGACTCAAGGAAAGGAAAAGATGTTCTTTCTGAGGGATCAATTGAATGTTTTAAATGTAGAGTGCATGGTCATTATGCAAACAGATGGCCTACGAAGAGGGTTCGAGAATGGAATCACCGGGATCATACAATTATATGTTTACCAATTCCTAATGCCATTCTAATTGGGGATGTGGAAACTGAAAATGGCCAATGAAAGGTTTGAATTATTTCTTAACTGAGGTTTAGACATTATTGAATCTTAGAATATGATTCATGATTTTTTATGTAAGAATGAAGTATTTCTGAATAAGTTGGAAAGGAATGTTTAATGGATCATGAAGAATGTTGAATGAGTAAGAAGTCAACATTTAAGGGATTCAAGAGTTATGGTAGATTTTTTGATGGTTAAATGATTAAATGTATTAAGGAATTTTGGATGATGGGATTGCATTAAAAGACTTTTTATAGTATGTGTAACACTGAATTTTGTTATAAGAAAATTTTATTCAAGGAATAATTATCCTTTATTTTTTGGATATAGTTATAAAGAAGAATTTGGGTTTATATGATCCTTGAATTTGAGGCTATTAAAGTTTAATACATTTTGAGATGCAAATTGAATGTTATTAGATAAACTTCATGGTTAAAGTAGGTTATGGTTATTTTTGACGAATTTATATCTTTTTTTGGAATGTAATAAATATATATAGATTTCGAAAAAGGACAACATGAAGCTTGCGTGAAAAACTGTCACGTCAGATAAGGCAGCGGGAAGCAAACCCACAACCAAAGTACGACTGGGATTTATCACCTACCACGGGACTACGTGAAGTCCCAGTTAAGTATGACTAATTATTTTTAGTTAAATGATTTTATGAATCTATAACAAGTTGATTTTGAGTTTTCTTTGGAAATTATTAACCTATCATAGAGAATATGTGATTAGGATAATTAATTTTCATTATGAGACTTTAAGAGTAACTGAAGTTTTTTGGAGATAAATGTTAAGATTTATCTTGTAAGACAATGTGATTAAATCCTTATGATATATGGGTTTCAATATTAGTTTTGAATACTTTGAATAATTATATAGACAATTTTATATTGAATGGAAATTCTTGAAATTTGGGTACTTTTGGTTGAATTTTGGAGATTAAGAGTAGTACTTATTTTCTAAAAGGATTATCCTTTTGGGGATTATCTGATCACATACTAATAAATTTTGGTTTTGGTTAGTGTATAAAGATAAGGGATATATATGGTTCATATTTTGTGGATCACATTGATATCTAGAAGTTGATTATAGTGCTTTCAACGTGAACAAGTCATCATGAATAATTTTTTAACTGGGTAGAGGGAGATCCATTACATATCCCAAAGGCCCAGTGGGATTGTATCCCATTACATAGCCCATAGGCCCAAATTTTGGTGGTTAACTTTCTGTGATCAGGTTCTCTATCACTCTCTATTAGTCTATGAGAGTTAGTTTCTCTTACACATCCATGTTTCCATGGAATCCTAGTATCTGTTGTCTTAGGTAACCATTGTACTTATTTTCCTTTATTTTAAAGTGATAGTTGTGTTGACTCCTCTTCTAATGTAGGACTTTAAATGATGTTTCCAATCCCAATTTTAAAATGGCGAGGATGCAATTCTCAAAAGGGGGGAAGGATGTAACATCCCAAGTAAATAAAGAATATCATATTTTCATATTTATTAATATTTTATTAATTAAATATTAATTTTACTTTAAAGTGGATGCTATGGTTGATAGATTAACTGATTCAAAACAATAGATTTCATTGAAATCTTACGTTTCACACAATGTTGAGTTATACTGAAAAATAAAAATATAATATTATTTTAAATGGTAGTTAATACATAGCCATTTTATTGGAAAGAATGTATAGAACTAACTAAAATATGAATATATTTTTTTGTTAAATGTTTTTACATTTACCCCATAAATTTTACAGGCTTAAAATAATAATGAATTTGATTTTAAGCATAAAAACTCTAATATTCATTAAAAGGTCTGTTTACTGCATTTTAATGGGGAACCCCTTGTAAATATATTTTTGGTCACTTTAATATGTTCTGTTTGAAAAATAAAATTCTTCTTTAGAACCGGGACATCAAAATTTACTTTGGGAATTTTTTTGGTATTTGTCTTATAAAATTCAGTTTTGATTAATATTAAAGAGTACTGTATTTTAATTCAAAATTTCCATTTAATATAATTTATTTATATGGTCAGATTATCTTATTAATTGTGTTTAAAGTGTAATTAGATTATATTATTACCATTTAATCCAATGTGGGTCATTGGAATTAATTTCACTTTGAAATTGCGCATAAACAAGTGTCAATCTTTTGATAGATATTGTTTCATAAAAACACTCTATTTGTTTTGACAACAAATATTACTTTTAAATTTATTAATTCATCTTCTATATTTTTAATTTTTTAAAATATAAATAATTTTTCAAATCATAATATCAAATATAGCTTCGGCTAAATTTTTGGTATTTTTTTGAAAAATTTCAATTTTTGATGAATAGTTAAACCACTAAGAAGTAGTTAAAAAACTGAATTTTTTAATTTAAATGAACTTTCACCACTTCGGTGAATTGAATTTCGAAAATTCATCGTACATGGATGTTATTATTAAGTAAAATTTAGTTCAATAAGATGAAAATATTTTTCTGGTGAATTATAAATTTTGACTTTTATTTACCACGGTTAACGGTAAATAGGGTAATTCGAGGTAAAAAGAATATTATAATAATACAAACATACCTTAAAACTTGTCCTAACCTTATTAGATGATTAATTTCCGACCATGGGCAACCTTGGGTCGATTTTGGGACCCCATGGATCCACTTGGAAGTTATAATGAAACATTAGATTAATTATTTTAAAGTAAAGACCAAAATGACAGAAAAAAATAACTTTTAGTAAATTAATTTTTATGTGGGGTTATGTAAGTTATATTTTTGACTATAAATATTCATTAGAAAGATAAAAAGATTTAATACATCATGGTACTTTATTTATAATTTTTAGAATCCAAATAAATAAAATTATTTATGAAACAAAAATGATCCAATGTTTACTTCATTAATAAATCATTTAAATAAACAAGATTACAAATATTAAAATAAACTACAAAACCTATACAATTATTATTTTATGAATTTATTTCAATCATGAGTCATCTTATATTATACCTCAATGTGTTTTGGATCTTTATAAACCGAAAATAATTATATAATAAAATAATATTTTCACACTTTCCTAAAGAAACCCTCTTCCCCTTTATAAAAATCCCTCATCTCCAAACCATTCCTCACACCTCTCATGCCCCTTGGCTAATCCAAAACCTTCCTAAATAATCTCCCAAGACCCATATACTCCTCCTAGATGCCTTAAATTAAGGGGGAAAGTTTTTAAGAACCCCGCTCTTCTTTTTCATTTATGTTCTCCTTTTCTAGTCGTTTCTAAGAAAAAGGGTTTTTGGAAATATTCGAAGTACACACCGTGTAATTTATGAGTACACGACGTGTAATATGTTACCACAGGTAACAATGTTCTGGCCATGTAGCGTCCATGCACACGACCATGTGGGGGTGACTTGGAGACCGCTTTAAGCGGAGTGTGGAAAAGGTGAGTACACGTCGTGTACTTAAATAGTACATGTTGTGTATGTTATTTTCATTAAATGGACTGGGGTCATGTCTTATCGACAGAAACATGTTATTATTCAACTTCTTCATCCAAGATCACTATATGGACACATATCTTTGATGAGACCAAAAGCGAGTGTCCGTACTCCAAATCGAACACCGTCAGTTGTGTTGGAATGGCATCGGTGAGTTCTCTCTTCTCCTAGAGCACCATCTACTGATTTCTCCTCCCTCATGAGATACCATGGGTTGAATTTTTCTATAAAATTTTCATAGATCTACTGTGTTCTAGGTCGATCCAAGGGCCAAAGCTAGAGTATAACGATCCCACAACACCGATGTATGTGTTTTTTACCATTCCATTGAAAGTCTTTGAGTATTATGTGCAATTTTTTTCGATATCCTTGAACGGGGTATAGCGTGTTTATGGTTTTAACCCTATTAATTTCATGCTATGCTGGTATGAGTAAATAGAGGCCATTTAGATGTGAATAGGAGTTTTTTCAATGCTTTGGATGTGTCTTCCCATGCATGTTCTGTTTTTGGCCATTTGGCCCTGTTTACCCATTAGGCTTCCTTGATGTTTTCCATGCCTAGTTCTACAGTATGGTGTGATTATTTTATATGACATGCTTGATTTGTTGTATACTGTTTATCCAAGTATTTAATGAGGGTTACATTGGTCGTATTTAATTAATATGCTCATTGACTTATACAAGGCCGTGAGAACCTGGTGTAGGAGACAATAAGGGGAATTTACCTAGTGAGCTTCCTCAGAGAGTCTCTGATCTATTTTAGAATATAAGGGGAATTGAAATGTGAGCTTCCTCAAAGAGTCTTTGACCACTTGAGGCTATGATGGGAATTTACCACATGTGCTTCCTCAGAGAGTCCTCGACTACCTCAGACTATAAGGGGGATTGACTTGTGATCTTTCTCAGAGAGTTTATGACCACTTGGGGCTATGAAAGGAATTTACCGTGTGTGTTTCCTCAGAGATTCCATGACTACCTTAGACTGTAAGGGGAATTGACCATGTAAGCTTCCTCAAATAGTCTTTTTAATTCTTGGGACTATAAGGATAATTGACTGAGAGAGATTCTTCAGAGAGTGTTTTTATCATCCTCGTTGATTGAACCATAGTGGATAGGTTGATAGAACTACCCAGAGGGTTACCTACTTGTTTTACTATTATTGGTATATGAAACTGATTTTATTGAACTGTAGGACTAGTTAATGCTGAGTACTTCATTTTTTACTTATTTCTTTTGTTTATTACCTATCATATATTCACTGACTGTTAGGAATAGATCTTGTGGTGGTTTCCTACTGGGTCTTTGTCTCACACCCTATTTGGGCTATACATTTGGGCCCAAACAAATTATATTGCTGTAGGAATAGATAAGTGCAAGTAACCTTCTCCTTCCGGTACTTGATATGCTGTCGAGCTAGAGAGCATGAGAACAAGTTGAGGCTTGTGATGGTGAGGATCTGTTTATTTATTTCCCTATGTCGTTTGGTTTAGTACAATTCTGTATTCCCTCATTGGGATGTGTTTGGTTGTTTTATTGGACATATGTACCATGCATCATTTTTAAATATGTATACTCCTGTTGTTTATTTCTGAAGACTTTTTCGGTTTACTTTGTATGGATTATTACTGCTTCCGGTATTTGTTATTTGTTTTTCTCTTCTACTGTGTTACTCTGCCAATGTGGGCATAATTTCCACACTATCACACCCAAGGCCCTCACTGCTAGTCGGTAGCCTCTGGAATTAGGGGAAATTCATTTGAGGCCATGTGACTAACAGGGTACGGGATGCCTCTGGGTGGCTTCCAGAACGGGGATGTTACAAAGTGGTATCAAAGGGATTATGTGTTTTTCTTCTTGACTTACTATTTGGATCCTATATCCCATTATAGGATGGAATTGGTACTTGGTAATAAGTTATTCCCAAGAGTAGATAACTAATGCACAGGGAAAATCCAATATACCTCGTTTAATTTCAATTTTTACGGTTTTTCAATTATTACATTTAATTTTCATTCACCTTGATTGATTCACATGATTTTTGCAGTTATTGTTGATGTTATTCAGGATCTATTTATATTGAAAACTGATGAGATGAGTGTATTACATCTCATACATCATATAGATACTTGCTAGAAATCACATGTCATGCATAATTTCCATGCCATATTGGGTGCATTAGCTATTTCATGTTTTAGTGATAGATGTTGTGCTAGAGATGCATGTTGTTGTGATAGTTTCCTTGAATAAAAAAACTTCTGTTTGATAGGGTATTGTTTGTGTGATGATTTGTTAGAATGAATGCCAAAAATTTGTTCTTGAGGTGTTATGGGCCCTCATTGACTTGAATTTGGTGGATTATTAACTTGTTAACCTTGGTTATAGCATGAATAAGATTCCAAATGTTGATTCGCAGGGAGTATGGGCCCCCATGGATCGGAATTTGGAACATTGGTGTTCATTTTAGTGTTTTTCTGGTCTCTGGAGTAGTTTCTGTGGCTTACTGTCTGAAAAAACCCAGAACACATGCCGTGTAGTTTTGACTACACACTGCGTGTTCTTCTATTTGGAAAGAAATTTTTTTTCTTATGTACACGTCATGTAACTTATGTACATGCCATGTAGTCTCTAACCATGTCATAGGACATGTGGGTAGAGACATGGTATAGGGATGTTTTTTTGGAACACACTGTGTATCGGTTGTACACATCGTGAAGGGTTGACCCTGTGTTCGGCCGTGTGACTAACAACACGGCTGAAGAAACCATAAGTTATACATGCCGTTTCAGTTCTAGAACATGCCGTGTAGTGTCAGCCGAGTATCTAGCTGTGTTACTAACAACACAGGCTGTTGAAACCTATGTAGTACACAATGTGTCCTTCTTGAACACGCCATGTAGTGTGATCCATGTATCCAGCCATGTCATGAACAAGACAGGTCGGTGAAGCTTTTCTAGTACATTCCATTTATGGAACAAACATGCCGTGTAACCTTGTTCTATGGGGATCCATGTGGCTTAGCCTTGTAGAAGGACTCGGGTAGGGGAAGAAAATTCAGGTACACTCCATGTGTAAGGACAACATGCTATGTGTTTGGGGTGTTACATGACAAGTTCTGGAAGAAGTACACTCCCATGTAAAAGACTTAAGGGAACACACCGTTTAGTAATTATACACTATGTGTAGTCTTGTTTTGTCAAATTCAAATGTTTTATTTCTCCTGTCCTTTTCTTACGCTTATAGTTTTTGGTCCTTTATGATCTTAATCTAAGGTGTGTGCTTGACCTTGCAGAGTCATGGCACCGAGACATCCTCCGGTTTTAAACTAGTTGCAAGGCGATGATCTAACACCGGACATGGCTGATCAAGGACAGCCGGAAGATCCTCCAGCTGTGCCAGTCATGGCACCAGAAGTTATACCTGACACAGGTGCTGATGCACAGTTCATGGAGGGCTTTCTGAGGATGATGCAGACCTTCCAGGGAGCACCGCCTCCTGCCCCATCGATGGCAGAATTGATGAGAGTCTTTCAGCAGCAGCATCCTCCCACCATCATAGGGGATGGAGGATCCTAGGCAGTAGAGTCATGTCTAGAAGCCACACTGATGATCTTCAAGAATATTGAGATACCTCCAGGGATGAGGGTGAGGCTCGCTACCTATAGGCTTCGAGACTCCACCAAGAGGTGGTGGGATGTGATCTCATAGGCGGGAAGCTAGCTGAATATGTCTTGGGATGAGTTTCATCACATATTCTACTATTACTTCTATATAGAGACGTTGGGGGATGATCGAACATGAGAGTTTATGAGTCTAGAGAAGGGTACTCATTCTGTTATGGAGTATTCCACTCGCTTCATAGAGATGCAACATTTCACACCTATTCTAGGTGGTGATGAGTTGTTCCTAGAAATAAATGTTGATTATGGTCTAAGGAAAGACATCTGATCATAAGTGAATATCTTCAAGTTGACTTCTATCTCTTCTATAGTCAACGTGGCACTGATGACTGAGCACAATCAGAGGGATTTTGGAGCTTTGAGCCAGGGTGTTTTGGCATCCAGAGTTAGTGTTCGGCTAGCTGATAGCAGGAAGCGCCGTAGAAAGATTGCATGTGGAGATCAGAGTAGCGAGATGCATCTTCGGGTAGCCAGGTGGTATGCTACCAGTGTGGGAGGAGTGGGTATATAAGGCCATATTACCTGAGGGACCCGGTGGAGTTCCGATCTTACGGCAAGACGAGTCATCTATAACGTTTCTGTTAGTTCTTGTCACCAGTAGCTGGTGACAAGGGTTATTCTATGACTCCTTGTTCTGAAGCAGCACCATCAGTTTTTCACCAATCAGGGAACTGGAGATCTTCCGGCCATTCAGGCTGAGGTGGATGTCGCGACCATGGTAGCCAGTCGCCCAGTTTTCAGTGACATCAGGGTGGATCAGCTCAAAGTGGTCAGACAGGGTCATAGGGCCGTGGTATATGCCAAGATTTTGCAGTGGAGCAGACCCAGAAAGAGTAGGATCCCATACCTTCTACAGTTCAAGGTATGATCTTAGTAGCCTTAGTTTTAGCTTCTTCTCTTTTTGATACAAGGGCTTCCCATAGCTTTATATCTGCTGTGGTTGTGGAGAGCCTTGGGCTCTACATATTTTCTTCTACTGATATTGTGACACTAGACACTCTGTTAGGGACTATAAAAAAAGTGTACGTCAGAGCAAGGAGTGCCTTCTAGATGATGGTGGGTGTCACTTTTTTTGGGACCTCTATGTCCTAGAGATGATAGGCCATGATTCCATTATCGTAATGGACTGGTTAGTTCCCTTCCAGGAAGTTGTTTATTTCTATCGTCGTAGGGTGAGTTACACATCACCGGAGGGTGGATCTTTTCTACATAAGGGTGAGTGGGATGTCCAGATGAGCTTAGAGGGACCCAAGCATAATGGGTTAAGAGAAGTTACAGCCCAGATTTCTAGTCCTTATCTTGATGACCAGGGGACTTCACAGTTAGTCTTTCCTCCAGTGGTGGATCGTTTCAGAGATGTATGTCCAGATGACTTTTCAGGTTTGCCTCTAGAGCATGATGTTGAATTTTCTATTGAGAACATTTCAGGAGCGGCACCAGTGCCCATCCCTCCTTACTAGATGGCTACACTAGAGTTATAGGATCTCAAGAAGCATTTGGAGGAGTTGCAGGGATATGGTTTCATCTGACCCAGTACTTATCCTTGGGGTTTTCTAGTCCTGTTTGCGAAGAAGGTAAATGGTAACCTCAGGCTTTGTGGGTATTATCGTAAGTTTAACCATTTGAAGGTAAAGAAACAATATCCATTACCGAGGATTGATAATCTCTTTGATCATCTTCGAGGATCCCAGGTGTCCATGAAGTTTGACTTGAGATCCGGTTATCATCAGTTGCACGTCAGACCATCTAATATACCTCTCACAGCTTTTTGGAGCAGGTATTGTCGATATGAGTATGTGGTTATGTCGTTTGGTCTCACAAACGTGCCTGCAGTTTTCATGACACTTATGAATCGAGTTTTCCATCCATACTTGGATTCTTTTGTGGTGGTTTTTGTTGATGATATCTTGGTGTACTCTCACACTCTACATGACCATACCACACACCTTGAGATCATTTTGTGTACACTGATAGATCATCAGTTATATGCTAAGCTCTCAAAATGACACTTTTGGATGGACCAGATTCACTTCTTAGGTCATGTTATCTCAGAGGCAGGAGTATTAGTAGACCTAGAGAATGGGGGATTAGTAGTTTCCAAGGAGATGCCGAAGAACATATTTGAGGTATGAAGTTTTCTAGGGCTATATGGATACTATAGACACTTTATACAATACTTTTCATGCTTATCGATGCCATTGACGGGACTGACTAAGAAGGGGAAAAGTTCCTTTGGTCAAATTCTTATCATTCAGCCTTTCTGGAGCAGAAAGGGAGGTTGACTTCAGTACCGATACTAGGCTTACCAGATCCAGATAAGAGGTATATTGTATATTGTGATTCTTTAGGTATCAGGCAGGGAGCTGTGCTTATTCAGGGAGAAGGTTTCATTGTGTACGGATCTCGGTAGTTGAGGCCACATGAGAGGAATTACCCAACACATGATCTGGAGTTGGATGTAGTTGTTCATGCCTTGCGCTGTTGGAGACATTATCTTCTAGGATAGCATTTTGTGATTTTCACCAATCACAATAGTCTCAAGTACATCTTCACTCAGTGTGATCTGAATTTGAGATAGCAAAGGTGGGTTGAGTACCTTCAGTCCTTTGACTTCGATGTTGTCTACACGTCTGGGAAAGGCAACGCTGTGGCTGATATGTTGAGAAGGAGGACTCAGATACAGGTAGCTCAAGAGACCAGTAGTGAGTGGAATCTTATGGATTTGTTATCTGAGATGCATTTGGGGGTGCATGACAGGATGGGGTAGAATTTTCTTTATTTTTTGGTTGTTATCTCTACTCTTGTTGATCAAGTGTGAATGAGGCTTCTATCAGATTCTAAAGGCCTAGTCCTACGAGAAATATTGTTAGGAGAGGATTTTATTCAGGGATGGACCTTAGGTGAGGATGAGATATTTCATTTCTAGGGGCGCGCATGGGTGCCGACAGACATACTCAAGGAGCTGATATAGGACTTTCATTCCTCAGTTTGGGTAGTTCATCCTATTGTCACCCAGATGTATCATGATCTACACCATCATTATTGGTGTCCAGGTATGAATAGAGATGATTCTGGTCTTTTTATGATGTGTTCCACCAGTCAGTAGGTGAAGGCCGAACATCAGTGGCCAGCATGGATTTTTGCAGTAGTTACCCATTCTATAGTGGAAGTGGAATGATGTCACGAGGGATTTCATGATAGGTTTACCGAGGTCTCCTCAAGCGAATGATGTAATTTGGGATGTCATTGACAGAATCACGAAGGATTCTCACTTCTTGAAAATCGAGGAGACCTTCAGTGTTAATGAGATGAGACTGTTTTACATCTGAGATATTGTGCACTTACATGGCGTTCCACAATCCATCGTTTTAGACATGAATGCCTGTTTTTACTTCTCAGGTCTAGTAGGGGATTCAGAAATCTTTGTTTACACAAGTACTTTTGAGTATAACTTACCATCCCCAGACAAATGGCTAGTTTGAGCATACAATTCAGGTGCTTGAGGACATGCTTCATGCATGCATCTTGGATTTTGGAGGTTCTTGGGAAAAGAATATACCTCTTGTAGATTTTGTCTACAAAAAATAGTTTGCTGGAAACTATTCAGATGGCACCTTATGAGGCTTTTTACGGTAGGCCATGCCGATCACCTTTATGTTGGATGGAGGAAGGAGAGGCAGGTATGCTGGGACCTTGTCTTGTTCAGGAGGCCACATAGCTAATAGAGTTGATTCAGAAGAGGATGGCTACTGCATAGTCTCGACAGAAGTCTTATGCAGATCAGCAGAGATGACGTCTAGATTTTGAGGTCAGAGATCAGGTTTTCATGCGTGTCACACTAGGGTTGGGGCATATGAGGATTAAGAGATTGGTTAAGCTTTCACTGAGGTATGTCTGACCATTTGAGGTGTTGGAGAGATTTGGGCCGGTTGCCTATCAGTTGCAGTTACCTCAGAGGTACCGGGCTATTCATGACATCTTCCATGTTTCTCTGTTTCCACGTTACTTCTCAGAACAGTCTCATGTATTCCAACCTGAGGGAGTTGAGTTGGGAGTGGATGAATCATTCGAGGAGCATCCTATCTGGATCATTGATTGAATTATGAAGTTTATCCATGTCTACTCTATTCATCTGGTATGAGTGTTATGGCAGCATGGGTGAGTACAAGACGAGACTTGGGAGAGGGAGGCTGGTGTATTCCGCATTATTAGGGAAATTTGAGGACAAATTTCTTTAAGGGGGAAGTTTGTAAGAACCTAGATCTTCTTATCAGGCATGTTCTCCTTTTCTGGTCTTTTTATGAGAAAAAGGGTTTTTTTGGAAATTTTTGAAGTACACGCCATGTAAATTATGATTAGATGTTGTGTAATAGGCTACCACAGGTAGCCATGTGCTGGCCATGAAATGGAGGTACACATGGCCATGTGGGGGTGACATGGAGGCTGCTTAAAGAGGAGTACAGAAAAGGAGAGTACACGCTGTATCCTCTAAAAGAACACGCCTTGTATTTTTTATTTTTCATTAAATGGTCTGGAGTCATGTCTTATCGATAGAAATGAGTTCTTCTTGGACTTCATTGTCTAAGAGTGCCGTACAACGACAAATCTTTAACGAGCCCCTGAGAAAGTGTCCATCCTCCGAATCGAATATCGTCGGTTGCATTGGAATCACATCAGTGAGTTATCTCTTCTCCCAGAGCACTATCTTTTGATTTCTCCTCTCTTCTGAGATATCATGGGTTGAACGTTTTAGACTTTTTCATATATCTACTATGTTCTAGGTCGATCCAAGGACATATGCCAAAGTATAACGATACTACAACGCCGAGGTTGGTGGTTTGTGCCTTTCCATTGATAGTCTTTGAGTATTATGTGGAATTTTTTCCAATACCCTTGAATGGGGTATTGCGTGTTTACCATTTTAGCCCTGTTAATATCCCGCTATGTTGGTCTATGTAAATAGAGGATATTTGGATGTGAATATGGTTGTTTTCTATGCATTGGATGTGTTTTCCGATGCATGTTTTGTGTATGTCCATTTGGCCCTATTTAGCCATTATGCATCCTTAATATTTTCCATGCCTTGTACTATAGGATGGAGTGATTATTTTTTGTAACATTTTTGAGATGCTTTAGACTGTTTAGCCATGTAGTTCTTGAGGGTTACTTTGGCCGTATTGCATTTCTAAGAACGTTGACTTACACAGGGCCGTGAGAACCCAGTGTAAGACACTATAATAGGAATTGACTGATTGAACTTCCTCAAAGAGTCTTTGAACTATTTTAGACTATAAGGGGAATTAATGTGTGAGATTCCTTAGAGAGTCTTTGAACACTTGGGTATATGAGGGGAATTGACGGTGGGTGCTTCCTTAGAGAGTCCTTGACTACCTTAGACTATAAGTGGAATTGATATGTGAGCTTCCTCAGAGAGTCTTTGACACATGGGGCTATGAGGGGAATTGAACATGTGTGCTTCCTAAGAGAGTCCTTGACTATATTAGATTATAAGGGGAATTGACCATGTGAGCTTCCTCAGAGAGTCTTTTTAACAATTAGGACTATAAGCAGAATTGATTGAGAGATCTTCCTTAGAGAGTCTTTGTAGCATCCTTGTTGACTGAAACAGAGGGGTTAGGCTGATAGAACTACCTAGAGGGTTACTTACTTGTTTTACTATTGTGGATATATCTAACTGATTGCAATGAACTATAGGACTAGTTACTACTAAGTAATTCCTTGTTTACTGCTTTCTTTTGTTTATTACCTGCCATATATTGACTAACTGTTTGGCACAGATCTCGTGGTGGTTGCCTACTGGGGTTTTGTCTCACACCCTTTTTGGGCTATGCATTTGGTCCCAAATAGATTATATTGCTGTAGGTATAGATAAGGAAAAGCACCCTTCTACTTCAGGCACTTGATATACTGTGGAGTTGGAGATCATGGGACCAAGGTGAGGCTTGCGATGCTGAGAAGCTATTTATCTGTTTTCCTTTGAACTTTGTTTTAGTACTGTTCTGTATTCCACCATTGTGATGTGTTTGGATGTTTTCTTAGACATATGTATCATGAATCATTTTTATATATGTACACTCCAACTCTTTATTTAATCAGACTTCCACAGTTTACTTTGTATGGATTATTACTGCTTTCGATATTTTTTATCTATTTTCCTCTTCCGCTGTGTTACTTTGGAAATGAGGGTATAGTTTCCCCACTATCACACCCAAGGCCCCCACTACTAGTCAGTATCATCTAGCATGAGAAGAAATGTGCTTGAGTCCATTTGACCAACTAGGTACGTGGTGCCTCTAGATCGATTCTGAAACGAGGATGTTATAGAAGGCACTTCAAGAAGTCCTTTTGGTTCAAACCAAAGGGAGTTACCCAAATTAATGTTAACAGTTTCTCATAACTTCTTTTCATTTATTTTACTTCTACAACCCCTAAACTCATTTTATTACATTCATTTCTAACAAAACCAGCATCCTCAATATACTAGGATGTTGTTATGAGAAGGATTCAAACTACACTTAGACACACCTCCATCTAATGGGTAAAGAACATACTGTTTCTATGGATGGAAAACTAACGCCTCATGAAATGATGATTGTTCAATTATTTTATAGAACCTCATACAGTGGCCATTATGATGAAAATATATTTATATATGATATATATTATGTATATGTTTTCTTTATGCTTCTTTATTTTTAATTTATAGCATATCTTTATGGTTTCCATTATGAGTAAACGCGATAATTTCATTTGAGGAAGTGAGGACTACCGCCCCCTCAAAGTGATATGACTGGTTCATACCATATGTGTGACATATAAAAGATGGATTTATAGAAATTATATATTATATTATACTATAATTATAATATATCTATGTATCATTATGTTTTCATGCAATTAAAATACTAAATAGAAATGAAAGTAGCGTTCATGCGTACGTATAGATTACAGTTTCCAAGAATGGTGCATTTCATTTCTTATCTCCAAATTTTATGTATTGTTATAAATACATATATATACTAGATATATATGATATATATGATATCTAAATCATGAAAATAATTCTGGAGATAATATAATCTTGACCACATAGACAACATGTAATTATAAGGAGTTCATTTTTTACTCAAGTACCAAATATCGACAAAAAGGCCATTATTAACTTAAATGATTACATATTGTTCATAACATTGTAATAAGTGATATTAAATGAATAATAAACTTTACAAAATGTTATTAATCTACTATAAATTAAATTAAGTTTATTATTAAGCAAGAAAAAGGAACAAACAAGTCAAGTCAGACAGGAGGTAAGGGATTTCTTATCTCACTTTTAATTTCCGTGAAATTTCCATTGTCCGCCACTTATTTATTGCATGTGGTGAATTGTGTATTGAAATTTCATATATATTGTCATGAATATCTTATTTTTTATGGTATTATATGATTCATTTGGTGGTTATTAACTTTTGTTCATATGACTCGATGAATTACAATGTGGTAAGGGGTATTCATCTCACTTTTTATTCCCATGAGATTCAGGAAATATTTCCACTATATCCTTTTTTGAGGTTTATGTACTACCCATGATTGTATTAATTGTGTAATATTGGTAAATTTTTGGGTATGTACATCTTCATTGTATGATTCATCTTTTATTGGGTGTATGTTTCTTAAGTTACCAAATTGGTAAGGGAACCTTTCACCCTCCTCTTTTAAAAAAACTTCTTTTGGTTATGTCTTTAAATTTACATCTTCTTATGTTGGGATATGTTATTATACATCCTTATTGCTGTAAATTTTATTTTCATGTGATGAGATACCCTTTTCTCTCTCATCAATTCTTTTTCTGAATTTGAAAGTGATGTTGTTAGGCTGTTAAATTTCTTTTAGGGAACTTTTTCACCCAATTTCAATTCATTGGGTTAAACTTCTACTTCCTGATTATGTCATCCTAAGAATATGTGTGAATAGCCTCTGATTGTTTCACACTTAATATCCAATTATACTGAGTGTATTCCTATTTTTGACACATTATTATGTAATTTATTTTTTCTTTAATATAAGGATACAATTTTTATAAGGAATTTGGCCTCAATTTACATTACACTGAGACTTCACTGTTGTTAAGCACCAATTCACTCTTATATAGTTTATATACTATCCTCTGGAATATTATATCACAAATAACATTATTCTCATGATATTATAATGTTCTAATTAAATGTTATTCCTTAGTTATTTGTATTTAAGCGTCTCTCAATTTGTAAAAAACTCTTTAACTAAAAAATTGTTTTAAATGTTTTAAAGATTTATTCTTCTAAATATTTACCATTAATGTCCATGTTTTCAAAATGGGTTTTATGATTTGTTAATATGGACATTAATTTTTTCAAATGAGAATTAATTTAAAAGATTCAAAGTTGAATGGGACACTTTGAATCAAAAATATTTTTATTAAATGTTTTAAATGGTTTTGAAAATGATTTGATAAAGCATTGTTTATTTCAATATCATGATTTGATATATTGTGATTGGATTGTGGAAGTTTTATCTTTCCTTTATTATTGAGTTTTGTGTTGTGAATATGTTATGGTTATTGGGCATTGTTTACATATATGGTTTGTTCCGTGATAAACGTAGGGCGGGTGAGCCCAAGATAGTTCTCCAATGCATTGGGTAACATTACTGAGGTAAACATTAATGTTTCTCCTTATAGATTTAGGGAATATACTGTTATGGGTATTCCAAATGTGACTCTCTATGTATTTGTGATAGATACAATGTAAGTATGTTATGAATGACATGAGATATAGTTATGATTTCTGATTTATGTGTGTTATTCATAAATATTATGATTTTGGAAGGTATGTTATGATAGAAAAGTATGGTTTCATTGATTTTTATTTAATAATGGGATATTGTTTTCCTTTTTTATTTTTGTAAGCCTTATTGTGCTTTTTATGGTCATACCATGTTTTTGAAATGTTTTACATGGGACTTAAAGATGAATAGGGTCATTTATGGGATCAAGGGGAAGTCATGTTGTCTAAAACATGGAACTGGACATGTTTCTTTTTAAGAGTTTTTATTTTATGAAAAAATGGATACTGAGTAGTAGTGTCTACATGTAATTTTCAAGTTGATATGTAACAATTATGGCCTAATTATCTAAAATAATAAACCTAAAAATATCCTCAATGTAAATTCATGACATAATTCAATATTATGTAATGTTAATGGCCGAGTCATTATACGTAGCCTTCACATAAAGATCATTTAATTTTAATATTATAATTATCAATAATGTTTTAGTTAAACTTTTTATTTCTTTTTTATTTTTTATCATCTTTCCCAAATACGAATAATCCAAATATGATATATTCCCCTACCAAAATCATATTGTGAAATAAATCAATACCATGATTCTCTATGGTAAACTCGATGTGAAAATGGTATATTTATGAAATGCATGATTATATTTCATGGTTGGGGAAAATGTGAAAATGAAAATGCATTGGCAGTGGTTGTCAAGACTGGGTGAATTATTTCCCAAAAAGTGCATTAATAATCAGGTTTTCCACAAACAATGTCCCAGTATATTCCAAGTCAATATTTTAAAAAATTATTACTTGGCCAAAAATTAGAGTGGTGTAATAATCTCTACAATATAGGCATTTTCATCCTTAAAAATCCATTAATAATTTATCTTGAACAAAATAACTCAAACCATTATTTTTACATCATAAAATTCCATGATTAAGACTATTATGACATCATGATATGCTTCTGTAATATACATAATGGGGAAAAATATATCCCTCAATAAAACATAACATTCTGGTATATTTTAAGAACAATATTTTGATATTTGTAAGAAAAGAACAATAAATCACTAAATATCTTGTGGATTTTTTAGGCCTATTCTAACTAAAATGGGCCACTTCAATAAGCCTTAAGAATCTATACACACTAATTCATGATCATTGAATTAATATAGAAATATATCCATTGCTAAAATAATCTATGATGTCCACATAAAATTATGTCTCTAAATAACCATTATAGGAAGATTTAAAAATTCTACTACCATATTCATGTATATTTTACCTAAACCTATATTATTGGTATATCCCTTGTGATCCAAAAATGAGAAAATAAACATAATTCGATACATGGATACCAGTATATAACTCCATATCAAATAAGTTCTCAGTAACCCCATAATAAGAACTTTTTCACCATACACCATTTCATTTTCAGGATCACTGTACTATGAAATGTACATATGGTATTCATAGATTTTAAATAATATCATATCTAAAAAAATTAATAAAATAAATCTTTACATTTCCCACCATATATCATGAAACTGATGTTATCATAACATTTTTACATATTTTAATCACAAATGTAGGATTCTCAATTAGAATGATATTAATCAATAGTAACTCCATCTCATGAATGGGAAGAGACAACCACTCTATTTTGGATTGAAAAAGGGTCTTGTTTAGTCCATAAAACCATCACTCTAGGTGATACCTTCCATGCATGAATTGTATAATTACTCTACACCCATGAAAAAAAATTATGCCTTAATTTACCCTACAAATACAATAACTCTCATTTTTTTACACAACATAATATGTCAACCAAATTAGATACCCCAAAGGTTATTTTGTGTCTCCGTTATCGACCTTGAATGAATTCATTAAACTAACCACTTAAATAAAAAACCATATAGATTATATAGAAACATAATGAAGATTCAATTTTTTATGGAAATGATTCATTGAGTGTTTCAGAATAAATTCATATAGAGATCCATACATTGAGTTGACTCAAAATGAATCTATTATCAGAACACTATATGTGCACACAAAAAAAATTTATAATTGGGATTGTTTATAAAATAGGAATTTCTCCCTCAAAATGACTTATTTAAGTGAATTTTAACAAATTACTACATGTTATAACCCTATGATATCAAAAATGGAGTAAGTGGTGTAACATTGGATAGATCTAAATCATATCCTTGGATATCAAAGGAAGAGGTGATTCTTGAGTAATAAAATCATGATCAGTTTCTCTAGGTAAATAATTCATCCGACTTACCAAAAGATCATCTTAATACCTATAATGAGGTCAATCTTGAATTCATAAAACCTAATAGGACAATTTTTATCGTATGTAAAACATAAAAAAATATTGTAATTAAAATATTTTTTTATAGTGTATGTAATGGTGTCCATAATAAGATTTCTCAAACTTGGTTTATCCACTCTCTAAGTTTCTCTTAAAATTAACATTGAGACATTTAATAGATATTACGTTGATGATTTATAGATAATTTTGAGGTAGTATAATTGATAGTTCATCAAATCATTACTTATTATCAATATATTTCTTCAGAGATTTCCACTCCCACTCTCAAAATGGGGAATGAATATAATTATTAGAAAACGAATTCTATATAAGGGTATTCATTAGATTGTTCTTGTCCCTCACTGATTATTATTTTTTGTTTCTTTTTAGTATGGTGTTTCACCACCAAAAGGGTGTTATTTAATAAAATTTTATAGTCTTTAAGTAGTTAATATATATACATATACATATATATCATCAATTCCGTTCTATAACTGGTCATCTAAAACATGTCAATCAACTGTTAAGGTGGGAACATTTCAATAATTATTGCAGCTTATATTTTTATGAATAATAATAGTACAAAATCATTAAAAAGATACAAACCATTTTAAAAACATCATCGGAAAATAGATATATAGTGGTTATAAAACAACAAAACATTTTCAATAAAAAAAATGTGGCACCATAGCAATCATGTATTGAGTTGATGATTTTTGTTATGGATGAAACCCAATTATTTTATTGGGAAACACTTCATTTCATCCTCCATGGTAACCCAGTTCTATAAAATGTTATTGTATTTTCACTTATCATATAGTAAATCATGGTATCATGGGAGATCCAAAATAACATAGTAGTCCATACCATAACTACGAGTTGGAGGTTAATACTTGATTCCAAGATCAATGTATTCATGGATACCAAATCTGAAACAATCTTTATCACTGAAGTTCCTTAAAAAAAATTTGTACTAATTGAGTCTCATCCCACACTCCAGCAGTTTTATTTCCTTATCACCCCTAATAGTTACATAGAATGAAAATTTTTTAATACACCTGATCGAGAAATACCTTATCATGTATCTTACTTTCTAGACGACGGGGGCTCTGACCAGTCAATTTCTGCAACACATTTACTCCCTAGATGATATGATCTCCACTTTCACCTATAGAGATGTTTATTAAGTGCTTTTGGAATATAATATCTTGAATCTGGTAAGAGATATTATTCTATGAAGCCATGGCTACAAGCATGAAGATCCGGAAAAATGAGGGAGAGAATAAGAAGATGAGGGAATTGACACTCATGTAACATTTTCATGCAAGGGTTATAAGTTATAATTTATGGTTTTATATATATATCATTGTACTAAAATAATAATATCCACCTAAAAATATTATAAGGAAAGATAAAGATAATGAAAATTTGAATAATTATATGCCTTAGATGTACTATCCCACTTCACCTGGAAATATTTTATACAAGACCTCATACATTTTACAATACCTTTAATAACATTAATATCCCGTATTATAATACATTACAACATCCCCTAAAATAAAATAATCCATTTAATAGAATTCTAGGGATAATAACCCTTTTTTGATAAAACATTCCAATCATAACTCAGTCCATGAGCCTCAAAAGTTGAGACTAGTTATGGTCGAATCCACCAATGATCTTTTTTTTCATAGATTATAATGTTATTTAATAGTGGTTCAATAAGAAAATATATTTTGAACAAAAAATATAAAAATTACGATGGCTTGATATCCTCTTGAATAATTCATTCATTATTTTGATCCAAACATTATTTAATTAGATCTATGTTGTGTTACTGCATACCCAAAAGACAAGACATAATTTTTGATAAGTGAAGTTTCCATGTTCAATGAACCACTGAGTCGGGGTGGTGACTCAGTGGTATATTTTTACAAATTATTCTTTTAAATTAATCCTTTAGATTGATTCCAGTCCCAACCCACTAAATTTTATACCTCTCAGACCACCATTGAATTACATAATAAATAAATTCACATGAATTTAATGATTTTTATATTGTTCGACCCTAATGTATACTCCTTATCAAGATTGGTTTTTCACCTCAACAACAAATTTTTTTCTAAAATAAATATTTGGAAACAATGTTTAGGTTATTATTAATCCTACATAGAGTCCCACTCTATACACACTTATCATCCTCTCACAACACTTACATAAAATAAACTTCCCTCTAAAATCATAGCTTCACACTATGTTATCCTTCAATACCAACAGTTTCACTAGTTCCATAGATTTCATCCATGTATATAAAAGTGTTTCCTTATAGATCATTTTTAAGTAGATAAATAATAAAAATAGGGATAAAAGAATATCCTAATAATAGATCACCTCATTACTTAGTACAAAATATTTGACAGCAAGCAAGTATTCAAGATTAGAACATAAACATGATTTCTATAGGAATCTCAATTTCAACAATCATCAAAAATCTGATCACTTTTATTTTTCAACTCATCTTGAGCTTCTATGATCTATATATATCGTGCATAACCTCAATCAATAAAAGTCTTGATTTAATAGATTTGAATAGCATTAACACAGTCAGTATTTCACTGATATTTTTCTTTTATCTTTTATCCAAGATCCTGTGTAACACCCCAATATTTAAGAATGTAATTTTCTCTATAATAATACTATGTTAGATAACCATATTTACATTCAATACCAAAATAAAATGAGTCACAAAACATTATATAATGGTTTGGATTTTTTTGAGTCTTATTTTTTCATTTTGGGTTGTCTAGTAGTTTAATAGAGTTTTTCGTAATTTAATATGTGGGTTTAATTTTTTTCCAAACTGTATAAGTAATTTAATGGTTTTAAAAGATTATTGAAATGTTTTAAAACAATTATAATAAATTAGATGTATTATTTTTTTATGAAAATACAAAATTATTTTAATTATTTTTATATTTATGTAAGTAGAAAATAAATATTTTTTAAGTTATTTTTACCATTCTTAATTACCTTATCTATAAATAAGGGTGGCTAGTTTTTTTAAAACATGAGTAGATGGTAAAACATTTTGAACTAGAGTCATGAGGAAAAAACTTGTTTTCCACATATTATATATTTGTCCTTTATAGTTTTTGAATCTCACGTTAAGTTGATTTCTAGCTTACATAAGGGTATTTTTAATTTTTCTAAACATATATAGATGTATCTTGTGTTTTTAACTAGCTACATAATGATTGAAATCGATTTTCATAAACATCATAAAGGTCATATGGGTTTCCTTAAATCTAAAAAAGTTAGGTCACTCTTATACTTCCCTGCATAAGAGTACCTCAATTCTCGGGTAAGGGAAACCGCTTAAAGTATAATCTTATGAAATGGTTAACACATTTTTATTAAGATCACATAAGGGTAATCAGTCATGTAATAGTAAAATAATGTTTCCTTTAAGTGGTACTTGGGTTTCACATATCATTATTATTTTTGGCTTAAAATTCCATTTTTCATTTCTTTGTATCTTCTGTAACAAGTTTTAATGGAAATTAATGAAAATAAATATAGAAAATGTATTTTTGAATCTATTAAGAAAATATACATTTTGATCAATAATATCGCAATTTTAGGTGTTAAAATTGACTTTATTGGAGGAACTAAATGGAAATAAAATTTAATGTATTTTTAAATAGGTTCCAGTAGAGCTTTCTAAATTAATTTGAGAGATCCATATTTTTCATAAACAACAGATCCTTCCCCACTCTTTCATGTTTACTTATTCCCATTACATATTAGTGAATCAAAACCTTAATTTTTGAGTTTTGTGATTATTCTGAAAAAAATTTAGGCTTATTCTAGGAATTCTATCATTCATGAATCATCATCTCTCACCTCCCTTGTTGTTTCATTATGAAATGCTTATGTTCTCCTATTAGGGGATCTGTGAATTATATATATATATATATATATTGAAAATGTGAATCAATCATATTTTATATTATTTGTTTAAATTAATGTTATTGACCATCAGAGTATAATTATCTAGTTATATTGCATAAAAAAATTTTGTGAAGAATTTAAAAACACATATATGAAGAATAATGTGTTACAAAAAACAAGAAAGAAATTAATTATAATATTTCAATTAAGTAAATTTATGAATTGAGATAGATTACAATAACAAGAATTTTTTTAATAATTTTATATAGAACAAGGAAGTTGTATGATTGTGTAATATATCTTTTAACTTATAGGGCATCTAAGAAAAAGTAACAGATTTATTGCTTTCATCCTTTTAAAAATTAATAAACACAAATTTATATAGATAGAGTAAAAAGGGAATTAGTGCATGTTGACTTTAATTATTTTTTATTTGAAATTATTTCATGATGATGGATAACAATTTATTATTATACATTAAAATTATTTATTAATGATAAAAAGATTAATCATTTTTATATTATCATTTTAGTATTTCATGATTTAGAAATTGTAAAATATTAAATAGAGGATGAATTATCACATAAATATATATATATTTAATAATATATAAGTTATCAAGGATTGAGGTAGTAAAATCACATAAATATGTGTGTATTATTATAAAACTATAGTATATCTTAAACTAGAGAATTAAAAGGAGTAGTCATTATCTCCTCTTAATGAGAGATAATTTATTATCATTCTTTAAATTACAATATAAAGATAAAAAGAAGAATAAAACTAATATTTAACAATATTAAACAAGAATATGGGAATTGGAGGAAATTTCATGCTATATAACACTAATAAAAAATTCCCATGATATTTCAAGAATTGAAATATAAGCATAGTTCATGAACTATAAAAATGTAGAAAATTGTGTAAGTTACAAACTGTCACTAAATGTAAAAAATATTTTAGTCCTTTTTTAATGATTCTTTTATAATGATTTTTTTACTCCAGTTTGGTTTTTTAAAACCATTGCTCAATTATTTAAAAATTATTTCATGGATTGTTTTTTGAAATTGATACTATATTTTTTTTAAAATATCATCATGGCCCCCACTCAATACCCTCTTGACCTCATCCTCCCCCTCACCAATACTCGATGTCGAACCTGCCTCATACCCCCCTTATCGTTGCTTAACATCCCAAACATGTTCGGGACTCCAACACACTAATGATCGATTCCATACCCCTATAAAACTTACCGTTGACGCTACTCAATGTTGAACTAGCTTCCCTCCCAACCTCACTGCCATATCCCACTTTTTTATTCCCTGCCTTTATCCATGATACTGGACCCCGTCCATGATTTGGGGTGACATCTCTCAGATTCATTTCTCCGTAATTATAGTTAGTTGATTTCATACTCTCTTTTAGGTAAAAATTGTATAATATAGGTAGGTTTTGTAATTTACCAATTCCAATTCTCCATCGATGTTTTTTGTTTAGATTATTTAAGAATTCAATGTGTTTGAGGGGTAGCTTGCGATCAATTCAATGTGTTAATTGTTTTTCACATTTGAGATAAATAACCTCTTGGACACTATGTTATTTATTTTAATGATTTTATACAAAATTTTAGTTTCTCTTATGTTTTAATTTTATATGTGAAGTTAATTATTTGAGATTGAGTTAAATTTATTTAGAATGTTATTAAATGATTCTTTAGGTGATAAAAATTATATATGAAATTGATTAAAGGGAAAAATGTGAAATTACTTGTAAAAAATAATTTTAATTGGATAAATGGTGAAATAATTCAGGAAATTGATGTCTATATAATTAGATGAATTATTAATAGATTTAAATGTGATTGAATTAATATTTTTTGTGAAATTTAGTTTTGTTACATTGTGTTTTATTATTACAAGTGGTAAAATAAATCATTAAATATATTTTTGGGTATAAATTGTGAGTATGTCATCTAAAAATATATTTATTTATTGTCATATTGATTTGATTATAGTTTATTATAAATTTATAAATTAAACTTATTTTGAATGACTAAATTATGTGTCTTAATATGCTTATTACAATTTATAAAATTCCAATTGTCTTCTTTATTGAAATAAAATGTATTATATTTTTATATATAATAATTAAATAATATTTTATATTTGATAGTGTATGAATTCATGTACATCTGGATAAAATATTGACTACCATACAATTGGAGCTGAATGCTTGAAGAAAATATAATATCTTTTAAACATTAATATTATTAATTTACATTGTTACATCATAATCTCTATTTTATGATCATTGAGAAGATTTTTTTTGATAATGTGTTGTTTACAATTCTTAATGAGAAGTTAAAATCAAAGGATCATTTAAATTCATGGAAGGAATTATAAGTAATTAATATCAACCACGATCAATGGATAAATAAGAATGGGATGTTTCAAACATTTATTTTGATTATTACAAATCATTAGAATGATGTTTTAATTTTATGATTAAAAATTAGAAAGGTGGCTAATATATATTATAGTAATATCTCAAGATGTTTTTATTTGAATCATTATAAGATTCATGGTGTAATGTCCCGGATCCGGGTTCCACTCCATGGGTGCCCTGAAACCGGTTCGCCCCATGACCTTAAGCGCATTTCCCCATATGCCAGAGGCTATCGACAAGCAGCGAGGGCCCATGTTTGATAGTGGGGAAATTATGCCCCCATTTTTCAAAGTGTAGCGCAATGGAATAAAATATACAAACATACAATAGTAGTGGGAGAAATAAACCATACACATTTAATATGAAGAACTGAAATAAAAGATAAACAACTGTCATATAGATAATGATGCAACATGCCTCTAGTTATACGAAAAGAACCCGAACATGTTACAAAACAGTACAATAAAATACAAAGTACAGGTACAACAGAACAAAATAGAATAGCTGGAAGCATCACGAGCCTAATCTCGGTCCCATGCTCCTCTACTCCTCATCAACAATCAAGTTCCTGTTGAGGGACCCTTTCCATTATTCATACCTGCAGAAATGTAATCTGTTTGGGGCCAAAGACATGACCCCAAACTGGGTGTGAGAAATAAATCCTTGTAGGCACCCACCAAAGGCTCATGTCCAACTGTGTGAAAACATGAAACAACAATGTACAATAGTAAATGCAGTAAACCAGTAAGTACTCAAAAGTAACTAACACTACCAGTTTATTTTCCATTTTTTGTTTTAATGATTTAATTTAATAATATTCCATGCTCATCATCACCAAGCCCTTAGGACAATCAGAATCTTTCCATCAGGATAATATAGTAAAACCATACCCTCATGTTTTTCCTGTGGCTATATAGTACCTTTCCCTTAGGCATTCCCCTTAGGAAAAATAGAATCTTTCCCTCAAGACAAACTGAAACAAAACCCTCAGGTAATCAGAATCTTGCACTCAGGCATTGCCATCAGGCTAATAGAATGACTCCCTCAGGGTAAACAAGTAACCGGGCCATGTCCAACATATAAAAATTCAATTTACATTCAATTCCCCTCGAGGAAAAAGTAATTCAGAATATAATCACGGCATACCCTCGAGTATCCTGGACAAACGACTAAATAGTGGAACATAACCCTGGGGTGGTCCTGGATCCAAGCAGTGATTCCAAATAGCTGTTTATTATCACATTCAATTACCTATAAAATTCTATGCATTTAAACAGCCAAGGCCTCAGCCACAAAACACCCCAATATGGGTTCGTAGAACAATGGTACACACAAATGCACATCAGTTGGAAATTTAAACACTAAGCCACCTATCTCGATTGCCCCTGATCGATATATGTGAACGACACTCCTTGAAATTCCTGAGAGTGACATAGATCTGAGTTAAAAAAACATGTTCAAATGAAAATAACGTCCCCTTGGGAATGAATTGGTAAGAAGGACTTAAGGAGAAGGAGAGGCTTACCCGTACGGTTCCAACGAGATCGACAGAGGAGGAATCTGATTCTCAGTGTGCGATCTGGTTCTTCTCGAAGGTTCAGCCCTCTCTCCCTACTCCTCCTCTGGTTCTAAGCCTTACCTGTTAACAGGGGAGGATACTTCCTATTTTAAGTGAACAAAACAGACTACACGGTCTGTACAATTGGGTACATGACGTGTAGTTTTCATTTTTAACTCTTCATTTGGCGGCTTCTCACCAGCATGGAACTATTCATCTGTCGACATGAGTATATGGCGTGTGACACCTGAGTATAAACCACGTACTACCACTCAGATGGCCACCGCCATACCGTTTTCCTGCTGACTGACTACACGGCGTGTAAATACCCACTAAACAGCGTGTAGTCTGTTTTTACACCCATCACCATTGACCAACCAAGATGCCATGTGTACCCCTTCCACACAGCCAAAGTACACGACATGTGGAAAAGTACATGTCGTGTAGTCACAAAATTTAGGATTTTCTCCCATTTTCCTTATTTTCTAAAAAAAACACTTAAGGAAAAGATAAAGAAGAAACCCATACCTCAAGAATAAGAACTGGGTTCTTACAAACTTCCCCCCTTAATGCAATTCATCCCCGAATTTCCCTTCCAAGGGTGGTGAAGACAAAGTTGTGAACAACTCAGGCCACTGAGCACGAACATCGGTCTCCTGCTCCAAGGTTTCGTCTTGCACTCGGCCATGCTGCCATAACACCCGTACGAGAGGAACTGACCGACCTCAGATAACATTCGTGCTCCTATCAATGATACGAATCAGATGCTCCTCAAAGGAAGCATCCATCTAAAGCTTATCCTCCTCTGGATGAAAGACGTGATACATGTCTGATTGATAGCGACACAACTGAGATACATAGAAGACATCGTGCATGTCCCGGTATCTCTATGGTAACTGAAACCAATAGGCAACCGACTGGACTCTCTCCAGAATCAAAACTGGACCCACATACCTCGGTGAAAGCTTAGCCTATCTCCTGATCCGCCTATGTACCAACCTCGGTGAAACACGCAAGAAAACCTGATCCCCGACCACGAACTCTAGGTGTTGTCTGCAGCGATCAACATAAGATTTATGCCAAGACTGTGCAATATCCATCTGCTTATAAATCAACTGGACCTACTCAGAAGTCTCTTGCATGAGACGTGGTCTGATTAAAGCTACCTCACCAGCCACTATACAGCATAAAGGTGATCGAAATGGCCTACCGTATAAATCCTCATAAGGTTCCATCTCAATAGTTGCCTGAACAATATTATTATAGGAAAAATCGACTAAGGGTATATGCTTCTCCCAAGGTCCCCCAAAGTCTAGGATGCATGAACAGAACATGTACTCTAGAACCTGTATCGTACACTCTGAATGGCCATCAGTCTGATGGTGGTAAGCAATGCTCAGAAGCACCGGTGTACCGAGTGCCCTCTGAAAACTCTTCCAGAAACGAGATGTAAAGAGAGCGTCCCTATCAAAAATGGTGGAACAAGGGACCCCATGAAGACGTACGACCTCTCAGATATACATATTTCCAATCTTGTCAAAACTGAAGGTCTCCTTGATCGGAAAAAAGTGAGCTACCTTCGTGAGTCTATCCACAACAACCCATACGACATCATTTCCTCGAGGTGACCTCGACAACCCAGTCACAAAGTCCATTGTGACATCATTCCATTTCCTCTCCAGGATGGGTAACTGTAGTAATAGTCTATCTGGCCTCTGATGCTCCTCCTTCACCTGCTGACAGGTGGAACATCTCGTAACAGAACCAACTATCTGTATCTTTATACTCGACCACCAATAATGACGTCTCGACTCACAGTACATCTTGGTAACCCCGGGATGAACTGCCCAAGCTGAAGCATAAAACTCCCGCATCATCTCTTCACGTATATCCCCTGAAACCCATACTTGTCCTTGGAAATGTAGTACCCCATCGTCACCTATCATCCAACCAGGAGGAGGGTCTTCACCTGCCACCGACTCCCATAGAAATAGGCCTTATGAATCAGATAGCTATATCATCCTCACTTTATCCAGGAGGGTAAAAGTAACAGCTAAAGATGAAAGATAGGTTTGTCCCTGACTGTCGTACACCTCCAAATGAATCTTGGAGAACAAATCCATAAACTGCCACTCACCACTGGCCCCATGAACCGCCTATGTCTGAGTCTTCCTGCTCAGTGCATCAGCAACTGCATTACCCTTACCAGGTGTGCAGGCAAGCTAAAAATCAAAGGACTGAAGGTATTCAAAACACATTCACTGACTCAGATTAAAGTCACGCTGAGTAAAGATATACATGAGACTTTTTTGGTCAGTGAAAACCACAAAATTCTCTCCCAAGATATAATGTCTCCAACATCATAACAAATGAACAACTACAACCAACTCGAGGTCATGCGTCGGGTAATTCCTCTCATGTGGCCTCAACAGCAGAGACCTGTATGCAAAAAATTGATCACCCTTCATTAACACAGCTCCCAGCCCAATACCCGATGCATCATAGTAAAATGTATAGATCTTTCCCTACTATGGGAGTATCAGGATTGGTGCTGATGTGAAATTCCCCTTTAGCTCCTAAAAGAATGTCTCACAAGCTTCTGACCAAATGAATTTGACACCCTTCTTAGTCAATCCCGTCAATGGAACTGCTAAGTGGGAGAAGTCCTGTATAAAATGCCTATAGTAACCATCCATCCCCAAGAAACTTCATGTCTCAAATACATTCTTAGGCTGCTACTAGGAAACTACTTCTCTCACCTTCTCTGGGTCTACTGCAACTCCTTCATCTTAGATGATAGGACCCATGATGTGAATTTGGTCCAGCCAAAAGTGTCACTTTGAGAGCTTAGCATATAGCTGATGCTCTCTCAGTGTGCTCATTACAATCTCAAGATGGGTGGAATGACCGTGTCGAGTGCGAGAGTACACCAATATATCATAAACAAATACTACCACAAAAGAATCCAGATAAGGATGGAACACACGATTCATCAGAGCCATGAAAACTGTCGGCACGTTCATGAGTCTGAACGGCATAACCATGTAATCATATAGAACATACCTACTCATGAAGGTTGTGAGAGGTATATCAGATGGTTTAACACACAACTGATGATATCCCAATCTCATGTCAATCTTTAAGAACACTCGTGCACCTCGAAGTTGTAAAAAAGATCATCAATCCCCAGTAAGGGATATCAATTCTTGACCGTAAACTTGTTTAGCTTCCGATAATCCACACAGAATCTGAGGGTACCATCTGACTTCTTCACAAAAAGGACAGGAGAACCCCATGTAGAAGTACTGGGTCAGATAGAACCCTTCGACTGTAACTCATCTAACTTTCTCTTGAGAATCCTGTAACTTCGGTGTCGCTATCCTATAAGGAGGAATGGATACATGTGCCACTCCTAACACAACCTCAATAAAGAAATCCACCTCAGACTCCGGAGGTAGACCCGAAAAGTCGTCCAGAAAGACAACCCTGAAACGATCAACCACTGGAGGGAAATCGTTTTGAAACGTACCCCGATTATCTAGATATATACTTCCAATTTGGGATGTGACCCCGCCTCGCCACGATGCTCTGGTCCAGCTCGACTCTCCTGAACCTCCCACTCTCCTTATATAGAAACTCTCCACCCTATTCTGATGTGAAACTCACCCTAAGACAATATTAGTCAAGAAAGGGTCGAAAGAAAACCAAACAATCCATCCTGATAATGACATAATAACTCGTCATCTCTAAGACATAGAGGTCCCAAATGAAGTGACACCCACCAACCTCAAGGGGACACTCCTTTCACTTAAGCACACTAGTCATTCTAGTCCCCCAACAGAGTGTCTAGCCTCATAACATTAGAATAAGAAGAAACATAGATCCCAAAGATCTCCACAGCGGGTAGAGATATAAAGATGTGTGTTGCACCCGTATCAAAAAGCACTGATGATAAAACAGAAGCTACTAGGATAGTAACTCTGACAGTAGAGGGTCCGAGATCCTACTCTTGATGGGTCTGTTGTACTGCATATGCCTTCCCAGTGCCACAGACCTATGACACAGCCGGGCTACCCTGAGCTGTCCTGCCCTGCTGCCTCTAAGATCCTGGTGTCTGGATACCACGGCCACGACCACCATCTCTGCCTGCACGCCCTGACGTGTTCCAGTTTCCTAACTGGTAAGAAGCTGCTTTTCCTTCTCCCACATGCAGAGTCTATACAGAACCTGTCTCACTAGTCACTAGTAGAAATTCCCTTCAAAAGCGCTACAGATGCCCCATATTGCCGCAAGCTTGGAACTCCACTGGGTCACATGGACACCGCGACCTCTTGTGCCCTTATTTACCACATTGATAGAACCTGACCGGGCCTCCTGAAGTAATCACCTAGATAATACTTTCACCGTGAGATAAAATCATCTATCACTTCCTTTTACCAGTAGAAATAGTACTAGAAACTGGTGCCGAACTACCTTGGCCTGTACCACTAGCTTCCTGATGGTTCCTCTCTGTAATAAGCGTCTGGTTCACAATAGCATGTACTGATGGAAACCTGAAAAAATTCACAAGTTCTCAAATGTCATAACGAAGACCATACTCAAAGCGTCTAGCCCTCAACGTCAAATCACCCACCAGAACAGGTGAAAAATGATGATGCTCGGTGAAACGATTAGAATAATCCATCACCGACATAGCTCCATACTGCAGATTAATGAACTATCGAGCTCTATCTGCCCTCAACGTCTCTGGGATGAAGAAGTCATAGAAATATGTCTGAAAATATCCCCACTCCATGTATCTGTGATACTCTGACTGGGTGGTAACATCCCACCACCTCTTGGCGGAATCACACAACATATAAGTTGCGAGCTTGACCCTCTGCCCTGGAGGTGTCTCAAGATGCTCGAAAATAGTCTGCATAGACCCCAGCAAAGACACAGTAGCCTGTGGTCCGCCATCCCTTTAAAACACGGGTGGATGCTGTTGCTGGAAGATACGTGTCAGCTCAGCCATAGATGTGGCAGCCGGCAGTGCTCCCTGAAAGGTCTGCATAAACCGCATAAAGGCTTTGCGGAATTGCACATCCACACCTATGTCCGGTATAACAGCTGGCACTGCATCTGGATCTGCTGGAGAATCCACTGGTAGCCCACGGCCCACCATCTTTGGAGTATAATTCTTGCTACTCTCCTGGTGAACAACGCATGGTCATCTTTGAAGCATGACTCTACAAGGTCAGACACACACCTTAGATCAAGATTGTCATAGTTTTAAAATGATGGAAACAAAGGGGAACAGGAGGAAGAAGGCATTCAATATTTCACAACTGGACTACATGGCGTGTATACTGACTACACGGCATGTACCTGACTTCTATTCCCCTTCCAGGGTCCTTCTACATGGCTAAGCCACATGGCTCCCTTTGAATAAGGATACACGGCATGTATATAATCTACACGATTTGTGTGGTTTAATTTTCTAACTACCCGTGTTGTTCGGGACATGGCCGACTACTCATCCAAAACTACACGGCATATTACACCCACACATGACATATACACCAATCCATTTCCCCAGCCACATGGATAGGTCCACACGGTCTGTCACTGGTCAATGCTACACCGCATGTCCCTCAGGCACACAACGTGTTCAAGAAGAGGCAACACCAACCCATGTTGGTTAGTTACATGGTCGGGTCCCCAGGCCAGACTACATGGCATGTTCCATAGTGGACATGACATATATGTCTTAAGGTATCATCCGTCTGTGTTGTTAGTTACATAGGCGGACTCCGGGTCTACACTACACGACGTGTACATCTGGTACACGGCATGTTTTTCCCAAAACATTCTCCTACCCTGTGTCCCCACCCACAAGGTCTATGACATGGGAAGAGACTACACAGCGTGTACTGAGGGTACACAATGTGTACTTAAAAAGTTATCATTTCTTCCCGAACAAGAGAACACACGACATGTGTCCGAGGAACTACACGGCGTGTATCCTGGGTTCTCCAGACAGTAAGCCTCTGAAACTACTCTAGAACCAAGAAAATGATGGAAACAGCACCTCAGTGCAAGACTCTGTCCCATGAGGGCCCATACTCCCCACGAATCAATGTTTGGAATCTTATATGTGTTATAACAAGATAAACGGTCAATGATCCACCAAATTCCGATCAATGAGGGCCCATACTCCCCAAAAACCAATGTTTGGTGTCCATTATATCAACAATATCACACAAAAATACCCTATCCCATAGTAGGTATTTATCAATGCAGTTATCACAACAACATGCTTTTCTAGCACAACAACTATCACAACAACATGAAATTCAAATGTGCCTACATGGCATGGAACTATGCATTGAATGTGATTTCTAGCATGTTCCTAAATGATGCATGAGATGGCATACCCTCATCTCATCAGGTTGCAACTAAATAGAACCCATGGATAAAATATAAACAACACAATCCCAAGTGCGTCACCTAACAGTGAAATCAAATAAAATGTAAAATTTTCCAGATCATAAAAATTGCAATATCAGGTAAATAGGCTTTTCCCTGTAAACGAGTCAGCTACTCCCGGGAACAAGTTATTACCAACTCCAATTTCCATCCTATCCCTAATTAAGGTACCAAATAGTAAGTCAATGAAAAGGAGCGCCCTTTGAAACCACTTTGTAACGTGCCAAATTCAGGTGCCACTCCACGGGTGCCCCAAACCAGGTTCGCCACATGACATCAAGTGCATTTCCCCAAATGCCAGAGGCTGCCGTCTAGCAGTGAGGGCCCATGTTTGATAGTGGGGAAACTATTCCCTCATTTTTCAAAGTGTAGTGTAGTGGAATAAAATATAAAAACATACAAAAGTAGCAGGAGAAATAAACCATACCCATTTAATATGAAAAATTGCAGTAAAAGATAACCAGCAGTCATATAGATAATAATGCAACATGCCTCTAGTTCTAAGAAAACAGCTAGAACATGTTACCCATTAGTACAATACAATAAAAGTACAGGTACAACAGAACAAAACAGAACAGCTGGCAGCATCATGAGCCTATGCTTGGTCCCATGCTCCTCTACTCCTCAGGAAAAATCAAGTACCAGTAGAGGGACCCTTACCCTTATCCATACTTGCAGAAATGTAATCTATTTGGGGATGAAGACATGACCCCAAACAGGGTGTGAGAAACAAATCTTAGTAGACACCCACTAAAGGCCCATGTCCAACTATGTGAAAACATGCAACAATAGTGTATAGTAGTAAATGCAGTAAACCAGTAAGTAATCAACAGTAACTATCACTACCAGTTTATTTTCCATTTTTCATTTTGACCATTTTAATTTAATAATATTATGTTCTCATCAGAACCAAACCCTTAGGCCAATCAGAATTTTTCCCTCAGGATAATATAGTAATACCATTCCCTCAATCCTTCCCTCAGGCTATATAGTACCTTTCACCCAGGCATTTCCCTCAGGCAAAATAGAATCTTTCCCTTGTGCCAAACTGAAACAAAACCCTCAGGTAATCAGAATCTTGCCCTCAGGAATTGCCCTCAGGCTCATAGAACAACGCCCTCAGGATAAACAAGTAACCGGGACATGTCCAACATATAAACATGAAATTTCCATACAATTCCTCTCAAGGAAAAGGTAATGCATAATATAAACATGGAATACACTCAAGTATCCTATCCAAACGACTAAATACTAGAACACACCCCTGGGGTGGTCCTGGATCAAAGCAGCGATCCCAAACAGCAGTTTAATATAACATTTAATTACCTATATAATTATAGGTATTTAAACAGGAAATGACTCATCCACACGACACCCCAACATGGGTTCGTAGCACAATGGTATACACAAATGCACATCAGTTGGAAATTTAAACACCAAGACACCTACCTCAATCTCCCCTGATCGATATACGTGAACAACGCTCCTCGAAACACCTGAGAATGAAATATATCTGTGGTAAAAGAAATCCCATTCAAACGAAAATAACTTCCCATCGGGAATTTTTTTTTGTAAGAACAGCTTATGGAGAAGGAGATGCTTACCCGTACGGTTCCAACGAGATCGAAAGAGGCAGAATCGTATTCTTGTCATGCGATACGGAGCTCCTCGAAGGTTCTGCCCTCTCTCCCGACTCCTCCTCTAGTTCTAAGCCTTCCCTCTGATCATGGGAGGCTACTGCCCGTTTTAACCGAAACAAAGACTACACGACATGTAATATTTGGTATATGACATGTAGTTTTCATTTTTATCTATTTTTTGCCGTCTTCTCACCAGCATGGCACCGTTCATCTGTCGACATGAGTACATAGCATGTGACACCTGAGTACACACCGTGTACTGCCGCTCAGCTGGCCACCGCCTTACTATTTTCCTGCTGACTGACTACACAACGTGTAAATACCCACTACACAGCATGTAGTCGGTTTTTACACCCATCACCATTGACCGGCCTACACGCCATGTGTACCCCTTCCACATGACCAAAGTACGAGACATGTGGAAAAGTACATAGTGTGTAGTCAAAAAAAGTTAGGAATTTCTCCCATTATCCTTATTTCCTCAGAAACACTTAAGGAAATGAGAAAAGAAGAAACCCATACCTCAAGAATAAGAACTGGGTTCTTACACATAGATTGAAAAGTCACGAATCACTTATATTGATGGATCGGTTTCTACCATTAATAATGCATAATCTGTTACCTAAAAAAATAACTGATGTTCTAATCTACTTTTTCACCATTTTGAGAGGTAATTGTGAGAATAAATTAAACCCCAATGAATGATATAAACATTAATAAAGAAAATTATGGACTATATATAATTTTGATATGTTCTTTACCATATTATATTTCATTGTGATAATTCATATGATACTGTATATTTCCAAAGAATTTAAAATTGTAGGGTCCATACATTATCGATGGATGTTTCCCATAAAGAGTTATTTTAATTTAATATGGTTTTCATTATAAAAAATTAATTTCCTTATTTAATATTTAAAATCAATGAATTAATTTATTTCCTTTTATCAATAGTTATCTATGTTATTTGATGTCTTATGTGAAAAATAATGCGCAGGAAGATGGTTTTATTGGGGACGGTTACATTTTTGAAGAGTTTATATCCTTTTTTTCAAGGTATTTTTATTCGATGAAGACAATATTCGATCATGTTGTATGTGTTAATTGTAACACCCCGAGATTTTATGAGATATATTCATTTTAATTTCTTTGATGTCTTCTATTGTACACTACACCAAGATTATCATATACCATATGCAACACCATATTAGCTTGCAGTATACACAACTCTATTCTTGGATCGTGTTACACACAATTTCAAATTTGTTTTGTGGAAATTATTCTACGCAACATTAAGTATAGAATTTGTTTATTGTATAAATGAAATAAGTTTTGATTATGTTATATGCATCACCAAAGGGATATTTCACTGAACACATCCCTGACTTGGATTTCATTACATGCAATCACGACCTTCCTCGATAGCGTGTGTATTACGCAATACCGAGTTTCACTAAACAATGATATGTTATTAAAATATTATATAAACTAGCAGTTATGAATATTAATAAACACTTTTTAAAATTTTATAAATTTTAGCTTTCAAAATGGACTTCATTTTTGGATCTAGAATATCGAAATTAACCTAAGGTGATTTTTTGGTATTTTTCTAAAAACTTTCAATTTTTGATGAATAGTTAAAACACTGAGTTATTGGTTAACACCGACTTTTTTTTAAATAATCATTTATATTATTTAAATTTTTTTAGGTCAAAAGAGATACATAATACCCATTTATGTTCAATTTAATTCATTGGAGTCATTTTATAATAATTTTAGATATATAAAAATTTTGTTGAACTTTTTACTGTCTTTTACCCACCTCTTAGGAGCATTTGCAAATTTAAATAATACATAATTTTACCGCTTCTGTGAGTTGAATTTTGAAACTCTGAGAGACACGGTTAATATCAAGTAGTAAAATTTGGTTCCATAAGATAAAAATAATTTTTGGTAAATAGTAAATTTTTACTTTTATTTACCACGGTTAAAAGTAAATAGGGTAATTAAGGGTAAAAATGATATTATTATTACCCTAACACATGTCCTAATTCTTTTGGATAAGTATAATTCAGACAAAAAAAACCTTAGGAATAAAATATTAACCTCTTTTTTTGACATGGATTAGATTATGACACTTATTATTATTTTATTTAAAGAAGAGTTAAAATTGTTAAAATCAATGATTAATAATTAAAATAAATTTAATATAGGGTTATACATAATATAAATTCTACTATAAAAATTCATTAGAAATTTAATAAAATTTCCTACATAATGGTAATTTATTTATATTTTTTAGACATTATATAATTTAATTTTTTTATGACACAATGATGATGCAGTAATTACCTTATTAATGAAATATTAACATAATTGATATTATAAATACCAAAATATGTGTAATTTGAGACTTTTTATGAATTAAACTTATTTTATAGGTTAATATAACATATTAGGGTGGGTTATAAGAACTTTTTTTTGAAGTAATAATGTTGTTATGAATTTAGAGAAAACAAAATACCAAATAGTGAAAAAATTGACATAAAAGTGTTTTTAAAACAAATATTATATTATTAATTGATATAATGGTCCAAAAAATATAAGGTTCTACCAAACGACATATATAATATTATATATGACAATAATTAACCAATTGAGGTTATATTGGTAGTTTATAGTATGTTTATTAACCATATAGTGTAAGAATACAAGAAGACATAATAAAAGTAAAATTATTTATCTTAGAGTCAAATCTAAATGATAATGTCAAAATGGTAACCTAAACCTCTATAAAACATATTTTTTGAGAGAATTGTGACTCATCCCCACCTTATACTCGAAATAAGTCACTTTTTTCCATTATAAACCAAATATTAATTTATTATAAAATAATATTTTATGATTTTCCTAAGGTGCCCCTCACCCCTCTTATAAAAGGGAACTCCCCCTTCTCTCAAATTCACACATCCAAAGCCATTTGAATCAGCCCAAACCTACCCAAATACCCTTTCAACTGTCCTCCCTTCATCTTAGAGGGATTCATTTAGTCAGAAAGACAACATTAAGTTCCCATTTGATCAAATCAAAAGGAAGAACCCGAAGAAGAGGTAAATATCTCACCACCTATTTCAAGTTCCTTTTTTCTTCCACATCCTCCTTCTTTGTTGTTTCCAATCTAAAATACTAACTCCAGTATCTTTAATATACTGTTATGTTTTTATAAAAATGGTACTACCATATTAGTTATTTAATCCATCCTATGAATGAAAAAATCACCACACGTGCGTACGTTCGGTTTACGTTCTCCACGTCGTGGTGTAGTTTGTTATTCAAACATTTCATCCTTTGGATGGGTATCATAATGAGTATAAATGATATAAATAATAAATATAAAATTATTATGATTTTTTATATATGATATAACACCCAATTATATATGATTTTAATATCAAGAGAATGATATCAGTGCTCGTGCGTACGTACAGACTACTGTCTCCGTGAACGCGTTGAGATTCATTTTCCATGATTAACAATTCTGGTATGATTATATAGTATATATAATAAATAACCATGAAATATATTACATAATAATTGTACTGTATTTATGTACATATATGTTTCATTTACTTAATTCCATTCAATTCAATAAGGAAAAGAAAAAAACGTTCATGCGTATATACGACCTATCGTCTCCATGAACGGTGCATTTCATTCCATTCATCGATCTATCATATATATTTATATTCCAAATATATATTATATATAAATCATGTTATACATTCTGGAATTAAGTAAATAAGGATATAATTAATAATATCAAAAACAAAAAGTCGAAACACGTACTATAAATGAAATGATTTTACCCAAAACACTCCTTTAACATGGAATTTACAGAAGAATGAGTAATATAAAGTCATAAGTGAACCATATATGATATCATAACAATGATTATGATTATATAATAATTAAATGAAATTATTTAAATCATTATTCAGGAGGTTTGGATACGTATGAAGCATATCAGACTTAAGGTATGGGATAATTTTTCAATCTCATTTTTATCTAAGATTTCTTATATGTAAGTATTTACTGGGGTTATATTTTTCATCCATGTCCATAATTTTTTTCATAAAGTGTTTAATATTATTCCATGTATTTTCAAAGTCATGTTTACCCCTCATTGACTTTTACATTGTGTTATATAAGGAATCTTTCTTTTTTTACCATACGAGGAACTTTTTGACTTTTCTGGCAAAAGTACGAGGAGAATGTTTTTTTAACTTATACGGTATGAATGGATTTTTAAGTTTTCATAATGAATAATTTTCATGAAACTTACTATACAATATTTCATGAATATTTTCAACAAAATACCTTTATTTTAAAATTTCAAGACATTTTGTGAAAATAAAATGATTTTGAAGAAGAAAGGATATTTTCCTCAAGAATTCATTTCAAGTGTTTTATCAAAACCATTATCCATATAAGATGATATTATTTAAAATGTGTATGTTTCAAGTATAATGTCTCTATGATTTACATGGTTTCACTTTTCTTATGATGAAATGATATCCATTTTTTATATGGATTACGTTATGATGGGATGATGTTTATGAAACCCATTTTATTCTTTGTGGTATGATGAATGATTTTTGTTTATATTGTGGCACACATAAGAATGATTTCATTATGAGATGGGTGGGACATATTTCTCCCTCTAATGCATTGGGTAATGATTTATATCTCATGGGATCTATATGGATGAAACGACAAGTGAATCCGGTTCAGTAATACAGGGTTGGAATGACAAGTAAACCCGGTTCAGTAATTGAACTTTTCCACTATGATGGTCTTGGCAACAATGCATTGGCTACTATGGAAATCATAAATGTGCTTAATGGTTTTTCACAATTACATGTTTTATTCCCATGCTATTTTATCATGTTTAATGTTCCTTTATGATCTGTGCCTTTTGTACTGCCAAGATTTATGTCATTACTCAAGATTTTGATGTTTTATTATCATGTTTTCACATTGAAATGTTTATGGATTGTTTTTATGTTATTCATATTTACCCTTACTGAGCATTTGAGCTCACTATTTTTATGTTTTATTTTCCCCAGGATATAAATAAAGTTTTGAGTTATGAAAAAAAGTGGAAGATATTTTTTGGAGATGTTGAAGACCTTTCACCATGATTAGAAGATTATGTTCCGTGTTTCCAAAGACACTAAACTAATATGGTCTTTGGGCGTCTGTTTTTTTCATGTATTATGTATTTTGCAAAAGTAATTTAATGTCTATGTATGTCAAGATTTGGGTCTCTACAGTTGGTATCAGAGAGAAGGTTTAGTTAAACTTTAGAAACTAGAATACAAAAACTTTATATTGATCCCTAGATATGTTTCTAAGGTATGTCTAGGGATTTCCCTAAGGATAAGTATAAGTATAGGTTATAGTCCTAGAAATTACGGTAACAATCATAAAATTAAACCTAAGATGTAAGAGATTGAAAGTAATCCCCCTTGATTATGTTGTTTTTCTAGTATGAGTTTTGCCTCTCATACTATTCTTTTTGGGTTTTAAGAAATGGCAGGAAATAGGAGCATTCATGTTAATAGAGAATATGATTGACAATGGAATGATATTCTTCATGAGAAAACAAATGAAATGTGACTTGGATGTCCAAACATAGTTATTATTCATAATCACCAATCTCTGAATATTATCAATAATATCAAATTTGGTATTTTTCCTGACACGACTAATAAGAGAAAGATGGAGTTTCATGATGATCATAGAGGAAATAAAGTTTAATTTCCCTCATGTAAATCAAGTGGGAAGATGCATCAAGGAGAATGTTTCAAAGGAATTGGAAGATGCTTTGGGTGTGGAAAATAAGGACATAAAGCTAGTAATTGCAAAGTAAAATGTCCAGTTAACTCCATGGACAAGGATAATGGTATTGCTCAGATATCAAAAATGTTTTAATGTTTTAAATTTGGAATATATGGGCATTATGAAAACCAATTCAATAAGGGAAAGTCTCATGAATAGAATCAGTATGGTCGTATGGGTAGTATTTATGTTAATGATGATGAATAAAATACAAATGATATATGAGATAAAATAAGTTTTGAATCTTTGTCAATGGTTTATGAAGGTAGTGGAACGATTACATGTTTATTAAGAATAATGTATGGTACTATGGAATAATGAATCAACTAAGGATTGTTACACTATTGTTTTTACTAAAGTATATGAATGTATATGTTGAATGGAACCGGTAACAATGAATGGTGATTGAAATATTTTTGGAAAGAAAATGATATGTGCATAATGAAGGGTTAAGGAGAAAATGAAATGTTTGATAGTATTAATGAGCTCTTGACTGATATAAGGATAGAGTTATACCAGGGTTTGATTATATAGAAATTTTGGGATTTTGGTATGTGGAAAGAGTTAACTTTTGACAGCATTCATGTTTTCAGTAATGTTCAATGGGTATTCATTTTTCAAGAGAATGCATGATTAAGTTATTCACGTGTTGGGAATGTGACCAACATGATATATCTTATGATATACGGGGGATAAATAATGGTATTCACAAGCTTGGTTGATGAAATTTATAGAAATCATTGTCTTTATAATATGAGATTGGATAGAATAATTTTGGATAAGACTAAATATTTTAAATGGATTATGTTGGACATAAGATAATATTATTTAAGGATAGAACCTTTTTTTGATATTATTTTTAAAATTTTATAATAGTATAGTTTTAGAAACAGGATAACCTATAGGACGGGTGATAACCCATTGAATCAGAAGAGGTTGTGGGAATCAAACCCACAACTGATGTGCGATAGGCCTTTATCACCTACCTCTGGCCAACAGGAAGTCCCTGGTTAGTAGATACTAGTTTTATTTTATTAAGAGGTATGATAGGTGATGTATAAATCCATTTCTGGAATCATATACGATTAACCTCCCCATAAATGGACTTATGTATATTTAAAAACATTGGATAAAATTTTTTTTGAGACATATGGAATGACCCATCATTCTATCACGTGATCTACTAAAACTTCACGAATGAAAAATTCATCTTCATTTCTTTAAGAGATGTCGTGGAAATTTCTCAAGGAATGACCAACAGTGAGATTGTACGAAAATCAATTAAGTATTTCTTCTAATTCCAATTTCTTTTCATCTTTAGGGAAATGATCGTGAAAACAAAAAATGTTTCCTAGATGGTACCTTAGTTCATCACAAATTTATTGCATTGTGATTGTTGGCTTTTTCATAGCCATGTTCTCTACCACTCTCCATCATAACATGATTCTTAGATTTCTCTTCCATATCCATATTTCACCTATGTTATCCTACGTGGAAACCAAATGATGAGTTAATTTGGGTAACCGTTACATTTCGTACTTCAATTTTTAAAATTAAGTTTTAGTATTCCTTTTTATGATGTGGGTTTCTATGAATGAAACTTTATAATAGTAAACGATTTATAACCCTGACGAATTTTGAGGGCGAAATTAATTTTAAGGGGGGTAGAATGTAACACCTCGAGAGTTTATGAGATATATTCTTTTTAATTTCTTTGATGTCATCTATTTTACACTACACCAAGATTATCTTGTACTATACGCAACACCGTATTAGCTTGTAGTATGTGCCACACTATTCTTGGCTTGTGTTACACACAATTTCAAGTTTGTTTTTTGGAAATTATTCTAAACAACATTAAGTATAGAATTACTTTAATGTATAAATGAAATAAGTTTTTATTATGTTATATACAACAACAAAGGGATATTTAACTACATGCATCCCTGACTTGGCAATCATTACACACAATCACGACGTTCCTCGATAGCATGTGTAGTACGCAATACCGAGTTTTACTAAACTACGATATGATATTAAAATATTATATAAATAGCCATTATGAATAGTAATAGACACTTTTTGAAATTTTATAAATTTTACCTTTAAAAATGGGATTCACTTTTTGATTCAGAATATTGAAATTAGCCTAGGGTGAATTTTTTGTATATTTCTGAAAACTTTCAATTTGTGATGAATAGTAAAAACACCGAGTTATTGGTTAAAACCGACTTTTTATTTAAATAATAATTTATTTTATTTAAATTTATTTTAGTTCAAAATATATACATAATACCTATATATGTTCAATGTAATTCATTGGAATCATTTTATAATTATTATAGATACATAAAAAGTTTATTTAATTTTTTACCATCTTTTACCCACATTCTAGGAGCATTTCAAAATTTACATAAAACATAATTTTATCACTTCTGTGAGTTGAATTTCAAAAAACTGAGAAAAACGGTTAATATCATGGAGTAAAATGTGGTTCAATAAGATAAAAATAATTTTTGTGGAATAGTACCTTTTTATTTTTATTTACCACGGTTAAAAGTGAAAAGGGTAAATAAGGGTAAAAATGATATTATTATTACCCTAACACATGTCATAAACCTATTTAATAAGTATAATTAGACCAAAAACAACCTTATTAATAAAATATGAACCTCTTTGTTCCACATAGATTAGATTAGGACACCTATTATTATTTTATTTAAAGAATAGTTAAAATAGTTAAAATCAATGTTTAATAACTAAAACATTTTTAATATATGGTTATACATAAGAAAAATTCCACTATAAATATTCATTAAAAATATAAAAAGCTTTTATAAATAATTGTATTTTATTTATATTTTTTAGACCTTAAATAATATAATTTATTTATGACACAATGATGATGCAATAATTACCTTATTAATGAAATATTAACATAATTGATATTAGAAATACCCAAATAAATGTAATTTTAAATTATTTATGAATTAGACTAATTTTACAGGTTAATATAAATATTAGGGTTGGTTAGATGAACTTTTTTTCGATGTAATAATGCTGTTATGAATTTAGAAAAAAACAAAATACCAAATAGTGTCAAAATTGACATAAAAGAGTTTTTAAAACAAATATTATATTATTAATTGATATAATGGTCCTAAAAATATTAGTTTAGGCCAAAAGACTTATATAATAATATATATGACATTAATGAACCAATTTAGGTTCTATTTGCATTTTATAGTAAGTTTATTAACCATATAGCGTAAGGATACAAGAAGACACAATAAAAGATAAATTATTTAACTTAGAGTTAAATCTAAATGATAAGGTAAAAATGGTAACCTTAACCTGCCTAAAACCTATTTTATGAGATTATATTCACCCATCCCCACCCTTGCCTCTTCATAAGTCACTTATGAGCCTTTATAAACCGAATATGAATTTATTATAAAATAATATTTTATGTTTTTCCTAATGTGCCCCTCACCCCTCTTATAAAAGGTCACTCCCCCTTCTCTCTAATTCACACCTCCAATGCCATTTGGCTCTACCAAACCCTACCCAAATACCCTACCAACTTTCCTCCCTTAATCCTGGAGGAATTACTTTAGTTATAAAGCCATCATATGGAGCCCTTTTGATCAAATAAAATGAAGAACCCGAAGAAGAGGTAAATATCTCACCACCTATTTCAAGTTCTTTTGTTATTACACTCCCTCCTTAATTGTTGTTTCCATTATAAAATAATAAATACAGTATATTTTATATACTGTTATTTTGTTATAAAAATAGTACAACCATATTAGTTATTTTATCCAACCTATGAATGAAAAAGTCACCACACATGCGTACGTACGACTTACCGTCTCCACGTCATGGTGTAATTTGTTATTCAAATATTTCATCATTTGGATGGGTAAAATAATGATTATAAATGATATAAATAATAAATATGTAATTATTATTATTATGTTTATATGATATAACATCCAATAATATAAGATTTTAATATAAAAAGTATGATATCATTGCTCGTGCATACGTACGGACTAATGTCTCCATGAACGCGATTAGATTCATTTTCCATGATATACCATTCAATTATGATTATAAAGTATATATAATAAATAATCATGATATATATTACATAATAATTATACTGTATTTATTTACATATATGTTTTATTTACGTAATTCCATTCAATTCAACAAGGAAACGAAAACAGTGTTCATGCGTACTTACGGCCTACCGTCTCCCTGAACGGTGTATTTAATTCTATTTATTGATCTATAATATATATTTATATGCTGAATATATATTTATATTAATCATTTTTTACATTCTGGAATTAATTAAATCAGGATATAAGTAATAATATCAAGAACAAAAAGTCGAAACACGTATGATAAATGAAACAAGTTTACCCAAAACATTGCTTTAACATGGAATGTACAAAAGAACGGGTAACATAAAGTCATAAATGAACCATATATGATATAATAACAATGAATATGATTCTTTAATAAGTCAATGACATCATATAAATCATTATACAGGATTTTGGAATACGTACGAAGCATATCAGACCTAAGGTAAGGGATAATTTTTCAATCTCATTTTTATTCGAAGTTGCTTATGCAGAAGTATTTACTGGGGTTATATTTTTCATCCATGTCCATAAAAATGTTTTCCATAAAGTGTTTATTATTAATCCATGTATTTTTAAGGTTATTTTTACCCCTCTTTGACTTTTACATTGTATTATGGAAGGAATCTTTCTTTTGTTTACTATACGGGGAATTTTTTGACAAATCTGACAAAAGTACAAGGAGAATATTTTTTTAACTTATACGACATTAACAAATTTTTATGGTTTCATAATGCCTAATTTTAATTAAGATTACTCTAAAATATTTCCTGACTATTTTCAAAAAAATCCATTTCTTTTAAAATTGCATGGATTTTTTTGAAAAAAAAGGATTTTGAAGAAGAAAGGATATTTTCCTCAAGACTTCATTTCAAGTGTTTTATCAAAACCATTTTCCATCTAAGATTACATTATTTCATATGTGTATGTTTCAAGTATAATTTTTCTATGATTTACATGGTTTCACTTTTCTTATGATGAAATTATATACATTTGGTTTATATGGATTATGTTATGATGGGATGATGTTTATGAATCCCATTTTATTCTTTGGGTTATGATGATTGATTTGTGTTTATTTTCTGGAACACATAAAATGATTTAATTATGAGATGGTTGGGACATATATCTCCCTCCAATTCATTGGGTAAAGATTTATATGTCATGCGATATACATGGCTTGAACGGAAAGTGAATCTGGTTTAGTGATACAGGGCTGGAACAAAAAGTAAACCCGGTTTAGTAATGGACTTTGTCCACTATGATGGTCTTGGAAAAAATGCCTTGGCTACTATGGAAATCATAACATTTGCTTAACGGTTTTCCAGAATTAAATGTTTTATTCCCAAAAAATTTTATCATGGTTAATGATCCTTTATGATCTATGACTTTGGTACAACCATGTTTTATGTCATTGCTCAAGATTTTGATGTTTTATGTTCATGTTTTTATGTTCAAATGTTTATGGATTGTTTTTATGATCTCCATGATTAACCATAACGAGCATTTGATCTCACTATTTTTATGTTTTTTTTCCATAGGATATAAATAAATGTTTTAGGTAAAAAACAAAATGGGAAGATATTTATGACAGATTTTGAAGATATTTCACCATGATAAGAAGATTATGTTCTAAGTTTCCAAAGACATTAAACTAATACGATCTTGGGGTGTATGTTTTTTTCATGTATTAAGTATTCTAAAAAAGTAAAGTAATGTATATGTACGTCAATCTTTGGGTCACTACATTAATGATAATGCAAGTCTATTGTGGGTTAATAACGAATCATTACTATTTCAAACTTTAGGTTGATGAATTGGAAAAGTCTCTTCATTTTAAATGATAAATATATATTAAGGAGAAGAACACATATATTTTCTACTCAATAATAATATTTTTGATACCTATGTTAAATAATTAAGGAAAAAAATATAAAACAGTCCTTATGAGCTGAACTCAGAATGAGACAGAGATAAAAAAGTCTGTAAAGAATTACTTTTTAAGGATTTTCATGCCATGTATGTTCTTAATGTCATACATAGCTTGAATATTAAAATATTATATATATTATATAACAATATTTTATATCAACATTTATAGGTAATTAATAATGATAATCTAGAAAAACTATTAAATGATTTAATGTTTTTAGCTCGATTCCTTTGAATCATGCCAGGAGATTCAATGCTTACAATATTGGTGGATTCAAATTTTAAACAAATGATCATGAAGAAGGTTTGAAAAAATTTGAGTATTTATAATTTTAGATAATGATTACTATGGAAATTTGGTTTGTATTATCAAGTTAAATAATCCTAAGAAATTTTCATTTGTGTTTTTTAAATCTCACTTAGTCAATATTAATAGGAGTATAAAAAAATTTCTTTGAATTTACTTATGTAAATTTCTCTTAGTTGATTAATATTTAATGATCGAGAATAACATTATCTATATGTTATGGATTCCCTCAAAAAAATTTATATTATGTCGATAATATAGTGGATGATGGGTGGAGTGTTTTTTTCTGCATGAAATCAAGAAATGTGTACGATATGAGTGATGAAGGTGAAGTAAATTGTGATAGTGAACCCCATCAACAATAATATACATAATTTTTTTCACCTAATTATATTGAACATTTTTATCTAGTGAGGGATAATGAAGAAGAATAATCACAAATATAAGGATAATAAAAAATGATAACAGAGAAACCTGATAAAAACATGACCAAACATGAATTTAATTTTTATGTTGTTTTTTAATATTAATAATTGAAAGAAATGTTTTCCTATATTAATAAATAAAAGGAATATTTTTTATATTAATAAATTCAAGTATTTTTTATTGTTATGTCATGATAGAAGATGTTTAGTGATAATACCCACTCTATGTCACAGGATTCTCATTCTCCTTCTACGGACAAAGGTACAATCCATCACAAGCATTTCAAACTTTTTTTTACCATTCAATATTATCCTAATAGTCTTTCATTCATAGGTATAAATTCATTTGAGTAGTAATATTTTTGTTTAGTCAATATTCTATGTCAAATAAATTTAAATATTTATTTAGTGTCTCCAATAAATATTGGACTTCAATTATATGAATAATATATATCATAATGTCATGATAATTTTGATAGCATGCAGGATTATATCAACTTGAATTTTTTTACAATAATAATAATATATATCAGAAAATAATAATATAAGATAAATTATTTTTTCATATAACCAAGTCTTGTTGTATGTCTTCACTTAACAAATAAATATCATATGATATTAAGATATTCTAGTGTGTAATATATTTTTCTTCATAATATATTTTCAAACAAATCTTGTTTTAAATATGATATTATAAAAATATATTCCATGATCAATACCTCTAAAGAATTATTCATTATAGTCCACAAAAAAATATTTAGAACAACTTCAAGTAAAATAATTATAATTAATGAATAATTATAGTTTTTTAAACCAGAAGGAATAATCTAGATAACATCACAACAATTTAAATAATTTTTTTCAAAAATAGCATAATATCATAAACTAGGTACTGAGGCTATTGTATATTATGATAATAAAATATTGGTTTTCCATACCATATCATGAGAAATACAAGACTTTTAGTGAGATTAATGTTTTCATATCATAAATTATATATCTAGATCCTCATTTCACATGTTGTGTTTTACCCTATGTACCACTCGATTCATTAAACTCTAACATTAAACATTTTTTTTGATATCAATGTAAATTTCTAACACTTTTAGTTTTACAATTATGTAGAGTCTCATTTTTCATGTGACAATAATTTCTTGATATATTTTGATCATAGTTTTACAAAAAATATAAATATTGGACTCCGAAAATATAAAGGTAACTTCTATAAAATGTTAGGGCCATTTTATAATATACATCAAACACAAGCAAGTCAATTCCACTCATGTATGGTTTATTTCATCAGTACAAGAGTCATTAGAATATGAAATTGTAAACATCAATTCAAATTTGAGGGTAAAATATTATTTTTCATAAGAACCAATTCTAAATGCATAAAAGTAAAATTTATAATCCAGATAAGTAAAATCATTACTTTTCCCTATACATGTATAAGTATTCAACTTAACCAAATTATCAGATCTCAATAGCTGTAAGGGTTTATTCTTTAGAATGTAAGTATAATTTCATCATAGTGTGAATAATAATGTAAAAGTAACATTCAAAAACATATGAGTCATGGATTAGGGCCTTGTGATTGGTTAAATTTGGTAGCGAGTCCCATGAATCTTATAATGGCTCATTATATATTTAGATCATGAAAATGGTGGCCAACTATTTATTATTATACCTTTATATACATTTAATTTGGATCAAATCAAATATGATTATAATTTTAATTCCTTTATTATGAATTTAATTTGAACATTATTTATTTATGATAAACTACTTTAAATCCATGATTCGGCAACACGAAGTAGGGAAGAAGGTGATGGGAGAAAAATATAACCAATTAATGGAGGACAGGGGATATAAATCTCATTATAATATCCAAGACTCATGTTTGTGTTGAATTTTTTATGATACATGATATTTTATAAATTGTGATGTAATTTATTATTGTTGTATTATAGGTAACGTATTTTTTAATGTATGAATGTTATTATCATTTATATACTATATTATTTTCTTGTTTTCTGTATAAATTTTTTGTGTACTTATTTTTTAGTGGATCAGGATGGAATGAATTATATTTTTTAAAACTACACCTATAGTGGAGGTTTTAACTACTACTATTAAATTATTGGAGTTTTTACAACCATGAATAAAATATAAGAGGTTAAAACCACAAAAAATATGGTAAATTTCCGTTTTCAGTGGTTGTTTGAACCAAAGCAAAAAATTATTCTTGAAAAAATGACACTAAAAAAACCACCACTATATTTTACACCAAAACCACCTTAAATTAAAATAAAATCTCCATTAAATATAAATATTATCATCGAAAAGGAACCATCATTGAAAAATAAAATCAACATTATATATTTAATGACAGATCAATTCATAGTGGTTCTAAAAAACCTCCTCAAAACTAAAAAATATAATTCTATTTGATGTTATTTCTATAGTGATGTTGCAAATTTTTTCCATAGATAATGTCAGTTTTTTATTTCACAAAATAGAAATTTCACTTTATAATGACTATCACCAGCCAGTCAAATAGTACAATTATTTCTTTAAACATGGAAATGAAGGTAAAACGTTGGATAATGTTATTTCATGAGGTGGGATATTGTAAATATTATTATTTATAGAATTAAATTAGAAATAAAGAATTATATGTCTTATAATAATTATGATTATTCTATAAATTATCTAAGAGAGATAAATGGATAATTTCATCCCCAAATTTAAATATCATTTTGATGATATCAAAATGATATCATGTCATGGTGTTAAATTGATTAAATAACATTACAATGTTTTTTTAAAAATTTGAATATTAGAGTATTGAAATGGGGATTATCACATGGTAATGATAACTAATAATTTATGTTTTGTGAAAGAAATTATTTTTTGGTACATTGTGTTTAAATGTGGTTAGTGTTTCCTCTTCATATTTTATATATAGTGTAATGACTACAAGATTTTTTTTTGGTTTTTTATCCTCGTAGATCATTCAAAATAGAAAAAAACATCAAATCAAATGTTATTATTAATTAAACTAATGATTCATGAGTAGAATATGTATTATTCATCATGGAATTATTTAAACACAATATTAATTATTGAATCATGTTATATTGATTATTGCTACATCTAACCACTGATATAGGATGATTAATATGGAAAACTCAAAAATAATAAAATTATTGATTCAAGATGAAATTAAAATTGTTTTTTAAAGATGAAATAATCGGGGGCTGAGAAAGATCATTCTTTATTTTGGTAGGATTGAATTTCTTGATATTATAGACATTGTTTCCTTTATAATTATGTGTGGAAAATAAATTTGATATGCATGTTTGATTAAAAAATCAGATCCTTGATATCAATGGTTGATAAAATTTTGTGGTTGGAATATATATTGATCAATGGGATGTAGGCCTGATGCTATATTGATGGTTTGTTATATGATGAGTAATGGGTAGGGATTACAAAGGCTATATTAGTGTTTGTAATGATGGTGGCACAATGTTTTGGATGTGAAGATATCAACACAAGATGATGAATGTGATTTTATGTGAAATTGTGTAGGAAATCGGGGGGGGGGGGGGTGAGACAAGTTCAAAGTGGGGATTTATTATCAACTATTAATTCTATCTTGATTATTTCTTGATGGTTCAATGAGAATATGTTATTTATATGATTAGTTTCCCACTATGGGACCTAACATGATGCTATTCACTTCATTTGCATATTGTAAGTGCTATTTTAGACTATGTTCTAGAGTAACTGAATATTTATGAAATGACAATGAATTAATGAAATAATGAGATTGGTTATCATCTATTATTAGAATATATTGACATCATTGGAGAATAATTATAATTAAGAGATATTACAGAACCAAAATCACCAAACTTGGATGATTAATTATTTAATCTTGGAAATGTTAATAACTAATAATGAAACTAATGATTGTTAGATTATCTTATATCTGGTCCATAGAAGTGGTAGCTAGATGTCACGAGAGATGATAATTGCTGTTGAGTCTAAGAATTAGTAGTTTCCCTAGAAATTGTTGTGAGCTATACTTGTTCTATTTGTTTTGTTGTATCATATGCACCCACCCAAGTTAAAAGGGAAATTGAGAACTAGAGGTTTTGGTGGGTGATTTCCGCATAATCTAGAATAATGAGGATACATATGGCTGGCTACACCTCTCCCCTACTTTCCATTTAGCTACAATATTATGTGTGGGTATGCATAATGATGAACTCTCATACATGTGTGTTGTGTGTTGTGATGGATTAGGTTTATTGTGCAATCATATATTCTGAATGTAGTATCAGATGGATTATATTAGGTGTGTTATGTATGAGATATGATGGCTTGAGGTATAATAGACAATCAGATTACTTTATATAGTAGCTATGCTTATATATATAATACATGATTCCATAAGATGTGAGGCATTAGGGAATGTGAATGTAAATCTAGTGGGGAAGTGGTTGTGGGGTACCCATTTATATATAAATATGTTATCAATATTTTGGCCATACATCAACATGTTATTTAGTGAGTGATCCATAGTAATGATGGGAAAATAAAAAATATACCTATTTATTTAATGATTTGGTTTAATTTATTTACTAATTGGGCTTTATAATTCTTCAATCTCAATTTCCACAATAGGATTTATGGTGGATCATACTGAGTATACATGTTATACTCACCATACATATATATAATCTATTTTTTCAATTCAACAGTAGTTGGTTGGTAATTGATATGTGTATTACTAGTTTGAGGAGTTGTTCAAGAGTTGTTAGAGATTCTTGGTCACTCCCAATGATTTATTACTTTAAGTAACCCCTGTGATAAAATGAAAAGTCCTTTAAGTTTACTGTACATGATGTGAAAAGTGATGTTTCAAGTAGGTTAGAGACCTATGAATTGATAATGATTCATTCTTATATGTGTATTCCTTTTAATTGTTTATAAAATAGAAAATAAGTTAAAAAAGAATTATTTTAATAACATTAAAAAATTGTGCCCCATGTTGGGAGTTCCCATCTTTTTTTTATTTAGTAGGAAAAACTCCAGGTTAATAAAACCATTTGGTTCATGTCAAAGGATTTCAATAATATGTTATAGAAAACCACCATACAATGGAGTATGATGATGAAAATTATAATATTATGACACTTTGAATGTTATAATACCAACGTCTATAGAAGTACAAGGGCTCTATTTCAGATCATGGGACATGGGTTTGGATAGAATATGTGATGATATCTTTCGGTTTCAATCATGTTCAACGAGTGAAATAGACTTCATTGGTTATGATGATGCTTCACATGATAGCTTGATAGTGATTATTTTTGTTCCTTAGAGTTTTTGAGGGGTTGAATGTTTTTTTTGGGATGTTTTGTGATCAGTTTCCAAGCTGAGTTTCATTCTTCAGCCACATGGGGAAGATTTTTTATCAATGATGTCTTCCCTTTTCATCAGAATTATGGAGTCATAATTTTGATTTGTGGTGATTCTTTTGATTTACCTTTTTGATCATGACACCATTCTATTATTAACATCCTAACGAAAAATGATCAATGTTATCATCATTCTTCTATTCTCATCACTTTAGAATGAGTTCAGGGAGACCTCCTAATTCACTCGATTAAAAGACAACTATTAATTACTTGATTCATGATTATTTATACCACATGAAATATTAGTTTCTAACCAAAAACTAATTACCTTCATATATGATAAGTTTAACTCATTCCTCAATGATAATGTTGAGATGGAGATATAGTTTAGGGAAGTGGTTTCTCTTTCGTTTTTCATATCATTCTATAACTCTCTCATACTAAATGATGTGAATATATGGTATATGGTGAGGGGTTTCTATCTTCATATTCATATTATATTCTTATCTATAGCCTATTTTGGTAGGGATTTGATCTTGGTAAGGTGTTTTTATTATATATTACTTTATTTTAATAAATATACTCTTCATTAGATCCATTTGATATGGGAACTCATTTGAGGAAATAGAATATTTTATGTTTTTATTTAATTTATTTTCTGCCTATTATTAGATTGATTTTTATATGTTTTGAAATACATTCTTGTATTTTGTGGGTTGTTCATGGGAAATTATTTATGATGTGGATAATGTATTGTGTACTTATATTCTTAGAAGGTATTTATATCATACCGGTAATGTATATTATGGCATCGATCATATGTAGATAAGGGACACTTCAACAATCAGGATGCATTATTTTTTTGTGTGGGTGACTTAGTTCCCCAGAAAGTGGAAAATATTATGGTATGGTGGATTTGTTCCTCTGATTTTTATGACTAAGGTAGATATATTTATATTGATATATGTTCTTTTGTAAGTTTATTAATGTTATGTGGTGATAATTTAAAACTCTTCAAAGCAGTGAAATGAAGCTATAGTAAATGGTATTTTGGATAATAAATCCCTTTTATTTTTTACAAGAGTGTGTTTCAGGTAAATAAAATTTTGTTATAAAACATGGGAAAAGGATTATAAATAGATTAAATTGATTGTTTCAATCTCATTATTTGTTTATGATTCATTTCATATCATAAATTGGGTTCTCCAATTTTGTAATTAATTGTACTCATATTAATGTTATAAGAAGCATGATAGAGCTACGATAGTTAAATAAATATAATTTTATTAAAGCATGTAATATGTATATATATTAGAGTTATTATATAAAGAATGTTAAATATGAAATGTTAGAAATCATTCATTAAATGGTTTAAATTTATTATAGTTATTAGTTTTTTTCAATATAAAACATGTTAACGATTTAATTTTATTAGTGGGTAGATGAATTAGATTTTTTGATGTATGTTGAATTAAATTGTTTACTTTATTGGTTAATTTTGTTATTTTATTGGTAATACAAATTATTTTGGAAAAAATTTCTTTCCATGGGAACATATTTTGTTAAATAAATAATTTTAATCTTTTGATGATACTTTCATTTATCTGAAAATAATTTTTTCAAAATTTATTGAAATTATTTTCACAAAGATGATTTTGATAAATATCTTGATATAAATAGAGATAAAAAGGTTTTCATTTGAGGGTTTCCTATCCTTTAATATTTTGAATAAATAAGGCTTTTTGAAATTTTTTATCAATTTGATATTTTATTTACCTTGTTTTAATTGGATTTTTTGTACATTTCTAGAAAGTAAGGAATCATTTGAATATAATATTTGTGTTTTTGACTACTTATCCATTTAGTATATAATATTTTTTTATTTAACATATATAATATTATTGATAAATTGTTATTCAAGAATGAAAATCTATTTTTTCATGATATTTTAAGTATGATAAGTTCAAAATTATAATAATTAAATTTTCCAGCATGTTAAATTTGAATAAAGCATGTATAGATTTTCATTTGATGGAATGACTATGTAAATTCATTGATGTGATTTATATGATAATATTTTATCTAATATATCGTTCGATGCCATCTATTTAAATTAATGTAAAGTGATTATTTATTACGGGGTTTCCTTTTGTAGTGTTCTTTTATAGTAATGTTCATTTGATATATATTAATAAATTTTTGGGTTTGTTATATGTATCCCAAGTTGTTTAGTGATGGATTTTTTTGGGATTAAGTATCTAATATAATAATGATATATAAGATCAATTCACATCCTTATTGGAATGTTTTATTGATGGCCTTATTATTTTTTTATAGGTATCTCACCTAGGATATTCTTTTGATATTAATTTAATGATGTTGTGTAGTGATGAAATAGTTCCTCTAGTGTATTGGTTGTGTTCCAAACATATTTAAATCTATGAGAGGTATCTCATATGGGTTTTAAATTATCTCTCTTCCCCTGTCTCTCTAGTTTTTAGTTTTATTTAAATTATTGATAATGATATTTTTTCAGAGGTATCTAATGTATATGTATATAATATTCTTGATCCTTTATTTTTCATTCTAGGGTGTGAGGTAGTTCGAAATAATTTCAAATAATATAATAAGTAGTTTTAAAATTATTTTTGAAAATTTTGTAAGTAATTTAATGGTTTTATAATTTTACGTGGAAAATAAATTTTGAGATTTTTAATTGATTATAAAATTTTGGAAGAGTTTTAGGGATTTTTGGAAATGATAATTAAAATTTTTTTGAATTATTTATAAGTTTATAAAAGTGAAAAATAAATACTGTTAATTTTATTTTTACACATACTCAGGACCGTAGCTCTAAATAATTATAGGTTTTTTTTTAAATTTTAACAAATGTAAAACCAATTTTTAACTATTAGTGAATGTGTAAGCCTTTTTCCCTTAGGTTATATAAATGCTCTTGAGAGTTTATGAATCTAACGTCAACGTCTTTTCAAACATTTATAAGGGTAGGTTTGTGTTTTTTTAGGCTACATAAAGGTAAATTGAGTTTTAAAATAGATAAAAAATGGCAGGTCATGATTTTCATGACCATAGTAATTTTCATATGGTTTTCCATAATGATATATAAAGGAACATCACTCTTTTCAATTCCTATGTATGGGTCATCTGAGTCTTGAATAAGTGTAACTTCTTAAAACTAAATATTAGATAAAGGCTAGCATATTTTAATTAACATCAGGTATGTGTAATCGGTCATGTGAAGGTAAAATTGTGTTTCCCTTATGAAACACTTGGGTGTCACATTTAGGTAGTGTTTTGGACTCAACAGTCTAGTTTAGTTTTCCCAGTCTCTTCTAAATTTTTTTCTAAAGGAAATCAATGAAGATAAATGTGAAAAACATTGTTTTGAATATATTAAGAAGAGATAAATTTAGATCTTGAATCCCATGATTTTCATAGTTAAAAGTGTGTCAACATGAGGAATTAAATACGAAAACAAATTAAATGTGTGTTGATATAGGTTTTTAAAAGAGTTTTCTCAAATAATTTTAGATCTCTCTATAAATCTAAACTACAAAGTCCTTCTATACCCTTTCATGTTTTGTTTTTCCTCTAGATTCCTTGTGAATAAAAACCTTACGGCTTGAGTTTTGTGAATCTTTTAAAAATAATTTGATAATCCTTCTAAAAACTCTAACCTATGTGAATCATCTTATATCTCATACCTTATTATAACATCATGTAATGATTCTCCTCTACGGGAAGGGGATATTTGAATTTCATTTGTTTTTGTGAAAGTGTAAATCAATCATAATTTATATTAATTATATAAATGGATGTAATTAACCTTTATAAGATAATAATTTGGTTATATCGTCTTAATAATAGTCATTGAAAAGTCTAAAAATTTATATAGGATGAATAACCGGTTTCAAATCAAATTGAGAAAATTTGTAATAAAATTTCAAATAAAGAAATTTGTGAACTGAGATAGATTATTCTAGTATGAAATGATTTAATTATTTTATCCATAACCTAGGAATTATATTATTAAATAATATATATAATTATCTATAAATCATTTATGAGAAATGAAAAGGTTGATTGCAAACAACCTTTTAATAATTGATAAATTGGAATATGTCTATGGAGAGTAAAAGGCTGTTATTTCATGATGAGTAATAGTATTGATTATTTGAAATTATCACATGCAAATGAATGATAATTTATTATTATAATATATTATAATCTAAGAAATATATAAAGAATAATCATATCATATATTATATTTTTAATATTTTTTGATAATGAAATTTTAGAATTTTAACGATAGGATAAATTATCACATGAAGATTGATATATATGATAATATGTAAATTATTGATGATAGATAGAGTTTAATCATATATATATTTGTGTTTATTAATATAAAACAATAGTATCCCTTAATTATTGTAATTAAAAGGATAATTTATTATCTCCGGCCAATGAAAGATAACATATTATCATTCTGGAAATTACCAAGGAAAGATAAGAATAATAATTGAATGAAAGTTTAATAATATTAAACTAGAATATGATAATTGACATGAATTTTATGTTTTATAATATTAAATATATATTCCCATAGTATTTCAAGAATTAAAAAAAATCATAGTTCATGTTGCTGAATTTTTTCTTATAGATTATTAGTTATTCTCTCTATTAAATTGGAAATCATAATAGACCATGATTATAACTACACTGCTTGTTAATATTAATTTTTCATAAAAAATGGAAATTAAATTAATACATTTTATAATATTATATAATATGATCACTATAAAAAAATCTATTAATGATAGTTTCTTAAACCACCACTAAAATATTGAAAAAATTTAACAGTCGTTCTGATTAATCAATGCTAAATATATTGAATTTTTTTAAAATCACTTCTTCCCCAAAACCCCAAATCCCCACCCCACTATCCCAATCCTGAGTCCTTATCACTGACACTCTATTCTTAACCGATCCATCACCACTAAACCCATTATCCCCCTTCTCCCCTGAATCTTAGCCCCTATCACTAGCCCCCATTATCATCTGATCCCCTGGAGCCCGAGCTTGAGCTGCTAGATGCTCCCCCCAAACTCCCACTGTCTCTGTTCCCCCTCTTCATTTCCCCTTCCCCCTCACTACCACCCCTTCCCCTCTATCATGTATTTTCAACCCATGTAAAGTTCTCAATAATTCATCCCTTAAACTAGATTTACACATCAAATCCGAATTTTCACATACTTTACTTCTTCTTTCCACAGACCTCGAAGCATAACTAATTCCACAAAACATTATCTAACTATGAGTGTGAAGCCTCTAATTTATGTCTCCCCATGAATTGGTAACTCCCCCTCCTATTTTTTTGAAGTCATGTCACCGAAATCATACAACTATCATTGATCACCATTCAAGTTAGTCTATTGATCAAATACTGTAATGTTTAATATTTCCTTTATCACAAAAGCTAATATAATTTTCCCTCAATTTTTAAATATGCACATAGTACCATAATGAAATGATAATGTCTATTTTTTTATAATTTTATTTGAGTAATCATTTCATATTAAATTTTTTTCATTAACTTATGGTTTATTATATATAAAAATGTATAGTTTAATTATTTCGTTGAGCAGTATTATATATTGTTTGAGTCTCTTCCAAATTCTTTATTTGGTTGGGTGGGAAAAAATATTGAAGATCAAATCTATTTCTCATTAACTTCTACAAGTTCTGGTTAATAGTGATTCCATGTTGATAATTTTATTGAATATTACTACTTAATGCATGCCTGATGTTCTATGAAATGGTTGCATAGTATTTTTTCAAATTTTTTAAATTTTATGTAATATTTTTAGGGGAATGTGTTGAATTACATAGGTATCACTAATCACACATTCTATCCAAATCCAAACTCAATTTTGGGTGTTATATTGGTTGATTCTTTGTGTATAAGGATTGTGAAACCCAATTGAAGCTAATCCTTTCACCTGTAATGGTAGGTGATGAATTTCCATTAATTATAGTTTATGTTTTGATTCATTCTTCTATTATTGGTACAATTTTAATTAGGGTTTTCTTTTTTAGTTATACTTGTTTTTAGGGTGTATTGGGCTTTTTGAGGTGTGATAGTTCCAATATTTTACAATTCAATGAGTTTAAGGTTTGTAGCCATTTGTTTTGGTTCATTAAATTTTAGAATTCTATTTGATTGTTTTTTTAATCCAAAATTTAGATATTAAAATATAATAATATTTAATTTCAAAAGGTATTTGATGTGTAAATCCAGATTCACTTAATTTTTACTTTTCTTTTGAGATTTTTCTCCAATTTAATGTTTGTTAAAATCATACTTAATTTCTTTTCACACATTGAATGGTTTTCTAACACCAAACTAACCATTAATTAATTAGTTATATGTTTTAAGAGAGGTTTTGGTTTTAAATGTATTGTTATATCTTATTTTAAAATTTCATATTAAATTTATATATTATAAAAAATCTTTTGATATATATATTGGTTCTACATATATACATAAGTATACATACATGCGTTTTTGTGTACAAATTCACTTGGGAAAATGTGAATTTGATTAATGTGATATATGGATATACATAATAGTGTAAAGGTATATGGGTATAATAATTAAAATTTCGACTTTTAAAATTTATCATGATTCTTTATTCAGTTTTATAAATGATTATATGTGCTGGAAAGGGAATTTTATATTTAATTATTAATGAATATTTTCTGTTATCTATTTTCTTGTTAAACCTTATAATTGACATAGGGTTCTTGGTTAGTCTAACCTGGATAAGAATAGGTCCGCCACCACTAGCAGTTCCATTAAAGTATTAGGTGACACCCCCTCTTGCTATAGATGTGTTAGAATTATAAATCCACTTCTAGGGTAACCTAGAATTTATATATTCACATAGACTTAGTGACCATAGGTCATCTCTCCCATTATTAATATTTTAAATTAATAATTTTGTGGCTTTTCTTTGGCATTAATTTTACATTATATTATCCATGATTTATTTCATTATTTTATTTTAATTTTTTAGTACTTAGATGAATCTTCTTATAATTACATGGATATATTTTATAATTCCATTTATCTCTTTTCCAACTTTGTAATAAATATTTTTTCATAAATTTTCATTAAAAATGTTTAGGAACATTGTAATATATGTGGATAAATGTTGGATCACATTACCCCGAAAAAAACCTCAGTAAGCTAAGGTTTTTGTGGAGTGTTTATATTTTTGAATTTTAAATCAATTCTTTGATGGTAAAATAAGGTGTACATGTCCTAAATCTAAATATAGAAGATGATATAAGAGATTTTTTTTATAAAAACTTGATATTGAATCAATTCCCTGCTCAATATTTGTGTTGGATTTGGCATGAAAAATTGAACATCATAGAATGTTTGAGAAAGAATGTAAATAGAAAAAATGATCTCCCAAATTAATCAAAAATTAATAATGAAATGAAAACCCTTATAAAAAATTCTTTTGACATTTGAAGAATACAGCACCAACATCAAAACATATCAGAACAACCAGTTGAGGTTGCTAGAAATAGTAACTTGACTAGTGATGTTTTTGTTAATATTGGATAACCATATAAAGATTGTATCACATAATTGGATCCTATTATTGATTCTATAGTGATTAATGTAATAGAAAAATTGAATAAGAATAAGAATGTGATTCATGATTTAGATGATGATGCAAATCAAGAGCTGTATGGTGGATGTATGAAGTATTGAAAAGTTTCTTCCCTACTAATGTTTTACTATATAAAATGCCTCTGTGGAATTAAAAATAAGGCGATGTCCATGATATTAGAATTATTTATTGATAAATTTGTTGATGCCAATGTATTAGAGTATTTTATCAATATGAAAAAATTTGTTGATAAGATTGGTCTGAATTATACAAAAAAATCCTGCTCATCCCCAAGATTGTATGATTTATTATGGAGAGGATTCAACCTGAAAAGATTAAAAACAAATTCTTCTTCTAGACGGATGTCAATGGGTTAAGTTGGAAGTCTAAATAAATATACCGCTATGAACCAGAAGGAAAATAACACACCTATAATGGTTTTGTGTTACTTTACATTAGTACCTTTATTCCAAAGTTTATTCTAGTCATCAAAAACTGTCGAGCACATGAAGTGGTATTATATAGATAATAACAATGATGGGTTGATTCAAAATCCAAGAGATTCAAAATCAAGGAAAATATTTGATTAATTACATCTATATTACTCTTCCGATCATACAAATGTGTGATTAATATTAGATGCTAATGGATTCTAACCATTTGGAACTCCGATCACCAGTTATAGAATTGGACCAGTGGTTTTGATCCCTTACTATTTTCCTATGTGGATTTTTATAAAAGAAACATATTTTGTTATTTTTATAAGTATTACCTAGAAACAATGTCTAGAAATATTATTTATGTTTACTTAGGGCCTATAATTAAATAATTACATGAGTTATAGAGAAACCATGTTGATACATTTTATGCATCTTCTAGAACAATGTTCAAAATTAAAACTGATCTAATGTTGACCATTAGTGACTTCCCTAGACTCGTGAACTTATCTGCTTATAACAGTTACAATGGTTTGTAGTTTCCTTCTTGTAACATTATTTTTGATCATGAATGACTACTTTATATTAAAATATGGTTCTTGTAATGTCATTAAATATTTCAGGATGCATCTCATATATTTTGATTGAACAATTAAAATTTCAATGGTTTTATTCATCGTAGACCACCTCCAAAGTTCTTGAAAGGTTTCCAAATATGAAAAAAACTTGGAAATGTTGAAACAAAATTTGGGATGGTGCATCGTTTGAATGATTGTGGTAAATGATTTTGAATTGAATCTTCATGAGAAATTTGAACCCAACAATGGAGGGAAAAGGTTGATTTTTCAAACATCCTTATTAGGAATTAAATTTACTATGACAAAATATTGATGTTATATATATTGTGAATATATTATGTGATAGTTTGATCTTTACATTGGTTACTGAGCATAGAAAAGGGAAGGACCATCTCAATGCACAGTAGGAATTATAAAAAATGAACATAAATCATGATATTTGGAATGTTGAGAATGGAAATTTTTCCCTGAAAAAAATTCAATGAAAAATAGGGATAAATATACATTCTATTGAATTTTTAAACATTTCAAGGTATATTATGGGTATTCAAGTAACATATCAAGGTTTTTCAACTTTAATAATCATAGTTTACATTGATTAAAATGTCACGATTAATATATTTTGTTACAGCAGTTCCTACTATTGGCACGGTGTAAATTTTTACATGAAATAATACTAAAATTTTACTCTAATTTTTCACATCCTTCAGGAAACTATATGGGAGAAATCCATAACTACTTATGCTTGACAAACTTCATGAGATATTTTTTAAGACTTTGTAAAATATTGATGATATTTCCTCTATCGTTTTCTACTATCATGATTCATTTAACTACGCATTATGATTAAGAAATTTAATTAGGAGAACCCATACATTATCGATAGATGTATCAAGTTAAGATGTAATTTATTTATATGTTTTCATGTTACGTATAAAATTATAGACATTTTATTAAATATATAAACATGCTTTATTTATTTTATTTCAAATATATCCTGGTCATTTGAAATTGTAAGTGAAAATTAAATCTCAACATTAAGGTTGTATTTATAAAGGCTATTAACAGTGGAGTGTCTTAAATGTTTTTATAGATTTGAGGATGATATTGATACAATATTCAATGAAGTTGTACATGTTGAAAATGCATTGACTAAATCTCAAAAAATTGGGAAATAAAAAATCCTTCATATTATTAGCTGATTAGCTAGGAGTATATAGAAAGTTAAAATGTAATAAATGGTACTATTATAATAAAATATTTATATCTCCTTAAAAATTGTGAAATTGTAGAGCCATTTATTTAAGATATTCTGATACCTAAAAAATAGAAAATTGAGAAGATGACTAGGAAATGAGAAAAATATAACAAAATCTATCAATAAATACTTTTTAGAATGATTTTTCAAGTCATTTAATTTCATAAATATGACAGTCAATATAGATATTATTTTGAAACATATTTTTTATAAATATAATAATGTATATTAATTTTTTTTATATCATGGATATGGATACTCATGATGAGTTATCAGAAGAATTTATGTCCTTGGCTCATGTTCCTCCAAAAATGGATAGACAATTCGATGTGTACAATTTGAATGGATATAAATTTCATAAAATAAAAAAATGAGGGTTTGAGAACATATAATGGTAGGATATTTATAATTTTCAAATTGGGATACTACGGAATGTTGATTGATATTATCAAATTAAACCACCACATGCACTTTTCAGTTGTCTTATTCATATGAAAGTTGGTCGATATTACCATGGGTATTGAAAGAGATTATTTGGAGTTTACTTCTACGTACTTATATCACTTGATGGATGTTAGTGACCATGAATTACAAGACCTGTATATCTTCTAATTGTATGAAAATATGGTATATTATGTAGAAGATGTTGTGGATGATTGGTTGAGTGAAGTTGTTCACAAAAAAAAATGAAGAAACTTGAATGATATGGGTGATGAATTTGAATATTTGACATAAAAAATTGAATCCCATAAACAATAAGAGACAAACATAGTTTTCTATCATGATATTGAATATATTATTCTTTAAAGGGTTGATGAAGATTATGAAGTAACGATGGTGTAGAAAAATGACCAGATTGAAGGAAAATTGATTATTTGTGAAGATATCCATTAATTAATCAACCACTTATCTTATATATGTAGTCACTCATTAACATAAATATGTATATTTTATTTGTATTTAAAATTCATCTATTACCATTTTTTTAGTAAGTATTTTTTGAAATATATATTCTGATGTTAGTTTTATTTTATTAATTGTCAGGAATTACAAGGTAGAAGTGTTTCACTGATCCATGAAGACTCATCAGTTATGTTCACCAGACCCAAAAAACAATTGATAAAAAATAAATCTCCCTCCCTATTATATATGAGACACCCTTCATCTTCCCCTGCTAGCATCTCTCACACCCTCCTCTATTCCCTTAGAATTTAGAACACCCTCCTCCATACCATTATCATCTAGGAAATTGCTTCATTATTGAACTTGTTCAGTACTGATGGAATTGTTTTTCACTCCTATTTCTTCATGGGGATATTGTTAGGTGATACTTATATGTAAAATTTTTAATGTTAATAAATTTATTTCAATTTTTTATACTACAAACTATTTTTTCATAAATGATAATAATATTTCTCTAAAAAAATTTGAATAGTTCTAATGTCCACGATATGAATGGATTCATGATAGTTGTGTCAATTGTCTATTATGGGGTCCCCATGGATGATGCCATAGGATTATTTACACAGATTATAGTCCATATGGTAGTGGATCCAATTACCCTTCCTATAACCTATTCTGATTAGAGTCATATACCTTAATATTTGATGAATTATGTATTTGATTCTTATACAATGTTAACTTCAATACATTATAATGCAATGGAATGTCATTGTGTAATTAAATTCTAATATTTAAAAAACGAATCACTTTGTACAAATGTTATTCTACTTTATCATTGATGATCTTATCACATGGATGTGGATGTTGAAAAATTTGGGTATGAAATGGAAATATATTAAATGGAAATTATGGAATGAATACAACGATACATCATTTACTAGTCAACAATATTAGGATAAATTACCTGAAGGGGTACATGGAGAGAAGTGAATGGTGTTAATTGATAGCCATCATCCTGAGAAGAACATGATTTTGAAACTTATATTATCATATCAATATCATTTTACATATATACATTCATATAATAAGGATATGACATTGCATAAATTATAATTAAATTACATATTATTTATTTCAGGATGTTTCAAGAAACAAAATCATCAAGTTGAACAAAAAAAATCATCCACCACACTACCTGGTCAAATAGTTTATCTAGAAACTGATCAACTATAGTAATATTTACAGAAGTTTTAATATTTATAAGATAAAATTATCTGTTTCAAATAATAATTTTTTTATCATTGTTTCATGTAGTAAAATAATTTAACGAACTAAATTTCTTGAACAGAACTTTGGTTGGATGTTTATAAAAAACTGATAGGAGTTATTTGAATGATCCTTCCAAATATGTTTGTGTATGAATTCCTTTTTCATTTTAATAACTTATAGATATTTTTCACTATGTTAATATTTATTTCTTTAAATATGAGTGATATATTATTTATAGTTAAAAGGAAAAGAGCTATGGGATACCAATCTCGTACAGTCCTTATCGGTCTCCTCGAATGATCCAGTTGGTCATTTTCATGGGATAGATTATCTTGGTCGCATGCACATGATGGTTTTGTGACCATTAAAATCTGAGCTCCGTTGTTGGCCACTGGGGAATATAGATTCATCTACTCCTATTTGTAGTTACTACCTACCTAGATATGCTCATAGGGAGTTTTTTTATATAAATCATAATTTAGGAAAATGGGACTCATATATAGATGTAAGAGGAAAAGTTCATTTCTATGTGGAAATAATTTATTGAATTATTTTTGAAGACAGTTGGATATGTCCGTAATGATATTATGTCGATGGATGGTTTGAGTGAGTTGGTAAATCACACTACATAATAATAATTTAAGACAAAATTTTTCATACATTATATGTTTAAATTTAAATATACCACCTAGTTTAATTTTCAATATAATTGTTAAATTAGTGCTAGTAGAAGGGATTGGAGATAGAGATAGAGATGGTGTTGGTCATAGTTTCTTCGGTACTGATTAGGGTTCACTTTATATTTAGTGATAATTCTTAACTAAACTTATGACACACTAACACTAACATGGTGATTCAAAAACTATGTTATGGTTTCTGGTAGGGGATGTATGTATTTCACCATAATTTCAAAAAAAAAATCTTGGTACATTTGACAGGTTTTATTCCAATTTTGACCTTATGAAAATCATTCTTAGGCTCTTAGGGTTTTGTTTGGTTTCAGTACACCTCAAAATTCCACATCTTGTTGTTCTTTTCAAAATCTATGGTCTCTTTATACAATTTATGAACATTATTCAGTTCTGAAGTCCACTTGACAATTCACCAAGTACAGCTTGGATAGATAATCATGTGGGTGAGCTTGAATATGGAAATCCCACAAGTCTTTTTCTTCTCTGTTCAACAGATAGATTATTATCCTCACTTTCCTCTTAGGTATATCTCAAGATTTTTATACATGTTAAAAGTTAATCTAACATAGAACTGATCATCCAAGAGGGTTTAGTATTTATTCTTAATAATTCCCCACCCTTGACTATTAAAATTTGTTATCCCACCCTTAGAGATAATGTTATGGAATTTTGGGGGTTTTCTATTAAAAATTTTGATGTGATCAATATGTAAATTTTAATGTGATAAATGTTATTTAAATATATTGTAACCATGTCACATAAGTGTCTGGTAGAAGGAATTCATAGACTTTATTTATCATTTTTCCTTTTTTCCCTTTCCCTTCACAATTATAATCCTTATAGATTAAAGAAATGGAATTTTAGGAAAATTTGATCATTATAATATATAAGAGTGGCCTTATTGTACCTATTAAAAGACACAAATGAACTTTATTTGTTTATAAGTGCATCATTGATATTCAATCACTAAAAATGATATCCAATGTTTGGAATCTCCTTATTTGAAGATGAAACTATAATTCCTCAATATAAGGATGGTTTTAGAAGTTGGAACTTAATGTTATTTTTTTAAGTAATAAATCAATTTAATTTTTTTCATTTATATTTACATCCACTTTTTTCTTGGATATAATTTAGCTCTTTTATAGCATCAAAATAATATAATTATACATATATAAAAATTATATATTATAACAAAATCAAATTATATTCATTCACATCAACTATAAATGTCTTTGTCGATATGATATGATATATTACTCATATCCATGGTTGGAATGCTTTCCCAACTCTCATCATATAACCCTGTCTATCACAATATTCATATCCATGGTTGGAATGAATTCCAGAACCAAAACAAATAATATGTTTCATAACATCTCACATATCAACGGCTGATGTGAACAACCAAACCACATTTACATCATAGATCCCAACATTATTTTCATCATCATCCAATCCAATACAAATTACTATTATATAAGTTCACTTTTAAATGGTTAATACACTCACCCAACTCATTTCCCATGGTAACCATAAAAATACAAGCATAGATAATCTTAAGACACAATTAATAACTCAATATTCAAAATGATAACATTAAACATACCAAGTAAAAACATAAAAGGATAGTGGTTTTCATAGGTTATAAAAACACCCAACAATAAATGATACATAAGATGGGGTAGCTATATCCAGACACCTGACCTCTTTCTACTTATCATTAATTCATAAGGATACCACAACACTTTAATTATCTTAATATTATATAATTTATCACAGAGGGATCCAAGGATAATAACATAGTTCAAAAGTCCATGGAATTCTTAAAAAAATCCCAGTTAGGATCCTTTACATCATTTATGAATCATGAGGGTAAAATGATTGAAAATATTTGATATAACAGTCAAAATAAACTCAAGAGGAACATTAAATAACATTATTCATGTAAATTAACCATTGTTTATTAATCTTGATATATTATGGATTTCTGTATTATATTTTTTCCTAAATTTTACTTGACATGTAATGTTTATGATTTTATTATACTAGAATAGTTTTTACTCTTTGTATAATATAATATCTACTTTTTCGTTATTCTGGGGTTGTAGTATCTATAATTATATTTTTTGATAGCCCTATATAGGGGTTGTTAAAATAACAACTATATATGTGAAAATATTGTTTTGTGAAGGTTTAAACCACCACTCTATATGGTTGAAATTTTTTTGCGGTACTTTAAACCACAACTATCCCCTCAATATTTTAAAAGTGGGGAAACCACCACTAGAGACAAAAGAACTGCTATTAAAAGAATGATTCATGATGATTCACAAAGACCAATACTAAATGGATGAAGCTAACATGAGTTAGATTTTGATTCCATGTTTAGTGGTTGTTTTTTAAACCACCATGAAATCATATGTTGGTGTTTAAAGCCACCCTCAATTCAAAATAAACTGCCGTTATTACCTGATTTTGTTGCATTAGGGTATATTATTAATATATTTTTTTCATGAATTGAATGATAAATAAATAATTCTATGTTATAGAATAATTATTATTATTTTAGAAAACATTGATGATTTATAAATGGATAATTCTAACCCACAATTGAAATATAATTTTTATAATATCAATATGGTAGCTTGTAGAAGTGTTAAACTTTCTCAATAGAACTAGTGATTTTTTTTATAATTATGGATTTTAGAGTATTGAAATTGGGAATATAGAATTTTAATTATAATTAATAATTCATGTTTTTGGAATTAAATTATGGGTTTCACTTTTTAATCATATGTGTTTGTTGTTGCCTCCATATTTACTAGATAGTGTTTAGTCTACTTGGTTGTGTTTTTGTTGTTGTTTTTTCAGCATGGTTGAATGCTTGAAATGGATAAAAATGTAAATCCATATGTTATTATATATTGAATTAATGTAGCAAGAGATAAATAATTACTGCTTTAGATATCCAATGTTGGGGTGTGAGTGCGTAAAAATTATGGGGGAAGTGGGTGCAGGTACCCATATATATATATATATTCCCAATATTGTATTTATACTTAATATCATTATTTGGTGAGTTATCCATGGAGATAATGGGTAATGTATATTACACCTTTTTAGTTGATGATTTAGTTACATTTATTTACTCACTAGCAATTAGTATGATTCATTTATATTTTTTACATGTGGTTTCAGGGAGGATCCTACTAAGTATAAATGTTAGGATTACCATATATATATATAAACCATGTTAAAGTTAGGAAGATCTAGGTTGATATTGAGATCGTTATTACTAGTTTGAGGAGTTATTCAGGATCTGTAGGAGCTTATTGGTCACTATCATTGATTTACCTCTTTTAAATTCTCATCTCAGTTATATCCAGTTATATATGAAATCAATTAATATATCTGTATTTATTCTTCATTTTTTATGAGCAGGAGTTTTTTGGTTTTTATTCTCATCTTATAATTATTTCTTAAATCTTTTTTATAACACCCCAATATTTTATGGCATGTTTCTCTTTAATAATTTCAATTCCTTAGATAGCTTATACTGAATTCAACACTATGTCTTTGTAAAATAACACCTGGTTATATAATATATTTATAACTAAGCCATCAATCAAAAAATTTCCACTTCTATGATTTGAATTTTAAAAAATGGACATACACAGTTGTGTTTAGTAAGCTATTTAGAGTCCGATAGAATCAAAATAATTTTTAGTGGATAGTAAATTATCCATATGAATAGTAACATACCATTATGGATAGTAATGTTACCCTTGTAAATAGTAATATGATGCTTATGATTGGAAACCTTACCAATGACTATATAAACAAAATTTAGGCACCTTATAAATGAAGGTGAATATAATAATTAAGTGTTGCTATATTTTTGAGTAATAAATAATTAATTAAATTTTTATAATTAATAAAATTATTTAAAAGATAATTCATTTGCAAAAACTATATTCATAAATCAATATTCACTTTATCATTGATTTTAGGATAATTAAATGAGACCTTAGTTACTTTTTCAATGTGTTATAATATATGTTATAATTTTAAAATTCGTATTTTTTGGATAAAATGTTGATTTTAATTAAAAATTAAATTTATCATATTTATAAAATTATTTTCATAAAATGGAGTTCATTTTTTTATTCTTCACATTCAAAATGGTTAGGGTGATTTTTGGGGATTTTTTTGAATACTTGAATTTTTGGTCAATAGTGAAATTTGATAATATATGAAATATGCTTAATAAATTAATTTTTGCATTATGATTGAGTCATGGATGATGTTAATGGCCATTGGATTGATCTAAAATTCACTTTATTCTATTTTTTTACAAGAATAAAGACTATTCATAGTGTTGAGAAAAAATAATAAACTAATGATTCAAAAAAATGAAAAAACACTCATCTCCTCCATTATATAAACCACCACTCACCCCATATTCCTCTCACACAACATATCATATTTGCCTTGCCTATGCTCTAAAACATACACTGACCAAACCCTCCCCCCACTTCAAAAACCTTTTGGTCTATCCAAAAGTCCCAAAAAGGCCATAATAATGTTCTTAAGGAGGAGTACTGAAGAGGTAATCCTCTCTTCCTTTTCCTTTCAACTTATTTTACATGTTCCATTCTTTTTTTTCTCCCCCCTCACCTTCCCTATTCCAAATTCTGTGATAATTCCAGCACCATACATATACTGTAATGTTATTATGCTAATATAATATTTCATAATCATCTATCTTTCCACCTCCTCTTATACTAAGAATGAAAACACCATCCGAGATGTATTAATTTATCACATTCAAGGATGACAGTTTTCCAATTTATGTTACCATATTCAATTCTAGTGATGAAAAAAATGTTATGGTTGAACCAGATCATAATATATGTAACATAACCTATTTAATGTTATAGAATAATTTTTTACACATTGTTTTTAATTATAAAATAGAATGTGTTCATGGTGATCGAAAAACTATCAAAATAATCCAATCATTTATCATTATAAATTTATAAAATGTTTCATACTCAAACCATATAAACAAATAATATGTATATCCATTTACAAATATGGATTTTTACTAATAAAATTTAATTCAAATTCTGGATAATTATATCAATTAAAAATGAAATCCATTACTCATAGCCAAGCAGACTGATCATAAAAATCAAGTAAATGAACACTCAAGAACAACAAAATTCAATCTTATAACTTATCAACGAAGGATATAAATGAACTTAAAAAAATTACAATTAATATAATCTATATATATAAGGTTCTTAATTAATTACTTAAAGGATTTAATTTCACTATCCATGATTTCAGGATCAAAGGAAGAATACATTTGGGAAAAATGTAAGGGGTTTCTCATCTCACTTTTATTTATATGAGTTTTCCATTGTTCACAACTTATTTCTTTTATGTTGTGCATGATTACTAAAATTTTGTTATATAATACAATTATTCTCTTAATATTCCTTGAATTTATTTATTTACTTGATGATTATTTACTTGACTGATTACAATGCTGTAGGGGACCTTGATTTAATTTCCATTTCATTGACATTTAGTTGGTATTGTTCACCTAATCATTCTTAGGGGGCGTAACTACTAACCCTTTGTGATCATTTTTAAATTGAAATTATAACTAAATTATATATCCATATTATTTTTATATGTATATGATTATTGTCTTAGCCATAAACCATTTTACATACGGTTTTTATGTGGAATTTTGCTTTAACCATGTAAATATTGATGAATATGTATCCTCTAATCAATACAGATATTACAAAGGAATATTATTCTGTTATGAAATCATTTTTAAGGAACTATTTGGGTTGGAAGTGATAGGAATGGCCCACTATATCCCCTTGATGTATTGAAATGTCCCTTGAGACAAATCAATTAGTGACAAACACATCTAGTTTATTTCCAAAAATCTGACAGGTTTCTACCCACAATCATAAACCGTCTTGACAGTATAATGGTTCATGTTCCAGATAGAAGACATTAAAATAATAATAATTTTTTTATTGAGTATTATGTTTTTAATTTCCATATGGTTTTCACTATAACAAAATCTATGGATTTATTTTTGTTATCATTGTATCGATGGCATGTGTTTTCATTTATTCACCAATCCATATTGGTTATGTAAAATTGATTATGATTCACTTATTATTAATTCATGATTCCACTATGTATAACCATTATACATCATTTTATCTCACCCTTATTATGTATCCTTTCCCGATGATATGATTAAAAGAACCTTGAATAGGATTCTAAGGAGGCCGTTTATTTCTATTTGTTATGTATCATATTGTTTTATATCTTTCCAAATGTGCTATGGGTATCATGTATTTAATATAGTCTTCCAAAACTGAAAAACTAATCAATACAATGGGATTTTATAACTTATAATCATGCCAACATAATATAATATTTCATTGGATTTAGTCTTCTGGGGTCGGGGCATTACAGTTGGCATGAAATGATGTTTAGAAGTAACCTTGGAAAATATATTTCGGAAAAATAGTTTAGAGGACATAAAGATAAGATAGAATTTGAGGATATGAATAGAGTAACATATAATAAATTCAGTAAGGTAGAGACTATGTGGGTATTCATAGAAAATACATCACTATTTAGATAATACTATTGGATGTGGTTCTCACACAGATGTACGTAAGAGTAACTACTCTGTCAAGGATGTAACGCCCCAACCCTAGTTACCCAGAGTCGGTGCATTATTACATAACATTGGCATGATCACAAGAAAGATCAAATCTCGAAAGAACGATTGGTTTAGTAGACTTGGAAACACTAGATATATTCATAAGTTTTACATTACATCATAAAATGAGAAACTACTACAACAACATATTGTCTCCATAATCCACACTCATATCCCCACATAATATCTCTACAAGTCATTCATAACTTACTTCTTCACATCCTGGGAAAAATAAAACATAGAAAAGGGGTGAGCTCAAATGCCCAGTAAGGATAACAATATAGCGGAACATTCAAAATAAGCATAAACATTTAAGGCAATGAATTACTAAAACAAAAGCCTTTTAAACTTGAACTTCAACATAGTATGGCAAAAGTAAAATGAAATAATGCCATTTACTTGTTCACATGGATATTCTACTAATCGAATAATCACATGCAATATCAATAACCACTTTCATAATGTTAGAATGCATAATGCCAGACTATCAAAACCACATAGCCAAGGCCTCGTTCCAAGACTACAAATAAGATTTTGTCAAGGCCTTGTGCCAAGACACTAGTTTGTCTCATGAGACCTACCGATGCATCGAGGAGCTATAGCGGGCTCCACCCATCACATATTAAGTCCAATGCATTCCCATATGAAAAGGTTTAAACATAACATAAAAATTAGTATTAAAACTAGCATACGAAATGTTATGAACTATGAATGGTATAAAAATAGCACATCCACAGTCAAACATATCACAAAACCTTCAATATAATATAGATGTTTTGTATCATAATAAATCAACTTCAAATAAGCGTAAAATCCATCAAAGGATGTTGACATAGATGAAATCAAAACACTTTTTAGAGAAATATCTCTTTCTATTTTTGAAATCATTTAAGAGCCATATAAAATAAAACATTTTCTTGAAAATATTCTTATAATCTTGTAAGGAAAGCTTTGAATATTTTATAATGGCGGAAAATAACCGTACCCGCCGTATAAGTTAAAAAAACATTCTTACCTTAATTCTATCGAAAAGGTTAAAAAGGACCTTGTTTTGAAAACAACAGAAAGATTCCTCTTATAAAAAGTAAAACAAGGGTATAAATGACTTTAACCCATATTCTTGTAAAAATGTTTTGAAATACATTTTGAAGAAACATGGATGTGGATGATAACGAGATCCCAGTAGATTATTACGTATAAAGAACCTCGGATAATGAAGAGATTGTGAAATAACCATTACCTTGTACATTTCCTTGGTTGGGGTAGGTTAACCTCCTGTATAATGGTGAAATAATTGTTATTAAATTATACAGGAATCATATACATTAATATGATATCATATATGATCTTTTAATATTGATTTGATAATAATATCTTAGTATTATCGTTGTTTCGGGTGTTAACATACTTGTTTTCTTTTATATGTTTTGTTATGTAATACATGTTTATAAATTATAGGTTGTATATTATTCATATCCAGAATGATATCAAGTCCTTAAACATTATTTTTTAAATCATCAAATGATAATTATACTTGAATGGATACGATGGAGAATGAATCTCATCGCGTTCGTGGAGACGGTAGTCCGTACATACGCACGAGCAACAATATCATTCTTTTAAAATAATATATAAATGGATGGTATATCATATATACAGAATCATTAACATGTTATATTTATTATTTACATGAGTTACATATCATTATTATACCCATCCAAATAATAATATATTGAATAACAATTACACCACGACGTGGAGACGGTAAGCCGTACGTACGCACGTATGGTGACATGTTATTCAAAGGGTGGATAGAATACTGAATATGGTTGTACCATATTTATAATAACATCACAGTATATATATGATATTGGAGTCATTATTTTAGAATGGTAACAACAAAGGAATAAGAAGTGGAAGAAGAAATGAACTTGGAAAAGGGTGGTGAAATCATTACCTCTTCTTCGGGTTCTTCCTTTTGATTTGATCAAAATGGCTCCTTAGGTTGTCTTTCTGATCAAACTAATGCCTATAGGTTGTAGTGAGGGAAGTTGGGAGAGTATTTGGGCAGAGTTTGGCCGAACCAAAAGGCTTTGAAGGTGTGAAGAAATGAGAAGGAGGAGTTCCCTTTTATAAGAGGGGTGAGGGGCACCTTTGGAAAAGCTAGAAATATTAATTTATAATAAATTTATATTCTGTTTATAATGGCTCCAAAGTTGATTATTTAAATGTTAAGGTGGGTATGGGTCGAAAAAAACTCAACCAATAGAATTTAGACAGGTTTGGGTACTTATATTAACCTTATCTTTAAGTATTAACTCTAAGTTAATTAGTTTAACTTTTACAATGTCTCTTTGTATTTTTATATTATATGGTTAATAAACTTACTATATACATCCAAGATACCCCCCAAGTGGTCCATTAATGATGAAACTATCATGATATAAGTCTTTTGGATGAACCTTAGATTTTTAGGAATTTAATATCAATTAATAATATAATATTTGTTTTAAAAAAAATTTTATGTCAATTTTGACACTATTCAATAGTTGATTTTTTTGAAACTCATAACAGATTGATTACTTCAAATAAAGTCAATTAAATCAATACTATTATATCTTATTATCCTATAAAATTAGTTTAATTCATTAAAAGTTTCATATTATATTTATTTGGGTATTTATAATATCAATTATTTTAATTGTTCACAATTATAGTAATTACTTCATCATCATTGTGTCATAAATAAATTAAATTATATAATGTCTAAAAATTATAAATAAAATATCATTATGTAGGAAATCATTTTGTCTTTCTAATGAATATTTATAATCTAAAATCCAACATATATAACCCTATTTAAAAATTGTTTTTCTAAAAGATATATGCTTTTGTCATTTTTGTATTTATTTTAACTTAATTAAAATAAAGTGTCCCTATCACCTACAAGTGGCACCATGGGGTCCCAAAATCAACCCAAAGATGCCTATGGTCGAACATGTATCAACAAATAAGGCTATGACACGTTTTAGGGTAATTTAGTATTATTATAATATTATTTTTTAACCCTTATTTACCAGATTTATCCTTAACCATGGTAAATAAAATATTTACCACAGTAATTATTCAAAATGTCTAAAAATAAAAGTTACCTATTTAAAAAATTTGAACATACTGATTCCAAATATGGAATCCATTTTTTTAAATTCAAAACACAGAAGTGGCAGAAATTAATTTAAAATTAATTCCCGCTGTTAAAACAAAAAGCGTGTTTTTAAGAGATAATAACTATCAAAAGATTGACACTTGTTTATGTTCGGTTTAATTGTAAAATTATGTCCAATGACCAAAATTATATTAAATGGTAAAAATATATTTTAAATATACTTTAAAACCACTCAAATTCATAATTTATCACTATTAATTATTTTGATTAAAAAAGTTGTTTTTAATTAAAATTTAGTAATTTTCACTATTCATCAAAATATTAAAGTTATCCGAAAAGTACCAAAATTTAATCTTAGGCTAAATTAGATATTCTGAATCCAAAAATTAAGTCCATTTTGAAATATAAGATATATATATAATTTCAAAAATTAGGTATTACTATTCATAACGGCTAGTTTGATTGGTTTTAGAACTCGGTGTTGCGTACAACACACGCTATCGCATTATTCAAAGAGAAGCGTACCGTAGAAGCTTGGGGTGTTACATTCTCCCCTCCTTCAACTAATTTCGTCCTCGAAATTTCTAGAATACTACCGCATGAAAAGACTCGGGTGGTTCTTCATCATAAGTTCCTCGGGTTCCCACGTTGCCTCTTCCATCTTATGGTTTCTCCACAAAACTTTTACCAGACGCGTCGTCCGGTTTCTCAGTACTTGTTCTCTCGTATCAAGAATCCTGATGGGCTCTTCGAAATAGGAAATATCGGGTTCTAGTTCTAATTCCTCATAGGTGAGTACATGCGTTGGGTCAGGCATGTATTTCCTCAACAGAGATACGTGGAACACATCGTGAACTTTGGAGAGACTTGGCGGCATTGCCAATTGGTAAGCTACAACCCCAATTCGTTCTAGAATTTCGAATGGTCCGATGTACCTGGGACTCAATTTACCTTTCTTACCAAAACGTATGACTCCCTTCCATGGAGATACCTTCAGGAAAACATGATCACCGACTTGAAATTCCAAATCCTTCCTTCGATTATCGGCATAGCTCTTCTGCCTACATTGAGCTGCTTTGATGTGATTTTGGATTACTTTCACCTTTTCCACCGTTTCCTCCACCAGCTCTGGGCCTACAAGATTTCTCTCACCAACATCATCCCAACAGGTTGTTGTACGACATCTCTTTCCATATAACGCTTCATGTGGTGCCATCTGAATACTCGAATGGAAGCTATTGTTATAGGAAAATTCTACCAGTGGTAAATATTGATCCCACATACCCTGAAAATCAAGTGAGCAAGATCTCAACATGTCTTTTAGGGTCTGAATAGTCCGTTCCGAATGTCCGTCTGTCTGAGGGTGGTAAGAAATGCTCAAATGAAGTTCAGTATCCAGGGATTTCTGGAGACTTTTCCAAAATCTTGAAGTAAAATGGGGATCACAATCAGAAACAATCAATAGGGGTACTCCATGAAGTCTCGCAACTTTATTAATATATAGTCTTGCTAGACGTTTCAGGGGTAGATCTTCTCTTATAGCAAGAAAATATGCTGACTTGGTAAGACGATCAACAATAACCCATATTGCATCGTTCCTTCTAGGAGTCTTTGGTAGCCCCATGAGAATTTCCATCGTAATATTGTCCCATTTCCACTCCGGTATGGGAAGAGGTTGCACGACTCCTCCAAGCTGTTGCCTTCTAGCTTTCACTTGTTGAAAAACCATACATCTTGACACAAAATCAGCAATCTCCCTCTTCATGTTGTCCCACCAAAATTGTTCCTTCAAATCTCTATACATTTTGGTGCTCCCAGGGTGTATAGAGAAATTGGAACTATGAGCATCATCCAGCAATTCCCTTTTTAGATCAGGTAATTCGGGAACACAAAGTCTCTTCCCGAATTTCAAAATTACATCTTCATACACAAAGTCTCTCAATCTCCCATCATTCACAGCTTTAATCTTCTTTTGAAATTCTTCATCATCGGTCTGAGAACTCTTAATCCTTTCTAGTAAAGATGGTTTGGCAACCTTTTGAAAAAGTATTGATGTTTCACCTTCCCTGGTTATTCCCATGTTCATTTTCACTAGATACATGAAAATTGGATCCCTTTCAATTCTCATATTGTTCAAAACTCCATGGTCTTTTCTACTCAAAGCATCTGCCACCTTGTTTTCTTTCCCCGGGTGGTAGTGTATCGTGCAATCATAATCCTTGAGTAATTCAAGCCATCTCATTTGCCTCATGTTGAGTTCTTTTTGTGAGAAAATATAATTCAAACTCTTGTGATCAGTATAAATCTCACATTTTTCACCATAGAGGTAGTGCCTCCATATCTTCAAAGCAAAGATCACAGCTGCTAACTTGACATCATGAGTAGGATAGTTTTGTTCATGAATTTTCAACTGTCGTGATGCATAGGCAATAACTATATCATTCTGCATAAGGACACAACCACGTCCTTTCTTTGATGCATCACTATAAATAACGAACCCATCATTCCCCGATGGTAGAGTCAATATAGGAGCATTGACTAATCTTCTCTTCAGTTCTTCGAAACATTCTTCACACTCTTTTGTCCAAACAAATTTAACCCCTTTACGTGTGAGCTTCGTTAATGGGTTAGCCAATCGGGCAAAATTCTGGAAGAAACATCGATAATAACCTGCCAAACCAATAAAACTACGTACCTCAGTTATACTCGTAGGGGCTGGCCATTCTTGGATTGCCTTGGTCTTAGAAGGATCAACAGAGATTCCATCTTTAGAGACAATATGACCAAGAAATGAAATCTCATGAATCCAGAATTCACACTTGCTAAACTTCCCATATAATTCATGCCTTCTTAGAGTCTTCAAGATAATCCGCAAGTGATTTTCATGATCTTCGTAGGTTTTGGAGTATACCAAGATATCATAAATAAATACCACCACAAATTCATCGAGATACTCCTTGAAAACTCTATTCATCAGATCCATGAATACAGATGGTGCATTAGTCAATCCAAACGGCATTACGGTAAACTCATAATGGCCGTACCTGGTTCGAAATGCTATCTTCGGAATGTCTTCCTTCTTCACACACAACTGATGGTATCCAGATCGAAGGTCAATCTTTGAAAAGTATTGATCTCCATGTAGTTGGTCAAATAAATCATCAATACGAGGTTGGGTATACTTGTTCTTTATCGTTATAGCATTGATCTCCCTGTAGTCGATACATAACCTCATAGATCCATCTATCTTTTTAACAAAAAGAACAAGGGCTCCCCATGGAGAAACACTAGGGTGAATAAATCCCTTATTACTCAATTCCTCTATTTGTTTCTTTAGTTCAACTAATTCTACAGTGGCCATTCTATAAGGGGTCTTCGATATAGGCCTTGATCCAGGAATCAAATCAATGGAAAACTCAACTTCTTGTTCTAGAGGATGTCCAGGTAAATCTTCCAGAAATACATCTAAAAATTCTTTCACAACAGGTACATCCTCTATTTGAACATTCCTTTCCTCACCGACAGTTATTTCATTCTCTTCCTCCCCAATAATTGAATTAAGTTGAGCTACTGGGGGTGGATCTAAATAAGAATTAGGTGGTGACGATTCTGCTCTAAAGATAAGGTGTTCCTTATCATTATCATCAAGAATCGTAACCTCTTTCTTCTTACAATAAATCTTCGCATCATAGTCCGAAAGCCAGTACATACCGAGGATTATATCAAACTCAATCATAGGTATGACGACGATATCAGTAGATAAAGAACATTTATGTGCTCTAATGGGGACTGATTCACAAAACATTGTTGCAATGATACTTACCTTAGGAGTTTTAACTGACAACTCCCTTATTAAATCAAATTGGAAATATCTAATTTTCTTAGCAAACTGGGAAGATATGAAACAATTCGATGATCCAGAATCAATTAATGCATTTTCTAAACTTGAGGAAACCATTAAATTACCTGCCACCACATCTTTCAGAGCTTCTACCTCAGCAGTAGTGATAGTATAAGCCTTGCCTTGATCCCTTGGCCTTTTCTGAGGTAAGTTCTCTTGACGCTTAGGATATGCATTTGCATAATTCCCCATCTCCCTGCAATTGTAGCACTGAACGTTGGTAGCTTCCTTCTTCCCCTTGCAATCACGATCTTGGTGGCCTTTTTCACCACACTTGGAACAGACTCCCATTCCCTTCAAGAAAGTACCCGGATGTTTCTTCCCGCATTTACCACAGGATGGATATTCAACCTTTCCCTTCTTCCCCTTATTTCCATTCCCATATTGATCAGCAGGTCTCTTCTTCTCTTGCTTTGCTTTAAAGTCATAAGACTTAGAGAATTCCTTTTCGGTCTTGATAGCACATGAGACAATGTCTTCGTACGATGAAAAGGATTGTGAGACTAATGCTCGACGGAGAAATGGTTTTAACCCATCAAAGAAACGATCAATCTTACTTCTTGGGTTGCGAATATAATCTCCAGCATACCTCGCTAACCTTGTAAAGTTAGCCTCATACTTTGTGACATTCTCATCCTCCTTTTGTCTCAGACTCAGAAATTTCTTTTCCATATCTGCTCGATGGTCACGAGGAAAGTATTTTTCTAAAAATAGATCTTTGAACTCCCTTCATTCCATATTTGATACTTCATCATCTTCCTTCATGTTTTGAATCAATGACCACCATTGATCAGCATCTCCAGTGAGGCGGTAAACTGCCATGATAACTTTTTCACTTTCACTGCTCCCCAATGCCTGAAATATTTTCTCTAGGGAATTTATCCATTGCTCAGCTACTAAGGTATTTTTACTCCCATTGAACGTTGGTGGTTGTTGCCTCATGAATCGATCTAACATTGATCCTCCACGCTGTGGATCAGGGTGCTCCATACGGGTAAGGTTATTATTCATAACCTGAGTGAGTTGTCCCAGTATGGTGATTAGCTGATCGGCACTAGTTGCATCACCAGCTCCACTATAATTATCTTGAGCAGGAGGGAAATCCCTACATGGAGTGCGTGCATTGATACGGTTTCCATTTCTTCCACTAGGAGCCATTTCTAAACAATGGCATAAACTAGATCAGTTAATGAATCAAAATACATAATCCCATACTTATAAAACACTTAACACAAATTGAACTATTTATGGATATAATACATAATCATAAAAATGTTTTCTTTGAGGAAATATATACTCATAAACCCTTCATAATGATTTTTAAAGAAAATGAGAGTTATCCTAATCATATCCCCCGGGAGTGTCGTAACCAAGAGTGCAGCAAGGCCCGTTGTCGTGCACCAGTTCCCATTCGAGTCTAGCTCAAAGCGGTGTTTTCGGGTTTTACCCCTAGGTACATCTGTGCCAGAGCCGCCTCTACTTGCTCGTATCCAGAAAGGGATGTATTGCTCAGAAAACTCACAAAATCTCTACAATACCAAAATTCTAGGAAGTTCTTCTATACTAATCTTCAAAGTTCATCTTAGGTATACGTGCTCTAATCAGAGTTTATCTAAATATAGCTTCCAAGGTTTGTACTAAACTTCCTCTGATACCAACTGTAACGCCCTGACCCTAGTTACCCAGAGTCGGTGCATTATTACATAACATTGGCATGATCACAAGAAAGATCAAATCTCGAAAGACTGATTGGTTTAGTATCCTTGGAAACACTAGATATATTCATACGTTTTACATTACATCATAAAATGAGAAACTACTACAACAACATATTGTCTCCATAATCCACACTCATATCCCCACATAATATCCCTTCAGGTCATTCATAACTTACTTCTTCACATCCTGGGAAAAATAAAACATAGAAAAGGGGTGAGCTCAAATGCCCAGTAAGGATAACAATATAGCGGAACATTCAAAATAAGCATAAACATTTAAGGCAATGCATTACTAAAACAAAAGCCTTTTAAACTTGAACTTCAACATAGTATGACAAAAGTAAAATGAAATAATGCCATTTACTTGTTCACATGGATATTCTACTAATCGAATAATCACATGCAATATCAATAACCACTTTCATAATGTAGGAATGCATAATGCCGGACTATCATAACCACATAGCCAAGGCCTCATGCCAAGACTACAAATAAGATTTTGTCAAGGCCATGTGCCAAGACACTAGTTTGTCTCATGAGACCTACCGATGCATCGAGGAGCTATAGTGGGATCCACCCGTCACATATTAAGTCCAATGCATTCCCATATGAAAAGTTTTAAACATAACATAAACATTCGTATTAAAACTAGAATACGAAATGTTATAAACTATGAATGGTATAAAAATAGCACATCCAGAGTCAAACATATCACAAAACCTTCAATACAATATAGAAGTTTTGTATCATAATAAATCAACTTCAAATAAGCGTAAAATCCATCAAAGGATGTTGACATAGATGAAATCAAAACACTTTTTAGAGAAATATCTATTCTTATTTTTGAAATCATTTAAGAGCCATATAAAATAAAACATTTTCTTGAAAATATTCTTATAATATTGTAAGGAAAGCTTTGAATATTTTATAACGGCGGAAAATAACCGCACCCGCCGTATAAGTTAAAAAAACATTCTTACCTTAATTCTGTCGAAAAGGTTAAAAAGGACCTTGTTTTGAAAATGACAGAAAGATTCCTCTTATAAAAAGTAAAACAAGGGTATAAATGACTTTAACCCATATTCTTGAAAAAATGTTTTGAAATACATTTTGAAGAAACATGGATGTGGATGATAACGAGATCCCAGTAGATTATTACGTATAAACAACCTCAGATAATGAAGAGATTGTGAAATAACCCTTACCTTGTACTTTTCCTTGGTTGGGGTAGGTTAACCTCCTGTATAATGGTGAAATAATTGTTATTAAATTATACAGTAATCATATACATTAATATGATATCATATATGATCTTTTAATATTGATTTGATAATAATATCTTAGTATTATCGTTGTTTCGGGTGTTAACATACTTGTTTTCTTTTACATGTTTTGTTACGTAAGACATGTTTATAAAGGATAAGTTGTATGTTATTCATATCCATTATGATATCAAGTCCTTAAACATTATTTTTTAAATCATCAAATGATAATTATACTTGAATGGATACGATGGAGAATGAATCTCATCGCGTTCGTGGAGACGGTAGTCAGTACGTACACACGAGAAACAATATCATTCTTTTAAAATAATATATAAATGGATGGTATATCATATATAAAGAATAATTAACATGTTATATTTATTATTTACATGAGTTACATATCATTATTATACCCATCCAAATAATAATATATTGAATAACAATTACACCACGACGTGGAGACGGTAAGCCGTACGTACGCACGTATGGTGACATGTTATTCAAAGGGTGGATAGAATACTGAATATGGTTGTACAATATTTATAATAACATCACAGTATATATATGATACTGGAGTCATTATTTTAGAATGGTAACAACAAAGGAATAAGAAGTGGAAGAAGAAATGAACTTGGAAAAGGGTGGTGAAATCATTACCTCTTCTTCGGGTTCTTCCTTTTGATTTGATCAAAAGGGCTCCTTAGGTTGTCTTTCTAATCAAACTAAGGACTATAGGTTGTAGTGAGGGAAGTTGGGAGAGTATTTGGGTAGAGTATGGCCGAACCAAAAGGCTTTGAAGGTGTGAAGAAATGAGAAGGAGGAGTTCCTTTTTATAAGAGGGGTGAGGGGCACCTTTGGAAAAGTTAGAAATATTAATTTATAATAAATTCATATTCGGTTTCTAATGGCTCAAAAGTTGATTATTTAAATGTTAAGGTGGGTATGGGTCGAAAAAAACTGAACCAATAGAATTTATACAGGTTTGTGTACTTATATTAACCTTATCTTTAAATATTAACTCTAAGTTAATTAGTTTAACTTTTACAATGTCTCTTTGTATTTTTATATTATATGGTTAATAAACTTACTATATACATCCAAGAGACCCCCCAAGTGGTACATTAATGATGAAACTATCATGATATAAGTATTTTGGCCGAACCTTAGATTTTTAGGAATTTAATATCAATTAATAATATAATATTTGTTTTAAGAATTCTTTTATGTCAATTTTGACACTATTCAATAGTTGATTTTTTTGAAACTCATAACAGATTTATTACTTAGAAAAAAGTCAATTAAATCAATACTAATATATCATATTATTCTATAAAATTATTTTAATTCATTAAAAGTTTCATATTATATTTATTTTGGTATTTATAATATCAATTATTTTAATTTTTCACCATTATAGTAATTACTTCATCATCATTGTGTCATAAATAAATTAAATTATTTAATGTCTAAAAATTATAAATAAAATATAATTATGTATGAAATATTTTTATCTTTATAATTAATATTTATAATCTAAAATCCAACATATATAACCCTATTTAAAAATTGTTTTTCTAAAAGATATATGCTTGTGTCATTTTTGTATTCATTTTAACTTAATTAAAATAAAGTGTCCCTATCACCTACAAGTGGCACCATGGGGTCCCAAAATCGACCCAAAGATTCCTATGGTCGAACATGTATCAACCAATAAGTCTAGGACACGTTTTAGTGTAATTTAGTATTATTATAATATTATTTTTTAACCCTTATTTACCAGATTTACCCTTAACCATGGTAAATAAAATATTTACCACAATAATTATTCAAAATGTCTAAAAATAAAAGTTACCTATTTACACAATTTGAACATCCTGATTCCAAATATGGAATCCATTTTTCTAAATTCAAAACACAGAAGTGGCAGAAATTAATTTAAAATTAATTCACGCTTTTAAAACAAAAAGCGTGTTTTTAAGAGATAATAACTATCAAAAGAGTTACAATTGTTTATGTTCGGTTTAATTGTAAAATTATGTCCAATGACCAAAATTATATTAAATGGTAAAAATATATTCTAAATATACTTTAAAACCACTCAAATTCATAATTTATCACTATTAATTATTTTGATTAAAAAAGTTGTTTTTAATTAAAATTTAGTAATTTTCATATTCATCAAAATATTAAAGTTATCCGAAAAGTACCAAAATTTCATCTTAGGCTAAATTAGATATTCCGAATCCAAAAATTAAGTCCATTTTGAAATATAAGATATATATATAATTTCAAAAAGTAGGTATTACTATTCATAACGGCTAGTTTGATTGGTTGTTAGAACTCAGTGTTGCGTACAACACACGCTATCGCATTATTCAAAGAGAAGCGAACCGTAGAAGCTTGGGGTGTTACAAAGGAGTTTCAGTTTTGACCAAGGGTATCCTGGTAAATGAAAATGGGCACTACTGTGCACCTATTTTGAAAGTCCTGGGGGGATATTCTTAGTATAATTATCATCTTATTTATGAACAATTATGAATGATTTAAAATTAAATTGAAACCATGTTTACAATTATGATATTAGTTGTGTACAAATTTTCAAAATATGTTAAGTGTTTTCTAGTTATAAATTATGCATTGTGAAATAATTTATTTTATTACATAGTTTAGAGATGGAGAATAATGGTTGTAAGGGAATAAATACCTGTGGAAAATATAGGGATTTCTCCACTGAGCAAGTCAATACAATCTGTGTTGGAGCCGATCAGATCATTACCATATTTGTAAAACATACTTTGGTTGTGAAGAATAAAAATGTTATACTTATATTGCATCATTTCATATGATAGAATCCCCTATATTTTTCTGTGACTACTAACTGAATTGTAGTTGAGTGGTGGATCAAGTCCCTTGAAAAGTTATTTCTAGCATTATGATGCAATGAAAATGAAAAGGAAGTAATGAAAATATATTGTCTCAATAGTGATGCTAATGAATGGTGGTTCTTGATCTAGAATTCCATGAAGGAAGAAGAAATAGAATATATATATAATGGAAATTTTTTTAAGGAAATACTCTTTGATAAATATTTCTCTTCTGAACAACAAAAAAAATTAAAAGGAAATTTAGTATCCTAAATAAAATAAAAGAAGAGAGTTTTACTGTGTATGAGGCTATCTTCACATGATTATCCAGGTATAGTATATATTATGTATGTGATTCAGAAGAAATTATAGATCATTTATTTGATGGTCTTAAGACAAGTTCTCTAAGGTAACTATCTTCTCAAACATTTTCATTATACTATGAAATTTTATTAAGTTCCATCAAAACATAAAAGGAATTTTCTAGATGAAATTTGTTAAAGGAAAACCAAGATAATAATCAGTACTCTAATAACCATGGAAAATGTGAATCTCCAATGAATAAGAATAGAATGAATGAATTCCCATTATGCGAGAACTATGGAAAGAATCATCCTAGGAAATGATTGAAAGTCATGAGAGTTTTCTATAAATGTGGAAAAAGGGTCATCAACTAATAAATTAAAGGATAAGAAACAAGTAAATGATGTTCAATGCTAAAATTATAGAGAGATGGTAAACTATTAAAATGAGTATCCTAAGAGTCAGGTAATCTTTCCTTGGAAAATTCCATGAGAGAATGGGCATGCTTATGCGATTACAACTGCGGAGGTTGAAGTTTATAATGATGTGATGGAAGGTACTTTAATTGTTTCCTCTAACATATCCATCACATTATTTGATTCTAGATCATCGCATTCCTTTATATCGTTCTAATTTTCCAACAAAATTAGAAATTAGAAATTTTATTTATTAAAGGAGTTGTTAATTAAAACTTCTAAGGGAAGTATCATTGCAACAAAGATGTTTCAGTTATTCCCCTTTATGACACATAAATGTACATTAGTTAATGACCTTATCATCATACTAATGATTGAATTTTATATAATTATTTGTATGCATAGGATTTGAAATTATGATGTGAAAATCTATTACAAGAATAAGGAAGTTAAATTTTTTGAGAATTATGTAGAATCATTTATCTTTAGAGTAGAAACATCATAATCTAAATCTTATCAAAATCCCCCTTCATTAGCTCTTCGAAATGAAATTACTTGGGAGGAAGAGAAAAAATCATCTACAAATAATGAAATTGAATATGTACCTACTGTACTAGAATACATTGATGTATTTCTAGAGCATTTACCTAAACATCCTCTAGATTAGAAATTTGAGTTCTCAATTGATTTAATTCCTAGTTCAAGACATATATCAAAGACTCCTTATAGAATGGGCCTTGTGGAAAAATTAGATCTCAAGAATAAACTAGAGGAATTGACTGCTAAAGGATTTATCCACCCCAGTATTTATCTGTGGGGAGCCCCTATTCACTTTCTCATGAATAAAGACGGATCTATGAGGCCATGCATTGACAATAGGGAGATCAATGCTATTAAGATAAATAACAAGTATCCTATTACTCTAATTTACGATTTATTCGATCAACTTCATGGAGACCAATATTTTTTGAAGATTGAACATCGACCAAGATATAATCATTTGCATCTGTGAAAGGAATATATTTCTAATTAAGCATTTAAATCCAGGTATGGGCATTACGAGTTTACATTAATTCCTTTTGGACTGACTAGTCCACCCTATGTTTCCATGAATCATATGAAAAGGGTTTTTAAGGAATATCTTGATGAATTTTTGTGGTATTTATCGATGAAATCATAGTATACTCCAAAATCTATGATTATCATTGGAATTACCTGTAGATCATTTTGAAAACTCTTAGATGAAATGAATTGTATGGGATGTTTAGCCAATGTGAATTTTTGCTTCAATTAGTTTATATTCTTGGCTATATTATCTCTAAGAATGGAATCTTAGTTGATCTTGTGAAGATAAAGGAAATACATGAAATTTCGATGCCAACTAACATACATGAGGTACGTAGTTTTACCAGATTAATAGGTTCATCTCGTCATTTCATTCATAATTTCATCCGATTAGCTAACCCACTAACCAAACTCACAGATAATGGGGTTATGTTTGAATAGTTAAAAGAATGTACAAAATTACTTTAAGAATTGAAAAAAAACATTGGTCAATACTCAAATTTGGAATCTTCCATCTAGAAATAATGTAATTTTGATATATAGTAATGTATCAAAAAATGGACCGGGTTGTGTCCTTATGATAAATGATAAAGTTACTACTTATGCATCAAGGCAGTAAAAGAATCTTGAAAAAATTTTCCAACTCATAATCTTAGTTGTAGAAATATCAAGAAAATATGTCAATGGTGAATTATATGAGATAGATACGGATTTTGAAATACATTTTGACACCGAAATTACTCAACATGAGGAAAATAAGATGGCTCAAGTTACTCAAATATTATGATTTTTCAATACACGACCATCCATGAAAGGAAAAAAGGTCGTAGATGCATTAAATAGGAAAGAACATGGTCTTTTGACCCAAATGAGTATTGAGAGAGATCCTATATTCATAGATATACTAAAGATAGATATGGTAATTAACGAAGGAGAAACATATTTCATTTTTCAAATGATTTCTAATCCATCTTTATAAGAGATGATAAAAATATCTAAATCTGAGGATGAGAATATACAAAAGAAAATTAAAACTATTAAGGATGGAAGATTGGGAGAATTCATGTATGAGGATGGAGTTCTGAAATTTTGAAATATTATATGTGTTCCATCAGTACTTGAGCTAAAAAGGGAACTATTAAATGATTCTTATAGAACAAATTTCTCTATACACCTTGGTAGAACCAAGATGTATAAAGATATGAAGGAACAATTTTTTTTGTGGGATAATATGAAGTGAGAAATTTCTGACTATGTGTCAAGGTTTCTAGTTTGTCAACAAATGAAGACTGAGAGAAAACATCCTATGGTGGTCATTTAACCTCTACCTAATCCTATATGGATGTGGTATGACATTAAAATGGAATTTGTCACAAGACTACCAAGGTCACCTAGAAGGAATGATTAAATATGGATAACCGGTGATCATATTTCAATATTAGAATATTTTCCCTACTATAAGAGAGGATTTACCAATTGATCGCCTAATAAGACTTTATATTAATGATGTTTTAAGACCTCATGATGCACCTTTATTGGTAGTGTTTGATCAAGATCCCTGATTTACAGCAAAATTATAGAAAAGTCTCTTGAAGGCTTTGGACACTAAGCTTCATATGAGAACTTCTTAGCACTCCCAAACCAACTGACAGTCTGAAAGAACCATTCAAACACCGAAATAGATGTTGAGATCATCCTCTCTAGACTTTAAATGTATGTGGGATTAATACTTTCCTTTGGCAGAACATTCCTACATTCGTAGTTACCATTCTAGCATTCAAATGGATCATATGAAGAATTATATTGCAAGAGGTATCAAAATCCAAATTTTTGGGATGAATTTGGTAGAGGAAACTTATAGGCACAAAACATATCAAACAGTCAATGACAATGGTAAATAAAATTCAGGCCTATATTAAGGTAGCCTAAGGTAAGAAAATGAATTATGATGAGAACTCGAGAAAATATTTTGAATTTCAAGTTGGTGATCATGAATTTATAAAAGTATCCCCATGGAAGGGTGTCTTAAGGTTTTGTAAGAAATAGAATTTGAGCACTAGGTACATCAAATAGTTAAAAATTCTAGAAAGAATTGGAGCTTTATCATAAAGTTTATCATTGCACCATGTATCTCCAAATTTCATAACGTGTTCCCTATGTTATTGTAATAAAAATACAAGCAAGAGCCAATTCATGTACTCACCGATGATGAAATAGAGATGGAACCTGATTTTTCTTACTCTGAAGAGCCTATTGATATTTTTGACACTAGAGAGAATGTATTGAGAAATTGAATGAATAAACTAGTAAATGTTCTTTGGAGAAACCATAAAATAGAGGAAGCAATGTGGAAACCTCATGATGTTATGAAGAAGAGCCACCAACATAATTTTAGTTGGATTTATACCTAAAACATTGACAAAATTTCCGAAGGAGGTAAGAATATAACACCACAATATTTTTGGTACATGTCCTCTTAAATAATTTCAATTAATTAGACAACTTATAATGCATGAAACACCGAGTCTTTGTGAAACAACAACTTGTTATAGGAGAAAGTTATTACCTCGCTATTAAACAAAAAATTTTCACTTCTGTTATTTGAATTTTGAAAAAATATATATACATGGTTGTGTTCAGTAAGATATTCAGGGTCCGATAGAATCAACTTAATATTCGGTGAATAGTAACATTCCCTTATGAATAGTAACTTGCCCTTATGAATAGCTTTTTAACCTTATGAATAGTAATGTTACCCTTATGAATAGTAATGTGACTATTATGAAAGGTAATATAACCCACATGTGTATCATGAAAATTTAGGAACCTTATAAATAAAGGTGAATTTTTTAATTAAGTGTTGGTATTTTTATGAGTAATAAATATTTAATTACAACATTATAATTAATGAAATTTTTTAAAAGTTAATTCATTTTCATAAAATTATTTCATAATAAATATTTTATTTCCCTATGATTTTAGGATAATTTAATGAGACCTTAGTTAATTTTCCAAAGTGTCATAAAATGAGTTATAATTTTAAAATTGGAAATTTTCAATTTAATGATGATTTTAATTAAATATTAAATTTCCCAAATTTTTAAATTTATTTTCATAAAATGGAGATCTTTTTTAGATTCTACCTATTGAAATGTGGTTAGGGTAAATTTATGGGATTTTTCTGAAATACGTGAATTTTTAGTGATTAGTGAAATTCCATAATTTATGAAATATTCTAAATAAATAAATTTCTACATCATTCTTGAGTCATGGATAATGTAAATTTCTATTGTTTCAAACTCACATACACTTATTACTAGGTTTTCACTGTAATTATGACTATTCATAGTCTTGATATAAAATAATAAAATAATGATTAAAATAATGTAAAACCCTCCACTCCTCTATTATATAAACCACCCCTTAGCCCTTATTCCTCTCACACCACTCAAGATTTGAGACTTTCCTAAGTTCTTCCAAATACACTTTCCAAGAACACCCCCAATTCAAAGAACTTATGGTCTCACAAAATTACAAAAAAAGTCCTTAAGTATATTATGAAGGAGGTACTCAAGAGGTAAACCTCTCTTCCTTTTCCTTTCAACTTCTTTTACAAGTTCCATTATTTTGTTTCTCCCTCATCACATAACCAAATCCAAATTCTGTGATAATTCAAGTAAATTACAGTTATTTTAATTTTATTTTTCTAATGTAATATTTCATTAACATCTCTCTCTCCCTCTCACCCCTCTTATACTAAAAATGAAAACACCATCCGAGTTGTCTTAATGTATAACATTCAAGGACAATAGTGTATGAATATCTATTACAATATTCAATTATTTGAATGAAAAAATTTTAATGGTTGAAACAAATCATAATATATGTAATATATCTTATTTAATGTTCAAGAATAATTTTTTAAACATGGTATTTAAATATAAAACAAAATGAGTTCGTGGTGATCGAAAAACCACCAAAATAATCCAAGGGTTTATCATTAATTTTTTTATAATGATTAATCCTTCAAAAAATATAACCAAATGATATGTAATTAAATTTAAAATATTTTATTTTCATTAAAAACAAGTAATTTATATTCTAGGTAATTATATCAATTCTACCTAAACTCCACTACTCATAGTCAAGCGAACCGATCATGAAAATCAAGTAAACGAACACTCTGGAATGATGGAATTCAATCATCTAACTTATCAAGAAGACCATAAATGAACATAATAAAACTATAATGAATAAAATAAATGTATATAAGGTTTTGAGTTATATAATTAATGGATTTAACTTGACTATATTGAACATTTGTATCAAAGGAAGAACACATTCGGGCATAAGGTAACAAGTTTCTCATCTCACTTTTATTTTCACGAGTTCTCCATAATTCACCACTTATTTATTATATTTAGTGTATGTTTAATTCCATTTGATATACCATATAAAGATTTTTTTTATATTATTTTTATTCAATGATTCACTTGATAATTATTAAATTTATTGATTATAATGTTGTATGGGGCTTTGTTTCAGTTTTCATTTCATTGTGATTTACTTGGTATTGTGAACCTAATAATTCTTATGTGGTGTAACTACTGACCCTTTGAGATCATTTTTCATTTTAAATTTAAATTAAATTTTATATCCATATTCTTGGTACATTGATATGATTATTTTATTAGATGTATAACCTTATACATACTGTGTTTATGTGGAATATTGCTTTAACATTGGAAATATTGTTGAATCTGTATCCTTTACTCAATACAGATATTGGAAAGGAATATTCTTCTGTTATTAAATATTTTTTATAGATAATTATTGGGACTATAAATTATGGTCATGTCCTACAATATCCCCTCTATGCATTGATAGTTCTAATGAGACAAATCGGTTGGCGATAACCCCTTTGAGTTTGTTTCCAAAAATCAGATCAGTTTATACCCACATGCTTAAACTATCTTGATGGGATAATGGTTCATGTCCTGGATACATGACATTCAAATAATAAGAATTATCTCTATTCATTATTTAGTTTTAAATTCTATCAGGTTTTCACTACGGAAAAATCTATTAATTCCTTTTTATTCTAAGCTTACCGATGGCATGTGTTTTAATTTATTCACCATGCCATATTAGTTATGTCTAATTGATTATGATTCACTTTTTATTGATTCATGATTCCACTATGTGTAACCCATACAGATCATTTGAGCTCACCATTTTTATGTTTCCATTCCCAAAGTTATGATGATGATAACATTTAATAGGATTTAAAGGATGTAGTTTATTTCAGTTTATTATGTATCATGTTGTTCTCTATCTTTCCAAATATAATATGGGTATCATGTATGTAATATGGTCTTCCAAAATTGGTAAACTAATAATTTATTTGGGATTTTATTTCTTGAAATAAAGCCTATATAATAAAATATTTCACTGGATTCAGGATTCTAGGGTTATGGCATTACATTTATGATGGCATTTCCTCCCATGTGTGTTATTATATACCCTCAGTGTGAGTTGCCAACACGTAGCCTATTGAAGGATGGCTTCAGACGTCATTATATCTCTTTATACATTGCTGAACATGAGGGGAACCTTTTGAGGGAGGGGATCCTGATACATTAGATGAATATTATTATTGAAATTATAGGAATAATAATGCTTCTATTGGATAAAATGATATTACTCAAATAAAATTGATTTTATTTATAGGATAAATAATCAATATGATTTTATATTAAAAAGTATCATTCCTTCACAATTTATTATTATTATTTTTATATTTTTTCGAATAATTATAATCAAAAACTTTTAAATTACTATATTAACTGACATATTAAGAGTTATTTAAATATAAATTGATAAAAAATAATATCAAGAAAATTTCAATATTATGATTTTATTTTCTATAAAAATAGTTTGCTTTATATTTTTTTCTTCATCTAAAATAAAAATTATGAAATTTTGAAATTTTAATTTAATTAAATGAACATAATCTTTTAATTCATCATCTCAAAATTATCCTAATATTATTATTTTGGATTTTTTGGAATCATTTATTTTTAGTAGAATAGTGAACAATATAATTTTTTAATACAACAACATTTTGACTTTATCATGTTCTAAGAATGAATTAAAACTCTTATAAAACAGTTTTCATCGCAATTAATTATTTTAATTAGTAAAAAAATCATTTAAAAATCTATGTTGAATTTTATATAACCCATGTTTTACATTTTGAAACATAAGTAATCATTTATTCTAATAAAAAATATTTTTTTAATCTTTTTCTATTAATTATTTTTTCACAAGATATAATTATTATTTGTATTACTATTGAATCCACATAAAAATTATTTGGTTAATAATAATCAAAATAATGTCATATAAATCATCAATATTGATAATTTTATCATATTTATATATTGTAAGAATAAAAGTATACTTTTTCTAAAAATATGTTTTGATGTGATATGTGCGCTCATATGAAAATTAAATTTATAACCCATATAAGTTTTATTTTATAAAATTTATTTCAAATTTATAATCATTATTTCCTACTTGAACAATGATATATATTGAAATCATGGATGATTTTGAAAAAATATCTATTTTAATTGTTTTATATTAATAAGAAATTTTATTTATGATTTTTAATGGTTATATTATTGTTATACTAATTATTATTGTACCACACTTTTTTCCACAAAAAATTACACAAACATAGTCATCAACAACTTCATCATCACAAATCAAAATTAAAATACATATGATAACCATTTAAAACCTCATAAATAATCATTAAAAAAATATTATACTACCTATAATGATATCATAATTATGAACTTTTAATCTATATAAAATAATCAACATCTCCATTACCAAAATAGTACTGAACCAATAATTGAAGCTAATGACATCCGACGATGAAAATGGAATGTAAAAAACAAATATATTATTAATAAATTATCATTAATTAATTTTTAATAGGTTATAGGTATGAATTAATTTAATATAGGCGATTAAAATAGTTTTTATATAGGTGGTTATAACACATTCAGCTAAGTAAGATTAAATGTAAGAGTTTTTGTTCACTTGATTTTCATTCATTGAGTTGTGATTATTCTAATTAAAATTTTTTATATAAATTTTTTATTTTATTCCCAATGATTTTTAAATTAAAATTACTATTTATTTTATGTGTATTTATATTTTATCACATAAACCCCTTTTAGGGGTTACTTACTTCATGAATTATTATCTTTTTAAGGGAATTTCGTATCAATTTCTTTCTTTTGAGACATGTTTTATTTTATTCCACAATTTTAATTTAAATGGTCCATATAATAACAATGGGGTATATAATATCGTAAAATATTACTTATTTATGGTATTATAAGTTCAATTTCAAGGTTTATTTTTCAATGGGTCTATATTAAAAGATTTCTAAATCCGTAAGGGGGTTTTCTTGACACAACTACTTTTCTTGCATCATAATGATTCATTTTTTCCTATGTATTTAAAATATGGCTCTAAAATATTATATGATTATAATATAATTTTATATATCATTGGAGAAAGATATATATTGAATTCAAATATTTTTCCCCGATGAACATATTTCTCAAAAAGTATATCTTTGTTAAAAATAATTATAATTTTCTATATTGATGATTTTTCTTTCATGTAGATATTTTCCATTCCATACAAAGTTATTATATATATTTTGAAACCAAATTATGTGTTATATAATCTTACCTTGATATTTAATTTATCATATTTTTTTAAAAAATTCTATTGTACCTTTTTATAATGTTGTATTTCAAAAAAAGTATTTAAATATTTTAAAATTGTTTCCCTCCACGAACATTTAGTTTATCTTTATCTATAAATTTACTTTAGATAGTCCTTATATGTTTTTAATAGCCTCATTATTTAAGGTTTTTTAAAAAAAAAATAAAAGAACAGTTATTTATTCATTTTTTAAAATATCTTTTAAAAGTGACCCATATATTCAACTTTTTATGATTATGATAAATTTTTTTAAATATCATTTTCATGTTTTTATATGTGAAAAAATTATTTCACCATTTTTACCATTAATTTTATTGAATCTTCCTTTCCATGTATTAATTTTTTTTTAAAAAAAAAAAATTTTGTATTGATTTTAAAATGAATCAGGGTATTTCCTCTAATATTTCAAAGTGATTTACTAAATGATATAAAAATGAATTTTCATGTATTTTTTATTCCTTAATAATTTTAATTTTACACTAGGATATGTTTATATACAACCATTCATCTTATTTTATATGGATGCCATATGAAATGTTCCGTTGATGTTTCCATGAAACCAGTTTCTTTTCAGAAAATTAATTTAGTGAAGTTTGAAATATGAATGTTTGCATGTTTCTTGGAACATAAAAGTATGGAAAATTGTTTTTGATGGATGGGGTCATATGTCTCCAAATAATTAATGGTTTTATGTTTTATATCTTACAAGATAAAAGGGGGTACATGGGAAGTATCCTAATCCCAATTGGCTAAATAAGTAGATTCTTAAGACTAAGAGGGTATATTGGTGTTAACCCAAGACAAAGGGTGTAAATAGATAATAGTATAAGCCTAAGAGGATACACATGTTTTTATCCCATGTCCAAGTGGAAATGTGGGTTTTTAGTCCAAGGATATGTGTGTGGAAGGCATGTTATCCAAATCCCACTATGTTATGGGAATTAGGTAGCAATGCCTAATCTACTAGGATATGGTTTGTAATGTTTTCGCTTATTAAACATTTCTATATAATTATGTTATGATATGATGGATCATTTTTATTGCTTTATGTTTTTCCAAACCTATACCATGGAATATGTTTGATCATTTGATAATACATGATATTCCATTATTTCTTGTGGAAAACAGTTATTATTCTAAATTCTATTTAATACGATATTTTTTTCTCATAATCAGGTTTTTTCATATGTTTATGGTATAAAATTTGATGGTATATTGATGTGTTTACCCCTTATTTAGAATTTGAGATCACCAATTCCTTATAATTCCATCACCTAGGTTATAAAGATAATTATGACTTATGATATGTTTAGAAGGGGGTTTAGTGTGGTTCGATTATAGAGAAATGTTCATATGTATCATAAAATACATATATTATATAGCTAAAACTAAATGAAGATAAACCATATGTTTTGTGGATTTTGTAATTATTTTGAGATGTAATGATTATGTTATGGAAATGATGTAAAATAAAGACATTTTTATCTCAATTTCATTAAAAGACAGTGCTAAAAGAAATTGTTTTTATAACAGGTTTAAGAGTGTGAGTGTGGGGTGCCTCAGTTGGTAATAGTGCAATGTTTATTTTTTAATAAATAATTTAGTTATTTTTAGGTATTTTTAGTTATTTTTTTGAATGAAAATGAGGTAATTTTTTTAAAACCCTAGGTATAAGATTATGAATTAGGTAACACCCTTGAATTATTGTAATTTATTTAGTATGTGGTTTTCCTAGAAATTACATCCCCATTTGGATACTGAAATGTGGATGCAAAAGTGGTACAAATGAAACTAGGGGTAATCATCTGGAAAAAGGTTAGTCGAGTATCAACTCGATTTTCACTTTGTGCACGAAGGGTGGGAATAAGGGTACACATCATTCTAGACACAGTAATGGGATATGCTTTGGTGATTCACGTAACATTTAAAAACCATCATGAATGAAGGAAATGAAATTTGATTATGTGATATATAACTAGTTAGGATGGAAAACCTAATAGGAAAATGACCATGGAAAATATTTCTTAGAAAAATTGAGTGATAGGTTGATCCAATTATATCATTCATGAAACAAAAGTATAATAGGTTTAAATGAACATGTAATTGGAGAATACATCTTAGGGTTGAGTTTTAACATTTATATGATAATTTAATTTGATTTTATCGGATAATATCATAAACATTTATTATTAGTATTTATTTTAGAACATGATCCTAAAAATGTTTCTATTAAATTTGTGTGCATGGAAAATTATATAACCAACTATGGGATCATATTTGGTATAAATTATTATGATAAAATAAAATTTCAATAAATTCCTATTATACTAGAAAAGAATATTCTCATAGTATATATGACTGTGAGGTTTATATCATAGTAAGAATTATCTTTTTATGTTCTTATAGAACCCTATGCTTATTTCATTACTAGATGATATTTAAAATTTTGATGACAACATTTATTTAATGTGGGAGAATGTAACACGCTGAGATTTTGGAATAAATTTTTCTCTTCATTAATATTGTGTTTGATAGCTTCCTCCACTTGAAAAACCAAACTAAATTATGTCATGAAACATTAGATGGATATTATTAATAAAATTATAGGAATAATTAAACAACTGGAGGGTAAAAAAATATTACTCAACTAATATTTATGACAATTAGAAAATAAATAATTAATATAATGGAATATTAAAAAGAATTATTATTTCTCAAATTATAGTTTTTTTATTGTAAATTTTTTCTAATAAAATAAATTTAACACTTATAACGTACTATATGAAATAATATATTAACACTTATATAATTAATAATTCATATGAAATAATCTTAAGAACATTTGAAGATTAAATTTTTATTTTTCTATAAAAAAAATAATTTTTATTAAGAATTTTTATTTTTAGGAAATATCTAAATTTAAAAATGATTAATTTTTATTTTATTGAAATGAACATAAGATTTTTTTCCACATGTAAAGATTATCTTAGGATGAAATTTTCATATTTTTTTCGAAATAACTAATTTTAGGTGAATGGTGAAAAATTAATCTTTTATAAATATTATAGTGTTTTTGAATTTATCCTAATATAAACATGAAATAAAATAAGTATTAAAAAATTAAATTACCATAAATGTTTTTATAGAGAAAAATTATTCATTTAAAACCACTATGTTTAATTCAAAAAAATCAGTTTTATAACTTTGAAATGTAATTACACTTTTGTTGACATAAAAAAATAATTTTCATCTTTTCATTTAAATTATGTTTTCATAAGATATAACTATATTTTTGATTAATTTAAATTCTGTATAATTATTATTTTGTTAATAATAATCTAATTAATTTATTATATATAAAAAACATAGGTACTTTTATCTTAATAAAAAATTTCAAGTATGGAAATAAATTAGTCTAGAAATGCAGATTTATGCATTATGTACACAAATATTAAAATTAAATATTATGACAATTTGATTGTTTTTAAAAAAAAGATGAAACATTTGGAATCATTGTTTTAAAATTATTTAATGATATCCATTTTAGTTTTAGGAATTCAAAATAAATTGCCGAGTTAAAAATTAGTTACCATACCAAAATCCCCTAATAGTAAAAGTGAATGATCTAAGAATAAAAGACAGAAAAATATGCTTAAAACATGTGTGAAAATGATTTTATAAGAGATTTTTGAGCTTAAATTATCCCCACTCCATTATTGTACACATTGACTTCACTTTTCATGTGAAAAAAGTTCCCTCTTTATATTACGAATTAATATTTATAGAAATTTCAACCTCTTCATCTATAAATGGAGCACACCTCCCCCTTATTTGTCCACAAATTATAAAGAATTAGATCATCAAAAAACAACCCGACTGTATCTCCAATAGTAACTACTCATTCCCTGAATTCCTTTTTTATAACATCAAAATATTTTATAATATATTTATCTTTAAATAAATTTTATTTCATTGATAGCTTGGGATGTATACAACCTAGATTCTAAATGAATAATAATAAAATATACCATTATATCCTTACTGTTAAAATTAGTGTAATGATTCTGAATAACCAAATTATGAAAAAATATTTTTAAATGTTTTAGATAATTTAAATGGGTTTATTAACTTATAAAAAACAAGTACTCAATTTCCATTTCAGTCATTCTAGGCTCCAAAATTCCATTTTCTTCAAAAATGTTTTTAATTTTTTATAAGATATTATAATTGATTTATTATAATTTTAGAAATTTTATTTAATAAAAATGTTATAATTTTTTAAAACATCAAATCACAATTATCTGAGAATGAGTTTTTGACATTTTTTTAAGATTTTTTTATTAAATAATTAAAAATTAAAATTTTCATTGAAAACAATCTTTTAATTTCTTCAATATAAAAAGTTATATAGATATTTTTAAAATTTTTTAATGTAAAATTAGTTCAATTATATTATTAATAATTCAATTAAGGTCATTGGAATAAATATTATGATTTATTTGGGTATAAAAATTATTTTTACTTAAGAATACATTTTTTTGGGAAAACTGCATTTTGTCATGTTTTTATTATTTAATTTAAAATTAAAATATACAAATTAAATGAATTGAATTTTATAAAATGGATTAAATATTTGGAATCATAATAATTAAAATAATTTAATAGTTTTAACTTAATTTTTGGTCATTCTGAATAGTAAACATAGTAATTATTTCCTACCTTAGTAAAAGAGGTAAATTGGGTTAAACCATGGGGTAAGACATTAAAATATATCTACAACATAACTTTATCATATTTAATGGTGGTTTTCAATCATATATATTTATAAGGACTAAAATGATGTTTTTTGGACCAATATTTTGAAATTGGTAACCCAAGATAGACTTTTTAAAGAAATGTTATATTTTATTCAAATTATAAACAATTTTGGGTCTTTGAATTAATAACTTGGTATCACGATTCTTTTTGGTTTTTACATGATCCAAAATTGTAAAAATCTTACCTATTTATTATTTAACTAAAAAAATTCATGGAACCCAACTTATTATTGGATTTCAATGTAAAATGTTTTTTACGCTAAAATAAGGTATTTCCTAAATATTGTTTTTTGTGAATTTTAAATTCTTATATTAAAAGAGATTTATTCCACCCATAATACTTTAATATAATAAATCATATATCAAATCTGGAATCATAATTTATAATTTTTTCTTCTAATACCTCTTATATTTATACCCATATAATTATGTTATAAACGTAATGACCTGGAATTTCCATGTAATTTTTAAAAAATCTATTGGAATTTTACGAGTCCGTGAAAATTAAAGGTGTGTGATTCCAAGGCCTCGTGCACCCGAAATAAATTTATGAACTTTTTTTGGGTACGTTCAATAAAGGTGCGAGTGGATTTTTTGTAACCATTGAACCGGTTCTCAGAATTGAAATCCGAGTGAACCGTTGAACTTGCAATGCTGATATTCGCTTACGGAGACCTTCACTTCGATCGCTGTGGGTCGAGAGTAAAAGATAATTATTTGTTCTTTTCATGAAAGAATAAAATAAAATAAAAATGTCTAAAATTTTTCTTTATAAAACCCCTCAACAGGGGTTATGGTGGTAGGGACCACCCAAGCCTAAACCTCCCATGTTGATGTTAAGAGGTCGGGACCACCTGAACTATCCCTCATTTTGAATTGAGAGGCGGGGACCGGCCGAACCCCTTTAATGAGAGAAAACCTCTCAAATAATCTAATTTTATTTATTCCAACACAAATAAATTTAATTGGAACAATTAAATGAGATAATTAATGGTAGAAACACAGTATATTAATTATGAAAACTTTGTTGTGCTAACTTAATTTATTTTGATAAACTTAAATTAACAAGTTGGCTATTTCACATTTTGGTGGAATTGGGAGAGAAGAACTATTGGAGGATTATTCTATCCAATGAAGAATGTGTTATACAACGAAGAAAGAACTCCCCAATGAATAATGCTCTCGCCAATGAGGAACGTCTTCATTAACAATGAACCGATGATCGAGGAAACACTGACATCACCGATGTCCGTCTATACCCAATAACATAGTCTCCTTCTTTACGACCTCCATCAACTCCTTCTTCACGACCTCCATCAACAAATCTCCAAGGTAGGGTTTTTATTATCTGTGATTATGGATTCCCATGTTCTTCCCTTCAAAACAAATAACGTGGAAGAACTCTCTAATTAGTTGATCTGCATATGATTTCTTTTTCTCTGGGTTTGAGAGCAATCATTGCTGGGGGTTGTAGAGTTTGAAATTCTTTATTCAAGGTTTTTGTTGAGCTTCTTGCTACCACTCTAATGCAGAGGGTCTGGGGAAAACAAACATGGCTTGAACCCTCCATTGTTATTTATTATTGGTGTGTTCTTCGCAATGGAAGAAGACCTCTTTGTGCCATGGCGGTGAACGAACAGTGGCTGATCGAACTGGCTGCTAGCGAAGGTGTAATGCATGACCGCACTGCCCAGAGAGGATAGAAGGCCATCCAGCTAGCAGTAGTGGACTGCCACACTGCGGCCGCCCCACCGTGCCATGGTCCCCACTACTCCGCCACCCTGTGGCCGCTCCGTGGTCCCCATGGCGTCCACTGCCCCGCGGCCTCCGCCGCCCCGCGGCCTTCACCACCCCACGGTACTCGCGGCCTCCACTGGCCTGCGGCCTCTGCCACCGTCCTGCGGCCCCCACGGCCTCCTCCGTCCCGCGGTTTCCACGGCCCCTACAACTCTAGTGGCCTTCGGGGCCCCCACGGACTCTACACTGCCCCGCACCGCCCCATGACTTCCATGCTACACCATGGATGCCCAGGACAGGCCGCCAAGACGGGCGGCCCAATGCTGGCTAGGCTAGACCTAGTGGGAAAGGATGGGCCCATCGGGACGGGTCGACCCAAACCAGGTTGGGTAGAACCAGGCCAGGCCGGGTCGATCCGATCGGGTCAGACCGGTCCCAGACCAATCTCAACCGGATAATTCTCTTTTGGTCATAACTTTGGCACCATGATTTCATTTAACGAACTGTCTATGGCACCATAAACCTTAGAGAAATCCCATCCTTTTGTTATACCTCACTTGAAATTTTTCATTGTGGGACTTCATGATCGTTGGAGTATCGACCAGTGGCTTGAGAAGCGGACACTCCCGGAGATGAGAAAGCTTTGTGGGGGAACCCTGTAGCTAGTTGTATCATGAGAAATGGATCCCTCATGGGACTGTAATTGAATATCACACATGGATCCACGCTAGGAATCCATGTGGGACTTCTCTAGGATCCTGTGTGGGTCTTCTTTACTAGGATCCTGTGCGGGTCTGAAGACGTATTGATGTTGTACTGGGATCTTGTGTGGGTCTAATGACATACTGATGATGTACTAGGATCCTGTGTAGGTCTGACGATGTACTGACAATGTACTAGGATCCTGTGTGGGTCTGACGACGTACTATGATCCTCTATGGGTCTGATGAGGATTTAGGATCCTTCGTGGGGTTTCCTCTATACAGAGTAAGACGAATTAGTAGTTACATCAAATCATCTCTACTATTGTACCTATGATATACCCGGTGTGAGATGAGTCTGTATTTTTGTGCTACAAACCATCTTGGTATTCCTTCCTTTGTGTAATAGTTGAGCTTTGGAAAAATGAGTTGGGCCGTGTGTTTCCGAATAATTGAGATGGGATTACATGATAACTTAGGTATATGTATGGGCATATACCTATGTATGGTTGTCAATTGTTTTCATGCTTTATGGTTTATTATTTGTGGATTTTCTGATACATTGAGGGTCTCGGGGTCCCTACCGAGTATCATTATACTCACCCCTACATAGGCTATGTCCTCATATAGTTGTGTTCGGTGTAGATGACAGACATGGATGACTAAGGACGAGTGTACTAGGACTGGAGGTAGCTCAGAGGCAGACCATAGACGAGGCATAACACAAAGACGACCATTCAAGAGCTGTACGTACCATTCATGTAGGATCCTTGGAGGGTGATCACATGAGGTATTCTAGTTTACTTGTACTTTAAGTTTATATACTTTCTAGTTGGGCTTGTATTCTGGCCCCTTTTACTTACCATACTCACTCTATTTACTATTCAGTTTACTTGTGTTTGTATCTTGTTGTGTGCTTGGTTGCATGTGTTTACTGGTTATAAAGCCAATTCCGTCCCAGTATTAGGGAATACGCCTTCAGTGATAGTCACCAGCCCCTAGCCTATGGAATGCGGGCTTGGGGTAGTCACAGAACGGGCCTCAGGGGATGGGTCGTGAAAAATTTATATCAAATGAGTCAATTGTACCATATAACATAGAAATATGATCTTTTTTTAATGGAAATAGTGTTATGTGTAGTGAGTGTGGTTATCAGTTTAGGGAATCTAGTTTTGGTGTGGCGGCTAACATATCCATACCCCAGGACCCTGACACCTGATTTCTGACCCAGTACATGAAAACACTAATTGTGTATGTGTTTATAAATGTTTTCATTCTGAACTATTTGAGTCCTCTCACTAATGTATAACTTGTTGACCGTGGCACACCAGTTTCTTTTTAATATGGCTCCACATAGACAACCAGCTAGGGTTCCAGATATAGTACGCACTGATAGCCCACTGAGAGATGAGGCCTCAGTGCAGGGCCCTCTTCTAGTAGAGGCACCAGTGGAGGAACCAATGGTACCATTACCCTTTGGTCCACTGATGCCACCAACCATAGCAAAAGAGGGTGCATGCTGCTTGAGAGCGTTGCATGAGTTCCAGCACCAGAGGCCACCCAGGTTCAGAGGAGAGATGTACCCATAGGTGGATGAGGATTTGCTGGAGGCCATAGTGAGAGTCTTCCAACTAGTAGGGACACCAGCTGATCTCATGGTGATCCTTGCTGCCAGTCTTCTATAGGCAGCAGCAGGAAGATGGTGGAGTTTGTTGCTCAAGTCTCACAATGAGGTGACACTTCTCTGGGAAGACTTTGAGAGCATGTTCAGGTAGAGTTTGTCTCATCAACTCTTCACACAATGTGCATTAAGGAGCTACTTCATCTACAACAGGACATCATGACTGTGGCTTTGTAAACATTGAGGTTCACCAACCTCACATACTACTCAATTCATATGGTGTGACACCCATTCTTCAGGGAACAGACCATCGAACCGAGACTCAGGCAGCAGATCAGGGCTTTGATAATCTCATTTTGCATCCTGACGTAGTTGGGGATATTAGAGCGAACCCTCTTAGTGGAGAGTTTTTTTACAGAGCAGTATCCAATAGTGAGACACACTACCAGTCATCATGTATCGGAGTCTTATGACGCTAGAAACAGATAGATGACAGATAGTTCGAAGTGGACCATACATACCGGTGGATGGCTGTAGGATTCAGGGTCTGTTTTTAGAGGCACAAGAGAAAGAGCCAGTCATGTGAGGAGCAGGCAGTGTTTCACATGTAGCGGGTATGTTAATATGACTTGAGACTGTCCGATCAACCGTACGGATGATCAAAATACAGTTGAACAACCACCTAGGTGGAGATAGAGGTTTTAATGAGGAGGTTCGTAGGGAGAATGCAGATGTCGAAGAGGAGCTCGCTGTGCAGGTGGCGGTGGGCGGCAATTCAATATGTTACCACCACCACAACCAGGTAGTCCACCCCGACCATAGCGAGCAAGATGAAAGGGGTGAGCTTAGCTCTAGGCAGCTGGGGCCTACGATCATGGCACTCCAGTGATGATAAGAGGAACGATCTGTGTCTACTCCACCTTAGATGTAGTATGTATAGACACAAGTCACAATCATTCATTTATTTCCATTGCCCTCGTGTGGAGGTCAGAGATTCCGATGGATCTGTTGGCTCGATCCTTACTACTAGAGACTCCTACAGGAGCGTATTTTTCGATTACGCACTAGTGCCGGTAGAGTGAGCATACTCTAGGAGGTGAGAGTTTCGGCTGAGATCTCTTAGTATCGGAATCGAGACCTTACGACATCATCTTGGGTATGGAGTAGTTATCTACAGTTCATGCTCAGATCAACTGTATTATGTGCAATGATCAGTGTGTCCACATATATTGGACCAGGTTTACCTTTACCGACAAGAAGAGAGCCTTTGGAGCACAGGATGGACTTACTTGGAGGAGAGTCCAGCTGATCACTAATCAGTTGGCTAGCCTTACTCTCAGAGCAATTGATATGGAGAGTCGGATCTATCCTATAGTGGTGGAATAGTATGCGGATGTCTTCCTTGATGATGTTTTGGGTCTAACTCCTCACAGATAGGTGGAATTTTACATTTACTTGAACCACGAAATGACACCGAAATCTACACCAGCGTATAGGATGGCTCCCTTGGGGATTCAGGAGATACAGGTATAACTAGAGGACTTACAGGGGAAGGGATCCATTCGGCCCAGTGTTTCTCCTTGGGAAGCCCTGATTTTGTTCACAAAGAAGGAGGATTGGAGTTTGAGGCTCTTTGTTGACTATCGGCACCTGAACTAGATGACCATGAAGAACAAGTACCCAATCCTAAGGATTGAAGACCTCTTTGATCGATTGAAGGGAGCCTAGTGGTTCTCAAAGATAGACCTCAGATCAGGCTATCACCAGCTTAGAGTTCAAGACAAGGATGTACAGAAGACGACATTCAGATGTCGGAATGACCATTATGAGTTCTTGGTTATGCCATTCAGCATGACCAATGATCCACTAGTGTTCAATGGACTCATAAAAATGATATTTCAGCCATACCTTGATCACTTTGTAGTAGTCAACATCAATGAAATTCTGATCTACTCTACTACATAGGAGGATCATGTCTATCATTTTCAGGTAGTACTAGACATAATCCGAGAGCACCAACGTTACGGTAAGCTCTCGAAGTTCCAGTTCTAGATCCGAGAGGTTCACTTTTTAGGACATGTCATATCAGAGGCTAGAGTTATAGTTGATCCAACAAATATTGAGTTAATACATGCTTGGGATCCACCTAGGAGTGTGATTGAGGTATGGAGTTTCCTCGGTCTGGCTGGATACTACCAGAAATTAGGGCCAAATTTCTCCAGAGTTGCAGCACCTTTATCATTGTTGATGAAGAAGGGGAAACCATTCATACGGTCGGATAGATGCCATTGCAGTTTTCAGTAGTTGAGGTAGAGGCTGACTAGTTCCCCCCCCCATCTTGAGGCTACTAGAGGAGGGTGTAGGGTTCGTAGTTTACTGCGACACATCAGGGACCAGTCATGGATATATCCTGATACAGGAGCGAGCAGTGATCACATATAGTTCTTGACAGCTGAGACAACATGAGAAGGACTATGCTACCCATGACCTAGAGTTAGCAACAGTGGTCTTAACCTTGAATTTGTGAATACATTACTTGATGGGAGAGCACTTTACGGTGTACATTAATCACAAGATTATTAGATATATCTTCTCTCAGAAGGACCTGAACCTGAGACAACGACATTGGATTGAGTTCTTCTAGTACAATGAGATAAAAATAGTCTATACTCCCAAAAAGGGGAATGTTGTATTAGATGCACTCATCCGAAGATCTGGTATACATCTTCTAGGTGAGGCGATAGAGCATTTGGACACTTTGCATATTTCATTCATGGGTCAAGAAGGAGAATCATTCCTTCAATATCTCACAGTCACTCCCCCACTCCTTTAGTGAGTTAGGGAGACATAGCGTGGGTACACAGACTGGGAGACATGATGTGCTCAGATATCCACAGGATAGGCACCTGATGGATTTTACGAAGGTGGGGAGAACCTCATCCTCTTCAGAGGACATACCATTGTACCAGTGTTGCTTCGGGAGGATGTGTTGAGGGAGTTCCACACAACCCCTGTAGTGGTACATCCAAGAGTGGCGAAGATGTACCAGGATCTCCGACGATAAAAATGGTGGCTGGGAATGAAGAGATTAGTAGCAAGGTTTGTCCCTGGTTACTCACTTGTTAGCAAGTGAAGGCAGATCATTAGGTACCAGGAGGCTTGGTTTAGTTTTTAGAGGTTCCGTTGTGGAAGTGGGATGGGATATCCATGGACTTCGTGACAAAAATTCCATGTACATCCAGGAATCATGATTCTATCTGGGTGATCATCAACCAACTCACCAAGTCGGACCAATTCCTAACGATCAAGGAGCAGGGTTCAGTAGAGAGCCTGGGATGCCTCTATGTGTAAGATATTGTGCGGATACATGGATTACCTTCGATGATTATCTCCAATCGTGATGTATGTTTTACATCCCAGTTATGGAAGAGGTTGTATGTGTCTTTCGGGACACAACTTCTTTTGAGCCCTGCCTTCATCCTCATAAGAATGGCCAGACTAAGCGAACCATTCAGACCCTCAAGGATATTCTACATGCTTGAATTGTCGACTACGGTCGTAGATGGGAGGATCAATTTCCTTTGGGGGAGTTTTCATACAAAAACAACTAGCACTCCACCATTGGGATGACACCTTATGAGAGGTTGTACGGGAGACCATACAGATCACCGTTGTGCTGGACTGACCTAGTGGATTCAGCACTAGTTGGACCAGAGATGGTACGTGCAACCACAGAGAAGTTTCAAGTCATCCAGGAGTAGATGATGACTGCACAGAGTAGGCAGAAGTATTATGCGGACAGGAGTTGGAGACTTATGGTGTTTAATGATGGTGACCACGTATTTCTATGGGTCTCACCCCAACAATGTTTACAGAGATTTGGCTGAGGTGGAAAGTTATCTATGAGGTTCATCAGACCTTTTCAGGTCCTCAGTAGAGTTGTCAAGGTGGATTAACTCTTAGTTCTTCCCCCTCTGTTGCACTGGGTGCATGACGTCTTCCATGTATCCCAGCTGAGGAGATACATGCACGACCCATCCCACATCATCGACCATGATGAGATGGACATCGATGATGGGCCAATGTTTTCAGAGGATCCAGTTGATATTGAGGATCGATAGGAGAACGTCTTTCATGGGTGTTCAATACCTCTCGTGTGCCTTCACAAGAAGCATCAGAACTTTAGGAGAGCACATGGGATCGAGTGGCTCAGATTTGTGCTCAGTACCCCCACTTTTTTTTCCTAATTTTTCTGTGATGTGGCTTTCAGGGATGCAAAGCCCTAAAGTGGAGAGAATTTAAAGAATCGCAATTTCCATGTAATTGTTTTAAAATAAATGGAAAATTTAAGAGTTTGTGAAAATTTACGGTGCGTGATTCCGAGGCCCAGTGGTCCCGGAATGAAATTTTGAACATTTTTAGGGTACGTTCAGTAAACGTGTGAGTGGGTTTTTTGTATCTTTTGAACTAGTGATCAGAATTGAAATCTGAGGGCACTGTTGAACTTGCAGCGCCATTATTCTCAAAAGGTGACCTTCACCTTGATCATGGTGGGTCAAGAGTGAAATATAATTTTTTGTGCATTTCATGAAATAATACAATAAAATAAAAATATCTAACATTTTTATTTCTGAAACCACTCAACATGGGTTATGGTGGTGGGGACCACCCGAGCCTAAACCTCCCATGTGGATGTTATGAGTTTGAGACCACTAAAACCCCTTAAATGAGAGAAAACCTCTTAAATCCTCCAACTTTATTTATAGAAACACAAATCAATTTAATTGCCCCAATTAAATGAGCTAATTAATGGTTCCAACGCAGTACATTAATTATGAAATCTTTGTTGTGCTAACATAATTAATTTTGATAATAATAAATTAACAAGTATGATATTTAAAATTTTGGTGGAATTGGGAGAGGAGAACTATTGGAGGATTATTCTCTCCAACTAAGAACACGTTATACAATGAAGAACGTTCTCCCAATGAAGAACGCTCTCACCAAAGAGGAACGTCTTCAATGACAATGAACCGATGATTGAGGAAATTACGACAACAATGATGTCCATCTATCCCCAACGAAATCGACTCCTTCATCAAGACCTCCGTCAACAAATCTCCAAGGTAGGTTTTTTATTATGTGTGATTATGGATTCCCATGTTATTCCCTTCAAAACCAAGAACACAGATCAACTCTCTTACTAGGTGACCTGCAGATGATTTATTTTTCAGCAGGTTTGGGAATAATCATTGTCAGGGGTTGTAGAGTTTGAGGTTCTTCATTCAGGGTTTTTGTTGAGACACTTACTACCGCTCTAACGTGGAGGGCCTGGGCCAAAAAAACCTGGCTCGGCCGCTATCTCATTCTTCATTATTGGTAAGTTCTTCGCGATGGAAGAAGAAAGCTCCGTGCCATGGCATTAAACAGACAACAACCGGCTGAACCAGCCGTCGAAAAAGGTGTGACGCACGACTGCACCATACAGAGAGGACAGCTGGCCATTCGGCCAGCCGCGGTGGACCGTACACTGTGGCCATCCCGCCACACGACTACCCTCGCCGCTCCACGATCGCTCTATGGCCCACATGGCCTCTGCCGCCCCGCGACCGCTCTGTGGCCTCCGCTGCCCCGTGGCCTCTACTGCCCTGTGGCCTCCGCGTCCTCCGCCGCCTTGCTGCCTCTGCCACTTGGTGGCCTCCACTGCCTCCACAGACCCACTGCCTTCGTGGCCCCACGACCCCCACGACCTCCTCTATCCCACGACCCCTGCGACATTCATGGCCCTTGTGGTCTCTACATCGCCTTGTGCCGCCCCGCGACCTCCACACCGTACCGCGACTGCCCAGGTCAGGCCGCCAGGGCGGGCCGCCCAGCGTGGGTCGAGCTGGACCCGGCAGGCTGAGTCAACCTGAACCGGGTTGGGCAGAATCAGCCCCGGTCGGGTCGGTCTGACCGGGTCGGACCGGACCCGGACCAACCTCAATCTGATAAAGCTCTATTTGTCATAGCTTTAGTACCGATCATCCATTAAACGAACCGTATACGGTGCCAGAAAACTTGGTGTGAGACCGTCCTTTTTGTATACCTCACTTGAGAATTTGATAAAGTTGGGGTATGGTCGGGATGGATCGAACACGAATCCAACTGGGCCCTCAAAATTAATAAGCTAATAACTTACAGATCGGGTGTCCGATTGACGCACTCTATGTTGTATTGAGACCCCTAATACGTGGCATAACCTTGAGATTATTCTTTTTGGGACTTCATGATAGTTGGAGTATCGAACAGTGTCTTGAGGAGTGAACTCTCCTGGAGATTAGTAAGCTTAGGGGGGGGGGGACCCTGTAGCTGGTTGTATCATGGAAAAGAGTTCCTTCGTTGGTGTGTAATTGAGGATCCCACATGGATCCGCACTAGGAATCAATGTGGGGCTATGCTAGGATCCTTTGTGGGACTGTTGTACTAGGATACTGTGTGTGTCTAATGATGAACTGATGCTGTACTAGTATCCCATGTGGATCTGATGATTTACTAATGTTTTAATAGGATCCTGTGTGGGTCTGATGACGTACTGACAATGTACTAGGATCCTGTGTGGGTCTGATGATGTACTACAATCCTTTGTGTGGCCGCCCTACCGCACTGTGGCCCCTGCCACTCCACGGCCCCTCTGCGGCCCCTGCAGAGTCTTCCCCCCCCGTAGCCTCTGCAGCCTCTGCCACCCCACAGCCTCCGCCACAATGCGGACCTCACGGAATCCGTCGCCCTGCAGCCTCCACCGCCCCGTGGCCTCCGCCGCCTCGGGCCTCCGCAATCCCGCGGCCTCTGCCGCCCTGGGCCTCCGCTGCCCCGCGACCTATTCCACAGACTCCACCATCCCATGTCCTCCATAGCTCCCACGACCTGCGAGACCCCTACGGCCTTTGAGCCATCCTATGCCACACCACATCCTTCGCTCTGCCCTGCGGTCTCTGCACCGCACCTCAGCCGGGCCGCACCGCTCCGCACCACGACCGCCCAGTCCGGGCCACCTAGAGCGTGGCGAACCACCCAACACGGGCTGGGCTAGAACATGTGGGCCAGGAAGACCCAAACCGAGTATGGTCGACCTAGGCCCTATCGGGTTGACCTGACTGGGTCATACCGGACCCGGAACAACCGCAACACGATAACACTCTTTTGGTAACAACATTGACATCGTGCGTTTGTTTGACAAACCGTCTATGGAGCTAGAAACCGTGGAGCGAGCCCTTTCATTTAGTATACCTTACTTGAGATTTGGATGAAGATGGGGTATGGTCGGGTTGGATCGAACATGAATCCAATTGGTCCATCGAAACTAAAAGGCTAATAACATACAGACCGAGCATCTAACTGACGCACTGTCTTATGCGTTGAGAGCCCTATTATGTGGTGGAACTTTGGGATACTTCTTCATTATAATTCATGACAGTTGGAGTATCGCCCAGTGGATTGTGGAGTGGACTCTCTCGGAGAAAAACAATCTTAGTTAGGGAACCCTGTAGCTGGCTGTATCATGAGAAAGGGATCCTTCATGGATCTGTAATTGAAGATCCCACATTAATCCACACTAGGAATCCATGTCGAACTACTCTAGGATCCTGTGTGGGTCTGATGAACTAGGATCCTTTTTTGGTTTGATGATGTACTGATGTTGTACTAGGATCCTGTGTGGGTTTGACGACGTACTTAAGCTGTACTAGGATCCTATGATGGTCTGACGATGTACTGACAATGTACTGGAATCTTGTGTGGGTCTGACATTGTACTAATATACTATTTGGGTCTGATGATGATTTAGGATCCTTTGTGGGTATTCCTCTTAACAGATTAATAGGAATTAGTAGTAACCTATAATCTTATCTACTATTGTACCTAAGATATAAATGGTGTGACCTGATTCTGTACCTATGTGGTACTTACCTTCATTGTATTCCTTCCTCTGTGGAATAGATGAGATTTGTGATAAAGAGTTGGGCCTTGTGTTTCCTCATAATTGAGATGGGTTTACTTGATTACTTATGTATATCCTTGGGCATATACCTAAGTATGGTTGTCATTTGTTTTCATAATTTGTGGTTTATCATTTGTGGATCTTGTGAGATGTTGAGGGTCTTGGGGTCCCTACTGAGTATCGTTATACTCACCCCTGCACGGGCTATGCCCGCACCTCATTGTGTGTGGTGCAGACGATGGACAACACTGATTGAGGACGAGTGTACCAATACTGGAGGTAGCTCATATGTGGACATTAGATGAGGCATACCTTAGAGACGACCATTCGAGAGCTGTAACTACCCTTCAAGTAAGATCATTGGCAGGTGATCACAGGAGAAGTTCCGGGTTACTTGTACTTTCAGTTTCTTGTACTTTCCAGTTGGGCTTGTATTCTGGCCCCTTTTACTTACTGTACTCACTCTGTTTACTATTCAGTTTACATGAGTTCATATATTGTTGTGTGCTTGGTTCCGTGTGTTTACATGTTATAAGAGAAATGTCTTCCCAGTTTTAGGGAATACACCTTCGCTGCTAGTCACCAGCCCCTAGCCTATGGAGGGCAGGCTTGGGGTAGTCACGACATGAGCCCCAGGGGACGGGTCATGAAAATCATGGTAAATTTTAATTTATAATGATTAATGTAAAAATAGGTATAATGTAGTTTAACTAAGAGATAAAGATTAAAATGTAACTAACACTTCACAAAAGAAGATTGGTTGAGTTTATTTTGATCATATCACACCTTATATTCTATTTTTTTGTAACTTTATTCCACTATTTTTTGATTATTATATTTACATTATTTAACCTTTTATAAAATTCTATTAGTTCCCTTTTTCTCTCTTATAAAAGGAGACATCCCCTCCCCTATTCTCGACACTTCACGAGCCTTATATATTAAAAAATACAATAAAAAATATCATTCTAGATTACTTTCCCAAATCCCAGATCTTATTGTCATGCCAATATACTATCCTTTGAAGGGTAAATTTGTAAACCAAAATAGATTTCTCAATGAATAGGTATAACTCTGAAATGAGTACTTTCAGTTTTGTTTCTTATTATACCTCCTTGAAATGTATTTTACCCTCTATTGAATAATTAATAATGGATAATAAATATATTTATATATTATTATGATCATTATAAAACTAATTTCTATCACTTCTCCATCATATAGATAGAAAAAACAACGCTTGTGCGTATATATGACATATCATATCCATATATTAGTGTAATTAATTTTTCATCACCATTTTATTTGATGGTATTAAAAATTGAAATAATTCATATATATTATATTTATGAAATATATATATTTTAAAAAATATAATATCATTTACTATTTTATTCTTCCAGTTGTAAAAAATGATAACATCATTCGTGCGTATGTGCGGACTACCACCTAAGGAAAGAGATTCTGACTATTTTTTTGGACAAAATTACATGGATTAATAAAAATATGTTTATAATGAATATATATGATATTTGTTTCCATTATTAAAATCATAAATGTTATGGAATAATGAGAGATATGTAATTATCTAAACAATAAAACCCCAAATTAAATAAAAAACGAAATAATGAAAACATGAAAACAAAAATTTAAATAACTAATTATTAATAAAAATGTATTAAAATATTATAATTAGATAATATATGGTATTTTAGTGGTTCTATTATTTAATTATACTAAATATAAATTTATTATACTTGAGTTTTAAACCACTTACTAGGTATGTTGAACTTGAGGTAAGAGATTTTGTCTCAATTTCCCCTTTATTGAGACGTATTTGGTATTACATAGATATTTTATTTTATGTTTCATATATAACACCCATTTTATTTTTTGAAAATGAATACATTTTTATTAATGGAGATTAAATTTTCAATTTTAGTTTACTCTTTTAAGGGATTTCAGTTTAAAAGCATCCAAAGAGGTAAGAATTTGATTTACAATCTCATTTTCTTGGATTGATTATATTTATTAGAGTAATATTATAATATATCTTTAAAAAAATCCATAAATTATATTATTGTATAGATATTAAATATTTTTCAATATTTTCTTTGAATATTATTTTATATCTGATACTTTTATAAGGAAATAAAATGTTTTAGTAAAAATATGATCACATTTATATTTTCGATCAAATATATTTTTCATTAAAATCCATATTTCATTAAAAATTTCAATACAAAAGTATTTTTTATTTATTAGAATGATTTATTAATGAAATTTATGTTATACTTGAATTTTTAAATGGTTTTAAATGAATATTTATAATGTTTAGAAAATTTTCATTTTCTATTTTGTTTTCAAAATTCAAAAGTAATGTTTCTTATTATCGTATACAAGATTAACGAATTGTACCATCACCATAATTAAAGGTAAAAAATTATTCTATAAGTGTAGTTTTTGAGATGAGATATTGATAAATGGTTTTTATTTCTCTAGAAAACTATTACGGTTAATGAAGTATAATGAAGGTAATGGATAGCTTTTAAAGTGATATTATTCATGAAATACTCACCTTAAGAAGAATTAGCTGAAATGGAAAGGATTCTCCTCACATTAAATTAATAGGGAGAATAAGGTGTCATATATCATGAGGTTATCGTTATAAGATTATCCGGACATTTTGTTGACTTCATATGTAATTTGGAATGAAATATTGGTTGTTTCTTTTATGTTATTAAGATGAGTCTATAAAGGGCACTTGTTTCTCAGACATTTTCATCATATGATGATATATTATCAAGAATCATTTTGAAATAGAATGAATTTTCTATATCCAATATAATTAAGTTTAACTCATAGAATAATAGGTTTGATGAGCACTTAGAAAAATTGGAAACATAAAATAAGAATAATGGAATGAATAAATTTCCATCATGTGAAAATTATATAAAGAAACATCCTGGAAAATAATTTAAGGGAATGATAGTTTATTACATGTTTTGAGATAAGGGTAATCAAGATAATGAATATAAGGAAAATAAATAAAAACAATATTATCTAGTTCTTGATATATAATATGAAGACGAGTTATTAATAGTTGTTCCCTAAGAGGAAAAGGAAATTACCATAGAATATGCTAAGGGAGAAGGTCAATCATATGTAATTACTATAGTTGAAGTAGATGTTCCAAGTGATGAGGTGAAAGGTTCACTTATCATCCATTCTAGAAGATGAAATGTTTTATTTGACTTTGATTATACCCTATAATTTTATATTTGAGTAAATTTATAGGGGAATCACATCACCACATTAATGATTATATTTTTATTTGGTTATGAGAACTTATAATGGTTGGAAGATCTCATATCAAGTTTATATAACCACTACGATAATTTTTTTGGGAATTTGATTCCTAATTTTTTTTTATACCACTATTTGATTTTGAAATAATTTTGGTCATGGATTTATTATCTAATTTTAGATACCATATTATGTTTTGAGGAAGTAAAGTTACATTACATATTCTAAATCAACTATTGATAGTATATCGGTGTGAGGATGAACTAGAAAACCAAATAAGAATTACTTCTATCATATAATTTTTAATATCTACTAATTAGGGTCATTTATCTCAGATGGTTACAGAGAAACTAAATATTGAGGTTATTCTTATTGTATGATACTTTAATTACGTGTTTCCAGAAGAGTTTCATAGTCTTTCCTTTAATTATGAAGTTTAGTTTTCAATAGAAATCATACCAGATGTTACACCTATTTCAATGAATCCATTTAAAATTGACCTTATTGAGTTTTAGAAACTAAATATGAATCTGAAGAAGAATCTATATAAGGGATCCATTTAACATTGTTCTTCACCATGGGCATAACTTTACATTTTTAAGAATAAATATGGGTAAATGAATCTTTTCTTTTATTATTGGGAACTTAACAGGATCACTATTATGGAAATGTATCCTTTACCATTTATCAATGATCTATTTGATCAATTTTGAGGATATCATTATTTTTTCAAGATTTTTCTCTGATATAGACATCACCAGATTAGTTTCATGAAGTAGGATACACTCAATATAACCTTTTATACATGGATGGGTCATTATATATTTATAGTAATTCCATTTAGACTTACGATTTCTCTTTTTATAATTATGATTTTGATGAATAGGGACTTTAGAGAATACATAGATTATTTTTTGATAGTATATATAGATTCTATTATTATATATTATAATATTAAGAAAGAGAAAGAATAATTCTAGAGGATTGTGCTTATGACTCTAAGGAAGGAGAATATATATGCCAAATTTACCAACTGTGAAATTTGGCTACAAAAAACTCTCATATTTAGGTAATATAATTTCTTGTGAGGGTATATCAATGGAACATTCAAAGGTAGATGTTATTTAGTAATGACCATAAAAACCAAAGTTACCAAGGTATTTAGTTTTCAAGGGTTGGATGGTTATTAAGGATTCATTATGATACATTTCTCATGACAATATAATCCACTCACTAAGATTAATCAAAAGGGGGTTATGTTGTTTTAGATAGACGAATGTGAGGATAATTTCAGAGAATTGATGATAAGGCTGGTTAGTGCACCTATTATTACACTCCCCCACATTAGAGAAGAGTTTTTAATAAATTACGATTCATGAAAGAAGTAATTGAGGTGCATGATCATGTACAATGATAGAGTTTTATCTTATGTTTCTCTCTAAATGAGAATTCATGAGTAGAATTACCTAAATCATTATTTTGAGAAGGATGTAATAATTTTTTAATTATATATATTGAGGAATTAACTATATAGTGAAAGTTTTAATATATATAATTATAATAAAAGATTTAATTATATATTCAAATTGAAAGAGTTTAATATGAAATATAGAATATGGTTATAGTTGATTAATGATTATGAATGCTCGTTACATTCAAGAAGGAAAACAAGGTGGATGATGGTCTAATCCAGAAATATTGTGCTTGTTTGGCTATGATGGGGATTGAAAGAGATCAAACATTTATAGATTTATTGAATATGGGCCATGAAATCATGAGGAAATAGTATAGATATTAGATCTCTCGTATGCCTGTTCAACCATCCATCCATGAGGGGATTAAGAAGGCATATAAGAAAAATATGGAATTATTAAAAACTATAAGGAATGTAACTTCATTGAACAACGACCATGCTATAATGATATGTTTTGGGAACATAGTATGTGTTCCATCAATACAACATGTAACGAATTAGATGCTGGATGATGCTCGTAGTTCATTATTATTTATTCATCCAATAAGTATGAATATGTATACAAAATCTAGAAGTGTTTTTATGTTGGGATAACATGAAAAGTATATTTCATAGTATATATCCCGATGCCTAGTCTATCATAAATTTATGTATGATATATAGAAGTCTAAATGGATGTTTAACTCATTACCCATTCCAAAATAGAAATGGGAAAACATTACCTTGGACTTCATCAACATATTCCCAAAAACATCTAAAGGATATAATGTTATTTGGGTTGTATTTAATCACCTTACGAAGTCTTCAAAGTATTTTTTATTAGAGAATATTTATATCTTTATCATCATAATCATTTATGATTTAAGGAAATTATTATATTTCAAGGAGTATCACCCCCAATTTTATCTAATTGGGATCCAAGGATTGCTTCGATGTTCTAGAAAATTATTCATCTGGATCTGGATACATAGTCGACTTTTAGTGTTTTTAATTATTTTCATCTAGATTTTTAGTCCAGGAGGACCATTGAGAATCTAGAATACTTGTTTAGATCTTCGTCTATGGTTTTAAAAGGTGGTTGGGATCAACATCTTCCTTTGGTATAATTTTCAAAAAAAAGGCCTTCAATTGGGAATTTAGATGGATCCTATTGAAGACCTCCCTGGAAGGAAGTGTAGAATTGGAACGTTCTAGGATGAAGATGGAGAAAGTTATTGGGACCTGATATAACTTTGTAAAGATAAGACAATGTTAGATTTGTTCAATAGAACAAAAGGGTATCTCAAAGTCGATAAATATATAATGATTAAAATCATTAGGGAGAACAAGGGTTTGAATTTTGTGAAGAGTTATACCTATGGATATACTTCTGGATGAGGATTATTAGATTTAGATAAAAGTGAAATATGATCCATTGATATATTAGTCACTTAGAAATTCCAAATCATATTGAGATGGGAGCTTATCACTTGGTGCTTCCAATTAATCTCATTCATGTTTGTGAGGTCTTCCAAATATCTCAACTGAGGAATTACATTATTCATCCTCCACATCTACTTAATTTATAGATTGTATCACTCGATCAGGATCTATCTTATTAGGAGAAACCAGCAATGATTTGGGATTGAAGAGAAAAAGTGCTAAGAAAGAATACTAACTCTAGTGAGTAAAAAAATGAAACCAACTCGTCACCTAAATAGGTTTACTATTATTTTACCTTACTCACTATAGACCACACACCATGTATTGTATACAAGTAATCACATAATATACTATATAAAATAAAATGAAGGTACCCCACTACAAATCCACCACCAGTTTTTCACTCTTCCCTAATATCACATATCCAGAGCAATCTATCTCAAAATTTATACAAGTCCAATGATAGATGGGATAATATAGTTCATCTAGAAGACACATAGGATAAGTTTGTTTATCATTCAACCCATGCATCACATCATATCATAATTCCAACCACATATCCATATAATAATAATGTAATTTCTAGAAGACATCATAGCATGTACATCATGAATTATGCCACAATCCATCACATCCAATACACAACATAACTATAATAACCATTATAATTGTAACTCCCCAACCCCAATTACCCAGAGTTGGTGAATTATTATACAACATTGGAATGATCATAAAATATCCAGTCTCGAATGTCCGATTAGTTTAGTAGCCTTGGAAACACTAGATATATTCATATGTCTTACATTACATCATAAAGTGAAAAAATACAACAAAATAGTCTCCGTAGTCCACACTAATATCCCCAAAGACTATCCCTACAAGTCAATCATAAAATAATTCTTCATATTCTAGAAAAAATAAAACATTGAAAAGAGTGAGCTTAGATGCTCAGTAAGGATAACAATATAGAAGAAACTTTCATAAATAAGCATAAACATTTGAGGCAATGTATAACTAAAAAAAAGACTTTAAAACTTGAACTTCAGCATAATATGGAAAAAATAAAATAAAATAATCACATTTAATTATTCACATGGATATTCTACTAGTCGAATAATCACATGCAATACCAATAACCACTTTCATAATGATGGAATGCATAATGCCAGACTATCATAACCGCATAGTCAATGCCTTGTGCCATGAATACAAATAACATTTTGTCAAGGCCTTGTTCCAAGACACTAGTTTGTCTCGTGAGAACTACCTATGCATCTAGGAGCTATATTGGGCTCCACCCATCACTTATTATGTCCAATAAATTTCTCATATGAATAGGTTTCAATATAATATAAACATTCATATTAAAACTAGAATATAAAATGTAAATACATTCTCCATAAACCATGAATGGTATAAAATAACACATACACAATCAAACATATCCAAAAACCTTCAATACAATATGGAAGTTTTGTATCATAATAAATAAACTTCAATAAGCCTTAAATCCATCAAAGAATGTTGAAATAGATGAAATCAAAACTATTTGAGAGAAATATCTCTTTTTTTTAAATCATTTAAAAGTAACATAATTGTAAAATAAAAAATTTACTATGAAAATATTCTTATAAGATTGTAAGGGAAGCTTCGACGATTTTATAACGGAGGAAAATAGCCACACCATCCGTATACGTTAAAAAAATACATTCTTACCTTAATTTTGTTGAAAATGTTAAAAAGGACCTTGTTTGGAAATGAAGAAATGATTCTTTTAAAACTATTTTATAAAAAGTCTAACAAGGGTATAAATTCCATTAACTCATATTCTAGTTAATAGTAATTATTTTTTGAAATACATTTTAAAGAAACATGGATGTGGATGATAAAGAAGTCCCAGTACATAATCACGTATAAACAACCTCGGATAATGAAGAGATTGTGAAATAAACCCTTACCTTGTACATTTACATGGTTGAGGGTAGGTTAATATCCTATATAATGGGGAGAAAATTGTTATTAAATTATACAAGAATAATATACATTAATATGATATCATATAAGATCTTTTAACAATGTTGTGTTAATAATATCTTAGTATTATCATCATTTCGGGTGTTAACTTACTCGTTTTGTTTTTTATGTTTTGTTACATATGTCATGTTTTTTATGGATAGGTTGTATATTATTCGTATACAGAATTATATCAAGTACTTAAACATTAATTTTAAACATAAAATGAGAATTATACTTGAATGTATACAATGTGGAATGAATCTCATCGCGTTCGTGGAGATGGTAATTCGTACGTACGCACAAACTCTATTTCCATTTCATTTTTCATTCTAAAAGGAATCAAAACCAAATGACAAATAGGTATATTATTATTAAATTATAATATAATATGTTATATATGTTACTTATGGTCATTTCCACCATTCTTTATATCTTCCATGTATGGTATGAATGAGTCATATCACTTTGAGGGGGCGGTAGTCCGCATTTCCTCAAATGAAATTATCGTGTATATATATATATATACAACATGAAACGAATAATGGTATGCTATAAAATGGAATTAAAGAAGCTTATATATAAAATAAATATCATAAATATCATATTTAGTTATAGTTCCATCATAATGGCCACCATGAGAGGCGGTAGGATATATTTTGAACAATCATCGTTTCGTGAGGCGTTTGGTCTCCATCCACAGAAACATTAGGTTCCTCACCCATTAGATGGAGTTTTTTGTAATTTTAGTTAGAATACTTCTCATAAAAACACCATAGTTTATTGAGGATATTGGTGTTGTTACAAAAGAAAATAATAAAAAGAGTTTAGGGGTTGGAGAAGTAAAATAAAAGAAAAGAAGTTAAGAGAAATTGTTACCATTAATTTGGGTAACTCCCTTTGGTTTGAACCAAAAGGACACATGAAGTGCCTAATTCCAAAGGTAAGGCTTATAGAAGGAGTATAGGGATGTAGGGATATTTATTAGTATGAGGTTGGATGATCTAAAAGTCTTGAGAGGTGTGAGGAATTGGTTAGAATTGGTGTCCTTTTATAAGGGGGAGGAGGGGCACTTTAGGAAACAGATAAAGTATTATTTTATAATAAATTCATATTCAGTTTCTAATGGATACAAACTTATTTATTTAAAGTATAAGGTGAGGATGGGTATAAAACCACTCAACCAATAGGTTTTTTACAGGTTTGGGTCACTATATGAACCTTATCCTTTAGATTTAACCCTAAGTTAATTAGTCTGACATTTACCATGTCTCTTTGTATTTTAATGTTATATTGTTAATAAACAGACTATATACTTCCAATAGAACCCCAAGTGATTAATTAATGATTCACCTATCATCATGTAAGTCCTTTGTCTGACCCTTAGATTTCTAGTAAAATTATATCAATTAATAATATAATATTTGTTTTAAAAACTCTTTTATGTCAATTTTGACACTATTTAATAATTGATTTTTGTTAAAGTCTTAACAATTTTATTAATTCGAAACATATTAATTTAAGCATTCCTAACATGTAATATTAACCTATAAAATTCGTGTATGATATCAAAACATTCAAATTATATTTATTTTGATATTTATAATACCAATTATTTGATTCTTTCATTAATAAGGAAAGTACTGCATCATCATTGTGCCACAAATAAATTTAATTATTAAATTTATAAAAATTATAAATAAAACACCATTAAGTTGTAAATATTTTTGGTTTTCTAATTAATATTTATAGTCGAAACGATAAAATATATTACCCTACGTAAAAATTGTTTTTATAAAATATATATGCTTATGTTATTTTTGTATTTACTTTAACATAATTAATATAAAGTTTCATTACCACTTAAAAGTGGATCCATGGGGTCCCTAAATCGACCCAAAGATTTCCATGGTCTTCCATTAATCATAAAATAAGATTAGGACATGTGTTAAGGTAATTTTGAATTACTAGAATATTCTTTTTATCTTGAACTACCCTATTTACCTTTAACCGCGGTAAATAAAAGTCAGAAGTTACTATTCAAAAAAAATTATTTGTATCTTATTGAACGACATTTTACCCTTTTATATTAACCGTGTTTATGGGATTTTTGAAACTCCACTCAGAGAAGCGCTAAAATTAGGTTTTATGTGAATTTTCAAATTATCCTATGAGATGGGTAAAAGACGGTGAAAAGTTCAATAAAATTTTTATATATCTAGAATTATTATAAAATGACTCCAATTAATTAAATTAAACTTATATAGGCATTAAGTATCTATTTTGACCAAAAATAAATTTAAATAAAATAAATAATTATTTATATAAAAAGTCGGCTTTAAACTATAACTCAGTGTCTTTCACTATTCATAAAAAATTAATGGTTTTCAGAAAAATACAAAAAATTTACCCTAAGATAATTTTGATATTAAAAATTCAATAATGAAGTCTATTTTTCCAAATTCAAAACATAGTTGTTACATTTATTAATTTAATGTTAATTCCTGCTGTCAAAACCAAAAGGCGTATTTTTAAGAAATAATAACTATCAAAAGTTTAACACTTGTTTATGTACAATTGAAAGGAAAATTACCTATCATGACCATAATTAGATTAAATGGTAAAAATATGATCTATTTGTACTTACAAACCATTAAAATTTATAAGTTAACACCATAAATTATTTTGATTAAAAAAGTTGTTTTCAGTAAAAATATAGTATTTATCACTATTCACCCAAATATGAAAGTTATCAGAAAAACATCAAAAATTTATTGAAACTAAATTATTATGTCCCTATTCTAAAGAAGAAGTTTATTTTGTCAAATTAAATATATAAAAGATTCAAATGTTGGATTTAAAAAGGCTTCCCCATTAAAAGGCGGTAAAATTGCATATTTTGAAAAATACTTATTTTATTTTAAAATATATATTTGTTCTTAAATTGTGTCTAATAAACTCATAATATGGATTATAAAATTATAAGGATTATATAATGTTCAAAATTCAGTTAATAATATTCATAACTTCTTTTGAACGGCTAGTTTGGTAAGTCATGGTGCACTAGAATTTAGTGTTGCATGTAGTGCAAGTTATTGAATTACTTTGAAGAAATAACGTACTATGAAATCATGGGGTGTTACATTCTTCCATCCTTCAATAAATTGCATCCTCTCAATTTGAAATTATTTTTCTAAAATAAAAGGTTGAAAATACAAAATACCTTTGGAAAAACCTACATCGAAAATTAGATTATTAAAGTTTAGTCTTAATAAGAGGAAAAAGGAAATGAAAGGGTCACCACCAAATTATGATCTTGATAAAGAGAACATTAGTGGCAATTAGGGACATATAATTGGAGGAAAAATTTAAAAATTTATAGATATTTATTGAGGTCATCAATCACTATCAAGTGTAAAATTGAGGGCCTCAAAGCCATCAATCTATAATGATTTAAAATATCTGCTGTTCTACAAAACATAAGGTATTAGGATAACACATTTTTAGTTTTAAGATCCCTTCCCTAAAGTTTAATAATTAGTTTATCCATCAAATAAGAAGTAATATATATATAAATATGTATATGTATAAGTATAGTTTCATACTTCAACTAATTCCTACGACAAACTCATCTTTCAGTCGAAAAGAATTCAAAAAAATATATATATTCTATTTATCCTAATCGTATAGGGTTCCAAAAAAATGAATTTATAATTCATCTACCAGACCCTTTAAAAAACTACATTACTCAATCTAGGACATCACGTGGGTCAGTGGTAGGTGATATACCCTTGTCGCCCTTCGGTTGCGGGTTCAAGTCTCGCGGCCTTGCCAGATGCGACGGGTTGCCGCCTGAACTCCATGTTGTCCTTTTTATGGAAATCCAAAAATAATCTCAAACCAAACTTATCAAGAAATTCTTCTGTCCAAACTCACAGTCCAAAATTTATAATGAAGATCCTTTTTCCACGTAATAGCAGGTGTAAACCTTTATCATGTATTCTTTTAAAAAACCGCAACATCCTAAATTACCATAAAACCTTATTCATTACTTTTATGATCCTCCATTCCCTATAGAATACTGGATATACTCCTTCTATCCAAAAATGTTCTAAACTCAAACAATGATGGAATATTCAAATCATTAATCAGTTTCAAGGTAGTTAAGAATAGATAATATAATTAATCCAAATCAATCATGTATTATTCCAAAATCACTACCTTAGTATCAGAACCATATTATGTTTTATCATTCTCTCAAAAATATATTTTCCAAAATTTTAACCTTCCATTGAGTCACTTTTCTTGGATCTGCACAATCTCAAGTCCTTAATGAAATAGTACTGCAGTACAATCCTTATATAATCTATATTTATTATAACCAGTACATCGTTGATACAACACTCAAATGACATAATTATTTAATAACAACATAAGAACTCTAATCATTCATCTTCATCTGTGGTAGTATCATAACATTATTATTATCCAATAACATCATTTGGGGAATAATCTGATGATTTGAACATTGATGCGCGTAGTGTCCCAGTCCTTGCAGATAAAGCATTGTACATTTGAAACCTTTTTCTTACCGTCACAATCATTAACGCGGTGTAATTTTTTCCAAATTTATAACATACTCCCATCCCCCTCAAGAATGTTCCTAGGCGATTCTTTCCACAATTATCACATATGGGAAAATATTTCTTTACATTATTCCCTTTATCTGTCCTTCTCTCTACCATCCTTTTCTTCTCTGGCTTCCCTTCAAAGCCATAGGACTCCGAGAATTCCTTACTAATCTTATCAACACATGATACTATTTCTTCATATGATGATAAAACATGGGAGACTAATTCCCTTCTAAATTCTAGCTTAAATCCATGAAACATATGATCCTTATTACTCTTTGGATCATGCGTATTACTAGAGTTCTAATTCCTTCTACTGGGCGTCATTTCTAAACAATGGAATACACTAGATTAGTTTATGAATCACAATACCTAATCCCAAACTTGTAAAACACAGAACATAAATTAAATAGTTTATGGATATAATCCATAATCATAAAAATGTCTTCTTTGAGTAATTATATACTCATAAACCCTTCATAATGGTTTGTAAAGAAAATGAGAATTATCCCAAGTATATCCCACAGGAGTGTCGTAACCAAGAGTGCAACAAGGCCCGTTGTCGTGCACCAGTTCTCGTTCGATTCTAGCTCAAAGTCGTGTTTTCAGGTTTTACCCCTAGGTACATCTGTTCCAGAGCCGCCTCTACCTGCTCATATCCAGAAAGGGATGTATTTCTCGAAAGACTCAAAAAATCTCTACAATAACAAAATTCTTGGATGTTCTTCTATACCAATCCTCAAATTCCATCTTATGTCTATGTGCTCTAATCAAAGATTATCTAAATATAGCTTCCAAGGTTTGTACTAAACTTCCTCTGATTCCAATTGTAACGCCCCGAACCTAGTTACCCAGAGTCTGTGCATTATTACAAAACATTTCCATGATTATAAAAGATCAAGTCTCAAAAGACAGATTAGTTTAGTAGCCTTGGAAACACCAGATATATTCATAAGTCTAACAATACATCATAATGTGAAAAAATACAACAACACAGTCTCTATAGTCCGCACTCATATCACCTCATACTATCCCTGTAGGTTAGTTATAAAATACTTCTTCATATACTTGGACAAATAATACATAGAAATGGGTGAGCTCAGATGCTCAGTAAGGATAACAATATAGCAGAAACTTTCATAAATAAACATAAACATTTGCAGCAATGTATAACTAAAACAAAAGCCTTTAAAACTTGAACTTCTGCATAATATGAAAAAAATAAAATGAAATAATTCCATTTACTTATTCACATGGATATTCTACTAGTCTAATAATGACATGCAATATCAATAACCACTTTCATAATGATGGAATGCAGAATGCCAGACTATCATAACCACATAGTCATGGCCCTGTGCCAAGACTACAAATAAGATTTTTTTAAGGCTTTATGTCAAGACACTAGTTTGTCTCATGAGACCTAAAGATGCATCGAGGAGCTATAGCGGTCTCCACCAGTCACTTACTAAGTCCAATGAATTTCTCATATGAATAGGTTTAAACATAACATAAACATTCGTATTAAAACTAGCATAAGCAATGTCAATAATTTCTCCATAAACCATGAATGGTATAAAAATAAAACATCCATAGTCAAACATATCACAAAACCATCAATATAATATGGAAGATTTGTATCATAATAAATCAACTTCAAATAAGCTTAAAATCCATCAAAGGATGTTGACATAGATGAAATCAACACTATTTGAGAGAAATATCTATTTTTTAAATCATTTAAAAGTCACATAATTGTAAAATGAAACATTTACTATTAAATTATTCTTATAAAATTGTAAGGTAAGAATCAATGATTTTATAACGGTAGATATTAGTCACACCCACCGTATAAGTTAAAAAAAATACATTCTTACCTTAATTTTGTCGAAAAGGTTAAAAAGGACATTGTTTGGAAAACGACAGAAAGGTTCCTTTAATTTTTTTTTTAAAAGTCTAACAATGGTATAAATGACATCAACCAATAGTATAGTAAATAGTAAAAATGTTTTGAAATAATTTTTTAAGAAACATGGATGTGGATGATAAAGAAGCCCCAGTAGATAATCACGTATAAACAACCTCAAATAATGAAGAGATTGTGAAATAAACCATTACCTTGTACTTTTCCTTGGTTGAGAGTAGGTTAACCTCCTATATAATGGTGAAATAATATTTATTAAATTATAAAATAATCCTATACCTTAATATGATATCATATATGATCTTTTAACATTGTTATGTTAATAATACCATAGTATGATCGTCGTTTCAGGTGTTAACTTACTCATTTTATTTTATATGTTTTGTTACATAATCTATTTTTGTTATGGATAGGTTGTATAGTATTTATATAAATAATGATATCATGTCCTTAATAATTATTTTTAATCATAAAATAAGAATTAGACATAAATGGATACAATGGGAAATGAATCTCATCGTGTTTGTGGAGACGGTAATCCGTACGTACGCACGAATGCTACTTCAATTTATTTTTTCATTCTAAAAGCATTCAAGACCAAATGATACATAGGTATATTATTATGAAAATATAATATAATATGTTATATATGTTACTTATTTTCATTACCACCATCTTTTATACGTTCCATGTATGGTATGAACGAGACATATCACTTTGAGGGGGCGATAGTCCGCACTTCCTCTAATAAAATTATCGTGTATATATATATAGAACATGAAAAAATAATGGTATGATATAAAATGGAATTAAAGAAGATTATATATAAAATAACTATCATAGATATCATATTTAATTATAGTTCAATCATAATGTCCACTATAAGATGCGGTAGGAGATAATTTGAACAATCATCGTTTCATGAGGCCTTTGGTTTCCATCCATAGAAACATTATGTTATTCTAACATTAGATAGAGGTGTGTGTAAGTGTAGATAGAATCCTTATCAGAATAAAAACCTAGTTTATTTTGGATACTGGTTCTGTTACAAAAGAAAAGAATAAAATTATTTTTTGGGTTGGTGAAGTAAAATAAAAGAAAATAAGTTAAGAGAAAATGTAACCTTTAATTTGGGTAAATCCCATTGGATTGAATCCAAATGACTCTAGAAGTGCCTTATGAATAAATAAAGGCTTCTATAATGAAGATAGGGATGTAGGGAGCTTAATTGGGCAGAGTTTTGATGAGCCAAAAGGCTCGAGAGGTGCGAGGAATTGGTTATAAGTGGTGTCCTTTTATAAGGGGGAGGAGGGGCTCTTTAGAAAAAACTGAAAGTATTATTTTATAATAAATACAAATTTGGTTTCTAATGGCTCCAAACTTGACTATTTAAAGTATAAGGTGGGTATGGGTTGATAAACACTCAACCAATATGGTTTTGTCAGGTTTGGGTCACTATAATAACCTTATCCTTTATATTTAACTCTTAGTTAATTAGTATGGCATTTACCATGTCTCTTTGTATTTTTATATTATATTGTTAATAAACATACTATATACTTAAAAGAGAACCCCATGTTGTTCATTAATGATACATATATAATCCTATAAGTCCTTTGGCTGAACCTTATATTTTTAGGCTTATTATATCAATTAATAATATAATATTTGTTTTAAAAACTCCTTTATGTCAATCTTGACACTATTTAATAATTGATTTTTTTAAAAGTTTTAGAAAAATTATTAATTAGAAAAAAATTAATTTAAGCATTACTAAAATGTCATATTAACCTATAAAATTAGTGTATGGAATCAAAACTTTCAAATTATATTTATTTAAACATTTATTATACCAATTATTAGATTCTATCATTAATAAAGAAAATACTGCATCATTATTGTGTCATAAATAAATATTATTATTCAATGTATAAAAATTATAAATAAAATACCATTATGTAGTAAATATTTTTATCTTTCTATTAAATATTTATAGTAGAAAATATAACATATATAACCCTATATAAAAATGGTTTTCCAAAAGATATATGCTTCTGTCATTTTTGTATTTACTTTAACATAATTAATATAAAGTGTCATTATAACTTAAAAGTGGCTCCCTGGGGTCACACAATCGACCCATATATTCCCATGGTCTTCCATTAATCATCAAATAATGTTAAGACATGTGTTAAGGAAATGTGGAATTATTACAATATTCTTTTTACCTCGAACTACCATATTTACCATTAACCGCGGTAAATAAAAGTCAAAAGATACTATTCAGAAAAAAATATTTTTATCTTATTGAACAACATTTTTTCCTTGATATTAACCATTTCTCTCTGATTTTTGAAATTCCACTCATAGAAGTGATTCAATTATGTTTTTTGTGAATTTGCAAATTCTCTTAGGAGATGGGTAAAAGGGGGTGAAAAGTTCAATAAACTTTTTATATATCTAAAATTATTATAAACTGAATCCAATGAATTAAATTGAAAATATATAGGTATTATGTATATATTTTTACCAAAAATAAATTTAAATAAAAATTTGGTTTTAAACTATAACTCAGTATTTTTCACTATTCATAAAAAATTAAATGTTTTAAGAAAAATACCAAAAATTTACCCTAAGATAATTTTGAAATTCTGAATTCAATAATGAAGTATATTCTAAAAAATTCAAAACATTTACATTACATTTATTAATTTAAAATTAATTCCTGCTGTCAAAACCAAAAGGCATATTTTTAAGAAATAATAACTGTCAAAAGATTGACACTTGTTTATGTCCAATTTCAGTGTGAAATTACATACAATGAGCATAATTGGATTAAATGGTAAAAATATAATCTATTTATACTTCCAAAACAAACAAATTTATAAGTTAACACCATACATTATTTTGATTAAGAAATGTGTTTTCAGTAAAAATATAGTAATTTTCACTATTCACCCAAATAAGAATGTTATCAAAAAACACCAAAAATTTATTGAAACTCAATTCTTATGTCCCAATTTTAAATAAGAAGTTTATTTTGACAAATTTAATATATAAAATTTTCTAATGTTGGATTTAAAACGGCCTCTCCATAAAAATGCTGTAAAATTTCATTTTTTGAAAACTACTTCATTTATCTAAAAAAATGTATTTGTTCTTACATTGTGTCTAAGAAACTCATAATATGGATTCTAAAATTATAAGGATTATATAAAGTTCAAAATTCAGTTAATACTATTCATAACCACTTTTGAACGGCTAGTTTGGTAAGTCGTGGTGCTCTAGAACTCAGTGTTGCATGTTGTGCAAGTTATTGAATTACTTTGATGAAATACCGTACTATAAAATCTTGGGGTGTTAAAATGATAGTATATTCAGAGATATTTGTGTCTGAAATAACTACAATATATTACAAACCTATAAAAAAATATACGGGGAATGATACCTACTATACATACTAATACATAATACTCCAGGGATACGAGAGTACGAAAAGATGGGTAGGTTACCCATCCATTACACACAAATATAGATGTTGGGGATAACATCCACCCAGATTACACAGGGTGTTAGTCACCTATAAGACATGGGTGGGGTATCAAATGAAATCGTAAAACATACTTAATATATATATATATATATCCCACAATAACACTATGGGAAACTACCTAGTCTTAGAATAATCAAATGCTAACTTCATGCAGGTTCCCTGGTTTCCACCACTAAGGCCTAGATAACCAATAAGAATAAAAGCATCATGATTGATTTATGTTAATTAATTACCCACAATTATATTATTTCATAGATTAATATTATAATTCTTTTAATATAAGTGAAAACAACATAATTATCTATTTTATTTTATTCTAAAGATTTCCATAATCATTAAGTAGGCATAAAAAACTAAACCCAATCTTTTATTTATTTAATTTTAATTTCATAAACTTTTGGTTACTTTAGGACCCATGCTAAGAAACCACATACAATACTCACTCATAGTTAATAGTATAAAACTTCCTCCCATAGTTGGAACTGATTATGTAAACAATAGCTGACTATCGACCATCAAGAAAGAATTATGAAAAAAGTAGTTGTCAATGAGAAATCACAACATTGAACACATCCCTATGGTCTGAGTTACTTCCTAGAAACTACAACACATCATATAAAATCCTAAATCTCATGCCACCATCTTCATCGCAATTGGATCCCCATGTCACCGTCACAACATCAATAATCCATACCAATGTCATCATTATAATCGGCAACCTGTTCCACTATGATAGCCTTGGGAATCCCTATCCATATCATTGCCCTAACCAGAACCCCATGACAACATTAAAACAATGACAATCCCTTCCCACTATTCCAACTATACAATTTTTCCAATCAATAAAATCAAGGATCTAAATACAATGAGCTAAAATACTATTTAAATGTATTATTCCACAAAAAATATCAAAGGAAACTATAGGAAAAACATTATATTCATTCCTTTACCAAACAACATCTGGCTCTCTCATCCCAGATGAAATTATTTAAATAAAATTTAAATTTACATTACAATATCTAATTAATCGATTAATCTAGCTATTTATCTCTGTAGCTCTAGCATTATAAATTTCAAAGGATAAATACAATGTTTTCAATATAGAATTATAAATTAATATTGTTTTTCATCACTAAAAATATCAAGGAATATTATTTCAACATTCATATTTAATTATGAAAACGAATTACCATTTGTATATTTTTAATAAATATCTATTAATTTTAACCATTCTTAACAACTATAACAATATATACACCACTATCTTGTACATCTTAGAGGAATATATATATTTCAAATTCACATGATCACAAATCCCAAATATTTCAAAATCAATATTAATATTTCTACAAGAGATAATATTTATATTTCAATAATATATTAAAATCATGAGATAATAATATTAAGAAGGATTAATGTTCTATGAATGAAATAATAGTCATCAGTAAAAAATTAAAAAGAGTAGAACATGTGAAAGTATCCATGTCAACTTTATTATATATAGAATTTTTAAAGAATTATCATCAATATTATTTAAGTAGTTAAACACCACAATAACCCATATTTGTTTCTCTCTCTTGAATAATTCTAGAAGAATTATATTTTATATAAAAAATGAAATAATCATTTGATATTTCCTCTCATAATATTATAGATAATAAAACATCACTATCAACTACATATAATAAATTAGTAATTAATATTAGTGAATTTTTTTTCCATAATATCAATTTCAAGAACTAATTTCATAACCCTATAGTAACTTAATTTATCTTCTTAATGTAATATTATTTATAATTTAATTATTGAAATTAATGAATAATTGTTTTATCATTTTCTTCAAGAAGTAAACTTACATTTCATTTATTGAAATAATTTTAGCACATGAATTCTATCAAATTAAATTATAGTATTATCAGAAGAAAAATTATAGTGGATAAATTAAACATCCATTAAAAATTATAAAATTAAAAATATTACATTGAAATAATTATATAGCACGTAATTTATCCTCCTTTTATAATTTCATGATTATCACATATTCATTCATCATATTATCATTTTACATATTATTATTTTATTGTGATTAATCATATTCATATAAACATAGGAGTCAAAAGCATGAAAATTATCAATTTTCACAATATAAATTAAGGAGAATTATCATATTCCCTAATACGTGTTTTACTATTACAAGTTGTTGCAACAAAAATAGGTGGTGGAGGGATAATTCTTCATATTGAAAATAAAAATTTGGTGTGTGGGGGAGAATCTCGAATCAACAAGAGAGGGTTTGATAAGATTATAGTGGAGTATTTGAGAATATACAGACTCAAGAAATAAAAAAAAAACTAGAATAAGGAAGATAAGGTTATTTAGAATGCATAGATACTATCCCAATGTTAAAAATCCATTTCAAATTACATCTATATTAAAATTAATTCAATAAAAGATTCATTTATTTTTTAGTAATTAAATAAATTCACATATCTCATTGAATAATCTTAACTAAGAAAATAACCACCCATTTTCACATTAAGATCCTTCAGTTTACACAAAAAATGCATTATAGATGGTTTTGAGTAGGAAAACATGGGTTTCTAGAAATTTCATCTACCCATATGCATGAGGAATACTCATAAGGATAATAAGGTATTACCCTTACATGGAAGGATACCCTTTTATGAGAAGAAGAAACTCAGTAGGAACGTTACATAAGATTTAGAAACCATGAGTTACCCTAATGAAACTAACAGATTACCCATAAATGTGTATTATAAATCAAGAGTGACCCATACATGAGCTAAAGAAGCTCAACTTACCATTACATAGTGGAAAAGATACCATTAAAAACCCTTTGGAAATTATAACTTAACTATACACAGTACTCAATCCGATATAACAAAACTATAAAGAAAACATTAAAAAATGCATTGTATTAACAAATTACCTTCATGCAAGCCTTGTAAATAGTGTATGACCATTACGAAACCTTTTAAAAATAATATTTACAAATAAATAGAAGAATGGTAATATGTATGCGAATGAATAACATTAAAAATATTAAATTTCTATTTAAAAACAGTTATAATTAATTAAGAAAAGGACATACTATCAGTACTAAAATACCAAAAACACTTTTAAAATATTAAATTAAGTTTAAAAAACAACCATAATAATAATCTAATTTTTTTTTAAAATAAAATTATTGCTATAATTTTTTAAACCAATTTTAAACCTCTCGATAAATTATAAAAACATTTTTAAAAAAAATTAAAAATATATGAAATTACTCTTAAACCACTAGACAGACAAAAAAATTAAGGGATCAGGAAAATCTGGACCCATATAGGACTAATGAATATATATGAAATTTATGACATAATTATTTTCCTATAAATATAATATATCATTTAACATTATTATTCTACCACTCATTAAAAAATTATAACATCACTCGTGCATACATGTTGACTACTATCTCCATAAAGCGATATGAATCTTTTTCCATGTCTAAAATTCATGTATTATTCTAAATATTCATGAGATAAATATTTATGTTATTTTTACAATGATTAATAATCTAGATATGATGGAATCGCGATAAAGATAAAATGATCAAAACCATCATACCAAAACTTCTATAAAAAAAGAAATTGTAACACCTGAAAACTATGATTTAAATAAATAAATATTAATAAAAATCTATTATAATGTTATAATTGGATCATATATCATAATATAAAGTTTCTGGTACAGATTTATAATTAATCAAAATTTATTTTGTAGGAGGATAAATGCCATTTTGAGGGATGTTAAACATGAGGTAAGATATTTCATCTCCTTCTCCATTACATTTAACCAAATTTTGTATTATGAACCAATTTTTATTGATGTGGTGTATATAATAAAACATTGATCTATTTAACATGAATATTAATTTATAAATGGAGATTAAGGTTTTAGTTTTATTTTACTCATTTATTGGGGAACAATTTTTATGTTTCCATGGAGATAAGAATTTATTTTTTGATGTCATATTTTGAGATTGCTTATATATTTCATTGATGAAATATTTTAATATATCTTTTATAAAATACATCAATTTTATTATCCTATGTATATTTAATATGTTTCAATATTTTATTAATTGTTTTCCTCTCCTTGGAATATAAATCAAGAATATAATTGTTTAAAAGAATCTATGTTCTCATTTTTATTTTTGATTGTGTATAATTCCCTTCATATACATTTATTTAAAAATAATTTAGAAAAATTATTTTTTATTCACTAAAATTATTAATTATGGAATTTTTTTTATCCTTGAATTATTAAAATTTTTATAAGAAAATATTGATTGTTTTCTAAAAGGGTTATTTTCTAATTTATTTTCAAAACTAAAAAGGAATTTTTATTTTTAACATATACAAAATTAGTTGATTTTCACATTACCATAATAGTTTCACACTATTTAGCTTCTTCTACAACTTTTCAGTGTTTTCACAATGAAAAATCATTAATTAAAGGTTATATTATATTTTTTTCTTTTCATTTATCTCATAAATGTACATGATTTTATAACAAAACCTATACTTGTGATGAATTCATAGTCATCTTTTATATCTTAATAATTTTGTGGTTATTAAATTTCTCTTCATTCATTCACTTTCTTATGATCATTTTTCATTTTATATTACATTTATCTTAAATATCCATATTATTTGAATCATGTAAATGAATATTTCATAAATCACATTCTATTTATAAATATTATTTAATACAATTAATGTAATTTGATTGATTGTGGAAATATTCTTCTGAAATATTCTTTAATCAATAAATATATTTATTGATAATGCATATTGTTTATTAATTAAATTGATCATTGAATATGTGAGGAATTTATTTAGTATGCAATGATGGGTATGGCTTGGTATTAAATAGCCCTTAATTTCATTGATAGGTCTCATGAGACAACTTTCTGTCTAAGCATATTAAATCGGTTTTTGGTGTATAAGTACCCATTAATTAAACTATCATATAACAATTCCTTGAAAATAATGATATCATGATGTCATAGATAATAATATACTACTTTAAAAAATTACTTATTTTAGATTTAAATTATAATCATCCATGAGATTAATATATTTATATTATCCATCGATGTATTTTCTGCTCAAATTATAAATTAAATGACATGTGATTTCTGTTATTTACCATAATATTTTTATTATTCTTTATTTAATCATGATAGATTCTACTGTGCATAACCTTTACTAAGCATCTGATCTCGCCATTTATTTTGTTATCCTTTCCCAATAGTTTGGAGATGGATAATATAAATAATATCAAGGATGTGAGAATGTTTCTTATGCCATTTTTTATATTTCCAATGTAATATAGGAATCATGTATGTATCTAGTTTTCCAAGACTGCTAAACTGATTGATCCTATGTGGTGAGGTCCCTTATATGATGTAAAAATTTAAAAAATTAAACATAATATCTGGGTTTTTTGATTTTGGTTTCTTTATTGGCCAATCCAAAATACTAAACTTAGGATTCTGGGGTCTTCCATCCTAATTATTTTTGGAATTCTAAAATATACGATTCTATAAATATGATGTTCCCATAAGGGGCTCTATAAGCTAGGGTTTCCCCTCGTTGCCACCACTTTTGACTCAGGTTGGTGCGGTGCCCTCCTCGCGCTTGGTGAGTTTGTGGTGGTGGATCCCGGTTGTGGTGGCATTGTGTGGCTTCGCGAAATCAGCTGACTCGACCCGTTTCACCGTTTCTGGCCTAGTTATTGGCCTAATTCCTCTAGTCGGATCATGTTACCCATGGTAGCATGGTCACGGTCTGAGGCTGAGTTAATGTTCCTAAGACCAGTGGGTTGTCACCTCATCACTAGTTTCTACACTGGAGGGTTCTTCTTGGCTTTTGTAGATGTCATGGTTGGTGGTGACAAGATCCGTTTTGCAGAAAGTCTTCCTTCTGGTGTGCTGGAGATGATTTCCTGGATTTGATTTTTGCTGTCGTCATTTTTTTTACAGATTATTTGTTTGTGATGTTGATATTGTGAGCGGAGATGGTTATGTTCTGGTTTGTGTTCTTCTGTTGATTGTGTGATATAGTAGCATTTTTTATGTCGATTGAGGTCCGGTTTCTCATTTTATGTTTTGAGCTTCTTTGTTTAGGTGCATCATGGTGAGTTGAGGAGGTTATGGTTGGGGATCCGAGACTGGAACATTGGATTTTCTGCTCACGAGGGTTCTGGATGTTTTGGTGCCTTTAAATCAAAATATTCTTAAGGAACTTTGTTTTTGGTAAAGGGTTTTCTTCTCATGATTTTTAGGTGTGGTGTGAATTTTTGTTTGAATTTCTTGAGATTGCGCTGTTAGTTTGTGGCTGCTCGTGGTGATTGGATCTGCTTTGTCCTCGGTGGTCTGGGGTTCAATATATTCTACAATCACATCGTCTACATGAGGCTTCTCCAGATGAGGTTTGGGGCAGTGAGTTTCCACTGTAACATCAATTTTCATAATTGGATGTTTGAGAGGGTATGGATCTGGACATTGTGTACCAGGCCTATGCATTATTTCATGAGACAACTTTTCGATCATCAATGGAAGGTGGAAGCTAGATTTTATGTCTTTGATGCAGGGAGGGGCGTTTCCCATGTAGTGTGGGTTTCTTGGTCTTGGTCATTTATATCTTTGGAGTTTTTTTTCTTGTTTATATCTTTGATGTCATGTAGATTTCCCCCTATTCGCTTAAAATGGGTTTTAACTCAATAAAAAATAATTTTCAGTGAAAATACCAAACTAAGGATCATAAAGGTGTTACCATGGCGAGAATATCCAAAAGCGAGAGGTAATGTTCTCATCCAAGATCTCTTAATTCTATTCCTATTTTACACACTTAAAACCAATTATATCGCTACAATTATGATAAAATACTATTATAAATATAAAAAAATGTTATTATATAAATGAAATATTCCGTTTCTACTATCCTTTGAAACTATTTTGAAAAATGAATACATCATCATATGTACGTGCGAATGACAACCTCCATGAACGACGTGCTTTATATTTCATCACAACCATAATATTATGGTTCTATATGTTTATTTAATGGATTAATATGATATTTATAACATTGTAAATATGAATAAATTATAAACGGTTCTCAATCTTGATTATGTTCTATGGAAAATGAATGTGTCGTTCATGTGTAAATGCAGACTATCATCTCCAAGATAGTGATTTATTTCATTTTTAATATAATATTTTTTCTTTAATAAAACACTATTAAAATTAAATAATGCACCAATTAAACGACTATATAATATCATTATTTCTCTGTAATAATGATATAATTCTAAAATAATCACTACTTCAACAAAACTCACCCAAAAATTATAGCTCATTCTTGTTTAAATCGATTTTACCACCAACTTGAATAATTATAGAAATTGTAATCACGAGTGACCGTGAAAACATAACTAATTATGTTATTATAAACTATTTAAAAAATAATGTTTTATTTATTTTTATGTAAATTTTATATAAATATTTAACTTATAATTATTGTACCACCATTTGGTTAAATAAAAATTACTAAACGTTTGTCATCATTGACTTCATCACCTTGTATCATTATTAAAATAGTTATTAAATTAAATTATAAAATCATAAATAAGCATAAAAAATCTATTTAGGAACCTATAATGATATCAAAGTGATAAAATTTGAATATACAAACAAGAATCGAAACCAAAATTATGAAACTAATACTAAACAGATAGTCAAAGCTAATTACATTTGACAATGAAAATAAAAAATAAATAACTAATATATTTGTAATAAATTCCGATAAACTAAGATTAAAAAATGAAAAAGGTATGAATAAAACATTTAAATAGTTGATTAATATAATTATTTTTTTATACTGGAGGTTAGAACACCTTTAACTAAGCATGATTAAAGGAAAGGGTTTTTATTAACACAATTGTTATCCATTTATTTATGTATTTTATTATTGAAATTTATTGTTATAAATTAGGTATGTTCTTCCCTATGATTTTATTATGTTTATTTTCACCTTTATTTTATGTTAATTTAAATATTAGTCACATAAAACACATTTCAAATGTTACCCACTTCATGAATTAATATGTCTAAAAGTGTGTTTCATCTCAATTTTCATTCATTAGGACATGTTTTACTTTATGAACACAATTTCATTAAAATTGTGTGTATATTGCATACTGGATATATAATATCACGAAATAATTTTTATTCATGGTTTTTTTGTTTAATTTTAAACTCTCTCTTTAAAGGGGGTTCTTTTGAAACCACTCTTAAGTTATAAAGGATTATTCCTGACCACCATACTTTTCCTGAGTTATAATGATACCTTTTTAAATATGGATTTAAAATATTGTTCTTTATTTTTCAGTGATGATACTATAATTAGTTTTCTCTTTGGGGAAACTAACATTTTTAATTCAAATATTTAACATTCATGATCTACTTTCTCAAAAAAAATATATTTGTTAAGAATAATTGTCATTATCTATAAAAATGATTTTTATTTTATATCCATACTTTTCCTTAACCACATTGTTACTATTTATAATTAGAAAAAAAATTATCTGTTATCTAACGATACCTTCATATTTCCAATCTCCTCTTTTCTAAAGGGTGTTTTATACCCATTTTAAGGTCATGAGTTTTCTATAAAGGCAAATTAAATATTAAAATGGCTTTCCTTCTGCGATTCAAAATTTGATTTTCAATCCACATTTCCTTGAGATAATCTTAATATCTTTTTCAATGATTCCTTATTGAAGGTTATTTAAAAAAATAATAAATTATTAAATATTATTCACTTCATCTTTTTGAAGATAACTTTTAAAGCGACTCGTAACTTCATTTTTTATGATGATGTTAAAAATGTTTTATAAAATTTGTTTTTATGGTTTTATATGTGAACACATTATTCTATAATTACATTCATTATTTTCCAAAAAGCTTCCTTTACATGTTTTAAAAATGTTTTTTTAAATAATCAAAGTTAAAAATGGTTTTAAAATGGAGAATGATATTTCCTATTATTTTATAATTTTATTTAACCAAATGATTTTGAAATGGTATTTTTAATCTGTGTCAACATCCTTAATGACCATTATGTTACATGGGTGATATGTTTTTATACCACAATACACTTTCATTAATTGTAAAGATTATGAAATATTCTATATGAATTTTTATAAATGAAGTCTTTTTCTATGATCTAATTAAGTGATATTTTAAATATTAATGTTTTCATGTTTTTGTGGGACAAAATTTTGTTGATGAGTATTATTAAATGGTAGAGTTACATATAACCATAAAATGCATTGTTTTATGTTTTTTATCTCATGATATCCTAGATGGTTTATTGGTAGTAGCCTAATATCAAGAGGATACACAAGTAGTAGCCTAATCCCCATATGATACAAAGGTTTTATCCCAATCCCAAGAGGGTACACAAGTTCTTTTCCCAAACCCAAGAGAGTTCATGGGTTGTTAAGATATTCCCCAGATGGTAAAAGGGACATTATTCCAAGACCAACATGTGATAAAAATCATGTATAAATTCCCTTTCAGATTGGTTATTCTTTCATATGATTTCAAATATGCCACATGCTTATTTGATTATGTTATAGTACTGTGGATCATGTTTATTATTTCATCTTTTTTCACTCCCAGGCAATGGAATACGTTTTATCATTTAAGACTATAGGTTATTCTATCATGCCTTGTAAAAAAGTCCTACCATTCAAAGTTATTTTTAATAATATAATTATCAGATTCTCATTTTTTCTCATATAATTATGGTATTAAACCTTGATGGTATGTTGATTATTTACCCCTTGCTATGATTTTGAGCTCACCCCTTCATCATGATTTTATTACCTTGGTTATGAAGGTGATTAAAACTTATAAATAATCTAAAATTGGTTCTAGTGTGGTTCTATTATGATGAAATATTGATGTGTGTTATAAAATAAGTATATTATATAGCTGATCCTCAAAGAAACTAAACCATCCATTCTTGGTATTGTATGATTATTATTGGATATAATGTCTATATTATTGAAATAGTATAGAATAAAGATTCTTTTACCTCAATTTTTGTCAAATCCAATGTTTAAATAAATTATTTTTAATATCAGATTTGAGAGTATGGGTGTTGGGTTCGTCATTCTAGAATAATGGATATTTCATGATGAATATTATTCAAGTGTTTACACTACTTATCCACTCATAACATTCTCTTAGTTACAATTTTATAACTTCTCTCAATCTTTATCTATATATTTATCCATCTATATCTCTCTCATTTTTACTTTCATACATAAGTCAGTATAAATATATTATCCTATTTTAATTTATAAAATTTCTTTCATATTTTGGTGTTATGATCTTTATTAACTTTTCTCCCTTTTTTCTGAACCTCTTATATGTGGGTTTGTCTAGTGATCTCATTATTAATTTTTATTAAATGCTAGTCTCATGTATATTTACTGATGTGACACTGATTTTCATTTCTTTTCATTCTATTCATGACTGGAATATTATTAACTGATTTTATAATATCTTTTAATGTCTTATTCTCAACAACACCCACCAATACAATTTTTTCACTGATATATTTTAAACATACAACAAATATTCTTGATTATTTTATATTCCCATTGAATGAATTGTATTTATTTTAAAAAATTAAATATTTTTTTTTGGTGAATGAAGTGGTAATGTTGGGAGGATTATTATGTAGTTCGTGATTGATAAAAAACCAAGAACACAACCTGTGGTAACTATTGGTGTTCAACCATGAGAACCATTGTTTGACAGCATCAAAGTAACATCTTGAATTGTGAATATTAAAAGAGATGGTCGTCAAGTTAATGACATTTTATATGGTATTGGAATGTGTTATCTACAATATCCCTATAACAAGTGAAGTTATTTGAAATATTGAACAACTATTAAAATTTTTTATTATAAAGGATCATGGATTGTTTGATTGGGATATTGATGACCCAAAACAACAAAGGAATCATCCAAGAAATTATAGATAAGGATTTTTGGAGATTGAATTTAAGAATGATTAGGTTTTTGATGTGTTAATGATGGAAAACTTATTGAGTTGTACATACAATTTTTAAAACATTTTTAAAGTGTTAAATGAGATAGAGGAAGTGAAGTAAAAGCCATCCAAATGATTTTTTGTTTGATTCTATTGAATATAATGGAGAAATAACTTGGTTGATGTTTTTCGAAGGTTATAGGATCCATGGTGTAAGACATTAATGGCCGATCTTCTGGGTCAATATTATGTACAAGAGGTTAATCCATTCATGGTTTCTTTTCAACCTCACAGTCAATCTTTACAACCAGTAGTTTGAACATACAGTCGATCCACTGATTCTCACTTATATGCCTCATGGTTGGTCATCGTGGCCGATTATCTTCAACACCACTGATCTCCATGTTCAGTAGTTTTTACTTGCGGTTTATCTATTGAGTTGATAATCAGAAGGGTCATACTAAATTTTAGAGAGTCGTGTAAAGGTAAATGGGTGTTTATATAGAGATTTTGTGAATCTATGTTTTTTATTATTAAATTTTATAGTAAATTAAAAGATCATGGTTCATGCTAAGAATGAAGGATAACCATTCAAGTAGTATGTGGGGGATACTAACAAGTTAACCATTCCACAAGAGGATGTTCTAGATCAACGAACCATGTATTCAATTATTCATGCATACATTGATGAAAATATTTATATTTGTAAATTATATGAGTTTTATGGAGACAATGATGCATTTTTATTTCAAATGTCATGTGGTAGAATAAAATACAGTTTATTTTGGATGTTTTCAAAATAAAAAAAATCAACATATGTAGTCGATGCTCATATTTAAATATTTAAATATCACAGGGAATATTGAAGACTAAGACTTATATAATATTAAAAATATTTTTTCAACTAGAAATTTAAATTGGATTTGAATAAATTTATATGCAAGTATAAATAAAAAAATAAATGGTTGATTTAAAAGCTATGAAATATCAAACAATTATTGTGGAATTTCCAAAATATTTTTTTTAATAAAAACTAATTTATTATTCATGTTATTATGTGAATCCACAATATGATAGATTTATTGAACACCATATATTTCTAGTATCTTGGAGATTGATCATGTATAAAGTAGGTAGATCTCTTACAACAGAAAAATACACGCATCCTTATGTTTTTAGAATGTTTAAGAAGAATCAATGACCAAAAATATATAGAAAAATTTATGATCATCATATATGTTCCAAAAAGATATTAAATTTATTGTATAGATGTACACAGGTGAACAAAATGTTGTTCCCTTGTGGGGTTAGTACATATATAGGATGAATAAATAAAAACTATAAAAAGTATAAGGTTGTTTTATTATAAGATTAGAATAGAATTTGAGATTTTAGTTGGGGTGTATAACCAACTACTGAAGGTTTTTACATGGGTATCTAACCAGTTACAAGAATATTATAGTTGGGATGTCTAACCAAATACTATTGTATCCAGTTGTGATTTTATTATAGAATCATCATTGGGGGGTTTATCCAACACAAAAAAGTATCATTTTATTATGAACCTTATAAATATTCTGAGATTCTCTCTCATTCATTAGCACTCCACATGAGGTGAGGTCTTGTGATACCATTGAGTGGATCTATAAAATTAACAAGTTCAAGTGGATGAATTAAAAGAAAATAACTCATAGAGGACCATGGATTCATCCCCCCTAATTTTCAATTTAGACATGGGTTCTAATGTTATATTAGAGTAGGTTCCCGCAATAGATCCTATAGAATTTTAAGAGACATGTAGAAGAATAATTTTTTTAATAGTAGAGGTATTCCACATTTTGATGGAATGAATTATCATTGTTGGAGGAATAAGATTATACAATACCTCCTATCATTTGACACAGAATTGAGAGATGCTACAACAATGGGTTTTTTACCCATTGATAAAGATTCTAATATGAATCAAGATGATAAGATAAATATGGATTTACATGGAATGGCTAAAAATGACATCTTGATTTCTAAATCAAAGAATGTCTATAAAATGGTTAGGGGTATCTGGGCATCCAAGGATATCTAAGAGAGATTCTGATGCAATTATCGAGGTAGTCTAAAGGTTGAGGAATCTAATCTTAAACTTTGGGGGAGCTTGTTTAAAGATATAAAAATGAACGATGATGAAAATATTAATGAAAATTTTACTAAGGTGTGTAGAATAGTTAGAATAATTTGGGGATTTGATGGGATTATGGATGAATCTATCATTTTCATAAAGCTCGTGAGAAATTTTATAGATATTTTTGTTAAAAAAATATCAACCCAGAAAGAAAGATAATATTAGCGAGTTGATGAGCTACACAATGTACTTGTTGATTATGAAATGATACATAAATTAGTTTTGAAAAATAATCTAAAGTGATGAAATTCAATTTGAAACAATGAGAAAAGGAAAATTCAAGAAAGAAGAGGTTTCCAGATTAATTGATACAGATTTTCCAGGTGATGAATATATTACAGAAATAATTTACCTTATATCAAAGGGGTCAAAAAGGGTATGTGAAATAGAAAGGTAAATGATTACTGATATTATCAAATTGTTATGGAATTGGATACTTTTCTAGTGACTATCCAAAGGAAAATACTGATAAATAAGGATTTGATAAAGTAGATGAGAAACATCAAAATTAAAAAAGGATAAGAAGAATTAAAATCATTCAATTAGTAGTAAGAAAACGTTAATGAGATATAATGATAAAAAAGATTCATTATCAAGTATCACATTATATGATGATTTAAATTTTCTTACAAATTTTTAAAGATGATTTGATTCATCAGGTAGTGAAAATGGTGGTGAAGAAAGGATAGTACTAGAATAATAGTTTAAAGGTGAGTTGACATCATATATTAAGGTTATTGAAAATATCAAGACAAAAATAAAAAATTTACAATGGATGAGAATAATTATTCTAAATAAAATTAAGATCACATAAAGAAGGAGTTGAACTATTTTTATTTTATCATGATAAATTATGTTTATGTGGATGAGAATGATCAGATATAGGATGATATTAAAGTGAAGTTAGTTGGAAAAGAAGATGAGATCGATGAGACACAATTAATATGTATTGGGGATTAGATAAATTCATATTCTAGGGAAGAATACATAAAATATATTGAGATTAAAGGATAATATTCTCAAGATGGTGGAATGAGATGTTTCAATAGGGAGTAAAAATCAGTACATAATCTTTCTCAAATTGTTATTTTTATCCCTAATAGAACATGTGATAAATGAAATTAATAACCTAGATAGACATTAAAGGAAATTAATATTAAATATTTCAAATCAAAGGAAGGGATGAGTATTCTAAAGAGATAAGTACTCCCTAGAAAAAGGAGTCTCAAATTAATGAAATATAGCCCTCATAAAATTCGGGAGACATGTGGTATCAAGGCGGGAGATCACAATTTAGAGGTTATTTCTAGTGTTTTGGAATGTATGAAAAAATACTATTAGTGTTGGTATAATATTTCAATACAATGAATAAGAAAAGATCTAAGGAGGGGATTTTATTTAATTTCCATATAATTTCTCAACTAAAAATTGATTTCAAAATTTTAAAAAGATTTCTAGAAGGTGTGGGAAAGGTGGTCATAATGTTAAGGTATTAAACACTAGACTCCCCAGATAAGATTCAAGTAATGAAAAAAATAATCCATGTACTTTTAAGTCTATCATGAAATAAAACGGTTTGTATAAATAAGATGATAATGTTATGAAGGAGTGCTTGATAGTATAGTCTGAACAACTATTCAATGATAAAGAAATAGAGGAAGCACAAATGAGGTCTAATGTTTATGTAACATAAGTGATAGTATAAAACAAGAATAATGTTTATGAGGATTCATCTAAAAGTGGTGACATAGTAGTCAAGAATAAGTTGTGTGAAATATATGAGTTGGTTGGATATGATATGAATAACTGTATGACAATAGTTCCGGCCAAAGTATAATTGGTGAAGTTCTTAATGAAAGAAAATAAAGACAAGGTTTATTTGGTAATCAAAGTGGAAAAAACAAATTATCACAATGTATATGTTAAGTTGAATAAATCATAAAATATATATGTTGAGATACCCAATAGAAATGTGAATCTAATGAACACTTCCTAAGAAGATCCTGGAAGGAAAATGTGGTCTAGGAGAGAGGATACTCTCAGCTATAGTGCTACATATAAGAAATCTTGAGGTCCCTACTTATTCAATATTATTCATATTTAGTTATGATAAAATTCAAGGAATTAAATATGTTTAATGAAAACTATAAAAAATGGAAAATAAATAAGGAAATATTCATGGAATATTTTACCTGCTAGGAAGAGATGGAGCATGTGTATCGATTGATAGGAGAAAAAATTAAGATGAGAAGGATTCCAAAAATAATGTATTCCTTGAAATCAAGAATTCTTGAAAAACACATAAATTCCAAAGATGATGTATTTCAATCATAGTTAAAACCCTTATCATTGAGGGATTTTATATATCACTATAGAAAAAAACAAATTTCACTATGGTTCTTTAAACCGCTGCAAAATATTTTTTGAGTAAAATATTAAGAGTCATTTTTAGTAGCTTTTCAAACTTTTGATAAATTTGTTATTAATTTGTTTACTTTTTTTTAATATTATTTTTTAAAGGAATTTTAATTTTTTAGTATCGGTTTTTTAATGAATCCGACTGAATTAAAATAAAAAGTATAAAACATAAAATATATAACTACTATTTAATATTTATTATTTAATAGAATATCTTATTTATTAATTAAAATTTTAATTATATATAATGTGTTAAATAATAATTGTTTATAGATACCGGTTAATAATAATTCAAAACATAAAAATTCTTCAATATGTTGAACATCATACTTCAATATTAAATAATCATGAATTTTGATTTGTTAGACCATTTTAGCTTCACAACCATTCAAATGAAAGCATATTAAATGGTCTAAAACAAATTGGATAATAATTTTGTAATAATTAAAAGAATAAATTTTATTATAGTTTTATGAAATGTTTTAAATTAAACTTTAACTTTAGACAACCATACATTTTTATCCTGGTGTTTGTTTAGGATGTAACATATATATAATTGAAGCGTGCAATGTGATCTACACAAAAGTTTTTTGAGGGATACTTGGTAATTATTTTTTTGAGGTCAAAAAAGGTCTAGAAGGCTTCCAAATCAATGTTTTTATTTCAGATACTCTAATTTTTCAACATTTGATAATACTTCAGTATCAGTTAAGACGGTATTCATATGATTTTTATGTCATCTATGATTTTCTTCAATTGATTTACATTCTAATTGATTTGATTGTGTTGCAATTATTATGGTTTCCCCTCATTTTTTGATTCACTCTATATTATATATGTATAAATATATTTGTCTATATTTATGATTTTTTTGTATATTTATTTACATTTGTAAATGTTTATAAATTTTTATGTTTATAAATTTTTATATCTTCTATGTGTGTATATATAAAGAGATATTTATATTTCCATGTGTTTATATACATATTTATATTAATATAAAATTATATATGTGTGTGTGTTTAAATATATTTATGTAACATAAATGTGCATTTATATATATTTATGTCATTTGTATATATGTATATATATATTTAAAGATATTTATATCCATTTATTATTTTTTTATTTATCATTTATTCAATTATTATTTATTATTTGTTATTTTAATATTTATATTTTATTAATTTATATATATAAATTTATTTTATATTTTTAGATTGATGTTAAAATAATATTTAATATCTAATTATTATAAATTGTTTTATTATATATTATTAGAAACTATTTTTAAATTTTTATTCATTTTTTATTTAATTATTATTTATTGTTAATTTATAATTGATACATTATTTATTATTTTTTTAGTATTTATATATTAGTTATCATTAGTTTATTTATTATTTATTATTTTTGTATTAATTTTTTAATATATATTACTTATTATTTTTTAATTATTAATAATTTTTGATTTATTGATTTATTGATTTATAATTTAATATTTATTATTATTTATTTATAATAAAGTAATTATTTGTTTATTTATTTTTCATTATTAATTTATTATTTATTAAATATTAATTTTTTTCTCATTTATTTTTATTTAGTTATTTTTTAAACATTAATTATATTTTTATTTCTAATTTTTTATTAATTATTAATTAATTTATTATTAATGTCTAATTTATAACTAATTTTTTGTCAATATTATATTAATATATATTTATTATTTATTTATTTATTTATTTCATTCTTGATTTATTGTACATATATTAATTATTTTTTTAATTTATTATTAATTTATTATTAAATTTTACTAACATTTTATTAATGAATTATCTATTATATATTTATTATATATTTATTATTTATTTATTGAAAATTTGTCACTTATTGTCTATTATATAGTAATTTATTATTTATTTATCATATAATAAATAATTTATTATCTATTCATTAATTATTTATTATTTATTTTTACATGAAAATTAATAATGATATATTATTATTTATTATATCTTATTTACTATTTATTACCACATTTTTTATTTACTTATTTATTATTCATTTACTTTTTATTGATTAATTATTAATTATTTTGATCAAATCTATTTGTTATTTTTTTCTAACGATATAAATAACTAAATAAATAAATATATATATATGTTTTTATATATGTATATATGTATATTAAATAATTTTTACTCACCACATGGAGAGTCTGCTAGAGTGGTAATGATTTTGTAGAATAACTAAGAGGTTTGGGGGTTTAAATCTCCCCCAATGTAGAATTTCTACATGGAATATTTTGAATATGCATGCATAGAATTTGCATGCGCTTGTTAAATATTAGATAATTAAAAAAATTATTAATTATGAAAAATTAAAAAAATTAAAAAATTAAACAAATTAAAAAAAATTAAAAAATTAAAATAAAATAAAAAAGAAACCGCTGTGAAATGATTTAGAAATGGTTAAACTGCCACTTAAAGATTCTCCCAATTTTAAAAAACTAATGCTAAATCATTCTATACAGGTTTTAAAAAAAATATGCTAAATGCAAAAAAAAAAATAAAAAAAAATAAAAAACCACTGATAAACGTGTACTTTGGCGTAGTGAATGTTATAAAGGGGGAGTGTTGGTTTATGAAAAGGGTGAGACAAAGGTGGAGTTGTATATTTTTCAGTTTGTTTTTTGATATATTTGATGGGATGTGTGTAGGATACAATGTTTTTCTTATTGAATCTATACGAACAAACCTTAAAATGTGTTATAGTAATGGAATCACATGTAGGGGTGTTTATGGATAACATTAAAAACCTTAGTTATGCAATATTGTTTTCTAAAATGGGGTTTCATGTGTGGAAATAGTGTTTTTTTGAGTAAAGGATCTTTTCTATGGAATTAATTTGGTTCCAAATTTCTCATAAGGGGTACAAGATGTAATCTAATTATGAAAATGTGAGAAGATGTTGAGTTTTAGAAGGAAATAAATGTAGAAATAGGAACTCAAAATTTTCTTCTTATTTTATTCAATAAGGGCGAGAAAGATAACCAAACATGTTGAAATGAGAATTATGTTATAGTGTTAAAAAGAAAATACAAAGGGGGATATTGAATTTCTCATTGGATGAACCAAATATGTTATAAATAAGTCATTGTGTGTTTAGTTCAACAAGTTGTGATGCTTGGAGGATTTCTATGGATGTCACACAACATAAGAGAACCAAGCTCACAACCTTATATTTCTATTGGCATTATTTCTTGAAGACCATGGTTGGACAGAATCAACGTAGCAGATTGAATTTTAATGATTAAAATAACTATTCGTCATGTTAAAGAAAAGTGTTAAGGAAGGTGAAACTATGGCCTAAAACATTCCCATAAAAAGTGATGTTGCTAGATATAGTAAACAACATGAATAATAGAGTATTATTAGGGTTTATAGCTAGTATGATTTTGGAGATTGAAGACCCAAAATACTAAAGGTACCATTCATGGAATTATGGATGAGGATTTGAGAAGACAAAGTTATTGATATGGATGTTGATATTTTATGGATAGAGAACTTATTCATTTATGGTCATAAAGTGTAAAAGATAATCCAAGTATTAAAGGAGCTAGATGAAGTGAAGTGGAAACCATCCAAATGCCATTCTATTTTAATTTTATAAATTTAGAGGAGAAATTCAATGGATGAATCTTATAGAAGTTTTGAGGATTCCGAGATAAGGACTTTGATGGTTGAACTTCATTGTTGGTAGTCTATACAAGAATCCTATCCATTCAGAGTCTCTTGTATTCCTCATGATCGATATTCATGGCCATTAGTTTGTATATTCAATCGATCCATTGAGATTCAATTTTCTTCCCTATGGTAGATCATTAGGGAAACTTTTCTAACTCATAGTTGATCTTAATCATCCATAGTTTGTAATTGTGGTTGATCAATTGATGGTTTCCTGCCTGCCAGAAGTTCAATATTTACAGTCGCTTATCTACTCGATGGTAGATCTTCTCAGTTATTACTTTGTACATGTGGCAAGTCTATTGAGTTGATATGTTTAAAGGTGTTTCTAAATTTCAAGGACCTCTGTAATGGTAAATTAGTATTTACCTAAATATAATGTGATCAAATTTTCTTTATTTTTAAATATTATAATCAATCATATCTTTGTAATTCGATCCACGAAAGAAGGGGAACCGATTGAGGAAGAAGTGTTGGATACTGAGAAGATATACATGTTTAAGGATGATGTTCCAGATCACAAACCCATGAATTTTATTTCTCATGAATACATGGATGAAATTATTTATAGTTTTACATTATTCGAGTTTTTACAAGATAATGAGGTAGTGATATTTCAAATATCGGATAGTGCAATAAAAGATCGAGTCTTTAGGGCATTTTCAAAAGAAATAAAATCAATGGATTCATTTGATACTAAAATTATAAAATTTTAATATCATAAGAAAGAGTAAATATCAAGTTTTATGGAAGATAAGAAGGATAATTTTTACAAGGAATCTAATTAGGATATAATTTAGTTTAAATGTGATGATAAATCCGAAATCAATGACTAATTTAAAACTTTAGAATTATCCTATAATTATTATAGAGTTTCCAAAATATTATTTTTTGAAATAATAACCATTTATTATTCGCATGATTCTTTGAATATATATATATAAATATACATATTTGTGTGTGTGTGTGTGTGTATTTGGTTCATGCATACAAGATTTGATGTTAATAGGAAAAGTTAGAAATCACAAACACACTTTGCAAGTGAATTATTGAGAGACTCAAATTTTTAGTATTGCAGATGTTGGAACATCCATGTTAAATACCCTGAGAGGGGGGTGGGGATCATGGAATACCATATTAAAACAACCACCACTTTAGATATTTCTTCACTATTAAAAAAACTCTATTCTCTTTCTTATACATATAAACGAATGAAAAAATTAAAACATGCACATAACAAATGAATTTTACTTGGTTCACCCTCACTATGATGTATCCAAGTAGCATACAATGAAAATGTTACAATGTGAAAAAATGCATTGTAGTCCACCGGGGATATAAATTTTGGAGTGGAATCCCTGTCCTTCATAGTTTAAAACTATTCAGACTTTGAAAACACATTTTTTTGTTAACTAAATTCAAATCACTTCCCCCTACATAATTGTCTTCTATTGATATGAATCACCTCAGGATTTGTTTTCACATATGTGATTGTGATATGAATATTCATTTTTACACAAGATATAAAATCCACGTTAATTAATAGTTTTTTCTTTATTAATACTCCATTCAATAACTATTTTTATTCCACCATGTATGGATTTCATTCATTCCTAGAATTACTTACATTGTATTTCATGAGTGCCTCATGAATTCAATTTGATTTTATTATATATTATGCCTTACATATAAACTCTCATTTTTGAGAGTCAGTGCACTGAATACTAACTCTCACTCATGAAATTGTCTTCTTTAACAAACTCAACTCTATCACTATACACTTTTTGTTTTAACTAAATATCTCAAGCAATGATGCTTCTTAATATATTATACTCTCTCTAATGAAGTGATTACGTGTCCTTAATATATGTAAATGAACCTAAAAAAACAACTAATCCCAATTATATGAAATCCATTTTTTGAATCAATCTTCCCCACATACTATACTCGTTTTGCTTTTTACATAGCACATAAAGTCCCTCACAGTGTCCTTTGAATCACCATATTTTTACAAATAATAAGAACCCATTAAGAAAGCCTCTAAATCACCTCATTTTTTCTGCAAATGACAAGTACCCATTTTCAAACATGGATTTACAGTCACAAAATTTCTATGAAAACTTAGTGAATCTTGGAAAATAGTTTTATATAATCTTTTAATATTATTCTCAAGCTCCCTCTATGGTCATCCCACACTTATTATGTGTTTTGTGCTTCAATCACAAACCTTATTTTGAGTTGTGCATATTTTCTATGAGGTCTTCCAATTTTTCTCTATAGTAATCATTAATTTTCTATAAGAATACTCTTTATTATCAAGATAAATAATTTTGGAAAAAACATTAAAATTAAACCAAAATAAATACAAATTAATTGAAAAAAATTATATAGGAACATAGTAAATTGGATTTTTCAAAAAACACAATCATCCCAAAAACCATGAACCACCACTATGCGGTATTTTTAGACAAAAATAGTAGGAGAGAAATTCTAAAGACAAGAGATCACCTTCTAGGGAAAAATATTTTCATCCTTGAGTTTTTTGAATGTTGAAGGAGTTCTGGATCTCTAAAAATACGGAGGAGAGTTTAAAGACCAACAAATCTATTTCAATATATAGTTAATGGTATTGGGGAGTTATAAATAAGTGATCTATATCATGTTCACTTGTGGTTGAAGATAATATAATTGAGGTGTATTGGTAGACCATAAGAAGTATGTATCCTATATATTGAAAGATCAAAACTAAATAGGATATTTCATTTTGGTTGTATAACTGATTACTGATGGTTTGTAACTCTAGTGTTTAACCAGTTATGGGAAGATTGTAGTTGGGGCCTCTAAAAAACAATTGATTTGGATACTTGTTATTTAATTTCATAATCTCTTTTGGGGTTTCTAAATAATAAGGTAAGGATTAATGTTTTATTTTTAATGTTATAAATACTACGTTCATCTCTCTAATTCATTTTTACTTCACACAATGTGAATATGTGATATATCATTGAAAGGATTAATAACCTTAACAAGTTTTAGTGGCTGGATTAAAAGAAAATAATTCATAAAATAAAACAATTGATTCAACCCACTCTTAGTGGTCAAACTAGACTAAGGCTCTCAAGTCATGGATATTATGGTTCTGGATGTAGTAAAAGCACTTATTATGCGAATTAATGACTCATTTTTTAGGTTTAATAGATAATTCATAATGTAATTTCCCTGAATTCCATGGACAATGAAATTTTTCTAAAGAATATTTAAAAAATATATATATTTTGAATCAAGAGAGTGTATCTTTTCATGTTAATATAAAATTAACTTAAAACACAAGAAAAATATTACCTCAGTCTGGATATCTTTCTTCATTGATTTAGTTGACCATTCTAACCTAATTGGTGTATTGTCTTGGCATGGAGAGGACCATTAGTAGAGACCCTCTTGTGGCGATCCACTATTGATCCTTCAATCTCCAAACAATACCATTGAACTATTGGGTGCTAGTGTGGTCAATTTGTTTTACATGAATTGTTCTCCTTGATCGGTTATTGTTCCTTCAGTATTACAGTAATTTTATCTTATTATTCTCAATCAAAATCTGAAGAGACGAGGAGGGATATTTGGATTATAAATTATCATGTACGATGATTAAATTATCTCTTATTGACATATCAGTCTATTTATTGAGCGAGGGTAAGAACATGACATTTAATTAATTTCATAAATTCCCTTAATAATGTATTTAACTAAAAATAAACCTCATGTAATGTAATAAAAAAATAATAATATATTATTTTATAATTCATACTAACCTGGACAATTATAAATCTATATTTCGAAAAATTTTAAATATAAATTCATCACATGAAAAAATTTTGTCATCATGTCCTCCAAAAAATTATTTGAGTTCTTGAATGACTATTTAAATATATATTATTCATTCTATCAATAAATAACTGTTTCCTTCACAGTTTTGTGAATAAAACATTATTTGATATTCACATAAATAAATAAATTATTCATTTAAAAAATAATTATCTATCATCAAGTGAATAAAAATATAGAAATACATATTATATATTAGAGTAATTAAATAATTACCTATAAATGAATATTTATTTAAAATTATGTGATAATTTAAAAAATCTCGAAAAAGTATTACTTTTCATTTGGGAGAAGAATATTTATTCCAATTAATAAATATAAATAATATTTAACTAAGATCAAAGGAAACAATTTCTGTGTTACCATATCAGCCTTTTAATGGCATTAGGTTTTTTTCCTAGAGTCCAAGATTACTATTTGACATTGTGTCATCGAACCCATAGATGAAGAAGATACGTTACAATGAAAAAAACCACATATGAACACCCACTGTGTAAATAGTGGCTAGGATTATCATTTAGTGGTCAGTTATGTCGTCACTCCATTTATGCTCTTGATGTATCTAAAGGTGCATAAAAAGCCCAAGGTTATTGATCAGATTATTTCTTTAGGATTTTATCCTCATAAAGGTTTCTATTAGGGTGTTATGAGGAGCATAGATTTAGGTCGTGGGTCATGGATGATCAGGAAGAAAGCGTTCCACTTACTAGGTAACTAGTCATGTAAGTTCCCATCTCGAACCTCTGGGACCTGTGGTTTATGAGTGCCTTCTGGTGGTTTTCCATTTGCATGGGATATATAAAAGTGATATGGTAACTTTAATGCTCAGTGTCCATCCACTTGAGAGGCCGGTATTAGATGGGCAACCAAGCCATTTTTCAGCTAAAAATATCACCTCTAAGATAGTTCTAGAGGTGGGGATATTAGGTCATTTTCCAACAGCTGAGATTAGGGAGAGTTAGAATAGGGAAACCACATGATGGTCCTCATAAATAGGGATATAGACTATAGTGTGTCCATGGAGGTTATAATTATATAGGTAGAGGAGATGGGTGTGGTCTAATGCACACCTTAGAGGCAGAAACAACGGCATAACCAAGAGTTGTTTGATTTATGATCATTTTATCATCTACCGTGGAGTGTGATTTGTTCAATTTAATATCTTGGTGCTCATTTTTTACTCCCACATTGGTTCATATATTGGGACTGGATATGAGTATTATTCCAGTGCCCCTATTTTTATCTACACTAGTTGGAGGATAGGCTCCCTTGTTTGATGTGTACTGAAAATATAGACTGGTGATTTGGAAACACCATTCAGTGTGGGAATTCTTCTTGTTATAGATACAACCATATGATTTTATCCTAGGTATGGATTGAATTTATGTGCATGAAATAATTGATTTCTTTTGGAGAAGATTCTCATTTTCTGATTTGGAGGTCTAGTGAGGGGAGTTAATTAGCGAGTGAGGTTATAAGTTAGGGGGTTGGAATTCAGATCCTATCTTTTTGAGGTTGGAAGGGTTTTTTATAAACTATTAGGTTGGGTATGATATGAGGGTTTAGAGGATTTTATGGATATTTTACAAGAGTGGTTTAGGACACTACCTTTTTTATGTGACATCGAGTTCAAGATTTATTTTCAACATAGTACATCTCAGATTTTTATGGCTCCTTAATGGATGGCGCTCATAGAGTTTTGTGAGATGATGTTGGAATTGTATAATATGATGTAGAGGGTTTTATTCTAACCCAGTGTGTCATCATGGGGTGTTCTAGTGTTGTTAAACAAAAAGGAAAATAGAAGTATGAGGTTGTTTATAGACTACCATTATTTGAATTGGGTAACATTCACAAATTTTTACCCTCTTCCAAGGATTGATAATCTATTCGACTATTTTAATGGAGATAGTTGGTTCTCGAAGATCAATTTGATGTATTTCAATCACCTGTTGAGGGAGAAAGATAAGGATATTTAGATTAATGTCTTCATATTCATATATTGGAAATTAGAGTTTGTGTCTAGGTTAGTCGGTGTTACTAATTATCCAGTTGTGTTCATGGTGATTAGGAACTCAATGTTATGTGGGTTCAATGACTGGTTCATCATTGTATTCATTTATGATATCATGGTCTACTCGGAGTCATGGGAGGAGAATATTGGTCATTTGAATGTTTTTTCTAGTCCTTCGATACTATAATCTTTATGGGAGGTCTTAAAATTATTTTTTTGGACATGACAGTTTTGTTTCCTTAAACATTTGATTTATTGACAGGGTATGTAAGTGGAAATGTTAATGGTCAAAGAAGTTATTTATTTGGAGGATCCCAGAAGAGGATATCATTTTTATTGGTCTTATGTGCAATTATATTTGTTTTGTACTCAATTTATCTCTAGTTTCAAACCCATTAAAAGTGTTTAATTGAAATGACTAGGAATTGTTTTGGACATATTACTTCCATGAAACATTTAGTTACCTAAAGTAGAAGTTAGTTTGTTCTCTAGTGATTTAGTTTCTCGAAGACGGTGTATTGTTAGAGATTTTATATGATGAATCCCATATGTTCATGGGATGCATGTTAATGTTGTAAGAGGCAGTGATATCATATGGGTATAGACAGTAAATTCCGCATGAGTGAAACTATTCCACACATGATGTGGTGTTAGAGACAGTTATTTTCAAACTAAATTTGTGGCAGCATTAACTCTTCAATGAGATTTTTTTTGATTTTAAGGACTATAAGAGATTGAGATATATTTTCTATCAATGTGATTGAATATATGGAAACATAGGTGGATGGTTATTATTATTATTATTATGATGTTGATATCTCTATCACCTTAGAGAAGGGTAATATTGTTTCTGATGTGTTGATTCAAAAGTCCCGAGAGGATGTGGATTAGGAGTCTACAGATGCTTTGAAAGGAATGGGGGAGCTTGCAGTGATGTATCTTGACTTTGGATAGGGTAGTGGACAAGGTTATATATATCAAATCATTGGGGTTACATCATTGATATCTATAGTGGAAGAGTCTTAGTGGGGAGGCTCAAAGGAAAAGGTGAGGCATGATCGTGTTTGCTAAGATGATGCTCCTATGAGATTGTCATAGGATGATCTGGATTGGGTGTTGTTCCGAGGGAGTATTTTTGTCTTGAAGGAACACAAGAAAGTGTTCTACATGAATTTCACATATTACCTTTAGTGGTACATCATGGTGAAACAAATCTGAATCACATATCGAGGAGACAATTTTGGTTGCTGGAAACAATACAACTAGTCGTGGAGTTTGTGGTGAAATATTTTCTTTGTTACTAGTGAGTTAAGAACATCATGATTTGTGTGGTTTGGTGCAGTACCTGGATATTTTAGAGTGAATATGGGAGTAAATATTTCGGGATTTGATCATAGGGTTACCCAAATATTACTGATGTCGTGATGTGGCTTGAGTGATAGTGTACTGACTAACGAAATTAGATCACTTTGTGGAAACATGTGAGTCTAGTGTTGTCGATTTTTCGTTGAAGTGGTACATGGATGATGTGGTTAGGATTCATCGAGTAATGAGGGATATCATATTTTATTGGTATATCTTTTTTACCAGGTGAGTATAGAGGGTATTCATTCATGATTTTGGATCCCAATTTATCTTTATCAGTTATTTCCACCCTCAGAAAAATGGGAAGATAGAGCGGGTTATCCACATGCTAGAGGATATGTTGTGGGAATTTTTCAGGTAATTTGGTGGATCTACGATATGAAACCAGTGTTTGGTAGAGTTTACATATAATAACAGCTATCACAGATCTATTTTCATGGATCTATATAAGGTATTGTATGGCAGTCGTTTCATTCCCCATTATATTGGATAGAGGATGGGGAGTTAGTAGTTTGTGATTCTAATGTAGTGAAATGCCTGACTGGGAATATTAAGTTGGTTTTTAAGAATATTTGGGAGACATATGAGCATCATTAAATTATTATGATCATAGGTGGAGGACCCTAGAGTTCATCATTACAGACCTTTTTTAGAGTGCCCCCGCAATGTGGGTAGTAGAGGTTTGAAAGATGAGTAAGATTTATCCCATGTTTTTTGGACCCTTGGAGGTATTAGGACCTATTGCAAAGGTGGTATATTAGTTCACATTTCCACTTTGATATAGATGATACAAAACTTATTCCACATGTTTCAACTTTGTTGTTATATTCACAATGACAAATACATTAGTATCCATGGAGATTTGGATGTTGAGGAAATGTGATGTTCATGGAGATTCCAATAGAGATCCAGGACCATTGAGAGAATGTGTTGTGTGGTGGAATCATACCCTTGATGCATATGTTATGAAGGAATGGTGTCGTAGAGGATAGTATTCAGGAGCTAGATCTGTCAATGCATTCCTAGAACACATATCTTTTTTGAGTTTTTATTTGTTATGTTTGTCTTATGATGTGATGTTTGGACATTTCTATGGTGTGGGATCTGTTTTTTCCTTGATGTGTGATGTGTAATAAAACCTTCAGAAAATGGACAGGGGATGACCTAATTAAAAATCATTACATCTTAAATGTAATGAAATTAAAGTCATGTGGTAGAGTTAGTGCCACCCAGAGAAGAAAATATCCTGACATCAAAGATGGAATTCTCTAAATCATACATTTAGAGTAGTAAAATTTGTTGGTTTCAATGGTTTTACAGGTGGTTGTGTGGTTTATGGTTGCTTGTAGCTAATATTTGATATTTATGTGTTGTGTTTGTATAGTGATGAGGTTTTTTGAGTGGTTTTGTGGCCTTTTTTTGGTGTGGTTGACTAGAGGAAGTGTTTTGGAGTAATGAGTTCCTTGATAGTTATCTTGTAGGGTGGTGAATTGTAACCCTTTCCTTATTAGTTTGGTTTTGGATTATAATGGCTGAGAATAATTTTATAGGAATATAATGTAATTGTTTGTGCCTTCCTTACATGTTACTTTTCCAGTTCGGGGGGTTAAAGGTGTCCGAGATGAGGCTTTAGGAGGCTCTAGGAGTATTTGGTTAAGGCTGGAGGTGTAACCGAGCTGCTACTAGAAATGAACTCCATTTATCATTTATACGATGAATAAATCTTGTTCCCGACTTGTATACCAGGTAGGTTCATGGATTTGAAATTCGATATGGGGTAACCTAGGAGATGATTACAAGTCATGCAAGTTAGATCCACAATGTGTAATAAATAATGGTTGAGGTGACATGTTTTTCAACAAGAGTGGTAAATTTAAGAAAAATAGAGGATTTCACACCATGTAGAATTTAAAAAATGTGAAAATGATGATATCCAAGTTGCAAATACCTTTTATCAAATAAAGCTTATTCATTCAGCTGAACCCCCCCCCCCCCCCCTCATTTTTTTGGAAATCCCTCGATGATTTTTAGCGATATTTTATCCATATTCATCCTACTTCGATCCATTGGTTTCTATTGATCCCCATTTGAAATTTGTAGTACGTTATTTTCCTTTACTTATTGTTTTCATTCATTATTATCTTGGTTATTTTCTTCATCAATATTTATTTGGTTTGGGAGGAGTTATAGGATGCATTTTGACAACCCTTTTGTTTGGTGTAGGTTGATATGTGGGTTCCCTGTTCAACAATGGTTTATAGGAAATTTCTTCTTCAAAATCCAATGAAAATAAATATAGGAAATCTTATTTTTGATAGTATATCCTCATTATAACTTCTTTACATTCTATTTGTGTGATATTCATTATTTTTCATACATTTTTGTGGATAGGAAGGGTCAGTGTAATCATATAATATATTAGCATGTCTAAAATTGATTGGTATGCGGATTTATCTCACGTTTTAATCCATTGTTATACATTGTTGATATTATTATTGATTTATATTGCCAATTCTTAAAATAAAATATTTTGGGATCCTTATTTTCACAATAGTATTTTTGTTGTTTTGACACTTTTTATGTTATCTCACCCAAGATAAATGGTTTTAAAACGAATATTTCACTAATAATTAGTTTCCACTAGACATCAAGTTTGTGTAATAATACCCATGCTCAAATATATAAGTTATATGATAAGGTCTCTGAATAAATGTGATGCTAGAATGTTTTTTATGCGAGTTTTTTCTTTTTATGATGCACTGTGTGGCTTGAGTTGTTGTGCAATGATATATGTGACCATCTTGGATGTGTGGTGTTCATGGTAGTGACGTGGTGGTTTGTTGGCTTGGTTGTGATGTTGGAAGTTGTGTATTGTGGCACAAAGGTGATGGAATTTTGGTTTTTGTGCAGAGGTTGTGACACAGTTGTTGTGGCATAGAGGTTATGGCACAATGGTTGTGGGGTATAGGTTGAGGTGTAGTGGTTGTGGTGTAGAGGTTGGGGTGCAATGTTTGCGGTGCATTGTTTATGGTATGTGGAAGTTTTGGTTGTGTGATGGATGTGATGTGTGGTTGTTATGTTGTGAGATATTTTGGGCGATTATATGAAACAATGACGGAGGATGTGTGGTGCTGAGGTGGTGGTTATGGGTGTTGGTCCAGTTGTGTAGTGTGGTTGTGCTAGTTTCCTAGGTAGTGGTGGAATAATTTATGAAGTTGAATGAAATGAAGAAAATAATGATATGTAATTGAATATAATTAGGTGGATACTGATATGTGATAAACGTATTTAATTTAATTTAATTAATGAATGAGTGGTGTAATGTGAAATAAAAAGTCTAACGAATAAATGTGGTGAAACTTTTCAGTTAAAGTATAATGTTGTGTGGATTTTGTGGTGGTTTTATGGTGTGTCATATAGTGGTGGTAGAAGTTGTAATAGTTGACGTGTGGTATGGTGGGTGTGGTGCAGTGTGTTGTGGTGTTGATGATGTGAACCCTTAAGTTGGGTATTGAGTGTCATCACTATGTCAAGTTTGTTTATGTTATTTTATATGCGACCCACATGAGTTGTATAACCTTACCAATTCTCATAGGTGATGATTTATAGGTGTTTACCCAAACATTTAGGATAGTAGGGATATGAATGGATTGCTACCCCTTCCCCACAAATCTCCCATTAGTAGTGATGTGTGGCCCATGTTTTTATGGGCGAGATGTGAGGTGCTGGACAAGGTGTCTACATGTGTGATGTGATGTGTTTTTCCAGGTGTCTATGGGAAAGATGTGATATTGTGTGATGTGATATATGGTGGGGGTCACATATGGAAGGAGGAGGGAATGAGTTTGATGTCTTGTGTGATGTGTTATATGGTGTGGGTCATGTGTGGTAGTATGTTGGATTAGAGTTGATGTCTTCGACATTGAATATACTCTACTACTATGGATATGGGTGTGATGTGTGACTAGGTGTCTGATGGTGGGATGTGATGTGATGTGATGTGGAATGTATGGGAGTATAGGATATTCAACATTTGAGCATGACATAAAAAAATTAGTGGGGAATAGGTAGTGGAGAATCTTTATTTTTTATGATCTTGATTTTATATTATTATATTGAATGCGTGATTTGGTGAGTGATAAATGGTTTGGATGGGTTTGGTTAGATAAGATGTATAAGTGATTGTTGGTTGTGTGGTTTGTTTGTTGGTGCAGTAGCATGCTCCTGTCACATGTTCACTAGAGACCCTAGTTATGTTCCTACTTAGTATAGATGTTATTCAAACATAATGTATATATTTTTTTTGGTTTCTAGGAATAATTTGGGGACCGAGATGGATATTACTCACTGGGTTGGAGTTGCTGTTGAGTTGCTTCTATGACCATATCTTTTTGGTATTTATTTTGGATTCTTTTGTATGTATCAATTTTTTTAATATTTAATTTTTGGATGTTTTTCTATTTACCGGTATATTTTATGGTATATTTGTATGGTGATTTCTATCCTATATCATGGTCATTTTTTATTCGTAGATTGTATTGCCTTCCTTGTTCTATGATTTTTATACCCTCGGTGCTAGTTGGAAACCCTAGGCTTACCAAAGGTGGGAATCTTGGGTAATTATCTGTCTCCCTTCATTGTCGAATATTTGGTGGGGGGTTCGTTTCACACATAATATGTAATCACACTCATAACTTAACCACGTAGTAAATAGAAAACATTCATTGCATCAGAATTTGTTTTTATTCAGTGAATTTATTATTATTATTATTATTATTATTATTATTATTATTTAATGCGATCACAATTGATTTCAAACTCACAAAAATATAGTAAAATATTCATAAATTAAATAAACAATGCTAATGATCTTTATCATTTTATATTGTTTCATCCATTTATGTTCAATGGATCAACCATGATCCTAGGGGTATAAAACATGAGTTGTGTATAAATCTTATTACATATTTCACCCTGATCGAATGTATCCACATATCATTTTGAATACTAACTCACGTTGGCATGGTCCACATATACATTTCACTTCATCATAATACATAAATACTGACACACAGGCGAGGAGGTCACGTGAATGGATAACAGATGTGCTATAGAACATTCGTGAACACACAAAAACAAATAAATATAATGAGGTACAAAGATGGTTTTTAAACCATCTAATGTAAAATAATTATTACATACCACATCGAATTTTAATATTTAATTATTTATATAATGTCAAGACATAAATTGACTGCTCAATACTCAAGATCAGTCAGTTCAAAAATTAAATTTGTAATAATAATTAAATTTGTAGTAAATTTATGTTTAGGACATTAAATGAATTTAAATAGTTATTTCTAATTTAAATTCGAAAAAAATATAAATCAGCCCCCAATTAATTAATTTTTTAATCCAAAAATTGTATGTAGATTTTTTATTTTTTTTAAATATTTTCCCGACCAAGGTTTGTCTCGAAAACCCTTTAAAGGGATTTTAGGGATCTGATGGACCTGCAATGGGTCAAGCAAGTTAAGAAAAGACCACCCCCACCAAACCCGGTCGGGTGGACCTATCTTGGAAATAGGTTAGCCATAAGTTAGTGCCTCCATTTAGTGGGAGGCATGTAGTGGGGTGGTCGAGCGACGTGGGGATGTGGTCAAAAACATGGATGTCATGGTGAAGGGGGTTAGCTGTAGCAGGTAAATGACCTATAGGGGAGACAGGAACATGGAATGGTTGGGGCAATAGAGGCCTTAATTCTAAAAAATCATACAACAGGGGTGGATGATATGAGAGGTGATCTAGAATGCCTACCAAATCTCTGGGGCATAAGAATGGAGGTCAACACTTTCAAAGGACGAGGTAGTAGGAATGTCAGACAACCGATGCCAGGGAAATGATTTCAGTCCTTGGTGTTTCCGCCCTGGGTTTTCAACACTTACTATTGGTCAGCATTTCTTGACCTTTATATATGTTTTGTTCAAATATTTTTTTAAATAAACCATGGACAATCTCCCCTCAAACCACTTTAAATTTTTTTACATTAATACCATTGGGTTCTACCCTAATAAATTTTTTATTTTAATTTTTTACATTTTTTTCATTTGAATATTAAAATCCTAAAACTATAGTAATTTAAATATTTCATTGTTTTTAATCAATTTTTCCAAAATGGGATTGAACTAAAAACACTATTTTAGCAATGAAATTCGACCAGAATAGTGGGTATCAATAGAAACATCCACCAGAAAAATTGTTTATTTATAATATATACATATGTATTTATTCGTAAAACAATATGATAATATGTATTTAAATATTTGGATGATCATATCTTGGTCATCCAATATCAGAGTGGATAACTTTATTTAAAGATGATATCGTGTTGAGAAAAATCTAGGATTCTTAGTGACAAAACAGGTTTGAAGATGAAAAATAGATATAAACAAAATAGAAAAGAAGAATATGAAAAAAAAACATGAAAACTTATGTGGTTTGATAATAATCCCTACATCCATAGATAGACAGAAGTCGACTATAGGTTGGAGTAGAAATTATAGAGAGAATATCAGCGTTTCAAAATACATAAGCCCTTTATTGAATTGAGATAATAAGAAGGATGAATCACTTTTCCACTAACCTCATTGTTTTTCTGTTATTCTATAGTGAAAGGTAGTATAAATTATACACCAATACATTTTTTTGGCCACCTATATCAAAGCTGCTATAGTGGCCAGTGGCAAGATGTTTGCAGAGCTACAATAAAATAGTCTCCAAAGTCTGAGATTCTATAGCAGTCGTTTCAATGATTGCACTACTATAATTCCCTGACAGTTTCACCAAGACTACTCACCTATAGTTGGTCAGAGTTTCTATAATAACCAAAAATTTGGGTTAGGGGCCTTCCATTACTAGACCCCCCAGATTAGGGCTGTGTTTCCCCATGTAACCCCCATCGAGCTCACTGTGGGTCCCAATACATGAGAGTTGTGGTCTAGTATATATTATAGGCCAAAATAATTCATCTAAACACCACCCAAAAAGACCAGGCTACCCAAATACAAAAAATATGCATCTTGGATCATGGTCCACTATACTAACAAGAATTTATTCCACTAACACAGACAACATACATAATCTAATATCATCTTTTTCTTCACTCTCCAATGCATGCTTTCCGTTAACAACATCAATTTTTAACTGATGGTTCAAAAAATATCAGCTATTTTCTCTTTTGTGGTCCCATAGTGTCTACCAATATTATTCCTCCCATCCTACATTCATTAGTGGAGACCAACAGAGGCACAAAAGTGCCTCAAAATATTTATTACCATTTACTTCATCAACATATCTTCTAGATTGTTTGTTTTCAAAATCTTATACAATGTTAGGAACCCATCCTTTATAAAGCCCTTAATAAAATGGAACTTCAATTTAATGTGATTCATCGAGGAATGAAACACAATATTGTTTTCAATATGTATATCATTTTGAATGTCACAGTGGAAGAAGGTTTCATATCACATTCCACCCAACTCATCCAAGAGTTTCTTCAGCCAAACCATCTCATTTCTAGCTTCTGTTAAAGAACTGTATTCTACCTCTGTGGGGGATAAATCTACCATGTCTATAAAATGTGATATTCAATTTACTATGGTTCCTCTACAAGTAAATATATCACTAGTGGTACTCATATTGTATATTTCACCTCAAAGGATAGCATCCACATACCACTATAATGAATTTCCTCTTCCGAAGCACAGAAATACCTCCTTGCTTCCCTTCAAATACATCATTATCCACTTCAAAACATCCCAATGATTATTTACTGGGTTATTCATATACCTTCTCATAACTCCCATTGGATGAGAAATTTCAATTCAAGTACAAACCATGGAATACATCATGCGTCCAATATCTAATGCCTATGGAACATTTTCCATGTACTCAACCTCTTCTATTGTCTTTGGTCATTTCTCCTTTACCGATTTGAAATGGCCTTCCATGGGAATAGAAACTTGTTTTTCCTCTATCATATTGAATCTTCTCAAAACCTTTCCAATGAAGTTATCATTTTGTATCATCAAGGGTCCTGCTGCATGACCCCACATAATCTCTATCCCTAAAATCATGACATCTTCTTTAAGATCATTCATCTCAAACTCCTCAGCCATATTTCCTTTAAGATCATCAATCATTTTTATACATGATCCTATAATGATCATGTCATACATATATATAAATGGTATAATATATCTATCACCAAGAGAATTAATGTATCAACATTGATCCATGACACACTGTTTGTATTCATTTCTGGTCATAAATGAACAAAACTTTTTATTCCACTACATGGGTGCCTGCTTCATCCCATATAATCTTGTCTAGAGTTTTCACCCCAGGTATTCCTTCTAAGACTCAACATATCCTTCTAAAAACTGTATATAGTTTTCCTCATCCAAATCTACATGAATTAATGAATACATAACATCAATCTAATTATGATGAATGTCTATTGATTCCATATTGATGTGAACCACTCAAATTGTGGAATGCTTCACTACAAGTGAGAAAATGTTAGTGAAATATACTTATTCATTAATTTGAGATACTTCCACCACCATCCTTTTTTTTGTACCTCCTCTTTACATCATGATTTTCCTTGACCCGGTAGACCCACCAGGTAGGAATGTTTTTATTAACTTGTATAAGTGGTTTCAAATCATTGGTGTCGTAACAATGAAATGAGAAAATATCACCCTCAATAGCCATCTCCCACTTTATCGATTCATTAAACATCATTTCATACTCAAAAAATTATAGTTCTACCCCATCAAACAATAATTAATAAGGTAAGGATGGTGAATAACATTACATTGGAATTATTACCCTTTTTGATCACCTCAACTCCACTTGAGAAGTAGGAACCACTAGTTTTGGAGTTAAATTATTAGGCAAAATATTAAGAGAAACTCACTCATGGTAGTCTAATTCTTTATTCCCATTATCAACATTAGTTTCATGACATTCCTTTTAGGTGATATCTTAGTTAAATACCACATTCTAGCACTAGATTTCAATCTTGTTGAGATAACCCCAAAAGAGACAACCAAACACCTCAGCACCAAAGCCAATAAAAAAACAAGGGGTCGACTTGGCATCATGGTTTTCCCTTGCATCAACAACAATATTTACATATGATAAACAACCAAAGGCTCATAAATGTGAGAGTAGTTCTTCTTTTAAATACCAAATATTCTTAGGTAGACATTTTATAATTGGTACAGATAATATCATATTGATGAGATATGCCTCTGTGTTCAATACAATAGCGACGAAAGTATTGGGAAAACCTGAGTGTATTCTAACACCACTGGAATGACCATTCAATGTACTATTCATTTTTTGATCCACACCATTCATTTGTGGTGTTCCTGTAATATTATTCTCCCATGAAATTCCATTATTTACAAAAAATTATATGAACTCATTACTTTCATACTGTCCACCATTTTTCGACCACAAAAATTTAAACTTTTTCTTGAGTCATTATATTCCATGGTCTTCTACTTCTAAAGAATCCATAAACAAATCATATTTCATTTTTGGAAAGTAAACCCATACATTACTTATTGATTCATCAATAAATGTAACATTATTCTATTACCCTATAAGGGAATGTACTGGTGAAAGCCTCTTAATATTAGTGTGCCCTAGGTCTAGCTTCTTAGCTTTTGGATTTATGCCTCTTTTTTGCAAAGGATATCATTTTCTTATTTTTAGGGATATAGTCCTCGCACAAGTCAACTTACATCTACTTCAGCTCTGGTTACACTCCTTTTGTTTCCATAACCTTAATCCCCTTATCACTCACAAGTCCTAAACTATAGTTCCATAGTTGTGAGTCCTTGATAGAGTTTACTAATTCAATAATGTCCACGAAATTCATTGTCTTGTTTTGCAAGGTACTATTATCTTCACCATGTTCTATGAACATGTATTTCTTGGTGATCTTCCAGGCCCCTATTGTGAACGGGGTGATGAAACCTATGTTATCAAGATGTCTTATTGAAATAATATTTTTTCCCAGTCATGAGATATAACTCATATTTTTATGTACAATCAAAATTCTACTATTGGTCTTGATTTTTACATCTCCCTTCCCTATTCCTACAATGTTTCATCATCAGTAAGGTGTACCTTAACAAAATTCCATGGAACAAAAAATTTCATTAAATGCTTCTTCAACGTGGAATGGAATGACACCCCTATGTATAAAATTTAAGACTCCGTAGAGATATCCACGATAAGTAGAAATATATTATATGTTTTTTAAGCAGCTATATTTTTTGGGGTAGTTACTAGCACTATCAGTTTATCTTTTCACTCTTTGACATGTCATTTCTTCCCAAAAATCCAATAGGTAAGACCATCACACATTATCGTATATCTAATATTTCATATTAACTTTGATCATCCACTATGATTGTCTAAATTTTCATATATTCCTCTTCCTTAAAAATTCAATGAAGAACCTGAGAATCATCCCAATTTTCTCCTCCAAATATCTTCATTGATGACTAGGTCTCACATATCCTTGAAAACTAGCTTTGTATTCCCAAAATAACTGCTCATGGCTATTAAAATTCCTTCTTAAATATCAGGTAATGATGATAGAAAAACCAGTGCACATACCATATCATCAAGTGTATTATCCATCGATGTGAACAGATTAATGATGGTGTTGAATTTGTTGATGTGATATGAAAAAATCAACCATTCAATCATTTTCTTATTTGAAAATTATCACATTTGGTACACTTTGTTTGACATTGATGGATTCCTGTATGTAACTCCCCGACCCCAGCTACCCAGAGTCGGTGCATTACTTCGTAACATTGGCATGATCACAAAAGATCAAGTCTCGAAAGACCGATTAGTTTAGTATCCTTGGAAACACTCGATACATTCATAAATGTTACATTACATCACAAAGTGAAAAACTATAATAACATAGTCTCCATAGTCCAGACTTCCATCCTCTTCGGACTATCCCTGCAGGTCATTCATAAAATACTCCGTCACATCCTGGAAAATATTAAAACATTGAAAGGGGTGAGCTCAGATGCTCAGTAAGGATAACAATATAGCGGAAGCTTTCATAAATAAACATTAACATTTAAGGCAATGTATAACTAAAACAAAATCCTTTTAATCTTGAACTTTAGCATAATATGGAAAAAGTAAACTGAAATAATGCCATTTACTTACTCACATGGATATTCTACTAGTCGAATAATCACATGAAATATCAATAACCACTTTAATAATGAGGGAATGTATAATGCCAGACATTATGAAACATTTTGTCAAGGCCTCGGCCAAGACGTCTAAAATGATTAAGGCCTCGGACAAAACCATATATCAAATTGGGAAAGGGCCTCAGACAATTCCACATCTAGTTGTCTCATGAGACCTACCGATGCATCGAGGAGCTATAGCGGGCTCCACCCGTCACTTATTAAGTCCAATACATTCCACATATGAATAGGTTTAAACATATCATAAACCATAACATAATCGTATCACATAAAACATGCACAAAGGAAACATAACATTTCCACATTTCAATCACAATATATCAATACAACACATTGTTATAATAAAAACGCTTTCAAAACCATTTTCAATACCAAAATAAAAGAAAGTTAAAACTTTGTATTTATTTTTCATTAAAAAAATGATGGCTTGTAGAGGAAGCCGAAACTCAAATAATGGTCACGGCGGCAGAGAAGTCGTTGTCGCCGCATAAGTACGGAAAAAAAACATTCCCTTTTGTCGTTTAGCAAAACGCTTCGTATAAAAAAAGATTCCTTTTGAATAAACGAAAAATTCAAAGGGCTTTATACACCATATAAAAGAATGTTGTGTATAAAACCAAATATGCCTCAATGAAAGGGATTGAGATGAAGTCCTTAAAAAGATCATTTTTAAAATAAAATATATATACTATGTGTATTCACTATAGGTACACATAAAGAAAGTAAAAATACAAAATAAGACATAATAATATCATGACATAATTTGAAAGTAGGAGATTAACCCAAAGAATGGAAGTTGGGTTAAGAAGTTCCCTTACCTCGTGTCTGACTTGACTCAACCGTTCTTTAACCTCCTGAATAATAAACTAGAGTTAATATATACCTTATTAAGAACCATTTTCAATTTCATTATCCTTATTATATCACTTATTATAATGATATGAACATTATGTAATTATTTAAGTTAATAACGGTCGTTTTGTCGATCTTTGGTACTTGAGTCAACAATAAACTTCTTATAATTACAAGTTGTTCATGTGGTGAAATATCCATTATATCCATAATTACATTCATGATGTAGATATCATATATATCATATATATACATTATATACATTCATTTATAATATTACGTAACATTTAGAGGTAAGAAATGAAATGCACCGTTCATGGAGACGGTAAGCCGTACGTACGCATGAACGCTACTTTCATTTCTATTTCGTATTTAATGGAATGAAATCATAATGATATAAATGTATAATATAATTCCAGTATATTATAGTGTATAATACCATTCACTCCATCCTTTATACATCCCACATATGACATTAACGATTCAAATCACTTTGAGGGGGCGGTAGTCCGCACTTCCTAAAATGAAATTATCGCGTTTTACCCATAATGGAAATCATAAAGTATTCCATAAATGAGAAATACAGAAGCATAAGTAAAACATAAACATATTATATATCATATATAAATATAGTGACATCTTAATGGCCACCTTTGAAGGTGTTATATGAGTTTCGAACAATCATCGTTTCGTGAGGCAGAAATTCGCCATCCACAGAAACCGTATGTTCTTTAACCATTAGATGTAGGTGTGTGTAAGTGTAGCTCGAATCCTTCTTATAAAAACATCCTAGTATATTGAGGATACTGGTGTTGTTACGAAAAATGAATAAAAAGAGTTTAGTGGGTTGGAGATGAAAAATAAAACAAAACAACATTAGAGAAGACATTACCTCAAAATTGGGTAACTCTTTTTGGTTTGAGCCAAAGGCTTCCTTGGGAAGAGTTCTGACCAAAGTGAGGCTTCTAGGAGTAAGGGATGGAAGTTGGGAGAGTATTTGGGCAGAGTTTGGCCGAGCCAAATGGCTTGAATGTGTGAATAAGGTGGGAGAGGTGGGGGCCTTTTATAAGTGGAGAGGAGGGGCACTCTTGGAAAGTAAAGAAAAGTCACTTTATTATAAAATGAGTTTCGGATTTTAGTGGTCCCACACTTATATAATTCGAGGATACAATGATAAGGGTTCGAAATATACTCATCCAATAGGCTTTGGACAAGTTTAAGCCTTGTATTTTACAATATCTTTTCATTTTATTAAAATCGTTAAATAATGAGGTCATCGCTGAATCATCATGATGTCATAAATAATATAATTTATTTAATGTCTAAAAATTATAAAAAAATACTATGATGTAGGAAATCGTTTTATCTTTCTATTGAATATTTATAATCAAAATTTGGAATTGTGTAACCCTACTTAAAAACTTTTTTAGTAAAACAACCCATGTTTGTGTCAATTTAATTTTAACATTAAATAAATATATATTAATGTCATTTTCCAACCAAAGTGGCTTTATGGGGTCCCCAAGTTGACCCATGGGTTGTCTTGGTCGGCCATGACTCATCCAATAGGAGTAGGACAAGTGTCAAGCTCATATCATATTATTAAAACATTGTTTTTACCTTAAACTACACTAATTACCTCTAATCGCGATTAAGAATTTAAAAGTTACTATTCACCAAAAAAATTATTCTAATCTCATTGAACCACATTTTACTTCTTAATGACAACCTTGTATGTCGGATTTTTGAAAATCAAATCACATAAGTGGTAATATTTCATTTAAACAAAAAATCAGTTATTTAACTACCACTTAGTGGTTTTACTATTCATCAAAAATTGAAGTTTTTCAGAACAATGCCAAAATTTCACCCTAAGCTATAATTGATATTCCGAATTCCAAAATTATGTATATTTTAAAATATTCCAAACATATAAGTGGCATTCATTAATTTTATAATTAATTCCAGTTGTTACAACAAATAGCGTGTTTTTAAGAAACAATATATATCAAAAGATTGGCAATTGTTTATGTCCAATTTCAATGTTAAATTAATTCTAATGACCACCATTGGATAAAATGGTAAAAATATATTCTAATTATACTTTAAAAACACTAAATAGTATAATTTATCACTATAAATTATTTTGATTAAAAAAGTTGTTTTTAAGTAATTTTCACTATTCATAAAAAATTAGAAGTTCTCAGAAAAATACCAAAAATTCAACATAGGCTAATTTCGATATTACGAATACAAAAATGAAGTCCATTTTAAAATATAAAATTTCTATAATTTTAAAAAGTGGTTATTACTATTCATAACGACTACTTTGATTAGTCGCGGTGTTTTAGAACTCGAAGTTGTGTACAATGCAAGCTATTGCATTATTGAATGAGAAGCGTATCATGGAAGCTCGGGGTGTTACATTCTACCCTCCTTCAATAAATTGCGTCCTCGGAATTTGAAATTTTTTCTTTGAAAATAAAAGGTTGAAAATAGAAAATACCTTTGTGGAAAACCCACATCGAAAATAAGGTTAATAAAAATATAACATTAAAAGAACGAAAGATAAGTACAAAGGTCACCCGAGATTGCCCATTCAAGGATTCTATGAAAATATGGATATGGAGGAGAAAAAAACCATCAAGGTCTGGTGGAGAGTTATAGAAAACAGGATTAGGAGAAAGTTTAACTACAAGAAAATCACAAACTTGTGATTGGTTAAACGATCATTGATTTCCCAGTAGGAAAAGTTAACCGACAACATTTTTTTTGAGTTACCCTTTATAAAGTTTAGGAATTTATTTAGGTGATTTACTAAGAACGTAAGGGAATATATATACTTGTCATGTAGACTTTCATTCATTAATAAATTTTTACCACAAACCCATCTTTCACTCTAAAATGTAATACAACTCAAAAATATTCTATTTATCCTAATTGTATAAGGTTCCAAATATTAACACATATCATTTAGATTAGTAAAACTATTTTGTAATAACCAGGGACTTCCTGTAGGCTAGTGGTAGGAAATAAAGGCCTGTCGCACTATGGTTGTGGGTTCGATTCCTGCAGCTTTGTCTGACGCGACGGGTTATGACCCACCCTGCAGGTTTTCCTTTTCCTAAAACTATACTATTATAATATTCCAAAAATAATCTTCATAAATTTTTTTAACCTTAAACAATACTATCCAGAGATCAACTTAATACATTCCAACCTTTATAGTTATCCAGAATACCTCCGTCCAGACTTTCTCTAAAGGGTCGTTAAATTCCAAAATCAATTGTAACCTCAGATTCTCCAAACAAAGTAAAGTTTCTCTCATTATCACATACTAAAAATATGATTACCTTCATCATATTAAATCCTTAATGAAAACAACATGTACTGCAGTACAATCCTTATATATATCACATTATTCTTATAACCATAATCTAGTTCTTGAGTCCAAAAACACAAATACAATAATTATTCCACTTCAACTGTAGTCACAACAAAAGATTGGCCTTGATCCCTTGTCCTTTTCTGAGGTAAGTTTCCTTGACGCTTAGGACATTGATTTGCATAATGCCCCATTTCTCTACAATTGTAGCATTCAACATTGATAGCCTCTTTCTTTCCCTTGCAATCACGCGCCTGGTGACCTTTTTCTCCACATTTATAACAAACTCCTATTCCTTTTAGGCAAGCACCGGGGTGATTCTTCCCACAACTATCGCATATTGGAAAATCATTCTTTCCCTTTTTCCATTTATCCGTTTCTTATTCCACCATTCTCTTCTTCTCTTGCTTTACTTTGTTGTCATAAGACTTAGAGAATTCCTTTTCTGTCTTGATAGCACATGAGACAATATCTTCGTATGATGAGAAGGTTTGTGATACTAACGCTCGACGGAGAAATGGTTTTAACCCATCAAAGAAACGATCAATCATACTTCTTGGGTTACGTATATAATCTTCAGCATGCCTCGCTAACCTTGTAAAGTTGGCCTCATACTTTGCGACATTCTCATCCTCCTTTTGTCTCAGACTCAAAAATTGCCTTTCCATATCTGCTCTATGGTCATGAGGAAAGTATTTTTCTAAGAAAATATATTTGAACTCCCTCCATTCCATATTCAATATGTCATCATCTTACTTTGTGTTTTGAATCAATGACTACTATTGATCAGCATCTCCAGTGAGGCGGTAAACTACCATGATAACCTTTTCCCTTTCACTACTCCCCAAGGCGTGGAATATTTTCTCTAAGGATTTTATCCATTTCTCAGCTACTAATGGATTTGTAACCCCATTAAATGTTGGTGGTTGTTGCCTCATGAAGCGGTCTAACATTGATCCTCCATGTTGGGGATCAGGGTGCTCTATACGAGTAAGGTTATTATTCATAACCTGCGTGAGTCGTCCTAGTACGGTGAGAAGCTGATCAGCACCAGTTGTATCACTAGCTCCACCATAATTATCTTGAGCAGGAGGGCAATCCCTACACGGAGTGCGTGCATTGATAGGGTTTCCATTCCTTCCACTAGGCGCCATTTCTAAATAATGGCATAAACTAGATTTGTTTATGAATCAAAATACATAATTACATACTTGTAAAACACTTAACATAAATTGAACTAATTATGGATATAATCCATAATTATAAAAAAAAATTCTTTGAGGAAGTATATACTCGTAACCCTTCATAGTGGTTTGTAAAGAAAATGGGAATTATCCTAAGCATATCCCCCGGGAGTGTCGTAACCAAGAGTGCAGCAAGGCCCGTTGTCATGCACCAGTTCCCGTTCGAGTCTAGCTCAAAGCGGTGTTTTCGGGTTTTACCCCTAGGTACATCTATGCCAGAGCCGCCTCTACCTGCTCGTATCCAGACAGGGATGTGTTGCTCGGAAAACTCACAAAATCTCTACAATACCAAAATTTTTAAGAAGTTCTTCTATACTAATCCTCAAAGTTCATCTTAGTTCTACGTGCTCTAATAAGAGTTTGTATAAGTCTAGCTTCCAAGGTTTGTACTAAACTTCCTCTGATACCAACTGTAACGCCCCGACCCCAGCTACCCAGATTCGGTGCATTACTTCGTAACATTGGCATGATCACAAAAGATCAAGTCTCGAAAGACCGATTAGTTTAGTAGCCTTGGAAACACTAGATACATTCATAAATGTTACATTACATCACAAAGTGAAAAACTATAATAACATAGTCTCCATAGTCCACACTTCCATCCTCTTCGGACTATCCCTGCAGGTCATTCATAAAATACTCCCTCACATCCTGGAAAATATTAAAACATTGAAAGGGGTGAGCTCAGATGCTCAGTAAGGATAACAATATAGCGGAAGCTTTCATAAATAAACATTAACATTTAAGGCAATGTATAACTAAAACAAAAGCCTTTTAATCTTGAACTTTAGCATAATATGGCAAAAGTAAACTGAAATAATGACATTTACTTACTCACATGGATATTCTACTAGTCGAATAATCACATGAAATATCAATAACCACTTTCATAATGAGGGAATATATAATGCCAGACATTCTGAAACATTTTGTCAAGGCCTCGGCCAAGACGTCTAAAATGATTAAGGCCTCGGCCAAAACCATAAATCAAATTGGGAAAGGGCCTCGGCCAATTCCACGTCTAGTTGTTTCATGATACCTACCGATGCATCGAGGAGCTATAGCGGGCTCCACCCGTCACTTATTAAGTCCAATACATTCCTCATATGAATAGGTTTAAACATATCATAAACCATAACATAATCGTATCACATAAAACATTCATAAAGGAAACATAACATTTCCACATTTCAATCACAAGATATCAATACAACACATTGTTATAATAAAAACGCTTTCAAAACCATTTTCAATACCAAAATAAAAGAAAGTTAAAACATTGTATTTATTTTTCATTAAAAAAAATGATGGCTTGTAGAGGAAGACGAAACTCAAATAATGGTCACGGCGGCAGAGAAGTCGTTGTCGCCGCATAAGTACGGAAAGAAAAACATTCCCTTTTGTCGTTTATCAAAACGCTTCATATAAAAAAAGATTCCTTTTGAATAAACGTAAAAGTCAAAGGGGTTTACACACTGTATAAAAGAAAGTTATGTACAAAACCAAATATTCCTCAATGAAAGGGATTGAGAAGAAGTCCTTAAAAAGATAATTTTTAAAATAAAATATATATACTATGTGTATTCACTATAGGTACACATAAAGAAAGTAAAAAATACAAAATAATACATAATAATATCATGACATAATTTGAAAGTAGGAGATTAACCCAAAGAATGGAAGTTGGGTTAAGAAGTTCCCTTACCTCGTGTCTGACTTGACTCAACCGTTCTTTAACCTCCTGAATAATAAACTAGAGTTAATATATACCTTATTAAGAACCATTTTCAATTTCATTATCCTTATTATATCACTTATTATAATGATATGAACATTATGTAATTATTTAAGTTAATAACGGTCGTTTTGTCGATCTTTGGTACTTGAGTCAACAATAAACTTCTTATAATTACAAGTTGTTCATGTGGTGAAATATCCATTATATCCATAATTATATTCATGATGTAGATATCATATATATCATATATATACAGTATATACATTAATTTATAATATTACTTAACATTTAGAGGTAAGAAATGAAATGCACCGTTCATGGAGACGGTAAGCCGTACGTACGCATGAACGCTACTTTCATTTATATTTCGTATTTAATGGAATGAAATCATAATGATATAAATGTATAATATAATTCCAGTATATTATATTTTATAATAACATTTACTCCATCCTTTATACATCCCACATATGGCATTAACGATTCAAATCACTTTGAGGGGGCGGTAGTCCACACTTCCTAAAATGAAATTATCGCTTTTTACCCATAATGGAAATCATAAAGTATGCCATAAATGAGAAATAGAGAAGCATAAGTAAAACAGAAACATATTATATATCATATATAAATATAGTTACATCTTAATGTCAACCTTTGAAGGTGTTATATGAGTGTCGAACAATCATCGTTTCGTGAGGCAGAAATTCGCCATCCACAGAAACCGTATGTTCTTTAACCATTAGATGTAGGTGTGTGTAAGTGTAGCTCGAATCCTTATTATAAAAACATCCTAGTATATTGAGGAAACTGGTGTTGTTAAAAAATGAATAAAAAGAGTTTAGTGGGTTGGATAAGAAAAATAAAACAAAACAACATTAGAGAAGACATTACCTCAAAATCGGGTAACACTTTTTGATTTGAGCCAAAGGCTTCCTTGGGAAGAGTTCTGACCAAAGTGAGGCTTCTAGGAGTAAGGGAGGGAAGTTGGGAGAGTATTTGGGCAGAGGTTGGCCGAGAAAAATGGCTTGAATGTGTGAATAAGGTGGGAGAGGTGGGGGCCTTTTATAAGTGGAGAGGAGGGGCACTCTTGGAAAGTAAAGAAAAGTCACTTTATTATAAAATGCGTTTCGGATTTTAGAGGTCCCACACTTATATAATTGGAGGATAAGATGACAAGGGTTCGAAATATACTCATCCAATAGGCTTTGGACAAGTGTAAGCCTTGGATTTTACAATATCTTTTCATTTTATTAAAATCGTTAAATAATGAGGTCATCGCTGCATCATCATGATGTCATAAATAATTTATTTTATTTAATGTCTAAAAATTATAAAAAAAAATACTATGATGTAGTAAATCTTTTTATCATTCTAATTAATATTTATAATCCAAATTTTGACTTGTTTAACCCCACTTAAAAACTATTTTAGTAAAACAACTCATGTTTGTGTCAATTTAATTTTAACATTAAATAAATATATATTAATGTCATTTTCCAACCAAAGTGGCTCCATGGGGTCCCCAAGTTGACCCATGGGTTGTCTTGGTCGGCCATGACTCATCCAATAGGAGTAGGACAAGTGTCAATCTCATATCATATTATTAAAACATTGTTTTTACCTTAAACTACACTAATTACCTCTAATCGCGATTAAGAATTTAAAAGTTACTATTCACCAAAAAATTATTTTAATATCATTGAACCACATTTTACTTCTTAATGACAACCATGTATGTCGGATTTTTGAAAATAAAATCACAGAAGTGGTATTATTTCATTTAAACAAAAAATCAGTTATTTAACTACCACTTAGTGGTTTTACTATTCATCAAAAAATTGAAGTTTTTCAGAACAATGCCAAAATTTCACCCTAAGCTATAATTGATATTCCGAATTCAAAAATGATGTCTATTTTACAAAATTCCAAACATATAAGTTGAATTAATTAATTTTATAATTAATTCCCGTTGTTACAACAAATAGCTTGTTTTTAAGAAACAATTTATATCCAAAGATTGGCAATTGTTTATGTCCAATTTCAATGTTAAATTAATTATAATGACCACCATTGGATAAAATGGTAAAAATATATTCTAATTATACTTTAAAAACACTAAATTGTATAATTTATCACTATAAATTATTTTGATTAAAAAAGTTGTTTTTAAGTAATTTTAACTATTCATAAAAATTAGAAGTTCTCAGAAAAATACCAAAAATTCAACATAGGCTAATTTCGATATTACGAATACAAAAATAAAGTCCATTTTGAAATATAAAATTTCTATAATTTTAAAAAATGGTTATTACTATTCATAACGGCTACTTTGATTAGTCGCGGTGTTTTAGAACTCGAAGTTGCGTACAATGCAAGCTATTGCATTATTGAATGAGAAGCGTATCATGGAAGCTCGGGGTGTTACACTGTATATATTTGGGATATATTTCAACATCCCAACTATCTAATTCTCCTCTCTATTGTTTAACACCACATTTTTTTCCAACATATTGTGCCCAAATTTTTGATTGTGTTGATCTAGTAGCTCCCACTATGTCTTCTCCATGTCAATTGAATTTAAACCTAGAAGTATTAAGTGATTGTTTTTATGATAATGATAAACATTGATCTGAATCCTCCATTAACTAAGGTAAATTAAAACAGAGAGATCAATCATCACATTTCCTTATTTTTTTGGCAATCCTTCAACTTGAGAAATATGAACTGAACCTTTTATTTCAGTTTTTGTAGAAACTACAAGAGTCACAGTGATAGGATATGTTTGCAGAAGTAGAGAATATGAAAACCAAATTATAATAAGAATATGTACGTAGTCACAATTATTTATGTGTTTTGGTAATAATCTCTACATCCATAGATATTTATAATTTCAAAATAGTCAGGAACACAAATTATAGGGAGAATATTAGAGTTTCACTACACATAAACCATTGCATTAAATGTTAAAATAAGGAGGAAGAAGCACTATTAAACTAAATATATAGAGAGTATTATCTTATATAGTGAACATTGGATATATGTCCACTCTACTATAGTTCAGAAACCACCTATGTATAAGATGCTATAATGATCTCTGGGAAGATGTCCACAGGGTTACAATACAACTATCTCCAAAGTCTGTTATACTAAAGTTCCTTGTCGATGTGCTGGAGATTTTTAAATTTATCATTTTCCAATGGAAAATAGTTATCATATCTATAAACATGAGCCTGATTATGGAATAAGGATCTCATGTCAAATTAAAAAGATCGTGGAAATTAAAAAAAGAACATTCCATTTTTTAAAATGATTTATGCATGACCGTCACTCATAATAGATGACTATTTCTTGAAGGATCCAAATAATAAATCCTCTAGAACATCCACAAATGCTTTAAAAATCCATTTGGTTGAATTTTTTTGAATTCCATGTGGTAGCATAGAGCTCCGATGAATCATTCGACAAGGTTCCTATCACCTCGATCTCATGCCTTCGATTCGTTGAAGGTGTCTCAGATCAAACACTTAGAGAGATATAGTCTCTCTAGAATGAGTGAGTACAAGGAAAGGATCTCATTAAAAATTCAAGAGAAATGCATGGAATGATCATTTCCTCCTACTTATGTTGTGGGAGGCGCTGATACCAAGTTAGTGTTCCCTGGCCCCCAAAAATAAATTGACCACTAAATACGTAATAATTAAATTTGTGACGATCTAAAATCTATGATAAATATTATTTATATTTTATGAAAAAATTATAATATATATTAAATATACTAATAGATAAAACTAATTCCCTTAAGCTGACACAGAATTCCTACAAATATGAACAAAAGCTAGAATATTGAAATAATAGTCGTTTGAATAATATAATCATTTTCATTTACTTACAAACATATAAATAATTTCAATAAAATAATTATTCCCAATTATTATTTACATTAATAATAAGGAATTTATTTATTCTACTGAGATCATAAATACTTGGAAAAAACTCTGGCCTAATGGTGTGTCCCACCATGTCTCATATACCTATTCACCATAATATGATAGATTCTTAAATACACTATTGTTTGTGACCCTCTTTCCAATATCTTAATAGTAGTTAATAATATTCGTTGACCAAGTGTGGAGTCTATCAACCAATAAAGTCCCCTAAATAGATAAGTAATAGTCATATTAATGATAACCAACCTATGAAAACGTACTATGTAATATCATTTTTTTGTTTAGATATCCCAAAAACCCAGATACACACTTGTGTTTTCATCCTCTCTTGCTTGATTATTTGTTTATCTAACCAAACAAACATACCTTTGACTACCTATGACAAGGATTTATGAAGGCACTACAATCTGGATCATCCAGGTTTGAGACATATTACTTCCTTAAACCAGAAGTGACAAATTCTATTTTGATCATTCCTCCAATGTTACACCACCATTGTGTCACCCAACATAAGAACATTCAACACGATTTTATTATCATGGGTTTTTTCACGCATCAATGTAAATGATCAAATGGAACACAATGATAATAACTCAAGTAAGGAGATCAATACACATGTATGTAGATAGAAATAACCAATGTAACCTACAACATGTGGTGTTATTATTAGCGAGTCTCTCCTCCTGATCTCATCTAGCAAAGATCATAAAGTGTGACCTTCAGGAGAAGAATACTCAATTCTTATGATCCCCATGACCTCGATAGTCATACATTAACCGAGTAATGTCAGTATGATATATCTAGACCATAGGAAATATTTTTGAAGATTAATTCCATAGTATCTCAATGTGCTCTTTATAGCATGGTATCTGGTACAAACTTATTATATTACAAATAATTCATGGAAATTACCATTTTAATAGTGGATGTGGAAATGTATACACTATAATGGTAATTTTTCATCATGAATATCACACTGTATACATGAAATGGTAATAAAAAAGAACTATTTAGTTGGGTTTAAGGAACACACTATTTCAAAAATAACACATGCAATAGAGTAAACATGATAACCATACTTGTTATATTTCACATGATCATGATCTTGTTGGTGTTGAGTCATGGATTTAGTTATTGGGTCTTCCACATTTCTTCCTCATAGATATTATACTATATGTGACCTCACCTCCTTGAGTAAAACTTCTAAAGAGATGTAATCGATAAGTATATCCCCTTTTCTCTAATGTCCAAACATGACATCAAGGAAAGTAAAACTAATAGAATTATCATATTCATAAAAAAGTTACATAATATGTGAAATTAAATGAATTGGAACCGATCATTTCAGTTAATAACTACTTCTTAGCTTCATTAAAATTTGTAACGTACTCAATATTTATACGCAAGGGTACCACTATCTTGTATACTCATTCCCATAGCCCAACAGTGATATTAAATCACATTGATATTTGGAATACTGGGTTTTATCCATTTAAAAATATTTTCTTTTCCTCTCTATATACCTATTACATATCCTTTGTACTTCCTCATTTATAATTAGAATGTTTTGGCTACTTCCCTTTTAGTACTCCTCGATATAACTGATATTTTCCTATTATAAAGTTTATGTTTGAAATATCATTTCTTGAAAATAACATGGAATATGTGATTGATCGATCACTAATGTGTATGTAATTACAACTCACCCCATTAATCACCACATGTACGCACATATGTCGACTTGGAAATATTTATTCCATATGACACTTGTAACAATTCTATCTCGATTTTTTCCTATTATTATTTTCAATACCATGATTGTATATATATATGATTGACTAGGTTTAAGAAATAGGTAGATCTAACTTAGTATATCCTATTCAATAGAACATTGGTTGATAATTTCAGTAAATTTATGATGAAATTGTATTATACTGTTCTTAATTAATTGTAAGACCAATAAATATTTTCCCTTTTCTACCAAACCTATTTCCCTTGGAAAAAATTGCACTCCCACTAACCATTACTCAACACATGGTATTAATTCATTCCAAATGAATATACTAATATAGTTTTTTCATACTTTAATATAAAAAAGGATTTCATTAAATTTAACAACTTATTGTAATTCTAGGATGTCACCACCCCCTTCCTGTTGCATCATATAGACACCTTCGACAAAAGTTGATCTTTACATCCAATACACAATAAAATGATCATATAAAGTATCCATGATAAGAAAAATTGTAATGGGTTTAGGCACATCGACTTGGTATAACTATTCAAGCCTTATTGAGAAATTTTTGTACCGTACATGTATCCTCTCACTTGAATACCCACCACATTTTTAAGAATAAAAATCCCATATTCTTTGATACATGGAATCCATTGCTTAATTGATATTTTCAATCAAAGATAATTTCCATAAAATACATACTTTTAGGAATTATTTTTCCCAATGAATGAATTATCACTAGGAATGATGAATATAAAACCATATGAATGGATTAGTCCTTCTTATATAGTATGTGTCCCAAGAAAATTCTCTTACACACCACATGTGGAACACATTCATATGCCAACTACTTGTGCATTTGTATAATTGAAAAAATCCAAGTCAATATTATTCTCACTATCTCAAGTTGAGATGTGAATGCTTTTAGATAAATGTAGTCTTTCACTTGACTATAACTATTTTAACATATGTATTTTTATATTATGAGAAGTAACTTTTAGGATAATTACCAAATTTTGACATTATGTTTCTGTTGATGGATGTTTTTTTATTTTCTAAAAAAACTCTTTATCTATAAACACATGTTTTTATGAAATTACGGATTTACACCATACTATTACTCTTTTGATATTCATTTGTAAATATGGTTGCCATGTGGTTATAAGATATCACCATTATCTATGAAGAACATCTTGAAATATAATGGATGTTTCTCTATTGAATATATATATATATATATATCAATATTGATATTCCTTATATTACATTTTGACTTTAATTTGTATAAGGAAATGTGCATTTAGGAATTTATTCATGAAAAATATTATAGATAAAGGTTAATATTTAATACTAATCATTGATCTTTCTTCCTATCATCACATACATGATGTGGATAATGTAACGCTCAATTAGGAATTACTTCATGTAACCTTATAATGACCGATGAATACTTGGTCAAGAAATTCTTTGACATGTCAGCCCAAAGAAATTGATATTTATGAAACCATGAATATAACATAAATCCATTTAATATTTCTTAATAATAACCTAATGAAATATTTTTGTGTTAAGTTACCACTATCTTACACTTGGAATAGTTCATGCTCTCTAGTTGAGGTAGTTCTAAAGGCTTTGTGTCTTACATTTATTTCAAAAGGATTCTTTGTCCAAAATTATGTATATAATACCTATGGTTTTTAGCTTTAGAGTGTCTAAATATCATATTGGGTATAAAATTGAAGTCCAATTTTAGTTTTACTTGAAAATGAATTATCTTTACACAACTAGGTATACGACTCTTACATTTTATATTCACCACGTATTGCTTATGATTCAAGTATAAAGTAACTATTTTTTGAGAATTAAAAACCACAGAAACCATTCATTCATTAACTAGAATAATTTATCCTTATGACCGAAGGAAACATGAGATATATGTTTTGGTTATCTTTAATTAATGTTCTTATAGAATCATTTACATGGAAATATAGAAGGCGTGCCTTTCTAACTGATGACATATGAACAACCCTTTATCATCCTCTTAGAGAATAAAAATGTCTTCTATTAATGTTTCTATACTTACCTTGTTACTATATTTAGATACACATATATGATAATAACATAGTATTCAATACCCAAGAAGTAAAAATGAGACATTACTTACAAGTGATTAATATACTAGAAAACCTAATGACAACTTTTTTCTTCAATTCAGTTAATTATGTTTGAACTCCCAAAGACATGTTTTCATGATATATGATGAAAATAACATCTTTTGTATTTCCAATATCAATGAATGATTTTGTCAAGGTGCCTTTGGATACCCTCATTCGATTGAACCTTTCACCATATCTTTAAACTACTTCACCACAAGAAATAAAGATTATTCTTTCATTAGTGTTATTGTTGCTTGAAGAACCATACCCAAATTATAATAAATCATTTTCCTCATACTATTTTTGTTATATTCTTAATGTAATATTATGTAATTGGGTGAAATTGATATGGTAAATGGATCTTATTTTAATACCATGAACCATCTTCTAATTTACACATATACCATGTAATCATCTCTTTTCATATCCACACTTCACTTTATCATCGCAACCTTCTCAGAGATGAGAATACATGTAATATCATCCATGTCCTGATTTAGTATCCATAACTCACATCAGATGTCAATGATAAAATTATGGAATTACAATCATATGTATCATACATGCATCTCTTGTAAGAAATATTTCTCACCCTCTCATACTGGGTTAGCTTAATAGGTATTGGGGACACTGACACCTTGAAATTATGATATTGTAGTATTGTACGCAAGCATATTTACTACACTTTGGAAAATCAAATTTGATAGGAAATTTTTATTGTCCAATAATGATCACATTATTTCTTGTAGTATTACGTTCTATTTACTAAAAAAAGCTACTAGATTAGTACTTTTATCTTGATTACTTATTTAGAAATTATTGATTAATTAATTAAACCATTAAATTTGGCCCACTAGTTTTTTGAATTATAAAAACACTATTTAATAGAATGGGAATAATATGTCCCTTGAGTATTCTAGTGGAATGGATCCTTGAACTTACCGTAATAGTCTACAATTTATGGGCGTGCCAGTACTTAGAGAGTTTAAAGTATATGTTTGAATGACCAACAACATTAACTCATGAATCCTTAATATTATTAGTGAAGTCTTAGCTTCTAAAACCATAAAATTTATTTAATAAATTCTTTCCTATAATGTTTTAATTAGCTAGATATGGTTACTCCTTTGTGGAAAACAACAGTTAAGTCAACAAATCATTCTCATAAGAACTCCCTAGTAGTATGAGGCAACCTCAGCTCTGACTTGCCAAGCACCCCGAACACCTAGTTGTGTTCAAACTCAAATGAAAAAGGCTTATAATACATAATATTTCTCTGAGGTTTTTTATATTTTTCGCAATTAATTTAAATCATTAATATTAATCTTGTTTATTCTTTTTGTTTTGGCTCAAAACTGAACATTCATAAAAAACATTCATCACTTTTTTTGAATTTTACTATATAATATTTTATGTATTTCCCACTATCAAGAAAATTAATAAAATAATAAAAAAATGCATAAAAGAAAATAAGTCACCAAATTGGTATTGAGCATCTAAATTTTTTCAATGAATTTAAACTCAATGGATCAAATACGAACTAGGGGTATCATCTCTAAGTCATGGTTTGAATCATGATGCAACTCACCCCATCCAGTGTATCCATTTCTCATCTAGATTTTTAGTCGACTTGTTATTGACTACGTCTTATACCATCTTGGACTTGGTGGGGCTGTGTCGTATATCTTATTCATGAACTGTAAAGGTATACTCACACAAAGGAGAGGGGAAATTGGGAGTACACAATACAGATAGATAATATGGGTGTGAATGCCGTTATACGTATTGATAAAAAAGATAATTTTGTACAAAACGCCATATGTAATTACAATAGTCACACACAATTAAATAATAAATCAAATAAATATCATACATACACATAGTTGGAAAGTTTTCAAGACTATTAATCATGTAAAATTTAAACAAATATAAAAATTAAATTGAATAAAACTTAATATAATGGAAAAATATTAAATTAAAAGAATGAATTCAATTCAAATTATTTAATTTTACATGTTCCTATATATAATTTAATTTTAATTCAAAAAATAAAAGTTATTAAATAATTTATTTTAATTACAATGTTAAGTTAATATATCCTCACTTATTTAAAAATATATTTTAAATCAACATTTTTTTTAATTAATTTAATTTTATAATGAAATTAAATTAATTAACATAAGTAGTTTGGATTAGAAAAATTACTCCGAATAAATGAAACCCCATGCAGGGCCTCTGTGAGTCAGGCCGAACCTACAATGACCTTGTCCAAGATGTGCAGACCTCATGCAATGATGTTATGGATGAGGTATGCTTTCCATGACCTTTTTCGGGTTAGGCTATCCCTCTAGGCCCATTTTGGGTTGTGTTAGGTCAAATTATCTCTATAGAACAATGATGCTCTGTTGGAAGGGTGTACCTCAGATGTGGTGTCTGGTATGATGATCGAGGGTGATGATGGGAGGGCAGTAAGGCTTATAGATTGGCATACCACAATAGCTCATGTAAGACACATTAGGGGAGGTCAGTCCTATGTGGGTGTTGTAGGTTCAAGGAATAGTGGAATCATGCAATGGGTCATGCCCAAATTATCTTTTCTTCATGATCTATGATTAATTTTATATTTTACATGATGATGTATGCCATAATCAATGGAATTGAATAATAGAAGATATACAAGGGATATAATTCTAGAACCAATTGCAAGATCATCACTTATTATTTATAATTAATTTGATCAATCAAAGAATTACCTGGAATGAATTGTTTCATCATTTATTGATCTGAAAATAGATATTCATTTTATATTTGTTTCATTATCGGAATAAATATAATATTCTTTCTAGTGGCGATCCACACAAGTTCCAAAAACATTTGAACATCACCAAAGGATTTTTTGCATGCTAGAACCACAGATCTTATCACTTGTATAATTTAACTTTGATTACCATGAGAGTATCTTACAAATGATTCTACTTGATATCTATAAACATAATAGTGGGTGGTGGAGGAAGATCACTCTCCATTAATCAGACCATTCATGGAGAATGGATCTTTATAGAGATTGAGAGTATTTTCGAATTCATAATGCATAAAAAATTGAATTTTCTCTCTAGAAAAATAATATTATTGGGTTTAAATACTCCTAGGTTTTGGAAATAAATATTTTCACAAGTTACATTTTCTTTTTATTTAATCCCTTGGGGAACCCCGTTTTAAAATAATATTAATATTAATATTTCCTCAATATGCGCTTAACATGCGAATTCAATTTAATATTATTTAATCAAATAATATTCAATATATATTATTTCTCACTGGACGTAAAAAAAAGGTCTGCCATTCATCCAAAATATTTACATGGATTTAAATAATGACAAATTATTTAATAAATAAATATTATATTCAATAAATATATAAAAAAGTATTTATTAAATATTCCGCTAACATAATATTTTCTCGAATAACTAGTGACAGAATATATGGGTTCAAACATACATGAATAATTATGTAACCAATAATGGGAATAATATTAATTCAAATTGTTTAATAATAAATAATAATATATTATTTACCTCATATTCTAGATACACTTACTATGTGACCCTCCAGGACTATTTTTAGTAGAATTATGTGAAACATCCTAATGTCTATGGTTAGCATCTAGAAAAATTCCAAGGAAACCATAGATAATTAATTTAACACCAGAATGACATAATATATCTTATAAAAAGTCACAGTGTAATATAATCCCTTTATCACGATAACATTAATTATGTATGTTTCTCACTGGTGCAATAAACCTATGTGCTCAACGAATCTTTCATTGAATTTAAAAAATTGACCTTCCCTACAGAACAGTATGACCATCGATTTATTTAGGGTATATCATTTACATCAAAGACATGAGATATAAAATTCTAATAAAAATAGAAGGGGAAAATCATTTCTCACAATATATGAAATATTACTCATAACATACCCAACATTTCTTATCTCGCCACCAATATTTGTTGTCATAGTTTTCTTCAATCCATCAAATTATATCACTCATAATACTCATTAATAATAATATCAATGAGCCAGGATTGATACACACATCTGTAGATAGGAACATCCAATGACACATAAAAATGTGGATGTCTTACTTTCGGGTCCCATTCTCATAATATATTACACTGAATATTACTATTGTTGTACACCATGAGATGTCTCCTCAATGTCCTATGACTCTCCACCCCTCAAAGCCTGTAACATTTGTGTCCATAAAATTAAATCATTTGGCTATAGAACATATATTTAAGAATAGTGTCTTAGAACTTATGGGCTCTCATCATATTGGGGTACTGATATGACCTTTTAGAATGAAAACTACTCTTAAAACATTATCACATAATATGTTATACATATGAACAATCCTGATGTGATAATATGATTATTAATATTCCAAAATATGAACGAATGTTCTCAAAAAATAACAAAAACTTAGTTATAGGGAACCAAATCCAATATATGTGATGGTATCTAGGGGTACCGCTCGATAATGAAGAGGATCCCACAACCATGAATGTTACAGTCGGTGGCAGTGGGTCAATGGTGTCTATTAGTGGCTGATGTTGACCGTTTTTGAGCGGGGTCGGCTAGATCTAGTTGTGGCGTCAGCCAATCAGTGCGAGTAGAAGGTGGATACAGGGTACTCTAGTGTCTGTTTTGGGTTTTGGCCAATGATTGGCCTGGAGAGCTAGCACCTACATCATTGAAATGGTCAAAGAGGTCAATCAAGTGTCAAGGTTATTCATCACACAATGGATGGTGACATAGAGGATTCTACCAAATTTTGAAGGAGGGAATCATCGACCGTATAATAAGAAGTAGAATCCAATAGTAGTAGGTCTAGTTTAAGTCTTGGGGAGGGGGATATAGTCCATCTTTCCTTGGTCCCGGGCATGAGTGGCACAACCGACCACTAAGTAGGGATGAGGTAGTGACAACAACTCAAGATGTAAAAGGTGGTCAGGCACACCTAAAGCGACATCAGCTTAGGTATCACTGTTGGAGGGAAGTGATTTTGATGAGGTAGAAAAAGGTTCTGGGGGCCGCTTTCTTGAGTGGTTTATTTATTTATTTATTTTAATTTTAAAAAATGTTTTCACTTTTGAACACAGTACTTCCGCCACTCTTTTTTTGATGATGTATTTCTCTATTGGACCCTTTTTTTATGTGTTTGTTGCAATAAAATTCTATATATCTATTTTTTTGTTTAAAATTATCATAAGACAACTTTCGAATATTAAGAAGTATATCATTTTTAAATAAAATAATAATTATTATTATTTTCTCATTATAATTATTATAATATTATAATTTCCATAAAAACATGGAATGAACTCCAGCCAGAAAATACTATTTTGACCACCTTCATTCCATTAGGATAATATATTTTAATTAATACCATCTCTGATGATACAACCTGTATATAATTTGAAATATATGATATATGTTTCAAATTTTAATTCCTGAAAACTAACCACTTTTAATACTTAATTTTTTTCCAGATGACCATAACTCTGCCATCCAAGATCAAATTGATGTATGTTCAAATCCATTGGGACTGATTTCAAACCCTTATACATTAGTCATGCCAAATTACACACTAATACAATGTGTTGTCTTTGTTTCCTAATCAGCTCTGCTATAGTTTGTCAGAGTTTCTATAGTGCCCCAAAATTTGGGTCGGGGCCTTCCTTCCCTAGATCCATAGAGCAGGTATGTGTTGACCAATACAACCACCAACATTCATATTGTGGAGCTCAAACCATAAGTATTGTCCATTGGTGTTCAACATGGTCCATAAAATATTCATCCCAAAACCTTCCAAGTGGATTAGGATACACCAATCCAATAGACTAGAATAATTCCCTCTTCATTAAATTAATGAAAACATTTTTTCAGGGCATAACAATTTACATGACTCCCACTGATACTAATGGAAGGTCTTAGGGCAGACAACATAAGCAGATGGGTCAGTGATATAAACGTTTTCACCATTGAATGACATAAAAACATCATATCTGGCATTGTATAGACTAAAACAATAGCCAAGGATCGCACTTGAATAACTATTGGGACAAAAATTAATCCTAATATTATCTCATTCGATTTGATGTTGCATTCAACCAATGTTTGTTTTTGGTGATCATTTCTCAATTTAATAAAAGATAAATCCCTCTATATCATCCCAAAACCCATTGAAAGTCCATTGGAGCATCAATCAAAGAAAATTGGGTGGTGTTATACATAACTGATGATGCCTTCAATGTCTTGATGATAAACGCTACATCAATCCTTCCATTAGTGAATCCTAAATTGGATCACATAATCAGATCATATTCTTCTACCTTTATGTAGCAAGAGAGAGGAGAAAGAGAGGCTCTAAAAACCATGTTGTGAATAGTTTCTAATATTAGAGCATCCTACCAATTATACAGTGAGGTGACAAACACTTAGGAATGGCTCTACACCTCCCACATATGTTTTACATACAAATTATTCTATAAAAAACATCTTAAGAATGATTTATTGAGTCATAATTATCAATTTATTTTTTATGAGTTAATTGTGATATAATAAATATATTTATGATATAAGAGAGCCATTAATTCTACCCATCATTCCCACAACACTTAAATTAATTTTAAATATTAAAATAATATTTATACGTTGCATATTTTTATCAGGCATTCACTTATATATCGTGCGTAATTTAAATAATTAAATTCAATACAAATTATTCTAAAGATGAATAATATGAATTTATTTATTACTTTGTGATTACTGAAACTCAAATAGAAGTTGGGCCTTGTAGGTGGGGAACACCATGTCCAGTACTTATATTCATATGAATAATCCATAATTTGTAATAATCATAGTGTGTGACCTTAAAGATGTTGGATTGGTGTCGGCCAATCCATTTTAGATGATGTTTGGAAAAATTATTATGACCCATACCACGAACCAGTTCCAAATACATGATGAAATTGTTAGGAGTTGTAGGGGAAACACCCCATTGATATAGGGGTCCTGGGGACCAAAGTCCCCCTCCCAATTTTTGGGGCACTACAGAAACTCCAATTGACTATAGTAGAGATAACCAGGTGACACCGATAGAGAACTGTAGCAGTTCATACTTTTGGGATAGCTACTGTATCAGGGAGATAGTGGTACTGTAGATCCCTGGACTTCTACCCACCAGCCATAAAGTAATCATGGAATTGGGATGCCACTATAGTGATGTGTAATTACAAGCACTATTCACATTAGTAGTGCATAATTTCTATATGGATGGTGGAATAATATATGTTCTTGTTTGTTAGAACATTTAGGCTAGGGTCTCGTTGTGTGAAATTTTGATATCTCCATGTGTTTTGTGCTCTGGAAACTAGTGAAATTATTCCTCTCCTTGGACATATGGGTCACTTCTAAAACCATGTAGATCTCTATTTCCCAATATCTTATTCTTCTTCTTCTTCTTCTTAGGTTTTTCCCTTTTAGTCGTCTATGAACGGCCTTTCACTTTAGTGAAGCCATCTTTTTCCACAACAGTAGGCCCTTATCTCGGTAGCATTGAATTAATTTCGTAAATGTAGTGTGGATTATAGAAGCTAATCTAGAACCTTAATGATATAATGAAAATTTATTGCAATGAAAACATTTCCTATATACACACATTGTGTAATATAATCTTTTTTTCTAATAACATCTCACAAAACAAGTCATAAAGCATAATTCATGTCACAATTATTTATTACTTTATTTCTTATTCACCTGATTGGATAGATTTATCTTTTCTAACATGGTCATGTATTTAGTGAAGGTTCTACTATCCGGCTCAACAAGGATTAATATATTACTTCCTTTTAGAAGTGAAAATATATGTCTTGATTATTCAACGAATTTCATACAACAAATGGTATACCAAACACAAGCTACCTCACGAGGACATAAATTCCACAATTTTTATCATGAACCAAATTACATGATCACACAATATACAATGCTAATAATATCCTGTCAGAAGTCCATTACACAGGTTCAAAAAAAAGTTCTACCAATGGAACTTGAAACATGGGGTGTTTCTACTGGCAGGTCAGACCTCAAGATCTAATTAACTTCAGATCAAAAAGTGTGGACTTCATGAGAGGAAGTATCAATGCTTATGAACTCCCAACACCTGATAGTCAAACATCTTGTGTGTCCACTCAGTACGATGTATCAAGATCATAAGACATATTCTTTATTAATGTCATAGTATCTCAAGGTTCTCATTATAGAATTGGAAATACTATAACATTTTGATATAAAAATTAATCTATGAACATTATCATGTAAATTGTGGATACATAAATTTCAACCCAATTAGTATTAGTGTACATCATCCATAACTCACTGTATACAAGATATTGTAATAAGAAATCACTATTTATGTTGGGTCTTGGGAACCCATCATTATAACGTGTCAAGAAAACCTCATTGGTTGATGAAGTCTTTGTCTAATATTTTGATTGGACACCACATGGCATATGAAGGGGGTTAATTTCATGGTTTAGGGATAAAAAACATTTGATTATATTTTAGTTAGAGGATGATGTCTATCGGAATGACCACACATCACACACAGTAATAAACTGATGAGACTTGAGAGAGTTGTTTAATGAAAACCTACATTATTCCAGTATATGTTCACCTATATAGTATCGATAATTGATTTGATGTTTAACAGGGAGAATTACAATGAAATAACCCCCCCAAAAAATAGGGAATAATAGATAATCCTATGTGAGTTTTCTTTATAGTGATAGGGACTAATAAAATAAGATAAAAGAAGAATGGAATCACCTCTAACTTAAAATAACAATGAACAACACTGATAAGCTGAATTTATATATATATTGGAGACATTTATTTAATGATTATTCTTCATATATTTGATAATACAATGGTTTTTGGTTTTTTTCATAATAACTAGTAAAATGGTATTTAAAAGAATAAATAAAAAATAGTTTAAAAAATAGACTTTACATTATATGTATCCCATACACGCTATGAAGACCTCATTCATGACATTCCTGTAAGGACACAGACCAACACTTGAATACATTTCATAACTTAAATATAGTATATGTAGTGTAACATAATTACACGAAATGCATATTTAAATGATCAAAATCCTATGAAATGTGAATTTCATACAAGATATGCAGAGATTTCATGATTTTCATGTTTATACGGATTTCCTTGTTAAATATTCAAATGTATTATTCGGTAGGAAAGGTGGATATCAGTTACATGGAATGAATCCAACATACATGACATGATGATGTCAGTACATAAGTCACTTAAGATAGTACATAGTGTGCAAGACTTATAGATCATGCACCTCTCATGCATATTTATATTTTTAGCACCATCAGCATACAGAACAACGACCCACTTTTATTATATCTCATTTCATTCTCTGTTTTTTCTTGTTTTCATATGATTTCATTCTAAATGCGATTTAATTCATTTAATTAATTGTTTTATTAAATCCTTTTGAGTTCTTAATCATTCTTTACCCATTCTTCATCCATTTCAAAACCTTTTCCAATTTTGACATCTATTTCATTGTCGATCACAATTTTTTATCAACAGTTTCACCATTCATTAGTGATTTTTTATTTATAGTGAGATTACATTACTTTTTCAGATTAAAAATTGATCATTCATAATTGCTTAATCATGAAATTTAATGTTTTGATTAGATTTACACTTTTACAAATAATTTGACATTGATTATTTCTTGTTTTAATCCTGGAATTTTTTTTTCAATAGTTTTATGATTATATATAAAATTCCTTATAGTTCCTTGATTTATACCTTCACCTTCATGCACAGATAACTCACCTAGGATTAGGGGTTGTGAGTAGGGATGTTTATGTGCCTAATTATTTATATATTGAACAATATTAACCATATGATTAGTAAATGGTTTAATAATAATTGTTCATAATATTCTTTTGCACATCCTTGACCATGAAGAGTGAAATTGAATGATCATAACCTAGTTGGAGTTGAGCATGACTATTACCATGAGTCTATAACGATTTATATATAGATTTTAAGAATAATGAAGCAAAGTTGTTAGTTATACCTGAAACATGGTATAATTTCAACATGGGTATATCCAATTGGTTTGACGAAAACCAATTTGTGATTCTTGCATTGCTTTGCAAGATAATCTATAGGCATATACCAATTTAAATATAAGGTTATATTCAATCAAAATCCCTAAAATTGACCCCAATATCTTCCTTTAATGTCATCATTATGTCTAAACTACCTAGATTTATTTGAAACCAATACTTTATAGTGAAAGTGAGGAATCATTCTAAAGGGTTTTAATGGATTGGCTGTTAACACACCAACAGTCCTCGTGGGTTTAACCCCGAACTACCTCTTTACCACGTTCCAATAGCAAGTGTTGTTTGAGACTAAAAATTTCAAATATGACCACTACCAAATATAATTAAATGATGTGTTTTGGTTAGTTAGGCACTTGATTCCATAGAGAAATGGAAGATAAATAATATTCTGGAGGAAGAGGAAGGTGGGGCGCGCATATGACCCAATTAGGGAGAAAATGGGGATTTGAGTTATAATTTTTTTAAAGGTAATGCTTTGGTCAAAGACCAAAGCACAATATATTGAAAAACAAATAAGTTACAAGAGTCTGAAATAGGGGATTTTTTTTTACAATCTCTATAAAAAAACTCAAATAAATCAGCAGGAAGGGAGTTTATCCAAGTCATGCGCTGGTGAACTCCTTTGTTGGCAAGATCATCAGCAATAGAATTCACTTCACGGTAAGTATGGGTAGCTATAAAATCAATCCCATGAAGCGAGTTAAGGAAGTTCATCCAATGAGTAGTATGATTCCAGGCCAGATGAATGCAGCCATTCCAGATGGAATGAATGATAGTGGTTGAGTCACTCTCAATCCATAACTTCCTCCAACCACTTTGAAGAGAAAAGTCAACAACATGGATGACACCCAACAGTTCCGCCTCCAGTGATGACGAGTGACCACATCCGATATAGAAATAGCCCTGACACTGACCAGCATAATCTCTGAAAATAGCTCCACAACTGGAAGGCCTGGGTTTCCTTTGGAAGCACCATCAACATTGACTTTGATCCATCCTGGCACTAGTGCCTACCAGAATACCTCGAAGGTGCGTTTGGGCTTTGGGTAAATTCCAGGAACTCAGAGGCGACGAAGAATCTCAAAGTACCCAACCAAGTTGTTGCAACAATCTTTTTGAATGAAAGCAGCTTCCTGGATTGTGACAAGAATCCGAGATTTTCCTACATTGAGACTAAAAGTGTGATTATTATGAATAATATCATTTCAAACGTACCAAATCTCATGGATGAGTTCTTCCACTTTTTCCAGTAATATGTTTTTGATCTGCAAGGAAAGCTCAGATCTAGTGAAGTTTTCAATAAACAGAGAAATAGAATCAGTAAAATACCATCTGTAGTTGAATAAATCAAAAACAAAATTCCATAAGGTAGAGGCTGTCGCACAAGACAGGAAAAGATGATCCGCATCTTCCCTGTGTTGGTTACATAGGCAACATTTAGAACAAAGTTGGATGCCAAAATTTTGAAGAACAATATCCGTAGGAAATATATTATGGGAAAGACGCCAAATGAGAGTGAGCCTAGAGGGTTTGATCCAGGGTTTATTAAACTGGCTCACCCAAAGATAATTTGATTCAATATGAGAAAAATTCTGCTTATAAAAACTTTTAGAGTCAAGAATTCCATTTCGGGCAGGTTCCAAGACAAGGAAGTCACCATCAGGGGAAAAGAGTGATAATCAATGATCTGTAAAATATTATCAGGGAGATCATGTCGATGAAATTGAAGAAGATCCTTTATAGATTGATTAGTGTCCTCAGGAATGTGACTAGTAGGTAACAATTTTATCAAGGGGTTATCATACCATTTGACACACCAGAAGTTAATTGAAGAATCAGCACTAACCATCCATCTAGATTTCTCAATGATCTTATGATATGTGTCCCTGATAGATGGACAAATGGAAGAATTAATGAAAGTAAAATTTCCATTTAAAAGACTAGAAATAATTATATGATACAAGAAATTAGTCGCTTTAGAAGAGGGATTAATAATGTGCCAAGTGAGACGGGCCTGAAGAGCATCATTGAAAATCTTTAAATATTTTATACCAATTTCACCTTTACTAAGTGGTCGACAACAAGAATTCCAAGGTATAGTGACAAGCTTCCTTTCAAGAATACTTTCAGTCCAAATGAAAATTTTAATATAAGTATTAATTTTCTTGAGAATACCAATAGGCCATTTATAAATCATGAGGGAGTAGACCATTTTGGAGACAATGGTTGATTTTACCAAGCAAATTCTCCCAGCCATGGAGAGAGATTTCCCCTTCCAATTAGAAAGTTGGTTTATAATCTGATCAATAACATTAGAAAAATAGCTAGCTTTGGGTCTCCCCCAAAAAATTGGAACTCCCAAATAAGCGAAAGTTAAGAGACCCTATTTAATTCCCAAATAAGTGGTAATGCTAGCTTTCCTTCCAACAAAAATGTTCTTACCAAAGAAAATGAAAGATTTATTCCAAGAGATCGCTTGACCAGAAACCTCTTCATAATGAGCAATAGCTTTCTTAAGAGTATGAATATTCTTTTGATTCCCTTTAAGAAATAGGATAATGTCATCATCATATAAAAGGTGAGTAGGGGAATTAAGCATTCTATCAACTTGTATATGTTTAATCTCACTTTGATCAACCAAATTATTGTGGATTCTACTAAGATAATCCTCAACAATAATAAAAAGAATAACAGAAAGATGGTCACCCTGTCTGACACCATTATAACAATTAAAAAAACCTCTAGGAGAACCATTAATAAGGATAGAAATATAATCAGAATGAAATAAAGTCCTAATCCTTCCAATGAAAAGATCTTGAAATCCAATGATTTTTAGAACATTAAAGATGAAATACCAATCAATGGTGTCAAAAGCTTTTCTAATATCCAGTTTGATCGCCACACATCCCCCTATATTTTTTTTATTTAAACTGTTAAAGCATTCAGAGGCAAGACAAATACAATCTTGAATGGATCTTCCTTTAATAAATCCAAACTGATTCCAAGAAACAATTCTATTTCAAATAGGAGAAAGTCTATTTGCAATGATTTTGGTTATGATTTTAAAAATCGTGTTAATAAGAGAAATCATTCTGAATTGATGGATCTCAGATGCATTCTCGACCTTAGGTATTAAGGTTAATAATTGAGCATTGATTCCATGCGGGAGTAAGCCATGAGTGAAAAATCTCTTAACAAGGTTACAAACATATTTGTGGATTATGTCCCAATGATTCTGGAAAAATCCATTATTGAACTCGTCCGTACCAGGAGCACTGTCTTGATTTAGACCAAAGACAGTTTCTTTGATTTCATGGTCAAGAGGAGTGCTCATAAGCAAATCATTGTCCCATTCATCTACCAATAGAGGAATAATATCAGGTTTAAGAGCAGTGTTTATACCTGGACCATTAAAAATGTTATAAAAGTACGAGGTAACATGATCAGTGATGGCCTATTCAGAGTCAATGATCACTCCATTGTAAGAATGTTTGGAAAGAGGACTATTGGCTTTTCTAATTCTTTGAAGGAAACTGTAGAATTTGGTATTATAGTCTCCATCAGTAAGCCATTTAGTTCTGAACATATGTTTGCAAATATTATCTTTGAAAGTAAGCAAGGAATTAAGTTTGATAGAGATATTATCTTCCAATTGAAGATCCAAGTTGAAATCAGAGATGGTGTTTTGAGTATGGAAATGACTAAGTTCCTTCTCAAGTAAGGATATATCTAGATCAATTTGAGAATTTCATGATTTTCACCAACCCTTGAGGGCTTGTTTGAGAGTTTTCTGTTTGTGAATACAGGAGAAAGAGTCTTGTTGATATTTCATAGAATTCCTGATGTTATAAATGAAAGTAACACCATCAGAGTTCGATGACCAAGCATTATTAAATTTAAAAGGAAGGGCAGATTTTTTATCATTTATAAGAAAGATAACAAGGATGGGATTATGGTCAGAGTTGAGCCTAGGGAGAGTAACACTGGAAATATTATCCATAAAACATTCATTTTCACTGCTACCCATTTCCATTTATGCATCATTATAGGGGGAAAGGTACCTATAGTTGTCTCATTTTAAATTATTTTATAAATAAAATTTCTAAATAAAAAATACATGGAAATAATTATCCCAACATGGAAGGATAATTAGTCTATTCATGTTCTTCATAACACCCCACTAGGTGATTCCTAACATACAAGAATTGTATAATTAATCTCTGCTTGATTGTTTAACATCTAATCATAATTTATACTTCAAATAAAATGACACAAATTATTATAAAAAAATTACAAGAAAAAAGGGCAGAAGAAAATTAATTTAACATCTCCTTGTTCACCCTTGATCGAGGGATTAAAAAAATCACTCACCCAAAAAACCTTATTTATTGAAAAACAATACAAACCAAATATTTTATGTGAAGTATTTTCATAGATTTGTAAGAATACATTCTTAATGAAAAAGAAATAATTCTAACCATTTACATATTAATATAACATACAGATGAAATTAATAAGTATGAAACCCTTTGAAATGTCATGTTATATAGCATGACGATGAGAAAATTCTCATATAAGGTATCAATCATGGGAAATAATGCAACCAAAGGGATCATGTTCCAAGCACAGGGTATGGATTTTTTTTCCATTACTGTAATTAATTAAGGGTCCCATAGAAAACTAATTAAAAAGTATTTTGTTTTTATAGAGTTACCGACCCAATCAATCACCTTCAGTAAACATTTAGTGTTTTCCAAAAATTTATACTAAACGAGTCTTGTAACAACTGGATCCCAATGACATCACATACATCCCGCCTTATCATGGTCGTTAGGTCTTGGCCCACTAGGCACCACCAGTTTCCCTCCAAATATGTGAACCCCACCATGGGGACCACCCACATACCCAAACAAGTCATTTGACTAATGACTATTCCCACAGGCCAACCCATGTCCTTTCTAGTGTGCTTTTTTTCCTCCACTAAACACACCCTGAGAAATATTCTAGAATGTCACCCATCCAAATAACTACTCTGTTCCAAGCATGCTTAATTGTGGAGTTCTAATTTTTTAGGATTCTGAAAATAATGGTATACCTTGATGACATGAGTAATATCATTTAATAATTTAACCATTTATCATTTTGGGGAATCTCAATCACCCCATCGTTAGACCACAACATCCTTTTTGTGGGCCCTACACCTCAACCATGGAAGTGCAATGCACTTAAGGCTGGGTGCCATCTCTGAGGCCAAATGTAACAAATAGGTCGCACTAACAGAACATACACCCCACATTAACATGGATGTCAGTTCCGGGCCTACCAGGTACCATGAGTTGCCCTATATACATGTGGTCCCCACCCTAGGGCCTACCCACATGCCCAAACGAGCCTTCTGGCTAATGACTATCCCCACTGGCCAACACATGTCCTTTCTAGTGTGTTTTGTCCTCACATAAACACCTTAAGAAACTTCCCAAATGTTCACCCATCCTGATCACTACCCTAGGCCAAGCATTTTTAACATTGGAGATCTAATCAAATATGCTCTTGAAAAGGAAGGTTCACCTGGGTGACATGAGACATACGTTTAATCATTTAACCCTTTATCATTCTGGGGTGTTAATATTCTTCCCTATAATAATTTTAGAAAAATAATATGTATATGAACATGTGATATTTAAATTTTTTCTTTAGTACAACAATTAGTAGGATATCCCCTTCATAGAATTCATAAAAGGCCTATATTTGTTCCAGTGTATGATTTATATTATGTACAACCCAAACCCCAATGGATGAAATTTTTTTTTTCATGAATAGAAATATGATCAAAATAATAATAATTATACAACTAATAAATATCCAATATATAATAGAATTTAACGATACATAGAATATCCAATGAGTTACTTCTATATGGGATAAGAATAGTTATTCCTAGTAGATCATGACCCCTAGTAACCAATAAGAGTCCTAACACATGCATGGTTCATCACTTGAGAACATGATGTCTAAATCTTTCTATGAAAAAAATATGATTTTAATAATATATAAAAATGCAAAAAAACCCATAATCCCTTCATATATAGAATTATGCCTCTCAATAAGAAACCTAAATAGATAACCCCCACCCAGGTCCTACTCACCTTTATCTAGAGGCCCAAAAAATGAAAGGAGATAATAATTACTAGTGATCCCAATTCACTTACTCATTAATATATGGTTTTTTCAACAACATAGAACCTTAAGATGCCTTATTTAAATTGATACCATACTAGAGATAAGATATAATCAAATGTTTACCAAGAATATATATCACAGCTAAATTTTAAATCGAGAATTTAATAAATCATATCAATGAAATTATATTCTATTTGTTAATATTATATTAATGTCAATAAACTTATGAATAAAAACATAACCATCAACTTTTATTAATATTAAATAATAAACACTCAAATCACTCATCATTAAATTTCTATATAATAAATTTAATAAATTTAAATTTTTTAATAAAAATTTATCATCATCCTATTGTAATAAAAATTTTACACAAAAGTGGAAGATCAATATATTACTTCAATAAGGTTATAAGTAATTTTCATATTTCCAGAAAAAGTATAATTACCTAAATAAACTCTTTACGGAATCCAAAAAATCCATTATGTTAAGAAAAAAATAAACCCCCTTTTGAACAATATGAAAAGTATCAATTAAATATAAAAAATATAAGAATATAAAATATTACTTTTAAAAATAATCACCACTACTTAATCTTTCTCAAGAAACATTCAATTTCCACTGATGGTCAAATTACACAAATCCTAAAACTGTTGTTATTTAGGAAAATTTATAATATATATCGAAGGAAAAAATGCACAGTTTATGCACATATTAGAAAAAAGGAGATAGAGAGATGGAATATGGGGGACTCATGAACTGATACATTGAGTTTGGCGGAGATGCAATAACAGATGAATAGGAAGTGATCATTCTTGTGGAAGGTAAGAGGGGAATGCACATGATCCCATTTATAATGCGAGTAAATTAGGATACTTGAATATGTAGCCTTCTTAGAATGATCATTTAAATTTTAATATTATAGTTATCTTTAACATTTTAATCAATGTTGTTATTCAATATTTATTTTTTATCATATATCCCAAATATGAATAATCCTATTATTATATATTCCTCTACTAAAACCATATGATGAAATAAATTAAGACCATGGGGATATAAGGTAAAATCTATGTGAAAATGGTACATTTATAAAATCAATGATTATATTGCATGGTTAGTGAACCCATTAAAATGAAAATGATTTGGTAGTGGTCGTCAAGACAGGGTGAATTATTTCCCAAAAAGTGCATTAATAATCCAGATTTCACAAAATAATGTCCCACTTTATTCCAAATCAATAATTAATAAAATTATTTCTTGAACAAAAATTAGAGGTGTGCTAGAATCTCCCCAAAATAGGTCTTTCCATCCTTAAATATCAATCAATAATTTCTCTTGAATAAAACAACACAAACCATTATTGAGACATCATAAAATTTCATGATTATGACTATTATGACATCACAATATTCTTCTTCATTATCAATAATGGGAAAAAATATATCCCTTAATATAACATAACTTGCTGGTCTATATTAAGGACTGTATTTTTAAATTAGGATGAAAAGAATAATAAATCATTAACTAACTAGTGGATTGTTTTGAGGCCACTTCAAACTAAATGGGATCCTTAAATAAGTCTTAAGAAACTATAAACACTAATTCATAATCACTAAAATAATATAGAAATATATCCATTGGTAAAATAATCTATGATTTCCACCTCAAATTCTCTTTTGACATAACCAATATAGGAACATTTAAAATTTATACTACCATATTCATGTTTATTTTACCTAAACCTCCATGAATGTTACCTCCCTTGTGATCCAAACATGAGAAAAGAAACATAATCCTATACATGGATACTATTTTATAACTCCACATCAAATGAGTTCTTAGGAACCCCATAAAAATAATTGTTTCACCTCAACCCATTTCAGTTTTAAGATTATATGAGGCTTCAATGTAAATATGATATTCATCAATTTTAAATAATATTATATCTAAAAAAATTCACAAAATAAATCATTAAATTTCCTTCAACGGATCATGACACTGATGTTTTCATAACATTTTTACATATTTGAATCATCAAGGTAGGTTTCTAAATTTGAATAATTTTAATCATCAGTAACACGATATCATTAATGAGAAGGTAAAACCACCATATGTTGGACTGAAAAAGTGTAATGTCTAGTCCCTCGAACCATACCTCTAGGTGATACCTTCCACACAGGAATTGTATAATTACTCTACACCCATGATAAAACATTATGCCTTAATTTAACGTTAAAATTATATATATCTAATTTTTTACACAACTTAATATGCCCACAAAATTTGATACCTATGAGGTTATTAAGTATCTCAATTATCTACCATGAATAAAATAATTCGTTTAATCACTTTACTAAAATAAAATATAGATTACGTAGAAACATAATGCATTTTCAGTTTTTTATGGAAATGATTCACTGAGTGTTTCAGAATAAATTCATGTAGACATCCATACCTTGAGTTGACTCAAAATGAATCTATTATGAGAACACTACATGTCCCCCCAAAAAAATTTATAATACAGATACATTATAAAATTGGAATCTCTTTCTAAAAAAGAATTATTGAAGTGAATGTTATCAAATTAATACATATGATAACCTTATGACATCCCAAATAGAGCAAGTGGTGAATCATAGGATTGATCGAAAAAATATCCTTTGATCTCAAAGGGAGAGGTGATTCTTGAGATATAAAATCTTGATCAGTTTCTCTAGTTAAATAAATCATGATATTTACCCAAATATCCTCCTATTTCATATAATAAGGATGATCATGAATTCATAAAACCTAATAGCCCATTTTTCATCTTAAGTAAAAAATAAAAAATAAATTAATTACATGAATTATTTTATAGATTATGCAATGGTGTCCATAATAATATTTTTCAAACTTGTTTCATCCACTCTCTAATACTCTCTTAAAATTAACATTGTGACAATTAATAGAGATTCAATTGATGGTGTATAGATATTTTTGAGGTAGTAGAAATTATAAATCAACCAGTCATTACATATTCTCAATATAGTTATTTAGATAGTTCCACTCTCACTCATGAAATGGGTAATGTATACAATTATTATAAAAAAATTTCTACATCAGGGTATTCATTAGTTCGTTATTGTCCCTTTTTGATGATTTGTTTCTTTATTAATTTGTAGTAAGGTGTTTAACCACCAAAATGTTGTTCTATAATAAAATTTTATAGTCTATAGGAATTTAAAATATATACATATACAAATATTATCATCAATTCAGATTAATAGCCGGTCATCCATAACATGTTAACCAACAATAAAGGTGAAAAATTCTCAAAAATTATTGCATCTTAGATTTTTATGAATAATAATAGTACAAAAGAATTCAAAAAATACAAACCATTTCAAGAAAATCATCTAAAAAGAGATATCTTGAGGTTATATAACAACGAAACTTATCAATAAAACAGAATGTGTCACCATATCCCTCATGTAGTGAGTTGATGAAATTTGTTATGGATGAAGCCCTCTTATATCATAATGAACCACTTCATTGCATCTTCCTTGGTAACTGATTTATATAACCTGATGTTGTATTTTCAACAATCATATAAGAAAACATGGTAGCATGGGAGATCCAAAATAACATATTAGTCCATACCATAACTGCCAGTTGATGTTCCATAATTGATTCTAATATCAATGTATTCCTGGATACCAAATCTAAAAAATTCTATGTCACTACAGTTCCTCAACAAAAAGACATACTTCATGAGCTTCATCTTACACTTCAGTAGCCGCATTTCCTTATAACCCCAAATAGTGACTTAGAAGGAAAAATTTCCATTTCACCTGATCGGAAAATACCTCATAAAGTATGTCACTTTCTAGAAGATGTGGGCTCTGACAAGTCAATTTATCCAACACCTTCACTCCCCAGATGAGATGATCTCCACTTTAACCAATAGGGATGTTCATGAAGTGCTTTTTAACAATAACTTATTTCATTGGTTAGAGATATTATTCAATTAATCCATGGAAACAAGCATGAAGAGCCATAGAAATGAAGGATAAAAGAGGTTGATGAGGGAATTGGCCCTTATGTAACATTTACATTCTAAGGTTATAAGTTATAATTTATTGTTATATATATATATATATATTTTATTGTACTAAAATAATAATATACTCATTAAAAACTATAAGGAAAGAGAAATATAATGAAAATTTTAAAAATTATATGGTTCATAAGTACTATTCCACATCACCTGGAAATATCTTTACAATCCCGCATTCATTTTAAAAAACCAAAAACAACATTAATATCCCTTATTATAATACATTAGAATATCCTCTCAAATAAAATAATATATATTAAAAACTTCTATTGATGATACCCCTTTTTAATAAAACATTCCCAACATAACTCAATCCATGAGCCTCATAGTTCGAGACTAGTTATGGTCAAATCATCCAATGATCCTTTGTTTTATAGATTATAATGTTATTTATCATTGGTTCAATCAAAACATATATTTTGAACAACCAAATATAAATATTACAATGACTTGATATCCTCTTGAATCATTATTTAATTATTTGGATCAAAAAATAGTTTAATTTGATGTATGTTGTGCTACTGCATACCCTAAGGACAAGACACAGTTATTTATAAGTGTAGTTTCCATGTTCAATGAACCACTTAGTGACGGTGGTGAATGAGTGGATTCTTTTTAAAAATTAATCTATTAAATTAAAACTCTTATATTTATTCCAGTCTCAAACCACTCTACATTATACCTCTCATACCCCTTGGAATTACATAGTAAATAAATTCACATGAACACAATGATTTTTACAATGTTCGACACTAAGGTATACTCCTTATGATGATTGTTTTTCTCCTCAATAATAGATTTTTCACTAAACAAAATATATGGATAAAATTTTTTGTTTATTATTAAGCCTACATAGAGTCCCAATATTGAAAAAAATTTCATATTCTCACAATACTTATATAAAATAAACTTCATGCTTAAATCATAGCTTCACACTGTGCTATCCTCCAATATCTAGAGTTTCACTAGTTTCATAGCTTCCAAATAAGTATATTAAAGTGCTTCATTATCGCTAATTTTTAAGTTGATAAATGATAAACATAGTGGTAAAAGTATATCCTAATAATAGATCACCCCCTTTCTTAGTACAAAATATTTGACAGCAAGAAAGTCTTCCAGTGTAAAACAAAGAACTTGGTTTCAATATGTATCTCAATTTCAATAAGCATCAAAAAATCTGATCACTTTGATTTGTTAACTCAACCTGAGCTTATATGACCTATAGATATCCAACATATCCTCAATCATTGAATGTCTTGATATAGTATATATGAAATTCAACAACACATATAGTCCTTCACTCAGATTCTTCTTTCATCTTTGATCCATGATTTTGTGTAACACCCCAATATTTAAGAATATATTTTTATCTAAATTAATACTATGTTAGATAACCATATTTACATTTAATATTAATATATCACATGTCACAAAACATTATATAATGGTTTGTAATTTTTTTTGAGTCATCCATTTTCATTTTGGGTTGTTAGGTAGTTTAGAAGAGTTTTACATAATTTAATAAGTGGTTTTAATTTTTTTCAAACAGTCTAAGTAATATAATTGTTTTAAAAGTTTTTTAAATTGTTTTTATAAAATATTTAACAAATATTATGTATTTTTTCTATTTTTTAATGATGAAAATAAATTATCGTAATTATTTATATATTTACATAAGTAGAAAAAATATATTATTAAATTTATTTTTACCCTTATATTGGACCTTATCACTAAATAAGGGTGGTTATATTTTTTAAAACATGAGTATAGAGTAACCAATTTCATAACTAGCTACATGAGGAAAAAACTTGATTTCCACCTATTACATAATAGTCCTTGAGAGTTTCTAACTCTCACATAAAGTTTATTTCTTTCATTCTTAAGGGTATTTTTTATTTTTATAACGTTATATAAATGTATCTTGTGTTTCTAAATAGATAAAAAAAATGATTCTTGTAATTTCCATAAAAATTATAATTTTCATATGGGTTCCCTTAAATCTACCTAAAGGGAGGTCACACTTATCCTTCCCCGTATAAGTGTAACTCAAGTACTGTGTAAGGGAAACTACTTAAAACAAAACATTGTGCAATGGTTAAAACGTTTTTCTTAATATTTATAAGGGTAATATTACATTTAATGGTAAAATCATGATACCTTTAAGTGGTAATTGGTTTTCACATGTAAGTTTTATTTATGGATTAAAATTCTATTTTTCATTTCTCTATATCTTCTATAATAATTTTTAATTGAAATTAATGAAAATAAATGTAGAAAAGCTATTTTTAAATTTTTTAAGAAAAGATAAATTCAGATCTTTACTGTCGTGATTTTTAGAGTTAAAATTGAGTTCATGGGAGGAACTAAATGGAATAAAAAATGTAATTAATTTTGAAATAGGTTTTCATCTGATTTTTCTGAAATAATTTGAGAGGTCTATATTTTTCTTAAATGAGAGATCCTTCTCCACCATTTCATGTTTACTTATTAATATAGAATATTTGTGAATAAAAACCTTAATTTGGGATTTTTTTTGATTATTTGGTAAATTTTTTGAGGATTATTCAATGAATTCTATATTTCATGCATCACCATCTCTCACCTCCCTGTTTGTTTCACTATGTAATGCATCTCTTCTCCTAGAAGGGTCTCTTTGAATTATAAATATATATATATATATATCTACATATATATATATATATATTGGAAAAAGTGCGAATCAATCATGTTTTATCTTATTTGTTTAAATGAATGTGATTGACCACCAGAGTATAATAATCTAATTATATCGCATGAAAAATGATTAGGGAAGATTTTGAAAACACATTTCGGAAGAATAATGAGTTACTAACCAAATGTAGTAAATTAATTACAATATTTCAATTAAATACATTTATGAATTGATATTGATTACAATAAAATGAAATTTTTTAATACTTTTATCTAGAACAAGGCTATTGTATGATTAGATAATATATTTGATAACCTATAAGTCCTCTAAAATGGAACAGATTGATTTCTTGCATCCATTTAATAATTGATAAACTAGAATTTATATAGAGAGATTAAATAGGGGATTAGTGCATTCTGAATTTAATTATTTTTTATTTTAATTTATTTAATTATGATGAATAAGAATTTGTCATCATATATTTAAATTATTTAATAATGATTAAAAAGATTAATCATTTATATATTATTTTTTTAGTTTTCCATGATTCAGAAATTGGAGATTTTTAAATAGAGCATGAATTATCTCATGAATATAAATATTTAATAATCTATAAATTATCAAGGATAGAGGGTGTATAATCAAATAAAGATGTGTGTATTATTATAAAATAGTAGTATCTCTTAAACTTGAGAAATAAAAAGAGAAGTTATTATCACCTTCTAATGAGAGATAATTTAGTATCCTTTTGGAAATTACCATATAAAGACAAAAATCAGAATCAAATTAATATTTATCAATATTAAACAAGAATATGGGAATTGAATGAAATTTCATGTTGAAGAACAATCATAAAAAATTCCTTTGATATTTCAAGAATTATAATAGAATCATGGTTCTTTCACTATAATAAATATAGAAAATTGTGGCAGTTACAAACCGTCACTAAAAAAATATTTTGGTCCTTTTTAATGATTCCTTTATAAAGATTTTTTATTCAGTTTTGTTATTTTTAAAAACATTGAAAAATTATTTTAAAAATTATTTCATGGCATTATTTTAAAAATATCGCTATATTTGTTTAAAAAAATCACCATGCCCCCCACTTCACCTCCTTGATGATTGATGCCATACACCCTTTAAAACTTCCCCTCGATGCTATTTTATGTAGGACTAGGTTCCCTTTAAACCTCAATGGCATATCACCCTATTTGATTCCCTCCCTTCATCAATGATACTGGACCCCCTCCATGATTTGGGGGGACCTCTCTGAGATTCATTTCTCCATAATTATTGTCATTCGATTTAATACTATATTTTAGGAAATAATTTTATAATTTAGTTAGGTTTTGTAATTTAACTAATCAAATTCTCCATCAGTCTATTTAGTTTATATGATTTATGAATTTGTTGTGTTCGAGGGTTAGTTTTCAATCAATTCTACGTGTTAATTGTTTTTCTCATTTGAGATAAATATCCTCTTGGACACTATTTCATTTATTTTTATGATTTTATAAAGAATTTGAGTTTCTCTTATGTATGAATTTTAACTATGATGTTAATTATTTGAGATTGAGTTCAATTTATTTATAATGCTATTATATGAATCATTAGGTTATAAACATTTTATATGAAATTGTTTTAAGGGAAAAAATGTGAGTTTACATTTACATTTTTTTAATTGGATAAATGGTTAAATAATTCATCAAATTTATGTTGGTATTATTAGATGAATTATTAATAAATTTAAATGTGACTGAATTATTATTTTTAGTGCAATTTAGTTATGCTACATTTTGTCGTATTGTTATAAGTGGTAAAATAAATCATTAAATGTATGTTTGGGTATAAATTTTGAGTATGACATCTAGAAATATATTTATTTCATTTTATATTGGTTTTATAATAGTTTAATATAAATGTATAAATAAAACATCTTTTTAATGACTAAATTGTGTGTCTTAATATGCTTATCCTCATTTAAAAAATTACAATTGTCTTCATTTTGGAAATAAAATGTATTTTATTTATATATATAATAATTTAATAGTATTTTATATTTGACAATGTATAAATTCATGTACATATGGATAAAATATGGACTAACATACAATTGTAGTTGAATAATTGAAGACAATATAATATATTTTAAACTTCAATATTAATAATTTACTTTGTTACATCATAATCTTGACGTTATGAACATTGAGAAGATTATTTGTGATAATGTGTCGTTTGCATTTCTTAATGAGAAGATAAAATAAAAGGATCATTTAAATTCATGTAAGGACTTTGAAGTTATGTATATCAAACATAATCAATCGCTAAATGAGAATGGGGAGTTTCAAACATCTATTATGGTAATTAAAAATCATTAGAATGCTGTTTTCCTTTGTATATTAAAAAATTGAAAGGTGAAAAATAGATATTATATTAATATCTCATGATGTTTGGATTTGAATCATTAAAATATACATTGATTGAAAATTCATGAATCACGTGTTTTTATGGATCATCTTCTATCTTTAATAATGCATAATTTGTTACTTGATAAAATAACTAATGTTCTAATCAACTTTTGTACCATTTTTATAGATATTTTTTAGAATAAATTACACCCCAATAAATAAGATAAAAAATAATAAATAATCAAATGGACTCTATGTAATTTTTATATGTTCATTATCCCATTATATTTCTCTTTGATCATTCATATGATGGTGTATTTGTCCAAATAATCTAAAATTGGACTGTCCGTACAATATCGATAGATGTTTCCCATAGAAAAATATTTTAATTTAATATGGGTTTCATTAATAAATTATAATTTTATTATTCAATTATTAAAATATATTTATTTATTTATTACCTATTATCAATATGTATCTTGGTCATTTGAAGTCTTATGTAAACAAATAATGCCCATTCAAATGGTTTTATTGGAAAAGGTTACATTTTCGAAGTGTTTTAAACATTTTTTTAAAGGTATTTGGATTATATTAAGAAAATATTCAATATATTTGTTTGTGATAATGATAATCCATGTATATTTTGGGCTAATAACGAATCATTACTATTTACAACATTAGGTCGACAAATTGGAAAAGCCTCTTCATATTCAATGATAGATATGTATTTAAGATACGAACACATATATGTTCTACTCGATAATAATATTTTTTATCTCTACGTTGAATAATTAATGAAAAACATTTAAAATATTCCATATGAGCTGAGCTCAGAATGAGACAGTGATAAAAAAGTTGTTAAAAAATTACTTTTTAATGGTTTGCATTCCATATAAGCTCTTAATCTCATACATAGTTTGTATATGTTGAAAATTATATATATTATATAACAATATTTTATACCGACTTGTATAGGTAATTAATTTTGATAATCTTGCGAAATTATTAAAATATTTAATGTTTTTAGATCGATTCCTTTGAATCATGCTAGGAGATTCAAGTCTTACAATATTAGTGGATTCAAATTTTAAATGATTGATCACGAGGAAGGTTTGAAAAAATGATGTGTATTTAGAATTGAAAATCATGTTTATTATGGAAATTTTGTTGATATTATCAAGTGAAATTATCGTTATAAATTTTAATTTGTGTTTTTAAAATCTCACTTGGTCAATATTAATAGGGGTTTAAAGAAGGATTCCTTAGAATTTACTTGTGTCAGTTTCCCTTCGTTGATTGATATCTTTGATTAGGAAGAACATGATCAATATGTTATGGATTCCCTCTAAAAATGTTATATTATGTTGATAATATAGTGGATGATTGGTGGAGTGTTTTTTTCCACATGAAATCAAGAAACATATATGATATGAGTGAAGAAGGTGAAGTAAACTGTGATAGTGAACCCCATCATCAATAATAGGCATGATTTCATTCACATGATTATTTTGAGAATTTATATCTTGTGTTGGAGAGTGAAGAAGACATATAAAAAAATAAGGATAAGAAATAATGATAACAATGGAACATGATAAAAACATTACCAAATTGGGGTAAAATTAGCAAGTTAATATTTCATATTAATAAATGAAAGAAATTTTTTCCTATATTAATAAATAAAATGATGTTTTTTATACTAATAATTTCAAGGAATGTTTTTTATAGTTATGTTGTGCTAGAGTAGGTTTTTTGATAGTACCCTCTCTACGTCACAAGATTCTCATTCTCTCTATATGACACAAGGTACAATCAATGATATACATTTCACACTTATTTGATACCATTTAATCTTATCCTAACAGGCTGTCATCCGTAGGTATGAATTCATTTGATTAGTAATATTTTTATTTAGTAAAAATTCAAAGTCAAACAAATTTAAATATTTCTTTAGTATCGCCAATAGAAATTGGACTTCAATTATTGGAATAATCAATATCATAATCTCATTATAATTATGATAGAATACATTATTGTATCAACATGATTTTTTTTCTACCGTAATCGTAATCTACACAATGAATTAACAAGATAAGATAAATTAATTTTCATATCACCGAGTATAGGGCCCCAGCCTTAAACCTTACTTAATCTTGAGTTATTACAAGATTACACATTGAGGATCTTTTCGGGTTTAGAGTTATAGAGAATTAGATCATAAAACTTGCATTACATTCCACATATAAATAAAGTGGTTATATAAAGATAGTATTCTTCTTTCCCATCAATGGAAACATATTTAAAATAAAACATGGATTCTTTCTTGAAACTTCCTTGACACTATCATCATATCATGTACCTTTCCCTTAACATGTGAAAAACATTTCAAAAAATCTTGGGATGAGCATAAAAAGCTCAGTAAGGGATATAAAAATATGGAAAGGAAACATGGGAACATATATACATAAGAATGAAATCATACTTTACCCATAAAACATAATAACTTTAACATACCTCATCAAATCATGAATAAATCATAGAAATAATAAGACATAAAGGTACCTTGATGCATTCATATCATTCTTACATAGGGAGTAACCCTCTTGGTTACGTTTGGAATACCCATCATAGTATATTCCCTAAATCTATTCGGAGAAACCTTAAAGATATGCTCCTTCACGTTACCCAATGCATCGGAGATCTCTATCGTGATCACCCGCCCTTAGTTTATCACGGAACCACCCGTCTTCATAATAATGGCCAAGAACCTCAACATAATCATATAACATAAAACATGCATAAAGGAAACATAACATTTCCACCTTTCAATCACAAGATATCAATACAACACATTGATATAAAAACATTATGAAAACCATTTTAAATACCAAAATAAAAGAAAATTAAAACATGGTATTTATTTTTCTTTTAAAAGGAAGGTATGGCTTGTAGAGGAAGTCGAAACTCAAATAACGGTCACGGCGGCGGAGAAGTCGTTGTCGTCGCATACGTACGACAAAAACATTCCCTTTTTTCATTTAGTAAAATCTTCGTATAGAAAATATTCCTTTTGAATAAACATTAAAGTCAAAGGGGTTTATACACTGTATAAAAGAAGGTTGAGTATAAAACAAAATATGCCTCAATAAAAGGAGATTGAGACGAAGTCCCATACCTCGGGTCCGACATGACTCGATCGTTCTTTAATGTCCTGAATAATAAACTTGAGTAAATTTCTACTTTCTTAAGAACCTTCTTCAAGTTCATTATTCCTTTTATATCACTTATTACCATGTCATGAACACTATGTAATTATTTTCGTTAATAACGGTCGTTTTAACGATCATTGGTACTTGAGTCAAAATATGTTCTTTATAATTACAAGTTGTTCATGTATCCATTATATCCTGAATTATAATTATGATTTATATATCATATATATCCAGTATATACATGCATTTATAATATTACATAATCATTTAGAGGTAAGAAATGAAATGCACCATTCATGGAGACGGTAAACCGTACGTATGCATGAACGCTACTTTCATTTCTATTTCATATCTAATAGAATGTAATCATAATGATACAAAGGTATATTATAATTCCAGTATAATATCATATATAATATCATAGTTCCATCCTTTATACGTCCCACATATGGTATTTAACGAATCAAATCACTTTGCGGGGGCGGTAGTCTGCACTTCCTTAAATGATGATATCGCGTTTACCCATAACGGAAACCATAAAGGTGTGACCAAAATGAAAAATAAAGAATCTTAATGAAAAAATAAACATATCATATATCATATATAAATATAGTGACAACTTAATGGCCACCTTTCAAGGTGTTAAAAGAATATTGAACAATCATCGTTTCAGGAGGCATAAATTCACCATCCATGGAAACAGTATATCATTTAACCATTAGATGTCGGTGTGTGTAATTGTAGCTTGAATCATTCTTATAACAACATCCTAGTATATTTAGGATACTAGAGTTGTTACAAAAGAAAAGAATAAAAGGAGTTAAGGGGGTTGGATAAGAAAAATAAAAAAAACGACTCAAAAGAAGACATTACTTTAAAATCGGGTAACTATATTAGATTTGAGCTTAAAGGATTCCTTGGGAAGACTTATGCCCAAAGTGAGGCTTCAAGGAGTAATAGAGGGATGTCGAGAGCCAAAATGGGCAGTTTTTGGCCGAGCCAAAGTCTTTGGGAGTGTGGGTATGGAGGTAGAGGTGGGGGCCTTTTATATGAGGAGAGGAGGGGCACTCTTAGAAGGTAAGGAAAAGTCACTTTATTTTAAAATGGTTTTCGGATTTAAGAGGTCCCACATTGATGTGTTTCGAGGATAAGGTTATAAGGGTTCAAAATCCACCCATACAATAGGTTTTGGCCATGTGTAGGTCTTATATTTTACATTATCATTCCATTTTATTTAAATCGTTAAATAATGAGGTCCTCGCTGCATCATCATGATGTCATAAATAATTTAATTTATTTAATGTATAAAATTTATAAAAAAAATACTATGATGTAGGAAATATTTTTATCTTTACAATTACTATTTATAATCAAAAATATGATATTTATAACCCCATGTAAAAATTGTTTTAGTAAAACATTTTATGTTTGTGTCATTTTTACTTTTATATTAAATAAAAAGTTATTTATGTCATTTCCCAACCAAAGTGGCTACATGGGGTCCCCAAGTTGACCCATGGCTTTTCTTGGTCGGTAATGACACCACCAATATGTGTAGGACATATGTCTAGGTATTTTCATTTTATTATAATATCATTTTTGCCTTAAAATGCACTAATTACCTCTAATCGCGATTAAGAACTTAAGAGTTACTATTAACCAAAAAATTATTTTAATATCATTGAACCAAATTTTACATCCTAATGACAACCATGTATGTCAGATTTTTGAAATTAAAGACACAGAAGTGGTAAAATTTCATTTAAACGAAAAATCAGTTTTTATAAGTACCACTTAGTGGTTTCACTATTCATCAAAAATTGAAGTTTTTCAGAAAAATACCAAAACTTCACCCTAAGCTATATTTGATATTCCGAATTCAAAAATGAAGTCTATTTTACAAAATTCAAAACATATAAGTCACATTAATAAATTTAATAATTAATTCCCGTTGTCATGACAAATAGCGTGTTTTTATGAAACAATAAGTATTAAAAGATTGACACCAGTTTAAGTCCAATTTCAAAGTGAAATTGATTCCAATGACCACCATTGGATTAAATGGTAAAAATATATTCTAATTTCACTTCAAAACCAATTCAAAAGATAATCTAATCATATAAATAATTTAGATTAAAAAGTAGTTTTGATGTAAAATGCAGTATTTTTCACTATTCATTAAAAAAAGAACATTGTCCGAAAAATAACAAAAATTCACAAAAAGTAAATTTTGATGTCCCAATCATAAAGAATAAGTTTATTTTGACAAACATAGCTTATAAAATTGTCAAAAGATAGATTTAAAAATGGTTTTCCATCAAAAGGCAGTAAAACAATCTTTTAAAAATAATAGTGTAATCCATGCTTAATATTGGATTTATTTTAATTTTAAGCCTCTAAAACACTATCTAATTCATTAATAGACATAGATAAAAATAGCTATTATTCATTACTTACTTGGGATGTTACATCCTTCCCCCCTTTTGAAAATTGCGTCCCCGCAATTTATTTACTTATCGAATAAATGGGGGTACTTATCCCTCATTGCATTTTCAGATTCCCATGTTGCCTCTTCTATCATGTGGTTTTTACACAAAACCTTTACCTGATTAATCACCTTATTCCGTAGCCCTTGCTCCCTGTGGTCAAGAATCTAGACTGGTTGTTCCTCATAAGATAGGTTCTCTTCCAGCTGAACTACCTCTCGACTCAAAACATGAGATGGATCTGGCATATACTTTCTCAACATTGAAACGTGAAAAACATTGTGTACCTAAGATAAACTCGGAGGTAAAGCCACCTAGTATGCAACTTATCCAACTCTCTCCATAATTTCATATGGTCCAATAAACCTTGGACTCAGATTTTATTTATTACCAAATCTCATCACACTTTTCTAAGGAGAAACCTTGACAAAAACATGATCAGCTATCTTGAAAGACAGATCCTTCCTCCGGTTATCCGCATAACTCTTCTGCCTGCTCTGAGCTGTTCTCATGTTCTTCTGAATCATCTGAACTTTTTCTGCCATCTCTTCTACCAATTCTGGTCCCATCAATTTCCTTTCACCCACTTCATCCCAGAAAGCTGGAGTTCGACACTGCTTCCCATATAATGCCTAAAATGGTGCCATCTGTATACTGGAATGAAAACTGTTATTATATGAAAATTCAACCAAAGAACGATGTTGGTCCCAAATTCCCTGATAATCCATAGAGCAAGAACATAGCATATCCTCCAAGGTCTGAATTGTTCGTTCCTACTGCCCATCTGATTGAGGATGAAAAGCTGTACTAAAATTTAATTCAGTACCCAACGAATTCTAAAGGCCCTTCCAAAAGTTAGAAGTGAACCTGGGATCACGATCAGATACAATGGATAGAGGAACTCCATGTAACCTGACTATATCATTAATATAAAAACGGGAAAGTTTATCTAGGGAAACATTATCTCGTATAGCAATGAAATGAGCAGATTTGGTCAAGCGATCAACAATAACCCAGATTGCATTATTAACTCGAGATGTATTCGGTAATCCCACAACAAAGACCATGGATATATTCTCCCATTTCCACTCTGGCACTGGTAAAGGCTGAAGCATCCCTTTCGGTAACTGCCTCTCTTCTTTAACCTGCTGACAAGTCAAACACTTCATAGTAAAATCAGCAATATCCCTTTTCATTCCATCCCACCAGTAATACTCTCGCAGATCTCTGTACATCTTAGTACTGCTAGGATGAACTGAAAACGGGGAACTATGTGACTTACATAACAACTCATTCTTCAACTGTGAATCACAAGGCACACATAATCTCTTCCCAAATCTCAATACACAATCATTATCAATGTTGAAGTCAAGAAACTTACCTTTCTAAACCATCTCTACCTTTTTCTGCAACTCACTGTCTTGCTTCTGTGATTGCATGATTCTGTCGGATAGAGATGATCTCACTAATACCTGAAACAAAACAGAAGAACATCCTGCACCAACAACTTCTATTCCAAAGTTCATCAAATCCTTAACCAAAGGATCACGTTCCAAACGCAACATTTCTAATGAAGCATTACTTTTTCGACTCAAAGCATCAGCCACATTATTTTCTTTTCCTGGATGGTAATGAATTGTACAATCATAATCCTTGATTAATTCTAGCCATCTCCTTTGTCTCATGCTCAACTCTTTCTGAGTGAATATATACTTTAAACTTTTGTGATCGGTATATATTTCTCACTTTACTCCATACAAATGATGCCTCCAAAATTTTAAAGCAAAAACAACAGCAGCTAATTCCAAATCATGTGTAGGGTAATTTACCTCATGAGTTTTCAACTAACGTGAAGCATAAGCAATTACCTGATCATTCTGCATTAAGACGCAACCAAGTCCTTTCAATGAAGCATCACTGTATATAAAAAACTCACCATTCCTGGAATGTAGTGCCAAAACTGGAGCATTCACCAATATTCTTTTCAATTCCTGGAAAGAATCATCACATTTTTTTGTCCAGATAAACTTAACACCCTTCCGAGTTAGCTTAGTCATTGGACTAGATAACCGTGAAAAATTTCTAACAAACCTTCAGTAATAGCCTGCCAAACCAAGGAAGCTACGAATCTCAGTTACATTTGTGGGTCATGTCCATTCTTCAACAACCTTTGTTTTTACAGGATCAATAGTTATCCCATCATTAGAAAAAATATGACCAATGAAAGAAATTTGTTGCAACCAAAGATCATACTTGTTGAATTTTCCATACAGTTTCGTTTCTTTTAAGGTTTGCATGATAACCCTTAAATGTCTTTCATGCTCCTCTTTACATTTAGAAAACACCATAATATAATCAATGAAAACCACCACAAACTTATCCAAGAACTCATGGAAAATTCTATTCATTAAGTCCATGAATACAACAGGTGCATTGGTTAGCCCAAAAGGCATTACTACAAATTCATAATGGCCATATCTTGTACGAAATGCGGTCTTCGGAATATCTGCCTCCTTTACCTTCAGCTGATGGTACCCCGATCTCCGGTCAATCTTTGAAAAAAACTGAGCTACCTGGAGCTAATCAAACAAATCATCGATATGAAGCAAAGGATATTTATTCTTAACAGTGATGTCATTCAAGGCTCTATAATCAATGAAAAGTCTCATTGAACCATATTTCTTTTTAAAAATATAACAGGAGCACCCCATGGTGATGTGCTAGGTCGAATGAAACCTTTCTCTAATAAATCTTGCAATTGCTCCTTCAAATCTAAAAGTTCAATTTGAGCCATCTGATAAAGGGGATTTGAAATTACCTTAGCATCAGGAACTAAGTCAATAGTAAAATCAACTTCTTGATCTAGTATTATTCCAGGAAACGCATCAGGAGAAACATTAGGATACTCATTTACCACTGGCACATCATTAATCTGAACAGTTCCTTTATTTTCAACGATGTGTGCAAGGTAATATTCATTTCCATCTTTTACAAGTTTCTTGGCCTCTTGATAAGTTATCAATAGTAAGGGTTCATTCTTGTACACAAACTGAATGTCTTTCTGAAAAGAAACTTCTTTATCTCTACAGTCAATCTTAGCATGGTAAATAGAGAGCCAATCCATACCCAGGATAACATCAAACTCTACTAGAGGTAGAGCAATAAGTTTTACAAGTAGGTTCTTTCCACAGATAAGAATAGGAATATTATTATAAATTCTTTTTTCCTCAACATTTCCCCCAGGTGTTTTTACCAAAAGTTCAGGAGTCATTTCTTGAGATGGTATTCCCATTTTACTAGAAAAAGGTTTCAGAGATGAAAGAATGTGTAGACCCCGAATCAAAAAACACACCGGCATAATCTGAAAAAACAAACAAAGTACCTGATACAACTTCATTTGATGGCCCGGCATCTACTGAAGTAGTTGGAAAGGATTTTACGACCCCTTTCTGGTTGTAGTCTAATTGCTTCCCATCACCCAAGCTCTTTGTCGGACACTCGTTTTAATAGTTACCCATCTCATTGCACTTATAACATTTCACTAACTGTAAATCAAATTTGGTCTTACCATCACCCTGATCTTTTTCAGTGCAATCACGAGCCTTATGTCCCATCTTACCACATCGGGAGAACTTTCCAGAATTTATAAGACATTCCCCAACATGCCTTTTTCCACATTTATCACAAACTGGAAACTTAGATTTCTTACCATCAGACTTTTTTGAAGAATTCTTACCTTTCTCCTTCCACCTCGGTCTCTTCTTCTGTTGGTTGTTATAGAACACTTGATCATCGAAAAACTCCATTTCCACCTTCTCAGCACATCAAACAAGCTTTTCATTACTTTTAAACTCACAAGAAGATAATTCCCTTTGATATTTTGGCTTTAATCCTGAGTAAAAATGATTGATTTTACTATTAAGGTCTCGGATAAAATTTGGAGCATACCTTTCCAATCGAGTGAAACTTTCTTCATAGGCAGCCAATGAGTCTTCCTCTTGCCTCAATTCCAAGAATTTATTTTCCATCCTAAGTCGAAAATCCTTAGGAAAATACTTCTCAAGAAACATACCATTGAATTCATCCCAGTCGAGAGCATCAATCTAATCAGCGTCCCTGATATTTTTAACAATAGACCACCACTGATCTGCCTCACCCTCCAAACGGTAAATATCAAGACTAACATTTTGATTGTCTGAACACCCAATGACCTCGAAAATCTTCTCATGTGATTTAATCCACCCTTGAGCTAACACAGGGTCAGATGATCCTCTGAATGATGGGGGATGTTGCCTCATGAAATGTTCTACCATAGACATGTTCCTCTGCGGTTGATCTGGCTAATCTCGTGTATGGATACCACCGCCATTTATCACTTGATTCAACTGCGCCATTACTGCAACAAACTGTTCAGTTCCAATTCCGACCATCTCAGGATGCAGATTCGGAAGGTTATTTCCTTCTGCATGCCTTCCTAGCACTGCTTCCCTGTTTCCTCTGCGGAAAACCATTCTGAACAAACATGTCTTAGATAAAGCAACATAGTAATCTTCAAATACTATATCACTTCAATATGCCCATAAAAAATATTTTTGGATAATCATTTAATAGAATTCTAACTCCTAAAGTTATCTAAACCAACCTCTGATACCAACTATAAGACCCCAGACTTAAACCTTACTTAATGTTGAGTTACTACAAGATTACACATTGATGATCTTTTTGGGTTTAGAGTTTTAAAGAAATAGATCATAAAACTTGCATTATATTCCACAAATAATGAAAGTGGTTACATAAATATAGTATTTGTCTTTCCCATCAATGGAAACATATTTAAAATAAAACATGGATTATTTCTTGACACTTCCTTAACACTATCATCATATCATGTACCTTTCCACTGACCTGTGAAAAACATTTCAAAAAAACTTGGGATGAGCATAAAAAGCTCAGTAAGGGATATAAAAATATGGAAAGGAAACATGGGTACATATATACATAAGAATGAAATCATAATTTACCCATAAAACATAATCACTTTTACATACCTCATCAAATCATGAATAATTCATAGAAATCATAAGACATAAAGGTAACTTGAGGCATTCATAACATTCTTATGTAGAGAGTAACCCTCTTGGTTACGTTTGTAATACCCATCACAGTTTATTCCCTAAATCTCTTCGGAGAAACCATTACGTTACACTCCTTCGCGTTACCCAATGCACTGGAGAGCTATATCGGGCTCACCCGCCCTTAGTTTATCACGGAACCACCCGTCTTTATAATAATGCCCAAGAACCTCAACATAATCATATCACATAAAACATGCATAAAGGAAACATAACATTTCCACCTTTCAATCACAATATATCAATACAACACATTGATATAAAAACATTATGAAAACCATTTTCAATACCAAAATAAAAGAAAATTAAAACTTGGTATTTATTTTTCTTTTAAAAAGAAGGTATAGCCCGTAGAGGAAGCCGAAACTCAAATAACGGTCACGACGGCGGAGAAGTCGTTGTCGCCGCATACGTACGACAAAAACATAACCTTTTTTCATTTAGTAAACGCTTCGTATAAAAAATATTCCTTTTGAATAAACGTAAAAGTCAAAGGGGATTATACACCGTATAAAAGAAGGTTGAGTATAAAACAAAATATGCCTCAATGAAAGGAGATTTAGACGAAGTCCCATACCTCGGGTCCGACATGACTCGATCGTTCTTTAATGTCCTGAATAATAAACTTGAGTTAATTTCTACTTTCTTAAGAATCTTCTTCAAGTTCATTATTCCTTTTATATCACTTATTACCATGTCATGAACACTATGTAATTATTTTAGTTAATAACGGTCGTTTTAACGATCATTGGTACTTGAGTCAAAATATGTTCTTTATAATTACAAGTTGATCATGTATCCATTATATCAAGAATTATAATAATGATTTATATATCATATATATCCAGTATATAAATGCATTTATAACATTACATAATAATTTAGAGGTATGAAATGAAATGCACCGTTCATGGAGACGATAAGCCATACGTACGCATGAACGCTACTTTCATTTCTATTTCGTATTTTATAGAATGGAATCATAATGATATAAAGGTATATTATAATTCCAGTATAATATCATATATAATATCATAGTTCCATCTTTTATACGTCCCACATATGGTATTTAACGAATCAAATCACTTTGAGGGGGCGGTAGTCCGCACTTCCTTAAATGAAGATATCGCGTTTACATATAATGGAAACCATAAAGGTATGCCCAAAATGAAAAATACAGAATCTCAAGGAAAACATAAACATATTATATATCATATATAAATATAGTGAAATCTTAATGTTCACCTTTGAAGGTGTTGAATGATTGTTGAACAATCATCGTTTCAGGAGGCATAAATTCACCATCCACGGAAACAGTATGTCCTTTAACCATTAGATGTAGTTGTGTGTAAGTGTAGCTAGAATCCTTCTTATAACAACATCCTAGTATATTTCGGATACTGGAGTTGTTACAAAAGAAAATAATAAAAAGAGTTAAGGTGGTTCGATAAGCAAAATAAAAAAAAGGACTCAAAAGAAGACATTACCTTAAAATCGGGTAACTCTCTTAGATTTGAGCTCATTGAATTTCTTTGGAAGACTTATACGCAAAGTGAGTCTTCAAGGAGTAATATAGGGATGTGTAGAGCCAAAATGGGCAGGGGTTGGCCGATACAAAGGCTTTGGGAGTGTGGGTAAGGAGGTAGAGGTGGGGGCCTTTTATAGGAGGAGAGGAGGGTCACTCTTGGAAGGTAAAGAAAAGTCACTTTATTTTAAAATGGTGTTCGGATTTAAGAGGTCCCACATTGATGTGTTTTGAGGATAAGGTGATAAGGGTTCGAAATACACCAATACAATAGGTTTTGTTCATGTGTAGGTCTTAGATTTTACATTATCATTCCATTTTATTTAAATCGTTAAATAATGAGGTCATCGCTGCATCATCATAATGTCATAAATAATTTAATTTATTTAAAGTCTAAAAATTATAGAAAAAATACTATGATGTAGGAAATATTTATAGCTTTCCAAATAATATTTATAATAAAAAATATGATCTTTATAACCACATATAAATATTGTTTTAGTAAAACATCTTATGTTTGTGTCATTTTTACTTTTACATTAAATAAAAAGTTATTTATGTCATTTCCCAACCAAAGTGGCTCCATGGAGTCCCCAAGTTGACCGATGGATTTTCTTGGTCGGCCATGACACATCCAATAAGGTTAGGACACGTTTCTAGGTATTTTCATTTTATTATAATATCATTTTTCCTTAAATTGCACTAATTACCTCTAATCGCGATTAAGAACTTAAGAGTTACTATTCACCAAAAAATTATTTTAATCTCATTGAACAACATTTTACTTCTTAATGACAACCATGTATGTCAGATTTTTTAAATTCAAGACACAGAAGTGGTAAAATTTCATTTTAACGAAAAATCAGTTTTTATAAGTACCACTTAGTGGTTTCACTATTCATCAAAAATTGAAGTTTTTCAGAAAAATACTAAAGATTCACCCTAAGCTATATTTGATATTCCGAATTAAAAAATAACGTCTATTTTAAAAAATTGAAAACATATAAGTCACATTAATTAATTTAATAATTAATTCCCGCTGTCATGACAAATAGCGTGTTTTAATGAAACAATAAGTATCAAAAGATTGACACCAGTTTAAGTCCAATTTCAAAGTGAAATTGATTCCAATGACTACCATTGGATTAAATTGTAAAAATATATTCTAGTTTCACTTCAAAACCAATTCAAAATATAATCTAATCATATAAATAAATTAGATTAAAAAGTAGTTTTGATGTAAAATGCAGTATTTTTCACTATTCATTAAAAAAATGTACATTGTTCGAAAAATAACAAAAATTCACACAAAGTAAATTTTGATGTCCCAATCATAAAGAATAAGTTTATTTTGAAAAACATATCTTATAAAATTTTCAAAAGATAGATTTAAAAATGGTTTTCCATCAAAAGGTCGTAAAACAATCTTTTAAAAATATTAGTGTATTCCATGCTTAAGATTGAATTTATTTTCATTTTAAGCCTCTAAAACATTATCTAATTCACTAATAGACATAGATAAAAATATCTATTATTCATTACATACCTGGGATGTTACACTGAGTCTTTTTGTATCTCATTAATTCACAAATCAATATCATTTCATATCAAGATATTTTAGTGTGGAATATATTTTCATTCATAATATATTTTCCATCAAATCATGTTACAAATATGATATTATAAAAATATATTCCATGATCAACACCTACAAACAATTATTCTTTATAGTCCACACTAAAATATTAAAAACAATTCAAATTAAATCATTATAATTAATGAATAAGTATTGTTTTTTGAACCAGAGGGAATAATCTAGATTACATCACAATAATTTGAAATATTTGTTTTTGAAAGATGGAATAATATCCTAAAATATTAACTATGGGTATTATATAATTATATAACAAAATATTGTGTTTTCATACCATATCATGTGAACTACATTCCTTTTAGTGTGATTCAATTTTTCATATCGTACATTATATATTTATATCCTCATTTAACATGATGTTTTCCCCCATGTACTACTCAAGTCATTAAATTCTAACAAAATATAGTTTTATGATATTAATCTAAATTTCTACAACATTTAGTTTAAAATTTCTGTAGCATCTCATTTTCACGTGACAATAATGTCTTGTTATATTTTGATCATATTTTTTTAAAAAATCAAAATAGTAGACTCAAAAAACAAAAAGGTAACTTCTATAAAATGATAGGGTTATTTTCTAAAATACATGAAACACATATAAGTCAATTCCTCTCAAGTATGATTTATTTCTTCATTGAAAGAGTCATTAGATTGTGAAATTACAATCTCCTATTCAAATTTGAGGGTAAAAATTTATTTATCATAAGAATCAATTCTAAACACATAAAAGTAAAATTCATAATCCATAGAAGGAAAATCATTACATTTCCCTGTACTTGTATAAGTATTCAGCTTCACCAAATTCCCAAATCTCAATAGATATACGAGTAAATTATTTAGAATGTAAGAATCATTTAATCATAATGTGAATAATAATGTAAAAGTAACATTCCAAAACATATGATTTATGAATTAGAGCATTTTCATAAGTAAATTTTTGCAGTGAGTCCCATGAATCATATTGTGTCTCATTTGATATTCAGAGCATGCACATGGCGGCCAATTATTTATTATTATACCATCATGTAAATTTAATTTGGATTACATCCTATATTATTTAAACTGTACTTTTTTTATTATGCATTGAATATGAACATTACTAATTTATGGTTAACAACTTTAAATGAATCCTCTAACAATAGGATGTGGGGAAAGAGGTGATGGAAAAAATATAACCAATTAATGGAAGGCTTGGAATATGGATCTTAGTAGAATATCCAAGACTTATTTTTGTGTTGAAATTTTGCGAAACATGACATTTTATAAATTTTGATGTATTTTATTGTTTTTTTATTGTAGGTAATGTATTGTTTGTTAATGTATGAATATTATTTTAATTTCTATACTGTATTAGTTACTTATTTTTTGTATACATTTTTCGTGTACTAGTTTTTGGTGGATCAGACATTAGTGAATTATATTGTTTCCGAAACTACATAATTAGTAGAGGTGTGATCTATTGCTTTTAAATTAGGGGTTTTTTACCACCATGAATAAATTAAAAAAGGTTGAAACCACAAAAATATAGAAATCTTTCATATTTAGAGGTTGTTTGTACCGAAGATAAATATTTTTCTTCAAAAAATGACATTAATCTGAGAAACCACCCCTATATTTTACACTATAGACCACTAAAAATTAAAATGAAATCTCCATTAAATATAAATTTTATCATCGAAAATTGGAACCATCATGAAAAAATAAAATCATTATTGAATATTTAATGATAGATCATTTCATTTTGGTTCTAAAAAACCTACACAAAACTAAAAATATATATTTTTATTTGATGTTATTTCTATAGTGATGTTGAGAAAAAAATTATAGAGATTGTCGGTTTTTTATTTCATAAAATGGATGTTTTATATTATAATGATTATCAGAAGCTAGTTGAATTGTATAACTATTTATTTAAAAATGGAAATGAAGGTAATACATTGGATAATGTTATTTCATGAGGTGGAATATTGTAAATATTATTATTTATAGAAATAAATTCGAAATAAATAATTTTATGTCGTATAATACTTATGATTATTCTATAAATTATCCAATTGAGATAAATGGAAAATTTACTACCCTAAATTAAATATCATTTTGATAATATCAAAATTATATCATTTCATGGTGTTAAATTAATTAAACAACATTACTAATTTTTTTTATAATTTTGGATACTAGAGTATTGAAATTGGGATTATCACATGGTAATAATAGTTGATAATTTATGTTGTGGGAAATAAATTATTTTTTTGTAGTTTGTGTTTAAATGTAGTTATTTATTCCTCATTATATTTTATATATAGTGTAATTACTACATGGTTTTATTTTTTGTTTTTTATCCTGGTAGATCACTGAAAACATAAGTGAAACATCAAATCCAATGTTATTATTAATAAAACTAATGATGCATGGTTAAAATAAGTATTTTTCATCTTGGAATTATTTAAAAAAAATTAATTCTTGAATCATGTTATGTAGATTGTTTCTACTTACATCCAATGATATAGGTTGATTTATACGAAATCCTACATATAAAAAACTGATTGACACAAGGTAAAATTAAAATAGTTTTTTAAAGATGAAATGATTTGGTGTTGAGATTGATCATTGTTGATTTTGGTAGGATTTAATTTCTTGATACTATGGCCATTGATTCCATTAAAATTTTGGGAGGTAAATATATTTTATATGCATGTATGATAAAAAATTTAGAGCATTGATATGAATGGTTTATAACCTTGTGTGGTCAGAATATATGTCGATCAATGGGCTGGAGGTCTGATGTTATATTGATGGTTTCATTTATGATGCGTAATGGGTGGGGATTCCTATGGATATAATTGTGTTGGTTATGATCGTGGAATGGGGTGATGGTTATGATGATGGTGGTGGCACAATATATCCAATGTGAAGATATTAACACTTGATGATGAATGCGATTTTATGTGAAATGGTGTGGGACATTGGGAGGGGGGTGAGACAAGTTCATATTGGGGATTTATTGTCAACTCTTACTTTTAGCATGATGATTAATTGATGGTGCAATGCGGACTTTTTATTTATATGATCAGTTTCCCACTACGGGACACAACATGATGCTATGCACTTCAAGTGTATATTGTGAGTGTTATTTTAGACTATGTTCTAGAGTAAATTCATGTTTATGAAACGATAATGAATTAATGAAAGAATGAGATTGGTTCTTATATATTATTAGAATATATTTACGTCCTTTAGTACTTATTAATATTAAGAGATATTATGGCACCAAAATCACCAATCATGTATGATTAATGATTTAATCTCGTTAATGTTAATGACTAATTATGAAGCTAATGATTGTTAGATTATCTTACATCTGGTCCTTGGAAGTGGTTTCTAGATGTCACGAGAGATGATAATCACTTTTTAGTCTAAGACTTAATAGTTTCCCTAGATATGGTTGTGGGAAATACTAGTTCTATATATTTTGTTGTATCATATACACCCACCCATGCTAAAAGGGAAATTTAAAACTAGAGGATTTGGTGAGGGATTTCACTAGAATCTAGAATGACAAGGATTGAGATAAATTACTACCCTTTATCCCCTAATCTCCCTTTAGCTACAGTATTATGTGTGGGTATGCATAATGATGATTTCCAATATATGTGTGTTTTGGGTTGTGATGGCTTGAGTTTATTGTGCATTACTATATTCTTGATATAGTATCTGACGGATTATACCAGGTGTGTTATGAACGATATAAGATTTCTTGAGGTATAATAAACCATCAAAATATTTTATATAGTAACTATGATTAATTATATAATACCCGATTTCTTAGTATGTGATAAATTGGGGCATGAGAACATAAAACTATTGGGGAAGTGGTTTTTGGTTAGCCATTTATATATAAATACGTTCTAAATTATTTGGCGATACTTCAACATGTTATTTAGTTAGCGATCCATACTAACAATGGTAAAATAATATTATATCTATCCAGGGAACAAGTTCGATTCATTTATTTACTCACTGGGCTTTCGAAACATTCTACCACAATTTCCACAATAGGTTTTAGGGAGGATCCTACTAAGTATACATGTTATACTCACTATAAATATATATGAGCTATTTTCTATGTCAATAGTAGTTGGTTGGTAATTGATCTGTGTATCAGTAGTTTTAGGAGTTGTTCAAGAGTTGTTAGATATTTTTGGTCACTCCCAAAGATTTATCACTTTTTGAAACCCCTATGATCTGATGCAAAGAACATTAATCTTACTGGACACGCTATGAAAAGTGATGTTTCATGTACATTAGATACCTCTTAAAGGATAATGAATCATTCTTATATGTGTTTTCCTTTTAATTTCTAATACAATATAAAATAAGTTAAAAATAAATTAATTTAATAACATTAAAAAAATTGTGCCCCATATTGGGCGTTCCCAACATTTGTGATTTTATAGGAATGACTCCAGGTGAATGAAACTATTAGGTTCATGTCAAGGGATTTCAATAATATGTCCTTTTAATGACCATACAACGGAGTATGATGATGATAATTCAAATAGGATAGCACTTTTAAAGTTACAGTGCCAAAGTCTATAGAAGTATAAATGCTCTATTTTAGATCAAGTGACATGTGTTTTTTTAAAGATGTGATGATATCATTCGGTTTAAATCATTTTCAAAGAGACAAATTAGATTCATTATATATGAGGATTCATAACTTGATAGCTTGATAGTGATGATTTTTGTTCCTAAATGTTTGTGAGGGGTTGACTGTTTTGTTTGGGATGTTTTGAGATCTATTTTTGAAATGAGTTTCTTTCTTTAGCCACATGTGGAATATTTTTTATCAGTGATGTCTTCCCTTTTTTTTGGAATTTTGGAGTCATACTTTTAATGTGTGGTGATACATTGTAATTACCTTTTTGGTCATGAAACCTTTATATTATTAACACCCTAAAGAAAATGATCAATAATATCATCATTATTCGATTATCACCACTTCAGAAAGAGTACAGGGAAAACTCTTTATTCACTCGATTAAAATCCACCTTTTAATTACTTGATTGATGATTATTTATACCACTTGAAATTCATTTTTGTAACTGACTACTAATTACCTTCATATATGATGAGTTTAACTCTTTCGTCAATATTAATATTGATATGGAGATATAGTTTAGGGAAAGGGTTTCTCTTTGATTGTTCATATCATTCTCCAACCCAGTCATACACAATGACGTGAATAAATTGTCAATGGTGAGGGCTTTCTATCATAATATTAATCCTACACTCATCCCTATAGCATGTTTTGGTAAATATTTGATCATGGGAAGGGGTTTATATATATATATTAATTGTTTTAATTTATATAATACTCACTTGGTCCGTGTGATTTGGGACCTCATTCATGGAAAGTGATTATTTTATGTTTTTATTTTATTTATTTTCTGCGAATTTTTAGATTAGTTTTTTATATATTTTTAAATACATTCTTGTATGTTGTGGGTTATTCATGGAGAATTATTTATGATGTGGATAAATTATTGTGTATAGATATTATTAGAAGGTATTTATATATTACTGTTAATTTATATTATGGCATCGATCATATGTAGATAGGGGACACTTTAACAATCGGGATGTATTATTTTTCATGATTCATTTTAAGACTATGTGGGCGAGTCAGCTCCCTATAAAGTCGACGGTATTATGGTATGCTGGATATGTTCCTTTGATTTGAATGGTTGAGGTAGCTGTATTTATATTGATCTCGGTTCTTATGTCAGTTGAGTAATGTTATGTGGTGATAATTTAAAACACTTCTAAACAATGAAATGAACCTATAGTAAAATGTTTTGGGATGTTAAATAAATTTTATTTTTTACATGTGTTTGATTTGGGAAAATAATGTTTTGTTATAAATCATGGGAAGAGGTTTATAAATAGATAAAATGGATTGTTTCAATCTCATTATTTGTTTATGATGCATGTCATATCATAAACAGGGTTCTCAAATTTTGAAGTTAATTATATTCATATTAATCTGATAAAGAGCATGGTAGACCTATACAAGTTAAATAAATAAAATTTTATGAAAGCATGTAACTTTTATATATATGTGAGTTATCATTTAAAAAATTTTAAATATGGAATTTCAGACATCATTTTTTGAATGTTTTAAATTTATTATAGTTACCAAATTTTTTTAATATAAAACATGTGAAGGATTTAATTATAATAGTGGGTAGATGAATTAAATTTTGTGATGTATGATTAATTAATTTTTTTAATTTCATTGGTAACATTTTTATATTATTGGTAATATAAATTATATAGGATAAAAACTGATTTCCATGGGAGCATGTTTTATAAAATAAATAATTTTAATCATTCCATGATACTTTAATTTATCTTAAAATAATTTTTTCAAAATATATTGAATGTATTTTCACAAAGATGATTCTGATAAATATCATGAAATAAATAAAGATAAAAGGTTTTCATTTGATCTTTTTCTAACTTTTAATATTTTTAATACATGAGTCTCCATGTAATATTATTATCAATATGATTTTTTATTTTTAATGTTTTAATTTTCAAATTTTTATACATTTCTAGAATGTAAGAAATCATTTTAAAACCATCTTTGTGACTCCTAACCATTAAGTATGTAATATGTTGTTTTAAGTAACATATATAAGATTATTGATAAATTTTTATGCAATCATGACAATATAACATTTCATGATATTTTATGTATGATAGGTTCTCAATTATATGAATTAAAATTTCTATCATGATAAATGAGAATAAATCATGTATATATTTTCATTTGATGGAATGAAAAAGTAATGTTACTGAAGTGGTGGATATAATAATTTTTTCTCCAGCATATTGTTTTATGTTATCTATTTAAATTAATGTGAAGTGATTATTTCTGATGGTGTTTCCTTTTGTAGGTTTTTTATTGTAATTATGATCTGATATATATAAATTAATTGTTGGGTTTTTTATAATTATCCCAAGTTTTTTAGTGAATGAATTTTTTGGAATTACGTTTATAATATAATAAGGATAAATAAATCGATTCACTTTCTTGATAGAATGTTTTATTAACATTCTTATTATTGTTGGATAATTATCTCACTAACTATATTATTTAGAGATTAATTTAATGATGTTTTGATGTTATGAACTTGTTCCTATGGTGCGTTGGGTGTGTTACAAACATATTGTGATCAGTGAGAGGTGCATCATACAGTTTTTAAATTATCTCTCTTCCCATGTCTCTCAAATTTCTTTTTTTGTTTAAATTATTAATGATGTGAATTTTTCAGTGGTATCTAATCTATATGTACATAATATTCTGGATCCTTTATTTTTCATTCTAGGGTGTCGGGTAGTTCAAAATAACTTTTCAAAATGTAGTAAGTGATTTTAAAATTATTTTTGAATATTTTGGAAGTAATTTAATGGTTTCAGAATATTATTTGGAAGTTAATTTTGAATATTTTAAAATGATTATAATATTTTGGATGATTTATAGGGATTTTTGGAAATGATAATTACAATTTTAATTTATTGTCTATAAGTTTATGAAAGTGGAAATTAACTATTTTAATCTTATTTTTACCCTTACTCTGGACCTTAGCTCTGTATAATGATATGTTTTTATTTTAAATGTTCATAAAGGTAAAACCATTTTACAAATATTTTGGAATTCTAAAGCCTTTTACCCTGGGTTATGTAAAGGTCCTTGAGAGTTTTTGAATCTAACTATAACATATTTTCCAATGTTGTAATGGTAGTTTTCAGGTTTTCAAAGCAACATAAAGGTAACTTGAGTTTTAAAATGGATACATTATGGTAGGTCATGATTTTCATGACCATAGAAATTGTCATATGGTTTTTCATAATTACATGTAAAGGAATGTCATTAATTTATTTACCCATGTAAGGGTCATCTATGTCTTGTATGAGTGTAACTTATTAAAACTGAATCTCACATAAAGGTTAGCATGTTTTATTTGTCTTCAAGTATGGGTAATTAGTCATGTGAAGGTCAAATATTGTATCCCTTATGCAACACTTGGGTTTCACATTTAGGTACTGTTTTGGGATTAACACTCAAGTTTTTTATCCACAATCTCTTCTATAACATTTTTTGAAATAAAGTAAATGATGATAAATGAGAAAAAAATTATTTTGAATACGTTAAGAAGAGATAAATTTAGATCTTGAATCCCATGATTTTAAGAGCTAAATGTGAGTGAACATGTGGAATTAAATACAAAAACAAATTAAAAGTGTGTTGATATAGGATTTTAATAGGCATTTCTAATTTAATTTAAGATCTCACTATTTATATTAATTATGAGGTCCTTCAATACCCTTTCAAATTTTATTTCCCTCTCGAGTCCTGGTGAATACAAACCTTACAGTATGAGTTCTGGGACTCTTTTTAAAATCATTTGACGATCATTATGGAAGCTCTAGCTTATGTGAATCATATTCTCTCTCATACCATGTTATAACATCATGTAGTGATTCTCTTCTCTAGGAATGAGATATTTGAATTTCCCTTTTTTTGAAGGTATAAATCAATCAGAATTTATATTCTATATTTTAATGGATTTGATTAACCTTAAGAAGATAATAATTTGGTTATATTATATTAATAATAATCATTGAAGAATCTAAAAATTCGTATTGAATGAATAACCAGTTTATAATTGAATGTAGAAAATTTATTATACAATTTCAAATAAAGAACTTTATGAATTGAGATAGATTATTCTAGTAAGAAATGATTTAAATATTTTAACCTTAATATAGGAATTATATTATTAACTAATATATATAATTACATGTAAATCATTTAAGAAAAATGAATAGGTTTATTGCATATAACCTTTTAATAATTGATAAATTGAAATTTGTCTATGGAGTGTAAAAAGGTTATTATTACATGATGGATATTAGTATTTTCTATTATAAATTATCACATGCTGATGAATGATAATTTATTATTATCATATATAATTATCTAATAAAGATATCACGAATTATTATATCCTATATTATATTTTTTAAATTTTTTGATAAAGAAATTGTATAATTTTAAAGATAGGATGAATTATCACATGAAGATCGATATATTTGATAATATGTAAATTATTGGGGATATAGAGAGTATAATCATATGTAGATTTTTGTGTGTCATTATAAAACATTAGTATCCTTTAATTTTGTGAAATAAAAGGATAAGTTATTATCTCCCACCAATGAAATATAATATATTATAATTCTGAAAATTACATAGGAAAGATATGAATAATAATAGAATGAATTTTTAATAATATTAAACTACAATATGAGAATTGAAATTAATTTTATGTATTATAATATTCAATATATATAACCATGATATTCCATTAACTGGAAAAAACTCATAGATCATGTTGAATTTTTTTTTCATGTTGATTATTAGTTCTTCTCTCTATTAAATTAGAAATCATAAAAGACAATGATTATAACTTCACTGCTTGTTAATATCATTATTTCATAAAAAAGGGAAATTAAATTAATAAATTTTTAAATATTATAGCATATGATAACTATAAAAATACAACAATTTATGATAGTTACTTAAACATCAACAAAAAATTGAAAAAGTTGAGGAGAGTTTCGGAATAATCACCGCTAAATAGTTTACATTTTTTAGTAGCACTTCTTCTCAGACAACACCCAAAACCCACCCCCGCTACCCCAATCCCGAGTCCTTATCTCTGGAACTCCATTCTAACCCAAGCCATCGCCACCGACCACATTATCCCCCTTTTCACCTAAATCATGTCCCTTCTTGCTGCCCCCTTTATCCCCTGATCCCCTAAAGAATGAACTGGAGCCGCTAGATCCTCTCTCCCCCAAACTCCAACTACCACTACTCCCCCTCTTCCTATCCCCTTTCCCCTATCTACCACCACTCCCCCTCTATCATGGATCATCAAACCATGGACAGATCTTAACACATCCTCCATCAAACTATATTTACTCATCAAATCAGAATTTTCATCTAATTTACCTCTTCTTTACATAGACCTTAAATCAGAACTAAATCCATGAACCATCATCTCACTATTAGTGTGAAGACTCTAATTTCTGCCACCCCATTAAGTGGGAAATCCCCCTCCTATTTTTTTCAAGTCGTGTAACCTAAATCTTATATCTATCACTGATCACCATTCCAGTTTGTATATTGATCAAATCATGTAATTATTTATTTTTCATTTATCACTAATGTTAATATAAGTTTCTTTAGTTATTTAAATATGCACACAATACCATAATTCAAATATAATGTGAGTGTTTTTTTGTTTATAATGTTATTTGATTAATCATTTCATATTGAATTATTTTCATTAACTTATGGTTTGTTATATATAAAAAGTATAGTTTTACTATTTGTTTGAGTGAGGTTATCTATTGTTTGAGGATCTTCTTTATGCTTTATTTTGTTGGGGTGGAAACATATTGAATACCTGATTTATTTCTCAAGAACAACTATAGGTTTTAGTTAACAAGGACTCCAGGTTGATAAATTTATTGAATTTTACTACTTAAGTCATGACTAAGGTTTGATGGTGTAACACCCCAAAAATAGATTCCTAGAGTCGGTGAATTATTTTAATACATTGGAATGATTACAAGGAATCATGTCCCGAAAGATAGATCTGTTTAGCAGTCATTGAAAATAGATTACATACATGAACATTACATTACACAGTAGAAAATAAAACACAACATAAATTAATCTTTGCGAACACCATTATTCCCTTTTAGATTAACCCTACATATCATTCACAATACACTTCTTGGAATCCAGGTTAAAATAAAACATAGAAAGGGATGAGCTCAAATGCTCAATAAGGGTAATCAATACAACAGATGATAACATAAATATTAAACATGGTGAATATTTGAAACCACATTCCTTTACCAATAATAAATATGAATACTTTTATGGAAGGAATATGAGCTAAGTAAATATTTCCATAAAAAATATTATCATGGGTATTCTACTAGCCGAATGACAAAATGAACCATCAATATTATTTTTATAATGAGGGAATGTATAATGACAGACATTCTGAAACATTTTTTCAAAGGCTCGGCCAAGATGTCAAAAAATTATTTAGGACTCAGCCAAAACCATATATCAAATTGGGAAAGGCCACAACCAATTCCACAATTAATTGTCTCATGAGACCTACCGATGCATCGGGGAGCTATAGAGGGCTCCACCCATCACTTATTATGTCCAATAAATTTCTCATACGAAAAGGTTGAAAAATAACATAACCATTCATATTGAAACTATCATACGAAATTTCAATACTTTATCCATAAACCATGAATGGTATAAAAATAACACATCCACAGTCAAACATATGACAAAACCTTTGATACAATATGGAATATTTGTATCATAATAAATCAACATCAAACAAGTTTGAAATCAATTAAATGATGTTGACATAGATGAAAATTATTCGTAAAACTCTTTGAGAGAAATACCCTTTTTTCAGGAAATCATTTATAAGTCTCACAATTTATAAAAGAAGTCATTTAGAAGATATTTTTGAATCAAAGTGTCCCATATGAATTTTCAACTTTCGAAAAGAGTTATCATTTCTTAACATTCATGTCAATATAAATAAATCATTAAAATCATTTTGAAAATATGGACTTTCATTAAAAGGATTTAGAAAGATAAATTTTCATAACATTTAACATGACGATCTAGTTAAATAGAACCTCCCATAAAACCTTATAATACCCCTTTTGAATTATTTTTTATGAAATATGGGTATCTATGATAAGTATGTCCCAGAAAAAACTTACACATGAACAATCTCGGATAATAATGAGACTGAAGAAATAACCCTTACCTTACACTTTCCTTTAGTCGAGGGTATGTTTAACGTCCTGTCTGAAGATCATAGTATGTTATTTAATTATACCCGAACCATATTAATATTTATGATATCATACATGATTCATTTATGACTCAATACTACCTATTTAATAATAGTTTCCATGTTAAATTAATATTTCGGGTAATAATTTCCTTATGTATCGTACGTGTTTTAACTTGCTACTCTTGATTGTATAACTTAGTCCAAGATTTAAATACATTCCAGAATATAAAACATGATTTATGTATCATAAATATTTAGAATATAAATATTTATAAAATATATATATATGAAATAAAAAATACCATTTATGGAGACGGTAGTCCGTACGTACGCATAAACGCTGTTTCCGTTTTCATATCGTATTGAACGGAACTAAGTGAATAAGATATATATAAGTTCATATATATATATATATATATCTACTAGAATTATTATTTCATATATTACATACTTATTATTAATATATATTTTTATAATCATCGATGAATGGTGATCATGGAAATGTGTTTCATCACGTCGTGGAGACGGTAATCCGTACGTACGCACGAGCGACAATATAATTTCCTTAAATGTGTAGAATTGGATGGTATATTAATTTTACAGATACATTAGAATGTTATTTTCGATATTTTTATGCATATTACTCATCATTATATCCATCCAAATAACATAGTGTTGAATAACAAATTACACCATGACGCGGAGACGGTAAGCCATACGTACGCACGAATGGTGACATTATCATTCATAAGATATACATTATAATGAATATAGTTGTTCCATATTTATAATAACATCAAATTATATATAAGATACTGGATTTATTGTTTTATAATGGAAACAACAAAGAAAGAGGAAGCGGAAGAAGAAAAGAACTTGAAAGAGGTGATGAAATATTTACCTCTTCTTCGGGTTCTTCCTTTTGATTTGATCAAAAGGGATACTTAGGATGGATTTATGATAAAAATAAGGCCTCTATGATTAAGTTAGGTAAGTTGGGAGGATTTTTGGGAAGGGTTTGGCTGAGCGAAATGGATTTGGAGATGTGATTATGAGAGAAGGGGAAGTGCCCTTTTATAAGAGGGGTGAGGGCCACTTTATGAAAGGATGAAAGTATCAATTTTTTATACAATCATATTAAGTTTATAATGGTTAAAAATAAATTTATTTCTAGGATTAGGTGGTTATGGGGAGAAATTATCTCAACCAATATGTTTTAGACAAGTTTAGGTTACCATTTTAATCTTACCTTTTATATTTAACTCTTTGTTAAATAGTTTATCTTTTACCGTGTCTTCTTGTATTCTTACTCTATATGGTTAATAAACAAACTATAAACTTACAAGAGAACCTAAAGTGGCTCATTAATGACATATACAATATTATTATGGCCTTTATCTGATCGTTACATTTTTATGAATATTATATCACTCAATAATATAGTATTTGTTTTACATATTAATTATGTCCATTTTGACACTATTTTATATTTTATTTCTATGAAATCCCTCACAACATGATTACTTCAAAAAAGATACATTGAATCGTCCCTAACATGTCATAGTCACCTAGAGAATTCGTGTATGTCATAAAAACTTTGAAATTATATTTATTTTAATATTTATAATACCATTTATTTGATTAATTCATTAATAAGGAAATTAATACATCATCATTGTGTCATTAATAAATTTAATTATTTAATTTATAAAAATTATAAATAAAATACCATTATGTAGGAAATCATTTTTTCTTTCTAATTAATATTTGTAGTCGAATTTATATACTGTATAACCTCATATTAACAATGGTTTATTAAATAAACATTGAATTTAACACTTTTAACTCTTCTTTAAATAAAATAATAATAAATGTGTAAATCTAATCCAACTATACCTAAAGGATCAAATTTTATTCCTAAGGTTGTTTTTGGTCGAATTACACTTATATAATTGAATTAGGGCATGTTTTATAGTTATAATAATATCATTTTTGTCCTTAATAACCCTATTTAATTTTAACCGTGGTAAATAAAAGTAAAAAGTTACTATTCACAAAAATTTTTTTTTATCTTATTGAACCAAATTTTACTCCTTGATATTATCCGTGTATCTCATATTCTTGAAATTCAACTTACAAAAGTTGTAAAATTATGTTTTATGTAAATTTGAAAATGCTCCTAGGACGTGGGTAAAAGACGGTAAATTTTTTGACAAAATTATTATATATCTAAAATTATTATAAACTGGCTCCAATGAATTACATTGAATTTATATAGCTATTATATATATATATATTGATATAAAATAAATTTAAATAAAATAAATAGTTATTTAAATAAAATTTCTGTTTGAACCAATAACTCAATGTTTTTCAATATTCATAAAAAATTGCAAGTTTTTAGAAAAATACCAAAAATTCACCCTTAGCTAATTTTGATATTACAAATTCATAAATGAATTCTATTTTACCAATTTCAAAACATATAAGTTGAATTAATTAATTTAAAATTAATTCTCATTGTTCAAACAAAAAAGCGTATTTTTAAGAAATAATATCTATCAAAAGATTGACACTTCTTTATGTCCAATTTCAAAGTGAAATTACTTACAATGACCATCATTAGATTAAATGTTAAAACTATAATCTAATTATACTTTAAAACCATTAAAATGTATAATTAAACACTATAAATTATTTTTATTAAAATAGTTTTTTGCAATTATAATATAGTATTTTTCACTATTCACCCAAATATGAAAGTTATCAAAAAAACCCCAAAATTTATTGAAACTAAATTATTATGTCAAGATTCTAAAGAACAATTTTATTTTGTCAAATTGAATATATAAATGTTTCAAATATTGGATTTAAAATGGGTTCACCATTAAAAGGCGGTAAAATTTTATTTTTTGAAAAATACTTCTTTTATTTGAAATAAATGTATTTTTTCTTACATTTTGCCTAAGAAAGTCATAATGTGGATTCTAAAATTATCATGATTATATAAAGTTCAATATTTAGTTAATACTATTCATAGCCGCTTTTTAACGGCTAGTTTGGTATGTCGTGGTGTGCTTGAACTCAATGTTGCTTGTAGTGCATGTTATTGAATTACTTTGAAGAAATACTGTACTATTAAATATTGGGGTGTTACATTCTCCTCTACTTCAATAAATTGAATCCTCCCAATTTGAAATTGTTCTTAAAAATATATGGTGGATAATAGAGAAATACCTTTGTGGAAAACCCACATGATAAATTGGGTTAATAAAATTTTGTTTTAATAAGTGGGAAATAGAAATTTAAAAGTTACCACCGAATTATGATCTTGATTTAGAGAACATAGGTTGAAATTAGAGACACAAAATTGGAGGAAAAATGTAAGTATTTATAGAGATTGATTGAGGCCATCAATCAAAATATATCATTTAAATATATTGACATAATAAATCCCTTATCAAAACCATTTTCAATACCAAAATATGTAAAAAGAGTATATGGTATTTATTTTCTTTTTTTTTAAAAAAAATTGGCTTTTTAAGGAATCCAACGATCAAATAAAAATTGCGGTGGCGGAAAGGTCATTTTCACTGCTTATGTTAACAAAACATTTCTTTTTTTATTTGTCTTTTAGTAAAACGCTTCATAGAAAAAGATTCCCCTAGAAATGAATAGTCAAAGGGTTTTATAAACTGTATAAAAGAAAGTCATTTGGAAGTAAAAGGATGCCTCAATGAAATAATATCATTAATAATACCCTTAACTAATGTTTAACAATTAATTTAATCCTAGAATAAGAGGGGAATATATATATATATATATATACATGATATGTAGAGTTACATCCTTTAACTAATTCTTTTCACAAACTCATCTTTCACTCCAAAAGATATCAAAAAGATATTTTTTATTTATCCTAATCAAATAGGGTTCCATAAAAATCAATTTAAAATTCACCTATCAGAACTTTTAAAAAGAAACTACATTATACAATCAAGGACATAACGTAGGCCAGTGGTAGGTGATGCACCCTTGTCCCCCTTCGGTTGTGGGTTTAGGTCTCGCGGCCTTGCTGGACGCGACTGGTTCTCACCTAACCTCTAGGTTTTCATTTTTATGAAAATCCAAAAATAACCATAAAAATTTTATTAAATTTCTAACATAATCCATTCCAACCATTAAACATATCTAAAATACTTCTATCCAAACTCATAGTCCAAAATTTATATGTTAAAGATAATGAAGATTCTTTTTTCCACGTAATAACATGTGAAAACCTTCCTCATGTATTCTTTTAAAACATGGTATCACCCTAAATTACCAAAAAACCTTATTGATTACATTCATGTTCCCTTATTCATTATAGAATACATGATATATTCCTTATATCAAAAATGTTTGAATATTCCAACAATGATGAAATAAACAAACTATTAACCAGTTCCAAGGAATTCAGGAATATCCAATATAATTTATCCAAATCAAACATATATTATTCCAAAATCAATACCTCATTAATAGAACCATATTAAGGACTACCTTTCCTTCAACCATTTATTTTCCAAAAACTATAGCTTACTATTAATTCACTTTTATAGAACCATATAATCTCAAATCCTCAATAAAATAGTACTATAGTATAATCCTTATTTATCTCCATAAATAAAATAACCACTATATTGTTGATACAACACTCAAATGAAATAATTCTATAATAACAACATTATAACACTAGTCATTCCCCCTCATCTGAGGTTGTATCATAACGTGAATATTATCAATAGCATCATTTTCGGTATACTCTTATGATTGATTCGTGTAGTGTCCCAACACCTTGTACATAAAGAATTTTACATTTGGAACATTTTTCTTACCCTTTGAATCACGTACTTGGAGTCCTTTTTCTCCACACTTATAATAAACTCTCATTCCCTTCAAGCATTTACCAAGGTGATTCTTTCCACATTTATCACTTATGGGAAAATCTTTCTTTCCCCACTTCTCTTTATCCATATTTCTCTCTACCATCATTTTCATTTCTTACTTCCCATCAAATACATAGGACTCAAATAATTCATTAATTATCTTATTAAAACATGATATTATTTCTTCATATGTTTAGAATACATGGGAGACTATTTCCTTCCTAAATGTTAGCTTAATACTATGAATGATATGACCATTCTTGCTCTTTGGATCATATGTATTGCTGGAGTTCTCATTCCTTCTACTTGGCATCATTTATAAACAATGGCATACAGTTGGTCTATTTATCAATCACAATTCATATTTCTAAACATGTAAAATACCTAACATAAATTGAACAGTTTATGGATATATTCCATAATTAGAAAAAAAATTTCCTTGAGGAGAAATATACTCATAAACCCTTCATATTGTTTTGTAAAAAATTATAATTATTCTATGCATATCCCCCCGGGAGTGTTGTAACTAAGAGTGAATTAAGGCCTATTTTAGTGCACCAGTTCCCATTCGAGTTGAGCTCAAAGTGGTGTTTTCGGGTTTTACCCCTAGGTACATCTATGCCAGAGCCGCCTCTACCTGCTCGTATCTAGACAGGGATGCATTGTTTGGAAAACTCAAAAAATATCTACAATACAAAAATTCTAGGAAGTTTTTCTATACTAATCCTCGAAGTTTATATTAGGGCTATGGGCTCTAATCAGAGTGTATCTAAATATAGATTCCAAGGTTTGTACTAAACTTTCACTGATACCAACTGTAATGCCCCGACCCCAGATTCCCGAAGTCGGTGAATTATTTTAATACATAGGCATGATTACAAGGAATCAGGTTCCGAAAGACTTATTAGGTTAGCATTCTTGGAAAATATATTACATACATGAACACTAGATAACACATTAGAAAATAAAACAAAACATAAATGAATCTTTGAAAACACCATTATCCACTTTTATCTTAACCCTGCATATCATTCACAATACACTTATTGTAATCCTGGGAAAAATAAAACATTGAAAGGGGTGAGCTCAAACTCTCAGTATGGGTAACCAATAAAGCGGATGATAACATAAATATTAAGCATAGTGAATAATTGAAACTACATGTCTTTACCAATAATAAACATGAATACTTTTGTGGCAGGAAAATGAGAAGAGTAAATACTGCCATAATAAAACATTATCAAGGGTATTCTACTAGTCGAATGACCACATGAACCATCAATATTATTTTCATAATGAGGGAATATATAATGATAGACATTATAAAACATTTTGTCAAGGCATCGGCCAAGACGTCTAAAAATTAATAAGGCCTCAGCCAAAACCATATATCAAATTGGGAAAGGCCTCAGCCAATTCCACATCTAATTGTCTCATGAGACTTACCGATGCATCAAGGAGCTATAGCGGGCTCCACCAATCACTTACTATGTCCAATACATTCCTCATATGAAAAGGTTGAAACATTACATAAACATTCGTATTAGAACAATTATACGAAATGTCAATACTTTATCCATAAACAATGAATGGTATAAAAATAACACATCCATAGTCAAACATATCACAAATCCTTCGATACAATATGGAATATTTGTATCATAATAAATCAACTTAAAACATGTTTAAAATTCATGAAAGGATGTTGAAATAGACGAAAATGATTCGTAAAACTCTTTGAGAGAAATACCCCTTTTTCATGAAATCATTTGTATGTCTCACAAATTATAAAGGAAGTAATTTAAAAATGATTTTTGAATCAAAGCCTCCCATAACACTTTGAAACTTTTGAAAATAGTTATCATTTCAAAAAATTCATGTTAATATAAAAAATCATTAAAATCATTTTGAATATATAGACATTAATTAAAAGGATTTAGAAAGATAATTTTTTAAAACATTTAACATGATGATCTAGTTAAATATACCCTCCCATAAAACCATAGAAGATTCCTTTCGAAGAAATTTTTTTATGAAAAATGGTTATCTATGATAAGTATGTCCCAATAAAAACATACACATGAACAATCTCAGATAATAATGAGATTGAGAAACTAACCCTTACCTTTAACATTCCTTTAGTTGAGGTTACGTTTATCCTCTTGTATAAAGATCATAGTATGTTATTAAATTATACCATAACCATATTAATATTTATGATATCATACATGATACATTTACGACTTTATACTACCCATTTAATAATAATTTCCATGTTAAATTAATATTTCAGGTAATAATAGCTTTCTTTATCGTACGTGGTTTAACTTGTTATTCTTGATTGTATCACATAGAAAAAGATTTTAATAACTCCAGAATTTAAAACATGTTTTATATATCATATATATTTAGAATATAAATATGTATAATAGATAAATATATGAAATGAGAAACACCGTTTATGGAGACGGTAGTCCGTCCGTACGCATAAATGCTTTTTCAATTTTCATATCGTATTGAACGAAATTAAGTGAATAAGATATATGTAAGTTCATATATATATATATATCCATTAGCATTATTATGTCATATATTACATATTTTTAGTCATATAATTTTTTTATAATTGTTGATGAATGGTGATCATGGAAATGAATGTCATCGCGCTGTGGAGACGGAAATTCGTATGTACGCACGAGCGACAATATCATTTCCTTAAATGTGTAGAATTGGATGGTATATTAATTTTACAGAAACATTAGCATGTTATTTTAAATTTTTATATACATATTACTCATCATTATATCTATCCAAATAACATAGTGTTGAATAACAAATTACACCACAGCGTGGAGATGGTAAGCCGTACGTACGCACGCATGGTGACATTATCATCCATAATATAGATAGAATAATGAATATATTTGTGAAATATTTATAATAAAATCATAGTCTAAAAAATTTACTGGAGTATTAGTTTTATAATGGAAACAACAATGAAAGAGGAAGTGGAAGAAGAGACGAACTTGAAAGAGATGATGAAATATTTACCTCTTTTTCGTCTTCTTCCATTTGATTAGATCAAAAGGGCTCCTTACGTTTGATTTAAGATAAAAATAAGGCCTCTAGAATTAAGTGTGGGAATATTGGAGGATTTTTGGGCTGGGGATGGCCGAGCCAAATGGCTTTGGAGATTTGATTTTGAGAGAAGGGGAAGTTCCCTTTTATAAGAGGGGTTGGGGTCACTTTAAGAAAAGATTAAAATATAAATTTATTATACAATCTTATTCTGATTATAATGGTTCCAAATGAATTTATTTCGAGACTTAGGTGGTTATGGGTAGAAATACTCTCAAAAAATAGGTTTTAGACAAGTTTAGGTTACCATTTTAACCTTATATTTTAGATTTAACTCTTAGATAAATTGTTTAACGTTTACTGTGTCTTCTTATATTCTTACTCTATATGGTTAATAAACTTATTATAAACTTCCAAGAGAACCACAAGTGGCTAATTAATGACATATAAAACATTATTTAATCCCTTTGACTGAACCTTAAATTTTCAAGAATATCATATCATACAATAATGTAGTATATGTTTTAAATATTAATTTATGTCAATTTTGACACAATTTGGTATTTTTTTGTAAAAGTCATCACAACATGATTACTTGAAGCAAGATACATTGAATTGTCCCTAACATGTCATACTCACCTAGAAAATACATGTATGTAATAAAAAAATTGAAATTATATTTATTTTCATATTTATAATACCATTTATTTTTTGAACATATTATACCATTTATTTGATTCTTTCATTAATTAGGTAATTACTGCATCATCATTGTGTCATAAATAAATATATTTATTTAATATGTAAAAATTATAAATAAAATACCATGATGTATGAAATATTTTTATCTTTCTAATGAATATTTATAGTTGAATTTATATTATATATAACCCTATATTAAAAATGGTTTATTTAATAAACTTTCAATTTAACACTTTTAACTCTTCTTTATATTTCATAATAATAAATGTCCTAATATAATACAAGTGGATATAAAAGATCATATTTTATTCCTAAGGTTGTTTTTGGTCAAATTACACTTATCCAATATAATTATTACATGATTTAGGATTATTATAATATCATTTTTACCCTTAATTACCCTATTTACTTTTAACCGTAGTAAATAAATGTAAAAAGTTACTATTCACCAAAAATTATTTTTAACTTATTGAACCAAATTTTACACATTGATATTAACATTTTCTCTTAGATTTTCGAAATTCATCTCAGATAAGTGGTAAAAATATGTTTTAGGTAAAGTTGCATATGCTCCTAGAAGGTGGGTAAAAGACTGTAAAATATTCGATAAAATTTTTATTTATCTAAAGTTATTATAAATTGGATCCAATTAATTACATTGAATTTATATTGTTATTATGTGTCTATATTGATTTAAAATAAATTTAAATAAAATAAATAATTATTTTAATAAAAAGTCAGTTTTAACCTATAAATCAGTGTTTTTCAATATTCATAAAAAATTAAAAGTTTTCAGAAAAATACCAAAAATTCTCCCTAAGCTAATTTTGATAATTTGAATTAAAAAATGAATTCTATTTTTCCAATTTCAAAAACTAGAAGTTTCATTAATTAATTTAAAATTAATTCCCGTTGTAAAAACTAAGAAGTGTATTTTTAAGAAATAATAACTATCAAAAGATTGACATTGTTTATGTCCAATTTCAAAGAGAAATTACATACAATGAACATAATTGAATTAAATGAAAAAATATAATATAATTATACTTACAAACCATTAAAATTTATAATTCAACACATTAAATTATTTTGATTAAAAATGTTGTTTTTAGTTAAAATATAGTATTTTTCACTATTAACCCAAATATGAATGTTTTCAGAAAAACACCCAAAATTTATTGATACTAAATTATTATGTTTGGATTCTATAGAAGAATTTTATTTTGTCAAATCGAATATATAAAAGTTTCAAATATTGGATTTAAAAAGGGTTCTCCATTAAAAGGTAGTAAAATTTCATTTTTGGAAAAATACTTCTTTTATCTGAAAAATGTATTTGTTCATACATTATGTATAAGAAACTCATAATATGGATTCTAAAATTATAAGTATTATATAAAGTTTATAATAAAGTTAATACTATTTATAACCTCTTTTGAATATCTAGTTTGGTATGTCGTGGTGTGCTTTAACTCAATGTTGTGTGTAGTGCATGTTATTGAATTACTTTTAAGAAATAATGTACTATTAAATCATGGGGTGTTACATATGGAATAGTTGTTTAGTGTTTTTTGAATTTTTCTTAAATGTTATGTAACTTTTTTATGGGAATGTGTTTAATTCCACAAGTTTCAATAATCACAAATCAGATCCATATCATAATTCAATTTTGTGTGTTCCATTTGTTGATTCTTTGTGTATAAGGTTTGTGAGACCCAATTGAGGCTAATCCTTTCTACTGTAATGGAAGGTGATGAATTTACCATAATCACGAGTCATGTTTTGGTTCTTTCTTCAATTATTGGATTGCTTTTAATCAGGGTTTCCTTTTTTTTGGCATCGTTCGTTCTTTAGGGTCTCTTGGACCATTTTTAGGTGTGATAGTTCCACTATTTTCAAAGATAGTGAGTTTCAGGTTAGTGTCCATTTGTTTTGGTTCATTAAATTTTTTAATGTGTCTTTATTATATTTTTATTCCTTAATTTGGATTTAAAATTATAATATTAGTTATGTTCATAAGGAATTTGATGTGTATATCATGTTTCACTTAATATTCACTTTTTTTCTAAGATATTTTTCTAATTTAATGTTTTTTAAAATCATTCTTTAATTATTTTCACACACTGAATTGTTTTCTGACACCCAAATAACCTTTAATTAATTATTTATATGTTTTAAGAGTGTTTTTGGTTTTATTAGTGGGGTTATATCTTGTTCTATAATTTCATAATAAATTTATATATTTTAAAATTTATTTTGATATATATATATATATATATATTGGATCTACATATATACATATATATATATATATATATATATATTCCTGTGTGTTCAAATTAACTTGATAAAATGGGAATTTCTGTAATGAGATTTATGGATATACATAACTTTGAAAATCTATATGGGTATAATAATAAAAATGTCAACTTTTAAGATTAATCATGAATCTTTATTTAGTTTTCTAAATGATTATATGTGTTGGAAAGAGGCTTTTTCATCATATTCTAACTGAATATTTTCTGTTATCTATTTTTATTGTTTTTTAATCCTTTTGGTAAACCTAGGGTTCTTGGTTTGGATAATCTAGATAGGAATAGGTCCTCCACCACTAGCATTTCTAGTAAAGTATTATGTGACACTCCCTCTAGATATAAATGTGTTAGAACTATTAATCCACTTCTAGGGTAACATAGAATTACTAGGTTCACATAGAATTAGTGACACTAGGTTTTCTATCCCATGATTCCTATTTTAAATTAATGGTTTTATGGGTTTTCTCTTACTTATATTTTACATTATATTATCCGTCATTTATTCCTTTTTTTACATTGAAATTTTTAGTAAATAGATGAATATTCATCCAATTACTTGGATTTATTTTTCAATTCCATTTATCTCTTTTACCACTTAGTAATACATGTATTCTTTAAATTTTAATTCACTTTGTATAGAAACATTGTAATATATGTGGATAAAAGTTGGATCAAATTACAACATAATAGACCTCGGAAAGATAAGTGTTTAGTGGAGTTTTTGGATTTTTAAATTTCGAATTGAATCTTTGATTTGAAAATAAGGTGTACATGTCCTAAATATACATATATAAGATGATTAAAGAGAAATTTAGTTAATAAACACTTGATATTAAATCAATTCCCTACTGAATATTTGTGTTGGATTTGGCATGGAGAATTGAACATCATAGAATGATTGTTAACTAATGTCAATAGAAAAATTGATCTCCCAAATTCATCAAAAGGCGTAAAGAAATTAAAAAAAACATTATAAATATTTATTTTGACATTTGAAGACTACAAAACCAATTTCAATACATATCAGAACAACCAATTGAGGTTACTAGAAATAGTAACTGGACAGGTGATGTTTTGGGAATATAGGATAACCAGACCATGATTGTAACATATAATTGGATCCTCCTATTGATTCTTTAGAGATTAATTTAATAGAAAAAATCAATAGTAATATAAACTTGTTTCATGATTTTTTTGATGATGGAAATCAATAGCTATATGGTGGATGTATGAATTATTGAAATGTTTCTTCTGCACTAATGTTATACCATATAAAATTTCTTTGGGGAATTAAAAAAAAGGTTATTTCCATGATATTAGAATTTTTTTGACATATTTCATGAAGAAAAATTCCCTGAGTATTTTTATGATATGAAAAAATTTGGTTACAAGATTATTCTGAATTATAAAAAAAATTCATGGTTGTCCCAAAGATTGTATGCTTTATTGGGGAGAGGATTCAACCATAAAAGATTGAAAAAATGTTCTTCTTCTAAATGAATGTGGATGGGTGATTTTAAAAGTCTAAGTCAATATACTACTATGAAAAAGAGGGATAATAACACAATATAAATATTTTGTGTTACTTCCCTTTAAAACCATGATAACAAATATTATTATTGTCATCAAAAACTATTGAGCACAGGAAGTGGTATTCCATAGATAATAACAATTGTGAGTTGATACGAAATCTAAGAGATTCGAAATCATGGAAGATATTTGATTCATTGCATCCATATTACTCTATTGATAATAGTAAAGTGTGATTATGATTAGATTCTAGTGGATTCAACACATTTGTAACTTTTAGCATGAATTATAGAATTTGGCCGGTTGTTTTGATCCATCAAAATATACCTATATGGATGTGTATGCTAGAATCTTAATTTATCATTTTAATGATTATTCCTAGGAAAAAATGTATAGAAATAGAATATATGTATACTTATATCCCCTAATTGAATAATTACATGAGTTATAAAGAAATAGAGTTGATACATATGATTCATCTTCTAGAAAAATTTTCAAAATCAAAACAGCTCAAATGTGGACCATTTTTGACATCCATAGTCCTGCGAACTTATCTGCTTATAACACTTACACTAGTTTGGAGTTTCCTTTTTGTGACGTTATTATTGAGCCCAAATGAATAGATTACATTAAATTATGGTTGTTCATATTTCATAAAATATTTCAAGATGCATATCATATATTTTAATTGAATAATTGAAAATTCAATGGTTTTATTGATTGTAGACCACCTATAAAGTTGTTGAATAGTTTTGAAATATGGACACAACATGGAAATGATGAAAAAAAATTTGGGATATTTCATCATTTTAATTATTGTGGTAAATGATATGGAAGTTCCTCTTTAAATGAAATTAGAACAAAAAAATGGGGGGAAAATTATATTCTTCAAAAATTCTTATTGGGAATTAAATTTACAGTGAAAAAATCTTGATATTATGCATATTGAGAATATTTTTTGTGACAACATCATCATTTAATTTCTTACTGAGCATGGAAAATTGATGTACCATCTCAATTATCAGAATTAATTATAAAGAATGAACATAAATCATGAAATTTGGCAATATGAGAATGGAATGTATGCTCTGAAAAAAAGGTTCAGTGAAAATTGAGATTACGATACATTAATTTGAAATTTTAAACATGTGAAGGTTTCTTATGGGTATTAAAGTAACATATCAAGGTTTTTCAACATAAAGTATCTTAGATTACATGGATTAAAAATTCACAATTAAAATATTTTTTCATAGTAGTTAGTACTATTGGCATTGCGTACGTTGTTACATGATAATACTACTAAAATTGTACTCCATTTTTTTAACATTATATAGATAACATTGAAGGGAAACACTATTACTTGAAGAGATTTAAAACATAAGGATAGATTTTTATTGAGACATTATGGAATGAAGATGATCTATCGTCTATAGTTTTCTACTATCATAATTCATTTAACTATGCATTTGGATAAGGAAACATAGTTAGGAGACCATTCACATTATCGATGGATGTATCAAATTGAGATGTTATTTATTTATATGTTTTCATATTATGTTAAAAATTCATTGTAGTTTATTAAATATATAATTATGTTTTATTTATTTTATTTCATAGATATCTTGGTCATTTGAAATTATATGTAAAAAATAAATATCTACCTAAAGGTTGTATTCATGAATGCAATTAATAGTAGAGAATCTTATAATTTTTTTCAAGAGTCGTGGATGATATTGATAAAAGATTTAACGATGTTAAAAATTTTGACAATACATTGACTCAATATCAATATATTTGGAAATTGAAAATCTTTCATACTTTGGACGACCAGTTAGGAGGATTTAAAAAGTTATAATGAAATAAATGGTATTATTATGGTCATATATATATATCTGATTAAAAATAGTGAAATAACATAGGCATTTATTTAAGATATTCTGACACCAAAAATTGACAAATGAGAAGATGAATAGGAAATGTGGAAAATCTGACAAAATCTATTATTAAATAGTTTGTAGAATGGTTTTCCAAATCCTTTAATTTCAAAAATATTACAATCAATATAGATATAATTTTGAAACATATTTTTTATAAATATAATAATGCATATTAATTTTTTTATATCATGGATTTGGATACTCAGGAAGAGTTATCCAAAGAATTTATGTTTTTGGCTAAAGTTCCTCTGAAAATGGTAAGAGAATTCAATGTATACAATGTGAATGGATTTAAAATTCATAAAATGGAAAAAATAGGGTTTGAAAACATATAATAATAAGTTATTTATAGTTTTCAAAATAGGATACTAAGAAATGTTGATTGATATTATCTAATTAAACTACCACATGCATTTTTCAGTTGTTTTATTCAAATGAAAGTGGGGTGATATTACTAGGGGTATTAAAAGAGATTCCTTGTTTTTTAGTTTTAAGAAAATCTATTTATTTATTAATATTAGTGACCATGATTTACATGATCTGTATATATTCTATTTGTATGAAAAGTTGGTATATTATGTAGAAGATGTTGTGGATGTAGGGTTGAGTGAATTTGTTCACAAAAAAGTGAATACACTTGAATGATATGGGTGATGAAGTTTAATATTTGACCTCTAAAATTAAATCCCATCTACAATAAGAAACTAAACAAGTTTTATATCATGATGTTGAATATATAATTCTTTAAAGGGTGGATGAAGTTGATGAAGTAATTATAGAGTAGAGCAATGACATGATTGAAGTAAACATGACTGTATGTGAAGTTATACATTAATTTATCAACCACTTATGTTGTATATGTAGTCATTCATTATAATAACTATGTATATTTTATTTGTAAGTAATATTCATCTATTACCATTTTTTTCAGTATTTATTTTTTGAAATATATATTTTGAAGTTAATTTTATTTTATTAAATGTTAGTAATTACAAGGAAGAACTATTTCTCTGATACAAGCATGCTCATAGTTGATGTTAACATGACTAAAAAAACAATTGATGATCATTCAGTCTCCCTCACTACAGTATCTTTGACACCCTGTATCTTCCCCCGGTAGCATCTATCACACCCTCCTCTATTATGTTAGCATTTAGAACACCCTCCTCCATACCATCAACTTATGGCAAATTTCCTCCCCATTAAGTAGGTTTAATTGTGATGGATATTTTTTTCACTCTTGTTTCTTCATGTGGATATTGTAAGGTGATACTAATACGTACAGATTTTAATATGAATAAATTTATTTCTATTTTTATACTAAAACCATTTTTAATAGAAGATGGAAATTTTTTACTAGAAATTAAAATATGAATAGTTCAAATGTCTAGGATATGAATGGATTGATGATAGTTGTCTCATTTTTCTCTTATTGGGTCCCCATGGATGATGCCGCAAGATTATTTACACAGATTATAGGCCAAATGGAAGTGGATCCCATTAACCTTCCAATAATCTATTCTAATTAGAGGCATATGCATTAATATTGGATAAATTAAGTATTTTATTATATAATAATGTTAATTTTAATGCTTTATAATTTAATTGAATGTCATTGTGTTATTAAATTATAATATTTTAAAAATGAATCACTTTGTACAGATGTTATTCTGCTTTAGTATTGATGATCTTATCACATGAATGATGATGTTGAAATAGTTTTAATGAAATGGAATGATTTTAAATGCATATAATGGTATTAATTCAGCAATATATCATTTACTACTCAAAAACAGTATGATAAATTACCAAAAGGGGTACGTAGAGTGAAGTGAAAGGTGTTTATTGATAGCTGCCATTTTAAAAAGAAAATTCTATTGAAATATATATTATTATATCATTATCATTTTACATATATACATGCATTTAATAATGATATGAAAGTGCATAAATTACTACTAAATTACATTTTAATTATTTCAGGATGAATCAGGGAAAAAATAATTATGTCGAGAGAAAAAATCATCCCCCACACTACCTGGTGAAAGAGTGTTTCTATAAAATAGTCAACTATAGTAATATTAGCATTAGTTTAAATATTTATAAAATATAAATTATCTATTTCATATATTAAATTTTTTTATTATAAATTTTTAATGTAGTTAAAGAATTTAACGATCTAAATTTTCATAAGAGAAATTTGGTGGGATGTTTATAAAAAAACTGATGGGAGGTATATGAATGATACTTACAAAGATGTTTGTGTATGAATTCCTTTTTCATTGTAATAACATATAGATAATTTTCAATAAATAAATATTTATTTCTTTAAATTTGATTGATATTTTATTTATAATTTTAAAAAATAACTAGGGGAAACCAATCTCGCATTGTCATTATCCGTCTCCTAAGAAGATCCAATTGGTCACGTCCTTGAGAAGGAGTATCCTTGTCGCATGCGCAAGATGGTTTTGGGACCATTAAAATATGATGTCCTTTGCAGGCCACCATGGACTATAGAATCATCTACTCCTAGTTGTAGTTACTACCTACCTAGAGATGCTCAGAGGTAGGTTTTTTTGTAAATCATAATTGTGTAAAATGGGGCTCATATATAGATAGAAGATGAAAAGGTCATTTCTATGTGGAAATAATTTCTTGAATTATATTTGAAGAAAATTGGATGTGTCCCTAATGATATTATGTTGATGGATTCTTTGAGTGAGTAGGTAAATCACATATCTTAATATTAATTTAATACGTAAAATTTTATCTTTTTTATTCTTCAATTTAAAAATACCGCACTATTTAATTGTCAAGATAATTGTCAGATTAATGTTAGTAAAAGGGAGTGGAGATGATGATGGAGATGGTGTTGGTCAATGTTTATCAGGTACTAATAAGGGTTCACTTTAGATTTAATGATAATATTTATCTAATCTTATGACACACTAACACCAATATGGTGATTCAGAAACTATGTCATGGTTTCTAGTAGGGGATGCATGTATTTCACAATAATTTCATTAAAATTAATATTCTTGGTTCATTTGATATATTTTATTCCAAATTTGACCTTATAAATATAATTATTATGTTTGTAGGGAATTATTTTGTTTTAGTACACATTTTAATTCCAAATCTTGTTATTCTTTTCAAAATATATTGTCTCTTTTAACCATTTATGAACATTATTCAGTTCTGACATCCACTTGGCAAGTCATCAAGTATGGCTTGGATAGACAAACCAGTTGGTGAGATTAAATCTGGAAATCCCAAAAATATTTTTCTTGTCTGTTCAACATATAGATTATTAGCTCCAGTTTCCTCTCAAGACTATGTCAGAATTGTTTTACATGGTAAAAATTAATATAACATAGAACTAATCATCCAATAGGGTTCAATATTTATACATCATAATTCACCACCATCGAATATGAAATTTTTTTATCCCATCCTTAAGGAAAATGTTATGGAATTTTGGGGGATTTCAAGTAAACTTTAATATGTGATCAATATATAAATTTTAATGTTATAAATGTTATTTAAAATATACTGTAACCGTGTCACATAAGAGTTTGTTGAAGTAATTCATGGAATTTCCCTATCATTTGTCTCTTTTTGTGTCACTTTCCCTATAAAATTATAATCCCTATAGATTAAAGAATGGGTATTTTAGGAAAATTTGATCATTATAATATGTAATAGGGGCCTTATTCTACTTATTAAAAGACACATCTAAACATTAGTTGTTTAGAAGTTCATCATCGATATTAAATCCCTAAAAATGAAATATAGTGTTTGGAATCTCTTTCTTTTAAGATGAAACTATAATTACTAAAAATAAGGAAGGTTTTAGAAGTGTGAACTTGACGTTATTTCTTGTAAGTAAAACACCATTTTACTTTTTTTTCTTTTATCCTCACATCCTCTTTTATCTTGGATCTAATTTAGCTCTTTTATAGCATCTAAATAAAATAATTATACTTATATATAAAATATATTATAATAAAATCAAATTACATTCATTCAAATACACTATAATTTTCATGTCAATATGATATGATATATAACTCACATCCATGCTTATCATGCTTTCTCTACTCTTATCATATATCCCAGACTATCACAATGTTTACATGCATGGTTGGAATGAATTCTTTAACCAAAACAAATAATATGTTTCCTATAAACTCACATATCAATGGTTTATATGAACAACCAAACCCCATTTCCATCATATATCCCAACATTATGTTCCTTGTTATCCAACCCAGTACACATAAATATTCTATAAGATCACATTTCAGTTGTTAGCACGCTCACACAACTTATGTCACAAGGTACCCATAAAAATCCAGGCATAGATAATCTTAAGACACAATTAATAACTAAATATTCAAAATTATTACATTAAACACACAAAGAACAATCATAGAATTCTAGGGGTTCTCATAGGTTAGAAAAACAACCAACTCTAAATGCTACATAAGCTGGGGTAGCTACAGTCAGACACCTGACCTCTTTCTACTTCCTAAGGATACCACCACTTTTTATATATCTTTTCATTCTATAATTTATCAAAGAGGGATCCACGGTTTATATCAAAGTCCACTAGTCCATGGAATTATTGAAAACATCCTAGTTGATATCTTTTATATCATTTATGTATCGTGAGGGTCCAATGAATGGAATTATATGACATAACCGTCAAAATTAACTTAATAGAAATATTAAATAACAAGTTTAATGTTAATTAAACATTGGTTATTATTATTATTGATATATTATGTTTTTTTTGTATAATGGTTTTTTATAAATTGATCAATATATGTTATGGATATTATTTTATTATACTTGAAGTGTTTTTTACTCTTTGTATAATGTAATATCTATTTTTTTGGTTATTCTGTGGTTGTAGTATCTATGGTTGAATTTTTTTGACTACCCTATATAGGGGTGGTTTAAATCACCACTATATATGTGAAAATATTTTTTTGTGGAGGTTTAAACCACCACTATATACAGTTGATAAATATTTATCCGTATTTTAAACCACTACTATCAGCTTATTATTTTTTTAGAGGGGAAACCACCACTAAAGAAAAAAAAACTGTTGTTAAAAGATTGGTTCATAACGACTCAAAAAAAACAATACTAAGTGGATGAAACTAACATGAGTCAGATTTTGATTCCATGTTTAGTGGTGGTTTTTGGAAACTGTCATGAAATCATATGGTGGTGGTTTTAGCCACCCCCAAATCAAAATAAATTTCAACTATTAGACTGTTTTTTTGTAATAATTGGGATATAATTAATATAATTATTTCATTAATTGAATGACAAATAAACAATTATATGTTATATAATAGTTATTAATATTTTAGAAAATGCCCTAGATAGATAAATAGATAATCCTAAGCCATAGTTGAAATATATTTTTAAAATTTCAAAAATTCTAGGTTGTAGTAGTGTTAAAATACTTCAATAGAACTAGTTATTTTTTTCATAATTATGGATTTTAGAGTATTGAAATGGGTATTATCACATGTTAATGACAATTAATAATTCATTTTCTATGAATTAAATTATGGGTTGTAATTTTTAATCATATGTGTTTGTTATTGCCTCTTGATATTTACTAGAAAGTGTTCAATCTACTAGGTAGTGTTTTTTGTTGTTTTCATCATGGTTGAATACTTGAAATGGATTAAAATTTAAATCCATATGTTATTATACATTAATTTAAAGAGTCATGAGAAAAATAATTACTACTCTGGATGTCCAACGTTGGGGTGTGAGAGCATAAAATTAGTGGGGAAGTGGTTTTGGGTACCCATATATATATATATATATATTCCCAATATTGTATTTATAATTAATATCATTATTTTGTGAGTGTTCCATGGAGATAATGGAAAATATACAATACACCATCTTAGTTTATAATTTAGTTACATTTATTTACTCACTGGTCTTTTGTATGCTTCATTCACATTTTTCACAAGAGGTTTCAGGGAGGATCCTACTAAATATAATAGTTATGCTTACACTGTTTATTTATAAACCATTTTCAAGTTAGGAAGATCTGGTTAGTGATTGAGCTGGTTATTACGTGTTTGGGGAGTTATTCAGGATCTGTTGGAGCTTATTGGTCACTATCAATGATTTACCTCTTTTAAATTTTCTTCTCACTTATATCCATTTATATATGAAATCACATAACGTATTTGGATTGATACTTTATTTATTATTAATAATATTTTTTTTAGTTTTTCTCATCATATAATTAGTTTTTAAATTATTATTATTACAACCCAATTTTTTATGATATGTTTCTTCTTAAATGATTTCAATTCATTAGATAGATTAAAATACAGGTAACATTAAGTCTTTGTAAAATAACTCTTGGTTATAGGAGATAGTTATAACCAAGCCATGCAACATAAATTTTCCACTACTTTTATCTGAATTTCTAAAAACAGACATACATGGTTGTGTCTAGTAATATATTTAGAGTCCAATAGAATATACTTAATTTTTGGTGGATAGTAACTACCACTATGAATAGTAACTTACCCTTATGAATAGTAACATACCCTTATGAATAGTACTATTACCCGTATAAATAGTAATATGACCCTTTTGAATGGTAAGCTTAACCATGACTTTAAAAATAAATTTAGGCACTTTATAAATGGAGGTGAATATTATAATTAAGTGTTGGTATTTTTGTGAGTAATTTATATTTAATTACAATATTATAATTAATAAAATTATTTAATAGATAAATAATTTTCATAAACCGTATTTATAAATCAATATTCTGTTTCCCTCTGATTTTAGGATAAATTTATGAGACCTCAGATACTTTTTTAAAGTTTTATAAAATCAGTTATAATTTTAAAATTTTTATTTTTTTATTAAATATTTATTTTAATCAAAAATTAAATTTGTCAGATTTAAAAAATTATTTTAATAAAGTGGGTATCATTTTTTTGATTCTACACCTTAAAAATGTTTAGGGGGATTTTTTGGGATTTTTTAGAATACTTGAATTTTTGGTGAATAGTGAAATTTGATAATTTATGAGATTTGCTAAATAAATGAATTTCTGCATCATGATTGAGTCATGGATGATATAAAAGGACATTGGTATGAAATCTAATTCACCTATTACTGTTTTATCACATGAATCAAGACTATTCATACTCTTGATACAATATAATAAACTAATTGTTAAAATAATGCAAAAAACCCTCCTCTCCTCCACTATATAAACCCCCACTCACCCCTATTCCTCTCACACCGCTCAAGATTTTTTCGTTTCCTATGCTCTAAAAAATACACATACCAAGTCCTCCTGCCACTTCCATGACCTTCTGGTCTCATGAAAAGGACAAAACAAGGGCCTTGAGAATATAATTAATGAGGAGTACTTTAGTGGTAAACCTCTCTTCCTTTTCATTTCAACTTATTTTACAAGTTCCATTCTTTTCATTATCCCTCCTCACCTGCCCTAATCCAAATTCTGTGATAATTCTAGTACCATACATATATTATAATTTTATTATGATAATGGAATATTTCATCATCATCTATCTTTCCCCCCTCCTCTAATACTAAAAATGAAAACACTATCGGAGATGTGTTAATTTATCACATTTAAGGTGGACTATTTTTTAATTACTATTACAATCCTCAATTATAGTAATTAAACCATTATTATAGTTAAACTAGATAATAATATATTCCATATTTCATATTGAATGTTCTAGAATTTTTTTTACACATTGTATTTATTTATGAAACAAAATGTGTTCATGGTGATCGAAAATCTATCAAAATAATCCTATCATATATCATTTAATTTTTATATAATGTTTCATCCTCAAACCATATAAAAAATGATATGTATATTGATTTATACATTTTTATTTCATTAATAAAATTTAATTAAAATTTTAGTTAATTATATCAATTCCACATGAACTCCATTACTCATAGTAAGGCGAACTGATCATTAAAATCAAGTAAATGAATTGTCAGGAATGATGGAATTAAATATTATAACATATCTATAAGATCATAAATGAACTTAATTAAATTCTAATGAATAAAATACATATAGATAAAGTTTATTAATTAATTATTTAATAGATTTAATTTCACTCTCCATGAAGTTAGGATCAAAGGAAGAACACATTAAGGCCTAATGTAAGGGTTTTCTCTACTAACTTTTATTTCCCTGAGTTTTCCATTGTTTTCCACTTATTTCGGGTATCTGGTGCATGTTTAATACAATTTGAATATAATATCATTATCCTATTTATATTTATGGTATTTAGTTATTCACTTGATGATTATTTACTTGACTGGTTACAATGTTGTATGGGACTTTGTTTTAATTATTATTTCATTGTGATTTACTTTTTATTGTGCACCTAATCATTCTAATGTGGTGTAACAACTAACCCTTTGAGATAATTTGTCATTTTAAATTATAACTAAATTACATTTCAATATTCTTGTTATTTGTGTCTGATTATTTTCTTAGTCGTATACCATTTTACTTATGGTGTTTATGTGGAATTTTGCATTAATTTGGGAAATATTAATGAACATATATCATTTAATAAATACAGATATTGAAAAGAAATATGATTCTAGTATAAAATCTTTTTATAAGGAATTATTTGGACTATAAGTGATAGGATGGGCCCACTATATCACCTCGATGCATCGAAATTCCCCTTGAGACAAATTAGTCTGTGACAAACCATTCATTTTTATTTCCAAAAATCAGACGGGTTTCTACCCACAAAATTAAACCCTCTAGATGATATAAAGATTCATGTTCCAGATAAATGACATCCAAATAATAATAATTCTTTTTATTGAGTATTCAGTTTCTAATTCCCATGAGATTTTCACTATGAAAAACTTCTATGGATGCATATTTATTATCATCTTTTCGATGTCACACGTTTCCATTTATTCACCATGCCATGTTGGTAATGTTGAATTTATTATGATTCACTTGAAAATATCTACTATATCTTCACTAATAACTCATAAATTTGGGTATTGGTAGGAAGAACTAGATTAATAGGTCATCATTCGCCCAATGTGGCTTCCATCTTTGAAGAGAAAAAGAAGACATCTATGTAAATTTCATGATAAGGTAAAATCCATCCACTCTAGAACATGAAAAATAACACCTCTAGTCTGACCTCAAAAGATACGTCTGACAAGATTTCATTACCACGTGTGGTATTTCAACCCACCTTGTTGGTATCACAATAGGGGTCTAGATTATTTCAAAACTGTTGTGTTGGACGTGTCCTGCAATAGAGAACAATTGGGCATGGTTTAATCACTTACAAGTACAATTTAATCCAATCCTCAAATGAAATGAGTGAGTGAGGATGAATATGCTGAGCATATAATATCTTCCACATTATCAGTAATTCCTAGACCAGCATAAATAATTTTCCAAAATTTTCCTAGGTGTTAGAAAATGGTAAAAATACACTGTACAAATTTTTTAAGATGAGAAGTCTGCCTATCTGATATATATTCCCTAAACTAATCCCCACTTCACCTTGGGTCAAGTGGAAGGTGTTTTTTCTTGAGCAACAATGACTGAGAAGTTGAGTTAGTTTCTCGCCTGATGATGAAATGGATAGTTGGGAAACCCACAATACATGGTATATGATGATTTCTTCTAATGGATGAGGGTCATACAAACATTTTTATGAATCCATAACTCAGATGGACATTCATCATGGAAACATCCTCTATATTATTTGTGACACTTGGATCTCTACCTTTTATTTGGGATACCTCGTGATAAGATGTCAATAGGAATATAGTGATGAATAAATAACCCAAATGATGTGTCTTGGATGAGATGTTTACTCTGAGTCCACATCAATCCATCAGAAACAATCACATTTCTTCATCCTGATCCATATATGATTTCCCAGGTAGCATAAGGATTTTCTCTAACACACCCCTAAGACAATTATCAGTAAAAATTGTGGATATTATGTTCAATTTGTGGTAGAGGATAATTATCTAGAAGTCCATAGTTTTATAGAGAATGTTGGATGGATAGTGGATTGGCCATAAGTCCAGGTGAAAGGCTTTAATTATGAATAACCTCCTATGGAATGATGTAATAATAGAGATAACATCCAACACTCTAATCCTTAGTTTCCCTCCTCATAGCCACAATCAATGCAATATAAATTATATACATTCCAATTATGTATCAATTTTTCATGAAACAAATATTTTTCCTACCCAAAAGGACAAAGGACTGAAAGTAGCATGCATACTAGATGTCCTAAGAACTGACAGTCCGCCAAAGGCATCATTAACAAACCAAAAGTTCACAAAAGCATATGAGGTGTTGGCCAACAAAGCATTTTCCATCGAACAATTAGTTCACAGAATCAAAGAGTCTTATACCAAACCCTTCAATGCATAAATTCAAACTCACTTGTCACATGTTCAATGCTTCAGTTCATGTATAAAATGTTTGGTTCATGGATAAAGGTATCTGTGAAGGGTTGTTATACGTGGTAGTAGGTTATCGAGAGTAGATCATGGAAGTGATTTGTTTATTGAGAAATATGGTAGAGGAAAAATCAAATTGGACCCCTTTATATAGGTGTGGTCCCCCAAGTATGGGTAAACCCTCATAAGGAAAATTGACTCAAATTAGGTTAAATTACTAAATCAGAATAACCTCCTTTTTATACTGATTGGACCCTATTCCGATGGGTGGAATTTATTGGGTCTAGATAACATTTCAAAGAGGATTGAAATTATCCCATGAAATTGGAAATGGAACGAACCTTGGCCAAAATAATAATTGATGGGAAAATGTTAATTGGGGAGAATGTAGTAGGAAAAAAATGGATGCGACTATGGGAATTAATATTTGATCACTTGTCCACATTGAACTCTAATTCAAAAATATGCCAATGGATAAAACCATTCCAAGGAGGAAAATAGTGGAACCATATATATGAACATAGCCAATTGTGGGATCATGGAGGAGTAATTATCCCCATAATCTAAATCCCCATCGGACTCAAATTGCATGTGTGAAAGGAAAAGAAAACGGGTTCCCATGATTGAAATATTGTCTTTAGAGAGATTCAAGTGCTGATTATTTTGTTCATAGACTATAACCTCGTGGCCTCCACTGATTATGTCTTATATGGGCTATGTAATGGACATTGGAATATGAAAAAGGGGCATCACTTCCTCATTATAAAGAATCGTCTACATTGGTACAGAGTTCCCCGATTCACTATAAATAGAGTTAGAGGCGAGCTAATGAGAGGATCAACATTTGGGAGGATCTTTGAATTAATGAAGAAATCTATTGGTGTATATAATATGGTCTCATTTGAAAATTGTTCGCACGAAAAATCATAGATGCATAGATTTACGATTGATAATAAATTAAAATTTTTATTCCTCGAACTAATGATCCTTCATTGGAACACTCCCTGAGAGGCACAAAATTCATAACCCCTTCACAACTAGGAACCCACATAGAAAAATGCTAAGTAGATATAACCCGACTCCCCATTTCAATTCACTACATGTGAGTAATTTGTTCCTTCATAGCAATATTCTACGCGAATGGAATCTAGAGCCACATTGCTGAGTGCTACACAGAATCCACTAATGTCCATGTAATTCAATGGTATGTTGAAAAACTCTTTGACCATAAAGAAACAATGTACATGGTGGAACCAATATCCTACATGATAACCATACACCATAAGGGGAGGTAACATTGGGCATTCCACTCTTTGGAAATGTTCATTACCATTTGTCACATCAGCAGTCCCCATGTCGACTCTTCTACAAACCATTCCAACAACATTAAGCCGAGGATTTTTTCAAATCCTCCCAACATGTATGATAAAAAAATCGTGTGAATAAATGTTACCTTTTGATTTTACATACCCATGGTAATTATATCATTGGTTTTTATCCTATATGTAATTAGGAACACTTGAATGATCATATGTTTACATTCCCATTATAGCATGGGGTCCAATATTGGGATACTCACATGTACCTCCCTATTTCGGGCAAGAATAGAGGGGATAACACATGAATTTATTTTATTAGAAGGAATGGGATATCCCTAAACACATAAAAAAATTTAGGGCACTCCATCTAAGGTAATTTCTTAGATATACATGCATTAGGTTGCACTTGTTATCCTCTCTACCCTCGCAAAAGATGTAGCTGGATAGGTCACCAAATCTGACACTCAAGGATATGAAAACAGAAGAGTATACATGAACACCAAGAGATTTTTATTCTCTCTAATTCATTTCAACATCCATCTATTAACTGTTGAAGTGGGATGTGTGATACTCAAATCCACTAACTCCTCTAGATTCTCACACTGAGCATGACTCACATGGTCTTAGATGTTAGTGGTGATTAAGAAACCTTCATAGTCCAAAAGTATAATCCATATCCATATATATAATCTCAATGATAAATATAGATATATTGCCTTCAATATATATGTTGTCCCCAAAATAAAAGAAAATGGTCCTCCAAGAAAGTGGAATCCCTGACCAAATCCCCTCGACCATGAAGCTCCCATGTGTAAGCCCAATCATTTCCCCTTAAAGGGTGTCCTCTAATGTTCATGTCCCATCTGAAAAATGAACTTTGAAGTATTTGATTGTCAAATAACTGGTATCCATTATAATCCTCACTCACGACAAAACCCAACATCGAAATCACCATTATGTTTTCTGGGCTATATCCCTGATAATGTTGCATCAACCGAAGAGTCCATATACCTTCTAAGAACTGACAACAACTTGGACTTAAGACTCACACCACCCATGACCAGAATACCATTCAATTTCATCTCCTTTCCACATAATGTAACACTATACTGTTGGGTACATATCACGCAACCATATAAGGTAATGTTTCCTATAAGGTGACATCGAACTATGTGGGTTCTGATTCCTCCAAAAACGATACATATGAAGTGAAATATATGGTTTTTAGGAAAACATCAAAATAGATCTCATACCAATGGATGTCAATAAATCTTAGAGTACCATCCCATATGTCCTCAAACCAGCATTATCGAAGAGAACGTCTAAATTATCCCTGATTTATCCATAAAAGGCTAACAATTTGGGAGAACCTTGAATATATAAAAATCCGTCCATCGATGGAGATCCTTAAATACATCAAGATTCTTCCAAACCAATGAATATTCATGATTAAATTTTTCTATTGGTATTAACCATGGTAACAATATTTGGAATGAACCACGGATAAATGACCATTTTCCCATATCATAAATATATTAGAGATCCCTAAAATTGGAAATTGTCCCCCCAAAAGGTGATATTATTATGAGTTAATATCCTTTCAACCGGCGTGAGTTCTCATGTTTTATTGGAAAAAAACCAAATGAATTTCAACCTTTGGAAATAAGGCTTAGGAATCATGGTTGTGACACCTATTGGGTGTTTTTGTCTCTACAGAAAAACCTATTGTAGACCATCAAATATTTTATTACTAGAGCTAGTGATTTCAAAAAAAAATTATCCCCTACAATTGAACCAATGGGAAAAGCTCCCCATTGAAAAAACAATAAATTTTTTTCATAAAAAATGTTCCATTAAATTACTATTGACCTAAAATTATCATCCACAAAATTTTTGAGTGTCCATATACTGATTTCAAGTACAATTCCAATAGTAGGGTGGGACATCTCCAATTGTTTTTTAGGAAATCCTCATCGCATGGAAGCCGTTTTGGGTTTGGATAGGTACTAGAGTCTGGTAAAGACTCATCTAAAAATTATAAAACATGTATATAGAGTTCAATCGGGTGTTAAGGTCGAGGAAGGTGATGTTGAACCCTTGTAAAGTAATTATTTTACTAGAATGTGAGAATTTACCAGGGGGTCATGTTTGAGCCTAGAGTTTAATGGCTTGTCAAAATCATGTTATAAAGACTACACCATCTATTTTTGATGTTTGATATTCTACCATAATATGAATGATTCTGGTCTCATCTACCCTTTCTAGAATTTTGTATGACATAAGAGATTCATATCTTATTTTATCTTCCCTCTTTGTTAATGGTTTAGGATTGGTTATAGTGAACACAAATGGTTCATTTAACATCAAACTCTGTTGAGAGTGTGGTTAAGGAATATTTAATGATGCTAGGAATGTTCTCAAGAGGTTGTTCATTACTTATTCTGATGGGAACCATTTGTGCTAGAAATAATGATTTTTTATTCTATTCTTTGTGTGAATTGGTTAGTCCAATAAAAGGATAATACTGAATGTTAGTAATGGAGAGAACACCTCTTATACCTAGAAGGTGGTATATATTTTGAACAGGGTTAGTGGGATCATTTGTATAGTTATGCAGGACTAATTAAGTATATATTAGATTATCTCAATACTTAAATATAAATACATGTTATTGATGATTTTTCAGTGAAATACAATTTATTTCATTCAATGGTAGACTTTATCCTGGATACCTTTCCCTAAGTGTTCTACACCTTACCACCCATGTGAGAAATAAGTTTCCATATTCTGTTATGGCATGAGTAGAGGCTGTTTTTATCAATCCACAGAGAATTGAACTGAAAGATTTTTTGGGGTTGATTGTTTTGGTGGAATATCTATATGATAATGATTCCATGCATCCAAGTACATCTCCATGGGGTTATCCAATTTTTTTCTATTACCGATTTTTGTACCATTTTCTTATATGTAGATTATCTGAGTTTGAACATGATGATGGTCATAAACCTATGTCCCATTCAATATATTTATTTCTCTTTGATCATTTGTGATATGAAAATATATTCTGTAACAATAAATTTCAATCTAGATATCAATAGTTAAGTGTGATAATTTTTTATATATTCCAGATTAGTTTTAGGAGTAGGTATAGATTGTATGATTGTATAGTGATTCCATTTGGATTGACGAACACATCAAAATTATTTATGGCCATCATGAAAAATATATTAAATTATTTTCTAGAATAGTTTTTTGTAGTTTTTATTACCAAATTAATAGTGTAATCGTAGTTAGTATATGATCAGGCTAAGAAAATTTACATAATCCTAATTATAATGAAAGATAATTGTCTTTACACAAATAAAATAAAATATAGTTTCCTGGTTTATAATGTGAATCTCATGTTGAAAATAATCCTAGAGGATGGATTTATTATACCTAGAATATGTTACATTTTTTATATCTTGGGAGAAACCAAAAAATTCCTTTCAGATTCAGATATTTTAATGTTTAGTAGGTCATTCTCATGATTTTATCCATGATATATAATGTTTGGAAGGACTTATATTAGATCTGAGTGAGAAGGGAGTGATTTATTTTTTGTATTGTTATGAGTGAACATTTCAGGAGCTAAAATGTTGGATGACATTGGTACCTAACCTAATATTACATATGTCAGTAATTGTATATACCATGTACTATGATTTATCTATAGTTAGACTCAGAGTTGTTCTAATATAGGAGGATTGGGTGGTATCTTATTTCTCATGATAGGTGAGACCACAAAACATGAATTTTCTAAATCTTGATGTACAGTAATATATTGTGGAATATTCCATGATATCATAGAGAGACTATATTTTTGGAGAGAGGTTTTACATATATATGTACAATAAGATTCTCTCATCCAAATTTTCTTAAAGGGACATGAACATTAATGGGAGGGGTGGGGTAGAGTATATATTGTCTTACAACAAAGAGTTGGATTATAAACAATGAAATGCATATTTTGTTTTTGCTGATTTAAATAGGAAGAGTACAATAGAGTCAATTTGGGAGAATTTGAATGTGTGACTGAAATTTGAATTCTTCATATACCTGAATCTAGATGTTCAAGAGTCTAATGGATGAATTGGTCTAACATTGATATCTTTTATACAATTTCTTTTAAACATGACCATGATAATGATGTTTTCAGATATGAATGGATTAGATTGTGGAGACAGATTATTTTTTGGTGTTACACCATCAGGATGGTCTCTTGGAAATAGTAATTATCCTCCATTCCATGGTTGAGTATGGATTCTTATGAGTTTGAATAAAGATATGATGAGAGTTTTTAATGATTCTAGATGGGAGGAACATCTGGGATTCACCGTGTTGTATTGTAATATTCATAGATAGTACTGGTGGCCATGGATGATGAATGTGGAAGGGAATATTTTGCTTTTATGTATAATCTATCACCATGTTAATTCAGATAATTAGAGGAAAATGGCCAATTTCATCCTCATCTTATTCTTTAGTGGGAATAGTATTTTGTCACTATGTAATTCAAGAGATTAATACCTTTTAAAACCCATAAGAAATTTGTTTCATCAATTATCTTGGATAAAATAAAGAAGGTATACCACTTATTTTCAATAAAAGACACTTTCACATTTGATAATCTAGTTTGTCTCTATTTTTGCGAGATATTTTAGTTATATTGTTTACCAGTAGGTATCAATTATGATAGAGATCATCATTTCACATCACAGTTCTGGAAGGGTCTTCAAAAGGTTCTAGAATAATAATATCTTTTAAGAATGATTATCATCCTAAAACTAGTGGTCGGTATATGTATACTATTTTTTGTATGATATGTACAAATCCTTTGTTTTGGATTTTAGTGGATCAAGGTAGAAACATATGGTTCTCATGGAGTTTTTATATAATAAAAACCTCTAGGAATTGATCCATATAGAACCATTCAAGGATATATATATATATGGCACATTATTTCATTGAACTCTTTATTTATTTTAGGATGGTGATTCAGTGCTGGTTGGTTCAAGACTCATACAATGGATTTCTGAATAGGTATAGTTCCTCAAGTGGAGGTTATTGGCTATGTAGTGCGGGGATATATTGTATGATTGTAATCATAGATAACCTAGGTAATTACATGATAGTCATCATGTATTCATTTAGGTGCCAACTATGCTTGGGAAATTTAATTTTTGGAAATATGGAAAGCATGATCACTTTTTTTGGCCATTTTACAAAGAATAAATAGTTTATCTAGTCTCATATTGACTTCTCCTTCCACATTTCTATAGTTCCATGAAAAAATTGTTTCATGTGTATCATCATGGGAGATAATATCTTGAACCTTCTCTTGTGGTTGAGGCCATGGATGTCTAAAATTGTGTTGATTCCTACTTATGTAGAATTTGATATGGATTGTGTAATATATAGAGAAGTATCTCTTGGGTAGTATTTTATATCTATTTAATGTTTAGTGGAACTACTGTATTGTTCATTTGAAGACGGAGGAGAGGGAGTCGGATATATATTTATGGTTTCTTGTATTATTTCCCAAGTCCCAACCATGATTCTTGAAGCTTCTAAATGATGATATTTTAGATGGTAGGGATGTGGTAAGATCCCATATTTTTTTAGGTACATAACACATTGAGATTCTCATTGGACCATGGTATTTGTATCTTGAATAGAGAAATATATAAATTGTTTGGTGAAATGACCTAATGATTAAATATATATATTTATTATAATTATTAGTGTTCTAGTATAAGAGTGTTCAATAGGGATATGTGGGTTATTTCATGAGAACGGAAGGCTTCATAGGTGTTTTGAGAACATTCACATATATTTTGTTGAAAATTTATGACTGGGAAATTGCATTAAATATATATGTTATATAATGTGTAATCACCCCCAGACAAATGTATTGAACTGGTAAAATATGTGAATTGGTTTAAATTTATGGACATAATTCATATCATGTAAATTTTGGATGGGATAAATATTTTGATGAGATAATGTTTTTTCAGTGTAACAAAAAAATATTGAAATAAGCAATGTGAAATAATTACACATCAGTTATTTCTCAGACATATTAGTTTTATGTGTTCCATGAAATAATGATTCTCATTATTTTTTATATAGCCTATCCTCTCCCAATCCTAATGTGAACTCTGAGATGTTTTAGTGTCTCTTCACCCATTATGAATTTTCATATTGTACCACCAATCCCTATTTAGTGTTTCCTCTTATGTTTCCATTCTATTACAGTTTACCACGTTTTTTCTGGTGTAAATTTTTTTATTATGGTTTTGTTTTTGGTTTTTTATCTTCTCCTAGGTTTGTCTAGGTTCTATTCATATTTTACACCTTTATCCACGTTAGAATGTTTTGTTTGAAGCATTGTGTTTATCACTAGTTAAATGTACGATGTATATTCTTAAATCTAATTTCTGTTTAATTGTGAACGATATAAAATATTTTGATTTCAATGAAATGACATACAAAATAATAAATTTATCTTTTTTATAATGGAATTCATATATTGGAATACTTTTTGGAATCCGTTAGGATAATGTATTGATGTTACCCATCATATGGATAAAAATTAGTAGAGAAATCCATTTGTTAATTAAAACATGGATATTGGTTTAATGTTTATTATGCTTGATATGAATCCTAAATAGATTTTTGGATATAGAATACCTTGGTAATGTATTATTGAATTTTGTTATGATGTTTAATCATTTGAGTTATAAATAAATGTGCATTTGAATGAAAAATACTAATTTGAATAATTAACCATTGATAATAATGATGTGATAATGTGATTTCATTGTTATAATTATTTTATATAGAGGGATATTCCAGTTCCAATGTAGAAATAATTATATAGATGGCATGAACCTGTTTGATTTTAAAATGATTATATTTAAGGCCTCTATAAAGCCCCATGTTTTAATACATATAATAGAATATTTGCAATATTTTTTTTACATGCATAGATTGAGTGATCTCTGCCCAGTCCTATAGAGAAATGATTTTATATAGAGAAATTCCAATAAGATGAAATATATATATATATATATATATTGAGAAATGAAATATTTTTTGATTATACAATGATTTTTGGTTATTGTATTCATGTTTGTGAAATATAATTTGATTTATTTATTTGACCTTTAGATATATCTCTTATTATCATTACATGATTCCAACATTGGGTTTTTAGTTACTCCTTTACATTGATGTTTTATTTTATATTGTTTTGGATGTTTTTTGTTACACTACTAATCATTATTATTGATTTTTACATTGTATTTTACTTTGTACAAGGTGCAATAATCTACCCACTATACAAATCACACACCCCACTAATTGTTGGATGCGTCTAACATAGGGATAAGTGCATATGATGTATCATAACCAATCCATTTTCTCAAAGTGAGAGAGTTCTAGAATGGGGTACATAACTAGATTGTTTCATCAAACATTCATAAACTAATATTTTTTAAATATTTCTATATGATTCTACTTTCCAATAACCTTCTTGTAACACCCCAACACTAGAATCCTAGAGTTGGTGCATTATTAAGTATCATTGGCATGATCACAAAAGATCAAGTCTCGAAAGACCGATTAGTTTAGTATCCTTGGAAGTACTAGATACATTCATAAGTTGTACATTAAATTATAAAATGAAAAACAACAACAACATTATTTCCATATACCGCACTCATATCCCCTCAGACAATCCCTGCAGGTCAGTCATAAAATACTTCTTCGCATCCTGGGAAAAATAAAACATATAAAGGGTTGAACTCAAATGCTCAGTAAGGATAACAATATATCATAAACTATTATAAATAAGAATAAAAATTTAAAGAAATTCATAAGATTACAAAAAAATCCATTTAATTTTTAACTTATTCATAATATGGAAAAGAAAAAATCAAATAATGCCATTTACTTATTCACATGGATATTCTACTAGTTGAATAATCACATGCAATATCCATAGCCACTTTTAAAATGAGGGAATGCATAATGACACACTTTCACAACAACATAGTCAAGGCCTTATTCCAAGATAAAAAATAATATTTTTTCAAGGACTTGTGCCAAGACAGTAGTTTGTCCCAAGATACCTACCTATGCATCGAAGAGCTAAGGCAGGCTGCACCAGTCACTTACTAAGTCCAATGCATTCTTCATATGAAAATTTTTAAACATATCATAAACATTCGTAGTAAAACTAGCATACAGAATGTAAATACTTTATCAATAAAACGTGAATGGTATAAAAGTAATACATTAAAAATAAAAAATATCCCTAAACTTTCAATACAATATGAATGTTTTGTATCATTACAATTCATCTTCAAATAAGCATAAAATCCATCAAAGGATGTTGACATAGATGAAATCAAAAACTTTTTTTGTGAAATATCTATTAATATTTTGAAATCATTTAAAATTCATATAATTATAAAAAAAAATATTTATTTTGAAAATATTCTTATCAACTTGTAAGGGAAGCTTCGAAGTTGTTATAACGGTGGAAAATAGACACACCTACCGTATAAGTTAAAAAAATTCTTTCCATAATTTTGTCGAAAAGGTCATAATGTACATTGTTTGGAAAATGACAGAAAGATTCCTTTCAAACCATTTTATAAAAAGTAAAATAAGGGTATAAATTAAATAAACCCATAGTCTAGTAAATAGTAAAATTGTTTTGAAATATATTTTTAAGATACATGGATGTGGATGATAAATTGTCCCAGTAAATACTTAAGTAAAAAAAACCTTCGATAATAAAGAGATTGTGAAATTAACCCTTACCTCGTACTTTTCCTTGGTCAAGGGTATGTTAACCTCCTGTATAATGGTGAAATTATTTTTATTAAACTATAAAAGAATCATATTCATTAATATGATATCATATATGATCTTTTAACATTTCTTTGATAATACTATTTTTGTATTATCGTCGTTTCGGGAGTTAACTGATTCTTCTTCCTTTATATGATTTGTTACATAAGTATTGTTTTCTATGGATAGGGTGTATCTTATTCATATTCAGAATGATATTAAGTCCTTAAAAAATATTTTTTATAATCTCATGAAAATTAGTCTTAAATGGATACGATAGGGAATGAATGTCATCGCGTTCGTGGAGACGGTAATCCGTACGTACGCACGAACAAAAATATCATTCTGTTGATACTAAAATAAAATATAATTGGATTTTATATCCTATATACAGAATCATTATCATGTTATATTTATTATTTACATCAATTACAGGTCCTTATTATTCCCATACAAATAATAATGTATTGAATAACAATTACACCACGACGTGGAGACAATAAGCCTTACGTATGCACGTTTGGTGACATGTCATTCAAAGGAAGGATAGAATAATGAATATGGTTTTACCATATTTATAATAAAAAAAATTATATAAAAGATTCTGGAGTTAATATTTTAGAATAGAAACAACAAAGAAAGAGGAAGTGAAAGAAGAAAGGAACATGAAAGAGGTGATGAAATATTTACATCTTCATCGGGTTCTTTCTTTTGATTTCATCAAAAGGGAACCCTAGGATGGCTTTCTGACTAAAGGAAGGCCACTAGGATGAAGGGAGGACTGTTGAGAGGGTATTTGAGTAGGGTTTGGCTGAGCCAAATGGCTTTGATGTTGTGAGTTAGAGAGAAGGGGAAGTTCTATTTTATAAGAGGGGTGAGGGGCACCTTAGGAAAAGCTAGAAATATTAGTTTATAATAAAATAATTTTCTATTATAATGGATACAAAATGAATTATTTAAAGGCTAAGGTGGGAATGGGATGAAAAACACTCAACCAATAGGTTTTAGACAGGTTTGGGTCACTATATCAACTTTATTTTTTAGATTTATCTCTTAGTTTAATAGCATGACATTTACTATGTCCCTTTGTATTTTTATATTATATGGTTAATAAACATACTATATATTTCTAAGAGAACCCCATGTTGTTTGTTAATGATACACATATCATTATATAATACTTTTGGTTGAACAATATATTTTAAGGAATAAAATATCAATTAATTATATAATATTTTTTAAAAAACTATTTTATGTAAATTTTGAAACTATTCTGTATTTATTATCTATATTGACCTTAAATAAATTTTAAAAAAATAAATAATTATTTAAATAAAAAAATTGGTTTTAAACTACAACTATGTGTTAATCACTATTCATTAAAAATTAAATGTTTTCAGAAAACTACCAAAAATTCACCCTAAGCTAATTTTGATATTTTGAATCCAAAATTGAAGTCCATTTTGAAATATTAAATTTAAAAAATTTCAAAAAGTAGGTATTAATATTCATAACGGATAGTTTGATTGGTTTTGGTGTGTTAGAACTCGAATCTGCGTACAACACAGGCTATTGTATTATTCAAAGGGAAACGTACTGTGGATGATTGTGGTGTTACATTCTTCCCTATTTAAAATAATCTCATCCAAGAAATTTCTAGAATATTACAACATAAAACGATTCGGCTGGTTTTTCATCATAAGTTCCTCAGGTTCCCACATTGCCTCTTCCATCTTATGTTTTCTCCATAGAAATTTTACCAGACGAGTCAATCAGTTTCTCAGCACTTGTTCTCTTTTATAAAGATCCTTAACATGATCTTCGCAATAATATAGATCAGATTCTAGTTCTAATTCCTCATAGGTGAGTTCATGCGTTGGGTTAGGCATGTATTTTCTCAACTATGATACATGGAATACATCATGAACTTTTGAGAGACTTGGTGGCGTTGCTAAATGGTAAGCTACAACCCCAATTTGTTCCATAATTTCGAAAGGTACGATGTACCTAAGACTCAATTTTACCTTCTTATCGAAACATATAACACCCTTCCATAGATATACCTTTAAGAAAACATGATCTCATACCTGAAATCTCACATCCTTCCTTCGGTTATTAGCATAGCTCTTCTGCCTACTTTGAGCTTCTTTTATGTGGTTTTAGATTACCTTTACCTTTCCCATCGTTTCCTCCACCAGTTCTGGGCATACGAGTTTTCTTTCACCGAAATCATCCCAACAGGTTGGTGTGAGACATCTATTTCTATTTAACGCTTCATATGGTGCCATTTGAATACTTGAATGGAAGCTATTGTTATAGGAAAATTCTACCGTTGGTAAATATTAATCCCACATACCTTGAAAGTCATGTGAGAAAGATCTCAATATGTATTATAAGTATTTAATAGTCTGTTCTGATTGTCCATCAGTTTGAGGGTGGTAGTTAGTGGTCAAACGATGTTCAGTATCCAGGGATTTCTAAAGAATTTTCCAGAATAATGTTGTAAAACGTGGATCACGATCATAATAAATCAATAGGGGTACTCCATGAAGTCTCACAAATTCAATAATATATAGTCTTTCTAGACATTCAAGTGGTAATTCTTCTCTTACCACAAGAAAATGTGATGACTTGGTAAGACGATCAACAATGACCCATATTTCATTGATCCTTCTAGGAGTCTTTGGAAGCCTGATGAAAAAGTCCATTGTGATATGATCCCATTTCAACATAGGTATGGGAAGAGGTTTCATGACTCCTCCTGGGTATTTCTTTCCAGATTTAACTTGTTGACAAACCATACATATTGACACAAAATCAAAAATCTTCCTCTTCATGTTGTCCCACAAAAATGTTCCTTCAAATCTCTATTAATTTTGGTTCTCCTATGGTGTATTGATAAATTCTAGCTATAAGCATCATCCAACTATTCTCTTTTTAGATCCGGTATATCAAGAACACAGAGTCTCTCCCCAAATATAAAGATTCCATCTTCATACACAAAGTCACTCAATCTCCCATCATTCACAACTTTAATCTTATTTTAAAACTATTTATCATCGGTCTGACAACTCTTTATCCTATCTAGTAAAGGTAATTTGGAAACCATTTGAAAAAGTATTGATGCTTCACCTTCGATTGTGATTCCCAAATCCATATCTTCAAAGAAAATATTATAGCTTCTAACTCAAGAACTTGAGGGGATTGACTTGTTCATGAATTTTTAGTTGTCTTTAGGCATATGGAATAACCCTGTAATTCTTCATAAGGACACAAACAAGTGCTTTCTTTGATGCATCACTATAAATAAAAAACCCATCATTCCCTGATGGTAGATTCAATATACAAGAATTGACTAATCTTCTCTTCAATTATTCAAAAAATTATTCACACTCTTTTGTCCAAACAAATTTAATCCCTTTTTTTGTGAGCTTTGTTAATGGGTTATCCAATCGAGAAAAAAGTCGAGATGAAATGTTGATAATAACCTGCTAAACCAATTAAACTACATACCATAGTTATAATAATCAGTGATGGACATTATTCGATTTCTCTTTTCATAGAAGGATCAAAAGAGATTCCATCCTTAAAGACAATATAGACAAGTAAAGAAATCTCTTTATGTCAGAATTCACAGAAGCTAAACTTCCCAGATAATTCATGTCTTCAAAGAGTCTTTGGAATAATGCGCACGCGATTTTCATAATCTTAGTATATTTTGAAGTATACTAAGATATCATCAATAAATACCACTTAAAAGTCATCAATATATTCCTTGAAAAATCTATTTATTATATCCATGAATATTGATAGTGCATTAGTCAATCCAAAAGGAATTACTGTAAACTCATAATGCCCGTACCTGGTTCGAAATGTTGTTTTCGGAATTTCATCCTTCTTCACACACAACTAATGATATCTATATTGAAGGTATATCTTTGAAAAGTATTGATATTTATTAATTTGTTCAAATAAATAATCTATGCGAGGTAGGGGATACTTGTTCTTTATTTTTATAGCATTTATCTCCCTAGAATCAATGCACAACCTCATAGATCCATCTTTCTTCATAACAAAAAGAACAGGGGATCCCCATGGAGAAACACTAGGGAGAATAAATCCATTATTAATCAATTCATCTAGTTGTTTATTTAGTTCCACTAATTCCAATGTGTCCATTCAATAAGTGGTCGTCGATATGGGCCTTGATCCAGGAGTTAAATCATTGGAAAACTCAATTTTTCATTCTAGAGGTTTCCAGGTAAATCTTCTGGAAATACATAAACATATTCCTTCACAGTAGGTACATCCTTTATTTGAAAATTCTTTTCCTCACCCATAGTTATTTTATTCTCTTCCTCCTAAATAATTGAATTTAGTTGAGCTACTAGGGGTGGATTTATATAAAAATTAGGTGGTAAGGTGTTATTTATCATCGTCATAAAAAATAGTAACCTCCTTCTTATTAAAAATTTTTTTTCATCGTGGATCGAAAGCCAATCCATACCGAGGATTATATCAAATTAAATCATGGGTATGACGATGAGATCCACAAATAAAGAACATTTATATGCCCTAATGGGGACTAATTCACAAAACATTGTTGCTATGATACTTCCCTTTTGAGTTTTGACTAACAACTCCATTGTCAAATCAAATTGAAAATATATGATATTCATATCAAATTGAGAAAACATGAAACAATGTGATGATCTAGAATCAAATAAAGCATTGGCTAAACATGAGGAAACCATTAAATTACCTACCACTACGTCCTTCGGATCTTCAACCTCAGCAGTAGTGATAAGATAATCTCGGCCTTGATCCCCTAGCCTTTTCTGAGGTAATTTCCCCTAACTCTTAGAACAATCATTCACATAATGCCCCCTTTCTCTACAATTGTATCATTCAACATCAACAACCTCTTTCTTCCCCTTGTAATCATAAGCATGTTGGACTTTTTCACCACACCTGTTATAGACTCCCACTTCCTTTAGGCAAATATCAGGGTGTTTCTTCCCACATTTACTGTAGGATGGGTATTCAACTTTTCCCTTATTCCCCTTATTTCCATTTCTAGAGTGTTCATCAGATATCTTCTTCTCTTGATTTGCTTTAATGTAGTAAGACGTAGATAATTATTTTTCTTTATTGATAGAACATGAGAAAATATCTTCATATGATGAGAAATATTGTGATAATAATTCTCAATGAAGAAATGGTTTTAACCCATCAAATAAATGATCTATCATACTTATTGGGTAATGTATATAATCTACAACATTCAGTAGTAACCTTGTAGTGTTGGCTTCATACTTTGCGACATTCTCATCCTCCTTTTCCTCAGACTCAGAACTTGTCTTTCCATATCCTCTTGATGGTCATGAGGAAAGTATTTTTTTAAGAAACTTTCTTTAAACTTACTCCATTGCATATTTGATACTTCATCATCTTCTTTTTTTTTGAATCAATGACCACCATTGATCATCATCTCTAGTGAAGCGGTAGACTACCATGAATTTTTTTCCCTTTCGCTACTCCCCAAGGCGTGGAATATTTTCTCTAAGGAATTTATCCATTTCTCAGCTACTAGGGTATTTGTACCCCCATTTAATGTGGGAGGTTGTTTCCTCATAAATCAATCTAACATTGATCCTCCATGCTGCGGATCGCAGTGCTCCATACGGGCAAGGTTATTATTCATAACCTGAGTGAGTTGTCCCAATATAATGATAAGATGATCAACACCAGTTGTATCACCAGCTCCACTATAATTATCTTGAGTAGGAGGGAAATCCCTATATGGGGTGCATGAATTGATATGGTTTCCAATCCTTCCACAAGGATCTATTTCTAAATAATTCCATAAACTATATTATTTTATGAATCAAAATACATAATTACAAACTTGTAAAAAACTTAACATAAATTGAATAGTTTATGGATATAATCCATAATCATAAAAAATGTTTTCTTTGAGGAATTATATACTCATAAACCCATCATAATGATTTGTAATGCAAATTTGAATGATCCTAAGCATATCCCTTGGTAGTGTCGTAACCCAGAGTGCAGCAAGGCCCATTATCGTGCACCAGTTCATGTTCGACTCTAGCTAAAATTAGTGTTTTTGGGTTTTACCCAAAGGTACATCTATTCTGGAGCCGCCTCTACCTACTCATATCTAGACAAGGATGTATTACTTGGAAAACTCACAAAATCTCTACAATACAAATTTTGTTGGAATTTATTCTATACTAATTCTCAATGTCAATATTAGTGCTATGTTATCTGACTAGAGTTTATCTAAATCTAGTTTCCAAGGTTTGTACTAAACTTTCTTTGATACCAATTGTAACACCACAACACCAGAAGCCCAGGGTCTGTGCATTATTACGCATAATTGGCATGATCACAAAAGATCAAGTCTTTAATGAATGATTAGTTTAGTAGCCTTGGATGTAATGGATACATTGATGAGTTTAACATTACATTATAAAATGAAAAACTACAACAACATTATTTACATAGACCTCACTCATATCCCCTTAGACTATCCCTGCAGGTCAGTCATAAAATACTTCTTCGCATCTTGGGAAAAATAAAACATAGAAAGGGGATAACAATATAGCGAAAAGTTTTATAAATAAACACAAACATTTAAGGAAATGTATAATTCTATAACAAAATACTTTTAATCTAGAACTACAAAATAATATGGAAATGATAAAATCAAATAATTCCATTTCTTTATTCACATGGATTTTCTACTTGTCGAATAATCACATGTAATATCAGTAGCCACATTCATAATGATGGAATGCATAATGTCAGACTTTCATAACCACATAGTAAAATCCCTGTTCCAAGAATACAAATAAGAATTGTTCATGGTCTTGTTCCAAGACACTAGTTTGTCTCATGAGACCTACCAATGAATCGAGGAGCTATAAAGTGCTCCACCTATCACATACTATGTCCAATGAATTCCTCTTATGAAAAGGTTTAAACATATCATAAATACTCGTATTAAAACTGGCATACAAAATGACAATACATTATCCATAAACCATGAATGGTATAAAAATAACACATCCATAGTCAAACCTATCAAAAAGCCTTCAATACAATATGGAATTTTTGTATCATAATAAGTTAACTTCAAATAGGCTTTAAATCCATCAAAGGATGTTGAAATAGATGAAATCAAAACCTTTTTTTGATAAATATCTCTTTCTATTATGAAATAATTTAAAAGTCATATAATTATAAAAGAAAATATTTATTTTGAAAATATTCTTTGAAATATGAAAGTTAAGCATCGACGTTGTTATAACAGCGGAACATAGCCACACCCACCATATAAAACATTCTTTCCTTAATTTTGTTGAAATGGTCATAAATTACCTTGTTTGGAAAATGGCAGAAATATTCCATTCAAACAATTTTATAAAAATTCAAATAAGGGTATAAATGAATTTAAACCATAGTATAGTAAATAGTAAAAATGTTTTGAAACACATTTTTATGAAACATGGATGTGGATGATAAAGATGTCTCAGTAAATACTTGCATAAAATCAACCTCATATAATAAAGAGATTGTGAAATTAACCCTTAACTTGTACTTTTCCTTGGTCGAGGGTAGGTCAACCTCCTATATAATGGTGAAATAATTGTTCTTAAACTCTACAATAATCATATAAATTAATATTGTAACACCCCGAGATTTTATGAGAAATATTATTTTAATTACTTTCATGTCTTCTATTGTACACTACACCGAGATTAGCTTGTACAATATGCAACACCATATTAGCATGCAATATACGCTGCACTATTCCTGGCTTGTGTTACACACAATTTCAAGTTCGTTTTGTGGAAATCATTCTACCCAACATTAAGTACAGATTTTGTTTAATGTATAAATGAAATAAGTTTAGATTATGTTATACACAACACCAAAGGTAGCTTTCACTACATGCATCCCTGACGTGGCTTTCATTACACACAATCACAACCTTCCTCGATAGCGTGTGTAGTACGCTATACCGGGTTTCACTAAACAACGAAATGTTATTAAAATATTATATAAACTAGCTATTTGTATAGTAAAACCCACTTTTTGAAGTTTTATCTTTAAAAATGGACTTCATTTTTGGATTCAAAATATCAAAATTAGCCTAGGGTGAATTTTTTTTATTTTTCTGAAAACATTCAATTTTTTATGAATAGTGGGAAAACACTGAGTTATAGTTTGAAACCGAATTTTTATTTAAATAATTTTTTTATTTTATTTAAGTTTATTTTAGGTAAAAATTGATACATAATACCTATATACGATCAATGTAATTCATTGGAGTCATTTTATAATAATTTTAGATATATAAAAATTTTATTGAACATTTCACCATCTTTTACCCAACTCCTAATAGAATTTGCAAATTTACATTAAACATAATTTTACCTCTTCTGTGAGTGGAATTTTAAAAATCCGAGAGACACAATTAATATCAAGGTGTAAAATGTGGTTCGATAAGATAAAAATAATTTTCGATGAACAGTTACATTTTATTTTTATTTACCACGGTTAAAAGTAAATAAGGTAGTTAAGCTAAAAATGATATTATTATTTCCCTAAAACTTGTTTTAATTATATTGGATAAATTTAATTTGACAAAAAATCCTTAGTAATAAAAAATTAACCTTTTGGTCCACTTGGATTATATTAGGACATTTATTTTTATATAATTCAAAGAAGAGTCAAAATCAAGGCTTAATTACTAATTGTTTCTTAATATAGTGTTATACATAAGATAAATTCGATTGTAAATATTCATTAGAAAGATAAAAATATTTCATATATATGTGTATTTTATTTAGAATTTTTAGACATTATATAATTTATTTTATTTTTAACACAATGATGATGCTGTAATTACCTTATTAATGAAATATTAACATAATTGATGTTATAAATACCCAAATAAAGGTAATTTGAGACATTTTATGAATTAAACTAATTATTTAGATTAATATGACTTGTTAGTATTAATGTAATTAATTTTTTTTTCTAACTAATCATGCTGTTATGATTTTCACAAAAATCAATTACCAAATATTGTCAAAATTGACATAAAATAGTTTTTAAAACAAATATTATATTATTAATTATTATTATATTCCTAAAAATATATGGTTCATCCAAATGACTTAGATAAGGTTTTATATATTAATGATTAACCACTTGGGGTTCGTTTGGTTTTTAATAGTATGTTTACTAACAATATAGTGTAAGAAAACATGAAGACACGGTAAAAGTTAAATTATTTAACTCAGAGATAAATCTAAATGATAAGGTTAAAATATTAACCTAAACTTGTCTAAAACCTATTGGTAGAGAGGATTGCGACCCATACCAACTTTATCTTATAAGTAAATCAATTTGGAGCTATTATAAACCAAATATGACTTTATTATAATACAATATTTTAAGTATTTCCTAAGGTGCCTCTTTCCTCCCTAAGAAAAGGGAACCTACTCCCACTTTAATTTACATAATTTTGCGATTTAAAGCTCAGAAAAACCATCAAAATTTCCCTTATAAACTTCCCTGGAATCATTATATAGGTTCGGGTCTCCTCAAAAGACCAACTCTAGTGCCTTAAGAGGAAGCTTAAAAGAGGTGTGTCGAAGTAGAGGTAATCGCTTCTACCGATTCTTTCACATTTTTTTCTCCTTCAACTTCCTCTTCTATAGTTGTTTCATTATAAATTGATAACATAAGTATCTATAATATACTGATATGTTATTATCAATATGAAACAACCCCATTTCACCTTTTATCCATCCTACGGAATATGAAATCACCGCACGTGCGTACGTACAAAATACTGTCTCCACTCCGTGGTGTAATCTGTTTTTCCAACACCACCTTACTTGGATGGGTATAATGGCGTAAAGAAGAACTATACATAGTTATTATAACATCATAATTATTCTGAGATATTATATCACCCACTACAATTAAATTCAGCAATTATGGGAATGATGTCATCGCTCGTGCGTACGTACGGATTACCGTCTCCATGACGTGATGGGATTAATTCTCAATGTTAACCATTCAAGAATGATTATAAAGTTTATATAAAGAATAATAATGAAATATATGACTTGATGAAGCTACTATAATTATGTATATATATATTTCATCTACTTACTTCCATTCATGTCAATAAGGAAAGGAAAACATCGTTCATGCGTACGTACGACATACCGTCTCCATGAACGGTGTATTTCATTTCGTTTATCTATCTATTATATATATATACTGAATATATATGATATGTATATCATGATTTACATTCTGTATGTATGTATATCATGATATAAGATACTATAATATCAATAACAACAATTCCAAACACGTATGATAAAGAAAATTATTTTACCCATAACGCTGCTTTAACATGGAATTTCCAAAAGGACATGTAATATAAAGTCACAAGTGAACCATATATGATATCATAGAAAGGAATATGATTCTGTAATAAGTCTCTGGAATTCTTTAAATCATTTTAAATGGGGTTTGGATATGTATGAAGCATATCAAACCTAAGGTAAGGGATAACTATTCCAATCTCATTCTTATCCGAAATTGTTTATACGTAATTATTTACTAGGGTTATATTTTTCGTCCATGTCCATAAAAAGTGTTTTTAATAAAGAGTTTAATATTCTTCCATGTATGTTTAAAGTCATGTTTACCCCTATTTGACTTTTACTTTGTGTTATGGAAGGAATCTTTCTTTTTTTTCACCATATAAATAACTTTTTGACTTTTCTAGAAAAAGTACGAGAATAATGTTTTTTAACTTATACGACGTGAATGGATTTTTATGGTTTTATAACGAATTATTCCAATGAAATTTCCTCTACAAATTTCATGTTTATTTTCAATAAAATCCTTTTTTTAAAATTGCGGGGCATTTTGTGAAAAGAAAATTATTTTTAAGAAGAAATGATATTTTCCTCAATAATTCTTTTCATGTGTTTTATCAAAACCATTTCACATCAAGATGACATTATTTCATATGTGTATGGTTAAAGTATAATAACTCTATGATTTAAATGGTTTAAATTTTCTTATGATGAAATGATATCCATTTTTTCAATATGGATTATGTTATGATTGGATGATGTTTATGAAACAGAGTTTATTCTTGGGATATGATGAATAATTTTTGATTATGTTGTTGCACACGTAAGAATGATTTCATTATGAGATGGGTGGGAACTATATCTTACTCCAATTCATTGGGTAATGATTTATATCTCATGAGATTGAAATGGATAGAATGGGATGTTAATCCGGTTCAGTGATACAAGATTGGAATGAAGAGTAAACTCGATTCAGAAAGGAACTTTGTCCACTAAGATGGTCTTGGAAGCAAAGACATGGCTACTATTGAAATAATATCATGTGCTTAATGGTTTTAAACAATTAAATGTTTCATTTCCATGCTATTTTATCATTATTTATGTTCCTTTATGATATATTCCTTACATAATTCCATGATTTATGTTAGTGCTCAAGATTTTGATGTTTAGATTTCATGTTCATGTTTTTGCATTCAAATGTTTATGTATTGTTTTATATTCCATATGTTTACCCTTACTATAAGGAAAGACATTAGGTAAGAAACCAAAAAGGGGAAGATCTTTATTGGAGATATTGAAGATCTTTCACCTCGATTAGAATATTTTGTTCTGAGTTTCCAATGACACTAAACTATTATGGTCATTTGGTGTTTGTTTATGTTATTTATTAAGTATTCTGCAAAATTAATGTAATTTCCATGTACTTAATGCTTTGGGTCTCCACAAATATGATATCATATATGATCTTTTAACATTTCTTTGTTAATGACATATTATTATTATCGTCATTTCGAGTGTTAGCTGATTCATTTTCCTTTTTATGATTTGATACGTATGTAATGTTTGTTATGGATAGGATGTCTATTATTCATATTCAGAATGATATTTTTTCTTTAAAAATTATTTTTAATCATCTATTGAAAATTAGTCTTTAATGGATACGATGGGGAATGAATCTCATCGCGTTCGTGAAGATAGTAATCCGTACGTACGCACAAGCAACAATATCATTCCTTTGATATTAGAATAATATATAATTTGATGATATATCATATATAAAGAATCATTATCATGTTATATTTATTATTTACATCAATTACCCATCATTTTATACCCGTCCAAATAACAATGTATTGAATAACAATAACACCACGACTTGGAGACAGTATGCCATACATACGCACGTATGGTGACATGTCATTAAAATGATTGATAGAATAATGAATATGGTCGTACCATATTTATAATAACATCACAGTATATATAAAATACTTGAGTTATTATTTTATAATGGAAACAACAGAGAAAGAGGAAGTGGAAGAAGAAATGAACATGAAAGAGGTGATGAAATATTAACTCTTCTTTGGGTTCTTCCTTTTGATTTGATCAAAAGATCACCTTATGATGGATTTCTGACTAATGGAAGGCATCTAGGATGAAGGGAGGAAAATTTAGAGGGTATTTGTGTAGGGGTTGGCTGATCCAAATGGATTTGATTGTGGGAATTAGAGAGAAGGGGAAGTTCCCTTTTATAATAGTGGTGAGGGGAGCCTTAGGAAAAGATAGAAATATTATTATATAATAAAATCATTTTCAGGTTATAATGGATAAAAATTAATTTTTTATAGGATAAGGTGGGTATGGGTAAAAAACCACTAATCCAATAGGTTTTAGATAGGTTTGGGTCAATATATGATCTTTATATTTTAAATTTTACTCTTAGTTTAATAGTTTGTAATTTATTATGTCTCTTGGTATTTTTATATTATATGTTTAATAAACATACTATATACTTCCAAGCGAACCCCAAGTGGTTCATTAATGATACAACTATCATTATATATGTCTTTGGGCTAAACCTTAGATTTTTAGGAATAAAATATCAATAAATAATATAATATTTGTTTTAAAACTCTTTTATGTCAATTTTGACACTATTTGGTTTTTTGTACCTATTTTGACCTAAAATAAATTCAAATAAAATAAAAAATGATTTAAATAAAAAATCCTTTTTTTAAACTACAACAAATTGTTTTTCACTATTCATCAAAAATTGAATGTTTTCATAAAAATACCAAAAAATCCACCTAAGCTAATTTCAGTATTCCGAATCCAAAAATGATGACCATTTTGAAAGATAAAATTTATAAAATATTAAAAAGAGGGTATTACTATTCATAATGGCTAGTTTGATTGGTTGTGGTGTCTTAGAACTCTATGTTGCATTCAACACACGTTATTGTATTATTCAAAGGGAAACGTACCATAGAAGCTTGGGGTGTAACACTTCGGATGCCTGAAAACTAAATACTAAATATATTTCAAGTGGCATTGAATTTAAAGTCAATTATTTTCCCTACATGAAATATTGGATTCATAGGAAGGTTAATTGTTAACTAACTTTAAAATAATACATCTCTTCATTCATTTCCATCATGAGATACTCCAATAATCACATAAACATGATAACATATTTTCCAACATATGTAGTATAAACATATTCTTCTATCTTTAATGAGTAATTCTATGTTGTAGTCAAGACATATAACTATCTATTCCCTTACTAGAGTAAAATAATAATGAGTTTAAAAAAATGAAAACATGTCATTGTGGGTGGAACAAGCTATATAATTCCCCAAGTGTTTTAGAAGTAGTTTTACCCAAAACTATCACTATTGATTAGTGGTATAATATAGCTATCATGATGAAAAATTGTTAAGTAGAATATTATTTCTATGGCTATCAAACCATGGAAATTGAAAAATAAATATTGGATACTTGTGATTAAGGATATGATTGGATTCACCATTGTAATTATGTCATTGTACATATTTTAAAAAATCGATTTTCATTATTAATTTGTTTAATTTAAAGAATTCAAATAGATATCTGATTTTAATCATTTATACTATTTTTTTGGGTGATATTTCAAATTTTTGAGGTTCTTAATATGTTTCAAATTAACTAAAAAGTAAATACCTAATCAGGTATTGATATTCTAAAGTTAAGAAAATTAGATAACATGTTTTCTCACATGTTTGTAATAGACAATAAATAATCTCCACTTAATTATATATCAGTCAATCGATATGATTTAAAATATATTATAGTGACAAAATATCTATTAAAAACATAATAATTTACATTCACAATTATTCAAGAAAATTATCATATTAAATTAAAATTTTAAAATTAGATAATGTAAACCATTTTACACAAAATAGAGACCCATAAATTCAATTAATCATAATACCCAAGCATTACAATTTTTTCACCTACACATATCCCAATAAATTATGTCTTCTACCCCACCATTAACTAATAAGTAATTAAATTATATAGGTTAGAAAATATTTTATATTAAAAAAATCGTTGAACATTGTTGAAAAAGAGACATACTTTTACAAGGCTGATATCCTCCACCATTCCATTCATTTTGACCAGATTTCCACTTCATAATCCTCATCACATACATCATAGTACCCCTAATTTGTATTATTCATCCAATTGTAGAACGAATTCACTATCATTTGGATTCATTAAAATCAATCATTAACTATCTAATAATCTGCCCCATATTTCAATTTATTTTTTTACCTAAAACACAACAATATTATATCCATGTTCATCAAATCCAAGAGAGAATATTAGGACTTATCATCCCCCGAATACCCTTTCCTCAACATGTAATTAATTAAATTTACAATTTTTGATGCAATAATTTTTCAAAAAAATTATAATAATTTCCATATGATTCCAATTACTTTATAAAATTCAATTCTAGAAATCTACCTTACAAGATCCTCTCCCATGATAATTAATGTAACAATTTTCATATAATATATTCATGTATCCATTTATCAATGTATTGATTTATATATTTAGTAATTTTATGGTTTCCACTACTTACATTACTATTTTTCATAAAAATATTGTTTTTTCATTGATGATGTGGAATCGTATTTGAAATATGCTTCATATTGATTTCCAGAAGTCCCAAAGGGGATACATAGAGATCTTGTGTTTTGAAGTAATTTTTTGTTTGATCATGAGAATTCGAATCATAACCCAATGTAATTTACACTAATTGTGTATGGAGGTCTTGAGACATTAAGTGGTGATGGTAGCATAAGGGGTGTCTCTAATGTGTGAGAGTAGAGAATACCGTGATGCCAAACAATTTTAAAAATGGATAAACAGATACCCACATAAATCTTGTCTCACATTCCCAGTCATCATGTTTAATCAATTATAAAAATATAAATCCATGGAATCCATCTATCATATGCATGTTGTATATATAGACTCATTCATACATGTTCAAACACATGAAATTGGCCATACCGACCAAAATGTACTGTGTGGGGTTTGTTCCACATGATTCACTCTCGCACATTTTTATTACCTAATCTCGTAATAAAACTCACTTAAACATTCAACTTGGTCTTTTTTGGTAGGATATCCCTTTCTAGGGATGGTTGTATGGAGTACAATCCAAGGGTTGAGTAACAGCTGGTGTTTTGTCATCTGTTTTACTGGAAAATATTAAAATATACATTGTCCAATAGAAAAATATTATAAATGATGTTGAACATCCAAAATTCTTTATTTTTATTCCTTATCAATTAAATTAACTATTTTAAATTCCATTTCCTTTTTTATGTATGAAATTTAATTTCATGGAAAAATTTATTAGAAACCATTATTATTAATTAAAAATTATATACAATATTTTTCCAAAAATGAGTTAATAAAATAAAAAAATAGTTAAAAAATGGATATCCAAATGAATTGAATCCCAAATTGTATTAATGTAAAATACAATGATAAAAATATTTGAATCTCAATTATTCTTAAGAAAATTATTATTATTGTTAAATAAAATTTTCACGTCCCTCAGAAAACATCAACTCAACAAATTTATTTAAGATTAGTTAATCCATGTATTTTACTGTATCCCTTTTGAAAATAATAGATCTTATTTTTTATTCATTCTTCTAAGATTATTACTAAATACTCCATGAATCAATAATCCTCTATACAAATAATTTTTTATCATCATGAATGATAAAAATACTATTAGATTTATTCTCATATCGTCAGAACATGCTCTTTTTCTATATATTTTCAATGGATCTACTTTATCCCCTTGTGGAAGACAAGATAACATAAAATCTTCAATAAATTTTAATTAGGGTTCTAATGGTTCTGATGATTACTGATGGTCAGTATTAAGGTTAAAAATATTAATCCTAAAAAGAGGTGTCATTTCACAATACCATAGGATTGAGAAAAAATTCAATGGTTCAATGGAATGATCCCATTGAAAATGACAATATGCACTTCCAAAATTCAATTATTTGAAATGAATAATGAAAGTATTATTAATGAATTGAACCTTATGGAAATTTATCTATCTTTTTATAATTTTATAAGAATTAATTGTTAAATTTAATAAATTATATTTATTTAAGCATGCAAAAGACCTCACATCCACCCCCTAACCACATATGTTGGAAATCATCAGTCTAGTAATGGGGACTTTTTAATTTACCATGTCTCAAATGATAAATTATTTAAATTTTATTTCCATGATAGGAAAATTAAAGTATAATTTATAAATAAATAACCATTCAATATACACATAATAATACCCCCATATTTCCTATAGTATATAATTCATCACATTATCCATGTCATCCCTCACCCCTAAAAAACATAATTAAAATATCATGGTGAATAATTTGAGGATGTTCGGAATGGATATAAATGGATTGAAATGTGGATCTTTATTAAAATATTTATTCTTGGAATATTTGGATGAATCAAGGATTACAAAAATTGTAAGTCTCCTAGATAAATTACAATTATTAAATTTTTTTAATCATGTTAATTTTTTTCCATGCTTAGATATTGGAAAATACCTAATGAATGTTTTAGAAGGTGACATGTCCCAAAAATACTAAAAAAATATTATCATGAAATAATAGAGAGTATTTTACCAATAAATCATATATAGAATGTAAAATATGGCCATAGATAGTGACTTATTTAACGACATATATAAATTTATCACTTCTCATATATTTTTGTAAAATAAAAGTAAAACAATTTGGAGGGAAATTTCTTTTACAGTTACACAAAAATACCATAAAAATATGATTCATAAAATTAATATTCATGCTTTAGTCTAATCATATATTCTAAATCTTACACACTTTATATCATTATGGTTAAAATATAAAACATGGTATCATAGGGCTCCTATGAAACTATTTTCTCTTAGAAAATATTATTAATGTATGAATATAATACATGGAATTCAATTTGAAATTTAACACGACAGTTATATTTTGTAGTTTAAAATTGATTTTTTCAAAAAAATACTATGAAATAAAAGATAATCGATATTAAAAATAACTCCTATTTACACATAAATATCTCTTTTCCCATATATGATTTCCTTTAAACTTTTATTTCCTTCCTTCTATAAGGGTCCTATGGGATTGAAACAACTCATAAATGTGTAATACTTAGATTATTAAAACTCTGAGAGGTGATGGGGAGATGTTACTATATCTTTAAGACATAAAACCTACGAAAAAGCTAAAACTCTGGCTTTCTCGTATAATAACATATTTTTACATCAATGGACCAACCAAACCTCGTGAGACGTAATTTGAAGATTAATTGGAGATGTATGAGCTCATCCACCAGTCTGTGAGGTTGATTCCCATGGAACATTGTTTGTCCTTTCCCATTGATATTTATTATGTTTTATTCCTCTTCAGTGATATAAATTTGTCCAATGCAATATAAAAGGGTAAAAATAAAAGGATGTTCTAGTATGGAATGAATATTTTACAATATTTATATCTATCATTCATTTTTTAGAAGAAATTAGTATCTAGTTTCAATACACAATGATGAATACATTTTTCATATACAATGAGGTTATGTCATTGTATATTCATGAACTTTTTAAATCCTGAATTTTTTAAATTCTCTATTATAATTAATTCATGATATTATAGTTGTTGTTTTAAATTTTTTTCAAGCATTTTCCTTATCCAAATTATTCATTTTTACATCCCAAATTCATGTTAATACAAATCCACTTGTTGATGAAATTTTTTCCATAAATCAAAATTTTTTGGATTGTACCCAATGGTTTCATCGATGATATTAATTATTCTCATGTGGTGAAATCATGGAATTGGCTACAATCTTTATAGTGTTGTTTAAAAGTTATCTCCAAAATAGATTTAAAATCCAATTAGACTCTTTATGTTTTATTTTTTTTGGATGGTAGTGGTTAGATTAATTATGATTTTCCCCACACATAATAATAATATCGTCCATTATTATATTAAAATACATTTTCATTGTACACTGATGATGGTTATTGGAATTGTTCATTTCAAACGATGATTAACCAAACAAAATCGCACAATAAATTCTCATCATCTATCTTGGGGGACAGGGATTCAATACATAATAACACATAGTATATAAAATTTAATCTATAAGATTTCAAGTAATGGAAAAGGATCTCATAATATCAATGCCCCATAAATTCTACAATTCAAAAAAATGGTATCTTTTGGGGATGTTTATTTTTTAAAATACTTTTATAAATATGATATGTTTTTTACTTCTTAAAAAATTATTATAATAATTTAACAAGGTTGGGAAATATATTATCTACTTTATAATTATTTTTCCCATTAATTTAGGTCCAATGTGGCCTACATAAGAATTTTTGTGACAAAATTCAAAAATTAATTCAATTTTAATTGCCATCATGATCCATCACATACCATGATCATTGAAATCATTCCACATAAATGGATCCCTGCAAAGATAAAATCACAATTTAGACATGATTTTGTGCTTTTGATGAAATTTATGGTGAGATAGAACAAAAAATGTGGGAAAATAATTTACAGTGTCTCCATACCATGTCACATAACCTTTCATGATGTAGTGTAGTTCTCTCCGTATGAGGTCATTTAGTGGGACCGGTTCTTAATTTCTACTATGGGAGTGTTGGGTAATCTGTTATGGTAATCCACCAAATAATTTCTATCCACCTTTTTGCCCTCAATTTTCAATAATAATAATTTCTTGAGTATTATCATACTCATTGTCCTTTTCTTAAAAATAAAAATATTCATCAAGTACATATGTACCTCATGATAATAAAATAAAGCCACATTAGTTCTATTTAATTAAGATATTTATTTTTTCTAATGAAATAATCATCACAGAACAACTTTTATGTAATTATGTAGTTCATCTCAGTAGAGTACAAAGTTATCAAATAATTATTTATCAATAATTTTATTCCTTCAATTAAATTGGAGAAACTTCTCCAATGACATGGTTTTATAAATCACAGAGATCCTAAAGTAGGTGATTCGAATTTGGTGGTTTTATAATATTTGGGGAAATCAATATATTCAATGTATAATAATTTTTTTACTATCATCATAATTAAAATAATTCTTATTGTCTCTTGAAATCAATCTCAAAATGAGAAGTGATATAAAATTCAAATCCATGATAAATTTTCTATAGAATCACAAATATCTCATGACCTATATAAACTATTTCCCACAAATGGTATATGGTAAAAAAACTATTAACTAAACATTATATCTATCTACTAAAATTTCTTTTTGTGATACTATTTCCCTTAACATTTTCTATTTATAAATTGTGTTATTAAATTTATCATTGAATAAAAATGTCTTCCTACACATGTTTTCAAATCATTTTCCTGATTCTCTATGAAATGATATAAAAAATTAACAAAAAATGAATTTCTCAAAAAATACCTCCATGAATCCTCAAGAAGAACTGATAAGATACTAACCACACACCATTGAATTGTATAAGGGGTGTTTCACCAAGCAAAAACCATTATTATTTTGGAACTATAACAAAAATTATATTGGAATATTTAGTTCTCTATGTCTTTTGGGGGAATGAGTACTTGTATGTAGACTGTAAAACTATCTATGAAACTATATTGAGTTTCCAATGACATACAATCTATAACATGAAAGATGAATGGTATTGTAATGTTTTCCTTTTAGGTATCTTTATTTATCATTCATTAATATATATATATATATATATATATTCCATGAAAATAATTTGAAATTTCATCGTGAACTACTCATTAAAGTTATTCCAGACAATGGTTAAACCATAACTCATCGGGATGGCATGGATCGAGGTAACTATTTATAAATTAGTGATATGATAAATTATTTTGGAAATAATAATATTCTTTTTATACAATTTTAAACTCCTATAATGTTAGTATTTAACCACCATTTGATCTTCCTAATAGGTATTAAATTTCACTATTTTTATAATCTATATGAAAATTATTTTGTGTTTATTTGATGGATTTTTCATACGATCCACTTTATGGCTTGGATGATTCTTCTCAAAAGATAATGATGGATTGTTATTAAATTTGGGATTTTTTAGAAATCATTAAAAAAGAATGTTATTATTAATATGATACACGTACATATAATTATATGGGAGATGATTAAATTCATGTGTCAATATTTGTTTTTTAGTTGAGATTGAATATAATTTCCACAATTTGAATTCAAAAATTTCTTATGTATTGTGAATCTGATCAGACTCCTCAAATAAATTATCAATGATATGATATATTATTTTACCTTCCAAACTGAAATTATATTTTCTATAATTATTTTGAATTACCATTTCCTCAATGTATTGAATAGGATATTGATCTCTTATGTAAATGTATCCATGGAGCATAAAAGATTATTCAACGGTATCAATAGATTATTAATCACTTACTATAAAGAGGGTGTGGCTTCTTAAAGGGTTTCTCTTGGGCTACAAATTTTGAAGTACACCGAGTTATCTCTAATATAAATGGTAAGGGTTCTATCATGAATAATAATGATCATTGTGGAATTATATTGGAGAATTATACCCAGTAATTTGTTTGGATGGACTCGTGAATTTTATTTCTCCATCGGTCTACTGGTAAAATAAATCCCCTAAATCCATCTAATATAGGTTCTCAAACTCCTAGCAGAAAAAATATCCATTTATGAGTTAGTCCACCATATTTGTATGAATCTATTATCTAATTTTAATGTTAAACAAATATAATGTGAGACATAATATTAATTTAATTACCATCTTCATGTAATTAATAATAAAAATTCAATAAAAAGATTGCACATTGTTTCAATGGGAATCTTGGGACATGGAATTCGTCACTAGATGAACTGAATGGATTTATGTGAAGAAGGAATTCCATCATTTATATGTTTTGAAGGATATGTTGGAAATAAGTTTATTCTCATTTGGATTTCAAATTTATACAAATAATGGGAAACTCAAGAAAATTTTCATGTCTTGTTTGTTGATTGCAGGGTTCTTGATTACTAGAAAACAATTTGATGTCAGATCAGCATTTTCATTCTTAATAAGAACTCCCAATGTTTCCATATTTAAAACTTGTTATATACATACGTTCCATGGGTAGGTATTATATTTGGTATTCAGAACCAATGATTCTTATAAAGACACATTGGTGGAGATGATAGGAGGTTGAGATCATCACATCCTTGGGGGGGGGGGGGATTTCTACCTACTTTGGGCCTCTATTATTGATTTAAGATATTATCACGAATCTTTTACAAACCCCAATACGATACTGATTACCCATGTAAAAGGATAATAAGTTAATAGCTATTATTTGTATAAGAATAATATTTGGATAAAGAATCCATTGGTATATATTTGTGGTTGTTCATTGATTTCTATGTAATGGGTAGCTACTTATGTGTTGAATTTGTACAACTAGATTCATCATAATCTGATTTAATGCGGGGAGGATGTTAATATATCAAGGGTTATTGATCCATAATAGGGAGTTCTATGAATCCTATGAATATATATATAGGGAATAAATACCCAAGAAGTTTAGTAATACATATGTAGTTTATAATCAAGAAAATAGGACATATGTTAGGAAGATTGGCACACGTTGCTCAAGCTTGAGTCTTGAGGAGATGTCATATGTATCATGGTTATATCACGAATCATCATTATCATGGTTCGTTCAGTCCATTTGGACTACAACTATATTAGATACCCTTATATGGATAAAAATATATCATGCCACTCATCGGGGATACACGCCGAGGTTTCCCAAAATGGTGGACATTCATGATGTGAATGATATGACTGTTTCAAATCCCAAAGATCATATGAACCATTTTCAGTGTGGGAAATAAGGAATAATATATAATCCTCCTAACATTACATGGATGTGGATCAAATATTATACAACAACACATGGGATGAATTAATATGGATCTTAGGCCTTAGGGTGAATCCCATGTACCATAGTTTTTACAGGTAATAGATTCAGCATTGTTTTGTTTACATATAATTTCGCTAATGGATGTGGTAATGTGGTCAAACTATAGGAATGGTTGTGTCCCAATAGTTTGGATATCAGTGTCATGGGGATCTTGCTACAATGAAGAATTTACGTGAGATCGGTTCTTGGGAATATGCCATTCAGATCCATGTTATTATAGGAATTAGTGTTATCATAGTTCAATTAGTTGAGTCTTAAACTCAATAGTTTCAATTATATGTGGGTTATTTGATATTATTTTTATGGTTGGGGCATACATGGTGAGGTTTCCCTTGCCTTTATGGAAGTTTATTATGTGAATGATATGATCATTTTGAATCACTAATCCCATGTGATCGATGACCAATCTAATAAACACAAGATGAAAAATAATTATACTCACCTCTTATGTATGATGTATTTATGCACGGAGATAGCCTTTGGGATATTTTATGTTGACCATGGGACATGAATGAATTCGTTCATATCCTGGTTATAATAGGAATAAGATTCGTCGATGTTCTGAAAATTTGGGCTTACCCACTGAGGATGGAAAAGGGTCTCAGATCCATGGATCCCCAATTGACATGGCCTACCCAAATAAATGAAATGTATGACATCTTACACGATAAGTATCTACTATGTATTTGATATATTCAAGGACGTTTTGACATTTATGATTATGTCATGATCATTTCTGTGGATAGTCTCATGATCAGATTTATTTTTATTTATGGAAAATACATATCCTAGATGGCATATTTGAGGGCCATCTCATTATGAAGTCTAACTTGTACGGAATAAATCATGAGACCTGTATATATGATACTAGAAGCAATCAATGATAATGTATAAATAGTTTCAAGAGTGTTGCATGATCTAGCTGAAAATCCATGACGTCATCATGAATGTTGGCTAACACACATAAGGGGAATGGTAAGAGTCAGAGTGACATGTCTAGGGGGAGACACATGATCCAAACATACATGAATAGAAGTCATTGTGAGATCTAGGTGGAATCCAAATATGGATTCATGAGAAAAACTTGACATGCCTAGATGCTAACATGGGACTATGCAAACATGTGATGATGTCATTGAATTAGTACAGAAACAAGTCAGATGGACACCACATGATATGTATGATGATCCTATAGGTAATCAAGAGACTATGGTGGAATTTATGAGGTATCTATGTGACATTATTCTACTTGAACAGAGTGAATAACATGATCCATATAGTGTACAAAAGGAGAAGATGTTATCAGGGTGACATTTTAATGTGTGGTCTCATTCCTTAGATGGTTCAAGGGAAGTGCATGTGGATTAGTGTATATGTTCATTGCATAAGTCTTCTGTTTTTATTCATTTTTATATACATCATATACATAATTTCTTAAATTCTTTTATATTTATCTTGTTTGATATCTTGAATAAGTTAGGAGGTATGTGGTTTGTTCATCACATGTTCCTCCAAATGTCTTTCTTTTGATCAATTAGTGATGACATATGATGCCAATGCATGTTTTATGATTTTCGTATTTGTTCCCAAGTATTTCAGGGGATAGAAAACATCTTGTTAATAAGATAAAACTTTTTAAGAAACGCCAATTGTTGATTGGGTCTTCCAGTGTGGGGGTCCAAGTCTAACTCATCTGTTTATGTTTTGGAACTCAAAAATTTTTTCTTGGAGGGGTGGGGAAATTGTAGCCCAAACAACCTAGTTGTTTCAAACCACATTTGGAGAATCTCATGAAAACAAAAGAAATAGTTGGTGGAGAGCATTAATATCATTCTTCTTAGTGTAGTTCTAGTATAAGTCACTCGAGGGTGTCACATTATGATTCATCAACCATGAGTTCATCCCTTCAACACCTCCTTAATTTGATAATTCCAAATTAATGGTGATTTGTGGAATCATGAATACATGTTGAGGGACATTCATATTTATATATCAATAGGTCCAGAAACCATATAGGGAAAATGGGTCCTATAGAAATGTATTCATGTGACCTTATGAAGATTATTCCGTACCATTCATCATACATTGATAGAATGCGAAGAGGTCTCATGAGATCATACCATCGTAATGAATTTAGTTTCAATACCATGATCAAGAAATATTATGAGCATCATTTATGTATTACGATCATAAATAGGCTCCTTTAATTCCCCCTTTTGTTACCTTATTTTATTTAAAAAAAATTTGGGATCCGACATGACACAATGACTTTTGTCGAAGAGAGTCACTCTACCTATGGGTGATGCATCATGTTAACAAAAAACATTATTAAGTATATGTGAAATCATATCCAATATTATTCTATCTATCTATCCCTACAGATCCAATGGTGTTGTGAAACATCACAAGGAAATACCTAAGTACACATAAATGAAGAGGATGGCATGCCAATGGTTTTTTAGAATATTAGGTGGATATGTCACTAGGGTCATTTTGTACCTTGTGAATCACCTCAGGCGTATCACATGATGTTTTACAACCACAAGATGTTAACTCCTATTGTACTTAGATCCTTTTCATGATTTTCAAGGACTGGGGATCTGGTGATTTTTCTTGAATGATGTTAAAGACCATCATTCTCTCAATAAGGTATGGGTAAAGTGAATTTTACAACCGCAAGATGCTCCCACCTTTTGGATATTTTCAACTATTTTTCAAAGGAAATTTCGATGGTTTGTTAAGTGTAAACCCATTGCCAATTTGCGTGAGTTTGGAAGGAATATTTGGGTATCTTCACATGATACACAATTATATGGGGAACAAAAATGAGAGTTGAAGGACTTGTCACATAAGGTCTATGTGATATGACATCAGACATGATCCAAGTGTGACTATATGTATGGCTAACTACTAGTCTTGAGATCTTGTGATTCCCATGGGGTTCATGTGATCCTCATGGTCATGTCCACCTTATTCCCCCTTTTATTTTTGGGGTAAAAATACTCATCTCTAGGTATTTATTCCATTGTGAATTTTCAAATTATCATTTGGTGGTCTTCATAAACCCCCTCCCCTTCCCCTTAGGAGCGACATTATTTGGGAATAAGGATAGGTTTTGAGGAATGTAAATTCTTGCATGAGTATTTTGTGATATCTATAATAATTATCTTGGATGATGCATTGTGTATAAGGTTAACTTTTGTACTCAATGTAATTCCATGTGTATATTATATTATATAATGTTTCATTGAATGGTTACTGAATATTACTGACTCATGTTTCTTAAAACTGTCATTTGATTTTGTTCACTAGAACACCCTACATGATCTTTTCATGAGATCATGTCTTGATACAATTTTGTGATAACTAATCTTCTATAATTCTTCTTCCTATAAAACCAATCCAATATACTACAAACTATATTGTAGTAATTGTATGAATTTTGGCCATAAGGATGCTCAATCACCTTGAGGGTTCTATTGGATCCAGTAGAATGATCGAATTATCATTTGGATATTATGAATCTTGCGTGACAATGTTAGTCTCACTCAATCATGAGTAATTCGAGGGGTCATGTGGTTTTGTTATTATTTTAGGGTTTATGTGAATCTAGTTATCATCATGATACAATTTCTTCATTATTACATTATGTGATTCATGAATATCTTTTTTGATTCTTGTGATTCACATGACACGACTGGTTTTTTTAATTTTTTGGAAATAAATTATCTTATCTATCTAGAATATTCTAAATATATTTGTTTAGTTGGATTCCATCTCTAATAATGGTTCTTGGTATCTAGTAAGAAATAATAAAAAATAAGTGACAGACCATTGTGATGCTATTGTAATAGAGCATGTATTCTACCTCATGTTGTTCAACTTGGAAATATTAAATGAATTTGAAATATCTAATGGGAATTAAATGGGAGGTCTATCACATATATGAATTTTTTACCTGTTATAGTTTTAGTATTACTTATAAAACTCACATTTATTTGTTGAATCCATCATTCATTCCTAATTATTGTGTTCAAATAACTCACAACACCTTCTAGATGAACATATCTCACGGTTTCCATTTATCAACTAAGGGGGACCATGAAGATGGTAAAATATATAGAAATATTTTCAAATACATTAGAGTTATTGATCATGTACAAAATATGGAGGTTCATATGTAGTGTCTGATCATGTGGATACCTACATAAAACCCGAGGTTTGGTTGGATTCTAAACTGGGAAATATGATCTTGTGGTACCAATGGAATGCAGTGGGGATGTTAATTATAGGTATAGTAGATTAATTTTAAACATAATGAGGATTTTAATAAAATTTGTATGTACAAGATTGTTTAGATCTCATTTTCATTTTCTTATTTTGAAAATGGTCTAAGGGGAATATTTTATAATCATGGAATCCTAGACACAAAAAAATTCAAATTTATTCATATAGAGGTAGGTGTCAACCATTTGGATGTCGAACATATATGTTTTTCACATATATTGGGATTGATTGATAATGATTCTTCCCCCATGGTTTACCTAGGATGACATAACAAGGAGTCATCCCCTCACCCATGACTTGGTCCCGATGGCCACGAAGGCCCTATAAATTGATCCACATATTCAAATAGATATATATTTTGAGACATGGGAGTGATACTTTATTAAGAAGTTACACTCTGTTCTACAGGATAGAAAGTCAAAGGCTTGTCTTACGAAGGCCTCCTATAATTCACTATATTATTATTAGCTTGTTCTTTAAGAAAGGAAATATATATAATGGGGATCATAGGTTATCTCTAGTGTTGACAGGTCTATTCAATGAGAATGTTTTATCAAAATGTACGTAGTGGGTAAAAGCATCCCATAAAAGAAAATGTGGTTTTTGACTTTGTACATTTGCAATGGCGACCTCTATAATAGGGTAATATTTCTCTATCATTCCATATGTTGTCCACAAAATATCTTTTTAGGAACCATGTTTACTTGTGAAAATACCATTACATCATTTTGTGACCATTCGACATATTATGGTGTTGGATATGATCTCATCTAAGTGGAACAAATATATAAAAAATCAGGTTATCCTCAATGGGTGATTTCTACAATACAAGAAATGTATCAATGGTGTAATACATGCTACAGTAATAGATATTGATATTAAGAATATATGAGCCGGAATGTCTATTTATGTTTCATAAACATTATGCTAGTACTAACTGGTGATTCATGGGTTTATGTGACATACCATCACTAGTCATTAATTTGTACCTTAGTTGATGATGATCCCATATCTAAATGGTATCAGACCTATAGGTCTAAGAACTAGTTTTTTGAGCTCAATCATGATTTCATATTTCTATTTATATTTTTATAGAGTGGAATATAATTGTATCTATCTAATTTTCAGTAATTTTTATAATGGAGGAAACTGATTCTATGATAAACATTCCTCCACAGGATGATGAAATTGTTTTATCTCACCATAATTATTTGTTTTAGATCATCTCATATTTTAATGGGAAATTTTTTATATTGATATGTTAGTATTCCAATGGGGTTGAAAAAAATACTTAGTATGGGAAGCGATTGGTTAATTGAGGGCCAACAACTCTAAAAGCACCTCGCAATGAGGTAAAGAATTTATCATAATTTTTTTTTCAAATCAACTGTCCACTAATGGTGTTTTAGTAGATATGGCACCAATTTGTGACAATGTTAGAATGTTATTTTTCCCTGCCAAATCACAATAATGGCAAGATTATAGGACACAAAACTCAGAGGAATAAATATGTGGTATCATGAACCAATCATAGATACCTTTATAAGGATTCCCTAATTTCAATGTCCATCAAGGCATCACATTCAAATACAATCGTTTGGAGGTTAGTGCCTTCCTTTGAGAACATGATTTCACACTCTAAGGTGTTAATGAACATGTTATATGTTCTACCATTGTTCACTAAATAGTTGTTTGTGAGAAACTACAAATGACATTGAATGATTTTGTATATCCCATGGAGCCATTGATAATACAGATCTCACCCCAATGTTTAATGGGTAATGGTTAACAAACTACCATATTGATATCCTTTTGGTTTTTCTATTAAAGTGGAATCCATTAAGTATTATCTAATCCTTCCATCCCTATAATATTATCCCCATGCTATAGCTGTGGTAGCGGAATTTGAATGTGACCGAGGGACCAATAGTGATGGGTCCTCTAGCCTATAGTCACAATTTTTGGGCATTGATTACTATTATAGAAGGATAACATCGTATAAATCACATTATAGAAGTCCTTCCCAATAAGTAAAGAGGAATTGAAATCACTCCAAATTTCTTGTTCTTCTATTCTATAATTATCAAGTAAGTGTGGTGTTTTATTCATCTATATCTTTGTATTGTTTTGGAATCATGTTATAATATATAAAATTTTTGAATATCCCCACCGAGCACATGTGAAATAGTATGTACCCGATTCTGATGATACAGTTGGCCATTTAGTGGTTTTCTTAGTCCCCACTATGGGAGACACCATATATCAAGAAGTGTATATTTCTGATGTGATTACTTAGTCATTCTTGTTTCCTACTTCAGACATTATATTGATCACAACACTTAATATGGCGTTGGATGACGCAGTTATGCGGGACACACACACATGAATCTAATCTTCTACCTTATTATATCTTATGGAAATTATTTTTAGAGAAGGTGAAAATAAATCTACACTAGATACTTTTTATATTTATTTCATGTTGCCTAATATTATCTTGTGTTTATGACATCCTCAAATTTTTATAATGAATATTGACTTCAGAAAAACATGGAATGTGCCACAAATAACCTCTTCATAAGGAGTCTCATATTCACCTAAAAATTGTGTTGGGTAAATGGATTCCACAAGTGACACAACCATGAAAGGAATGTTTATGAAATTGTTCAGTTCTAATGATTAATTAGTGACATAATATTATTTATCATTTTACTAATAAAAAAATGTGAATCTTTTAAACATTTCACTACTCGATGTTTATTGGCTCTTGTCCATACTCTAGTGGGGATCCTATTACTAGATCAATAGAAGTTGCGTATTAATATATTCCCTAATAAATAATGACCATGATTGCATCACATTCTCTTACCGACAAGGTCCAATAATATATTCATTTCCCAATTGTGGAAATTGAACAAGTCACTGATTCAATATCATATTATTATTGGATGTGCTGATAAATGTAGAGGGGGTCTAGACTTTAGTGTCATAAACAACGTAGTAGTCTTTAAATAACCAATTAGGTCATCTTCGATTTATGTTCCCCACCCTTTGTTATGAGGGGTTTGATTATTCCGCCATTAATTATAGGTTGAACGTGGTGATAATTGTGAGAGAAAAGAAGAGGACCCCATAAGTGATGAAGGTACCTACTGAAAATTACTATTTGACTAATAATAATTTGGAAAAGTAGTAATGGAATACTGCATACATGCAATGGAGGCAGATTCTCACTAGGACGTAGTAATTGTTTAAAAAGTTAGAACTATGCATCTTTAGTCTAAAATCTACAATCTTAAATCCTTAAAATATATTCTTGAAAATGCTTATTAGATATTAGGGATGAAAATATTGTAGCTGTAGGGACTCTTTTTCATAGTGGAGAAATCCATACATGATTTTGTTGATAGAGAAGAGGAGTTACAACATGTTGTGGAGATGAAGACTGAGTCTGCTGATCTACTACAAATATTTGTGACCCCCAAGAGAAGAGACATGCAGAAAATAAGGACTCATCTAATACTATCACTGGATGGAATTGAAAATTTATAATATTTAATTGGATAATTTTTTTATAAGAAGGACTCCAATATCAGGGGATTCTTACATCATTCCTGGAGTCAAGGAATAGTTATGATAAACATTATATATTGTTATCTGTTTTGCTTTTATTCATGGTCAACATGAAGCATTGATGATACAATTTAATATTAATATCCTATGATACCCATTTATTTCATAATATAACGAAATAATAAATGTCTGGATGTTAATGTTTAAATTCTATCGGTTTTTTCTCACCGATTGAGCACGAATTCTCTCAAACATGAGAATCCTTACTGATATATATACTCAAGTCTTCTTGAGATCAATTGATTCAGAAATGGAAAATTTGGGTAAAATATATGTCCTTAATGGATATTGATTTATACTTTTGTAATGATGTTTGAGTTGTTAATAGTATCATGTTTTCCTATAGTCCATATGACGGGCCTTACTGTATTATACATTATTTGAGACTAAAACTATGATGAGTTTTAGTTTAGGGTCCCTCATCTAATATCATCTATAGTTATAGTTTAGTTTCATTAATATTTGACCAGTTGTGACTATAGTTTTGGTCCATTTTCCTATTACCTTTAGTTTTTTTATTTTATCATCATCATGATTGGACCTTTGATGTGTTGTATTTTAAGGTATTATATCAAGGACCTTGATAGTGTTGTAGTTTATAGTCTTCTAGTATGGACATTGGATGGGTTGTATTTTATTTACATCTGACATGACCATAAGAGTGATATGTACATTTACATATATATGTCATGAATTTTTTGATGAATAGGAAATGGGGATGACATGTTAGGGATGACCCAATATACCTTTTGGTTCGAGGTTATCACATGGTGTTTTTAGGTCTCATGAGGACAGTATTTCATTCCACCCAATGAGGAGATACCAATAGTTGGTCGATGAAGACCCTTATGTATCATCATCATTTCTAAAAAATGGTATAAACTATTTTTGACAGGTCATGAATGATTTATTGGGGTAATATGGTTGATGTAGAAATACAAGGGAGCTAATCCCACAAGGATAGATAGAATATGGGTGACATACATAATAACACATTAGTTTGAATGAATGAAATTTGAATGGGGAATATATTTCAGATGACACATAACACCCTGAGGATCCAGGTTTATCCATGGTGTGGTCAAGGCTTACTTGTACTATTGTTCCTTTCTTATAAGGAGGATATGTATATAATTGGTAGTTCAAACCCATTATGCATGATTCCAATGGGATTTTAGGTATATCCTATTACAATTGATCCCAAATCTTTTATAAGGCCCATGGAATACTTTTTAAGATGATTGAAAATTTATTTTTTATTGATGGATATGAAAAAGAACCCATTGAAGAAAAAAATGGAATATTGAGGAGTTATAAAGTAGTTAAGTCCAAGGAAATCTCCTTGAACAATGATCTTACATTAAATTGTTGGAGAACCTATGCTCAGGTAAATAAACAATGATTAATCTTCCCTTTCTCCTTGAGAAAGTGAATTTGATTCAAAATTTTCTTCTCTCCAAATATGGCCACCATTTCGGGCATGATTTATCTCCATTGAAGAGATTCTGATGAAATAGATCATATTACATTTAGGAACAACATTAACATGATGAGTATCCACCAAAACATCATAGTATGTCTCAACCTCAGATATTTGTAGACCATACCTCTAGCATAGCGTGATGTTGATGTGTAATTACCTCACATACTCAAATAAGGTGTTCCCAAAAACATAAAAATAACTGAATGAAATTAGAAATTCCCATCTGAATATTTGAGAAATTATCCCCCTATCATCTTCCAATTCATTAATGTTCCATCCGTGTTAATTTTTGTACCATTAGTGGGAAGGAAACATCTAACCCATACTACTTTAAAATGCGCTACAATGATAGGCCTGTTACGAAATTTGAAAAACAAGTGATACCTCTATATACATTTAATAATTGAACCTAGATCATTTATTATTTCATTAATTATCTCCTTTACGTAAGAAACTTATATTCATTTACCCAATCTCGTCTGATTCCTCGCCACTCATAGGGTCCATTAAATGGAGTCGAAAATAATGAAGCGAAACTTGAGCTCCATATTTCTATGCCCTAACCCATAAACTGATTAGAGATGAAGTACTTCATGGAGAAGTCATCAAGAGTGGAGAACCCCAGATGACCCATATTATACAAGATACCAATTTTCCAACCACTCTGGACAAATAGATTAAGCACTAACTTAATCAATTGTCTATCACAACATAAATAATGTGAAACCATGTAAATTCTCTTCTTTTGAACATAATCATCAATTGATATTTCCTTGTTGATCACCCTTTGTACCAGAATTTTCATTCTCATGGGAATTTCTTTTCACTAAAATCAATAATCCCACTCATCACAAACATAATCATAATTGATTAAAAATATAAATGCATGGCCATTGAATTTACACTTACTTGACCATGTGAATAATAATTTATATGCATATTATTTAATTTTAATACGTTTGAATATATCCATCTTCTTGTTGCTAAGAATCACCTCTAAAAGAAGTTTTTATCTACTTGCCTCCTTGAAAGATATATAAGGCATGATTCATCCAGGATAAAAAATTATTCTCATTATACCACTTATCCCTCTGTAATTGTTTGTCACCTCTCCCTATAATCCATCGATTTCTATCCGGAAGAAGTTCCAGACGCTTCAATAAAAAAAATTTCTAGCTTTGAGTGTCTGGAACTACGATTCATGAAATCCTACCAATGCTCACCATATATGTTCCTAAAAATGTTGTCCCACAATGAATCCCCAATAATAAAATCCCATGCAAGTCGCTCGTGGAAGGCATGCATGGATTCTGTCATGTCACTTAAACTAATACCTCCTCCCTCAACTAGTTTTTCCATGAAAATCCCAGAATCCCATGGGTAACATCCCATATTATTGGCATCCAATAAGAATATTTTCTTGATAATATATATATTATAAATTTTATCTTTATGAGTGTTAATGGTTGAGAGAATATGCATCAAAATGGAGTTTAAGACACTATTGATCAAACTGACATGCTCTATGAAAGATAAAAATTGGTTCTTCCAGTTAAAAATAATCCCCATCATTTTATAAATGATATCATCAAATAAGGAATTTTTATTCATCCATTGGATTGTAGAACCCTAATATTAATCATTGGAAGAGGTTTCCTTTGAATCCCAAAAATATATTGTATATCCTTACTTCTTCAAACTAATCATGTTTTAGAAATAAAGATGATATTTTTCATTTTGTTAATGATTTTTCAAATTAATTCACTATAAACTGACATAACCGTTAGGAATTTATAGAGTAATTTTCTCATTCAAATAAGGAAAATAAGAATATCATCATAAAATATGAGGTCTGATATGATACCATCAATAGATTGATTATAATATGGAAGGATATTTATTTCAACCATTCAGTTATTAAAATTTTATAAAATTTCATATTAGTGCAAAATGAAAATTTTAGGATGCAAAGGATCTTCATGTTGCACTCCTAACCGACTTTTTATCAAGATAATATATCACCGTAATACATATGGATATCCATGGAGATGAGATACACCTAAATCATATACCATAGTCCCGTTCATGAAGTCCAAACATCATTATAGTATGGATATTGAATCACCATTCTCATTTATCATGGGCTTTGTCCATATCCACCTATATAATTGCATTGGATCTTATTGATATTTTATTAATATCTTTCACCAATTAAATTGAAACATAGATCTCCCATTATATAATTAAGTATATAACAAAACCATGTTTCTCTGGTGAGAAATAAATGGGATCACTACATTCAATCACCTAGAAAGCAAACTATCCAATACATTATTGGAGTCAATACATAAGTGATGGGACTATAATGGTTAATGCTTGATGGATCCTTTCTTATTTGGATAAGAACCAATATAAAATACCATGTACATCTGTTCATAGAATAAAACTAAAAAAATCATGAATTACTTCAATAACTAGAGCTCCGTCAATGTCCCAAGCAGCAACACATAAGGCCCCAAAATGCCATAAGGACCTAGAGAACATTCCATAGACATGCTATGAATTGTTCCCTAAATCCCCTCTCTAATGGGAATATCTATTATGGTTTCATTATCCGAACCCACCAAATTCCTTGGTAAACACACCATAAAATCCCCTTCCCTTATAGAAATACTAGTTTCATTATCACATCCTTGGCTTCTCCTTCCAATAAAATTTTAAAATTCTACTGCACTAAATTACCTGACATAGTAACATTAGTAGAGAAGGATATATCTTTAATCCTATGATTTATTTTCATGAATCTTCCACTCTATTAAGATGGCATGGAGAAAGGCCCTATTATGACCTCTTTATTTAATACATATGATTCAGGATCATTTCATATAAGATATTTCAGACTCCAAATTTCCCTCATCCAAAAAAATTATTTATCCCAGAGATTAATGAATCTCTCCTCATCCAATCTATTTTGATGTTCATCCTCCAGTTTATCAATATCTCCTTGTATGAACTCCAATGTAATATAAATGATTGAATTGAAAATTAACCACCTCCAGATATCCTTTATCAGATACCTTAACTAACGTGAGAGATAATCCCCTGCTATATCTTCTTCTTCTTGTTCCCAAGATATCTTCTTCATTTTCATAAACAGTCTATTTGATGTCAATTTGTGGAGTACGTAAATATTTTATTATCAGAAACACCAATTTTTATCTCCACTAGTAGTGGAGGATGATAATATAGAGAATGAGTCCAATGGTAAATGAATTCACATGAGAAGTAGTTTATTCCTTGAATATTAGAATGCACTCTATCATGATGTCTCCAAATAAGACTATTGCCCTTACAATTATTGCACCATGTATATTTTCACCCATTAATACCCAAATCCAGAAGACCTTTTTTCGAAATAAAGTTTTTAATATAAGGAATGCCATTATTATAGACACCATATCCTCATATGTTTTCTAATATATCCACAATAGTGTTGAAATCTCCTCTGATGTTCCATAGAAAGCTGTGTGAATCCATGGAGTCTAGAAACAGAAAATGAACCATTATTCATTGCGGGTCACCAATTGAATAACTTAAGGAAAAGTGAACTTTTATTACCTTAATAGTGACCTTCACCATTATACATTAGTACATTGAATTCAAAAAATAAATTTTCATATAACATTTCCAGAAAATAAATATTTTTTCATTTATAGTGTAAGCATTTAGTTGGACATCATAGCCCATATTATTCACAAAATCAATATTCTTACTCGGATCGTTCTTAGGCTCTAAAATAACAACTATTGATGCCTTGTATTTCATAGATTCAGAGGAAATTAAGGAACAATTTTCTTGTCCCCCAAATCATTGGACATTACAAAAAATAAAAGAGAGCATTTAAATAGATAATTAGTGGTCTTCTGGCTAGATGTACATATTTTCAAGATTGGTAATCTCTAAGAGTATTGTTTTAATTTTCTTTGAGTTACTAGTCTAGAAAATTCTTCATTAGAGTGAATATATTATACATTAAAGGTCTATTAGAAACGTTTAAAAGAGATAATCTTTTATAATGTGTATGTAAATGTGAACTCGAATCCATCCCCGCATGTAAAATATAAACAAGCATCATTCACTTAGGAGAACATAGGGAATATAATTTGTCTCTCACCACCATTTCAGATAGCTCATTCCTCATAAGAATATCTTGAATACCCTTGAGAAAAATAGAATTTTAAATTAATACATTATTTAGGGATTTTAGAGAAATAATATAGTAAATATTAAATTTATGAGAATGAGGAAAAGGATCCCTAGGTGGATTTGAATAAAACAATATAGAAAAAATAAAACTATCCCCAAAAAACTGATGTCGTCACTACTGTCGGTACTATGGTAGACCATTTAGAATAATGAGACACCCAATCAATATCTATAAGATCCAATGGTAGAACCTTTGAAAGAGTCTTAATATCAATTGATAAAAGGTTTCAATTAGATACCTTCCTAGAACTATCAGACACTTTTTCTGGAACATGAAAATCAGAATATAAATTTGAAAAGTCCTTCCACATTCTCAATGACGATCACTACATCCATGATTGAAGATGCGGAATGATCCCAAAAACAACATAAGCACCTTTTTCCTACTTAAAACCCACCTCTTAGATAGTAGAGACGTCCATATCCACTATTGAGGATGATAGACGGTCACCGTGACCCATCAATGAACAATAGATCCACTTGAATTGGGCCCTAGTTTCCACATTCTACAAGACTCTACGGAATGACCATGAAAACCACTCACTAGGAAAAAACTTGGGGGTTCTTGAGTAACCAACCACTACTACCTCAAAAAACCTTCAGGAATCTTGAATTGAATTTCAATGTAGGATTCATCTTGACACATATACAAGTATTATCTTCATCATGGTGGTGTTTTATTTTCCCATCTATGTAATGAAAACTCCCTAAAGAATCCCCCACCACTCCCAGGATTTAGGGATTGTGCAATAAATTAGGAAGGCCCAACAATTTTATCCAAACCACTGACATTCATGATTCGTTACTATAGTGACACTTTCAAGACTAACAATAGAGCATGGAGCGTTGAGGACCACTACGACTGCCATCCCTAACAAAATCATAAAAAACTAATCCTTCTTGAACAAATGAATACAAAATTTCATAGTATAAGACTATGAAGAAATAATGGTAATGAAATGATTAGGGTTTGGCTTATCCAGTACAATGTACAACATGGGAGATAGACTATGTTAAGATGCATCAACACAAATATCAATCTATTAAATCTTGACCATTAGGAACCCACTCGTCTTCTCTGAGGATCTAGGTCCTAGTAGAATTTTAGGAAGAATTAGGGTTGAACTGATTACATAAAGAGATGGACCACTATATTTATCATCTTTTAATGATTAATCTATAGAGACCCAAAATTTAATTTCTCCACTCACACCCACTTCTTTATCATTTAGTCGAATCCTATAATATTTTTTAATTACTAGGTTTTTGTCTAATGATGTTGGGTTAGGAATAAATGCTATCATGGAAGAGATCTAGAGAGTAAAGTAAATTTGATAATAATGTGATGTTAGATCCCTAAATACTTTTACCTCAAATATGGATGTGTGTGAAATTAATGGATCATGATTGGTGTGAAGAATTCATATTCGTATTAATGATAAAAATCCCAGTGATGTAAATTCAACGATGTAAAATCCACATGAATATTATGGTTAGGGAGATTATAAATCATGATCCAAAGATTTATGGTCATTAGGATGGTATAGGGAAATTGTTGGGCAAAAATCCCTCAAGGTATCATTGAAGCATTTTTGAGGTGATTGTGTTTGTTGACAAAGTGGACATCTGAGTTGTGATTGTTGACAAAGAAAAAGCATGACATACAAATTTGTTGACAAAGTGGATTTCATGATGGAATGTCGAGTTCAAGAGCTGAGTTCAACGATCCATGTTTGTTTCAAGAACGTCGATAAAAGGAATGGATTATCTGGAGGCGGTACAAAAGAACAGATACAAGGTGGCGCCGTTTTCCAGTGTTTGCCAAATTTTTGGGCCTGAAAATCAGCAAATGAAGAAAAGTGTTTTTGGCAAAGGGACTTGCGCGCCGCGAACATGGTGTACAGGAAACTTGCGCGCCATATGTTTTTCAAGATCAGAAGATCAAAATATGGCTAAGGAAATAGGTTCGCGCAAGTTTGGTAGTTGGTCGCGCAAGTGTCTCAAAGGAGAGAAGACTTGCGCGCCGAGACTGGGTCGCGCAGGTGACTTGCGCGCCGTCGCGCAGGGTGGTCAGATTGCCTATAAATACCGGACCACCCCTCCTCATTTCTCACCGGAGTTCAAGACAAGAGCTCCCATCGTGCAGGTGTGGTGGTCGCGCAAGTGGTGTGTGTGGTCGTGCAGGTGGGACTTGCGCGCCAGTGGTTGAAGTTGTGCGCCGGTGTTAGAAGTTGCGCGCCGGTTGGCAGTTGCGTGCCAATAGTGGTTTGGGCATAAAAGGCAGAGAGACGCGCAAGTTTGGAGTTGTGGAAGCTTGTGTCACGCAAGTATTAGAGGGTGACTTGCGCGCCGATACTTGCGCGCCGAGGTGGACTTGCGCGCCAAGTAAGGTTTGTTCCAGCAGTGTTTTTCGGGCTGCGTGGAAGCTGGAAGTTTGCCCGATACCTTCGGTGCAAAGAGATATTCATCAACGGGTGAATGTTAAACTTCAACAGAGCATCTACATACAAGAGAAGATGCATTCTTTCATGAAAATGAAGAGACCTACAGGTCTATAAACTGTGAGTGGATTCCATCCAAGAGCAGTGAGCTTAGGAAGAGGAAGAAGGTGATCCTCTCCACCGGCAGTGAGCCAGAGAGAGAGAAACAGTGAGTGACCCTTGGGAAAGCAGTGATCTGACCCTAAAAATTGTAAAGGCAGTGAGCCTGGGCATAGAAGTGATCTAGCCCGAACCTTGTAATCCATAGCTAGTGAAGATTAGTGGAATTTGGTACGACCGGCAACCTGTCGGCGTATGCTCCTTGGACGTAGCCCTTAGCGGTGAACCAAGTAAAATTGCTGTGTCCTGTGCTTGCTTTACATTCTGTTTATATCGTGCAGCAGGAAAAAGAGAGAAGAGTGTTTTGTTTAATAGCGAAACAAGATCAGAACGGGCATTATTTTTAATTAGTCATACCCTGATTCACCCCCCCCCCCTCTCAGGGTATCCAGCCTAGTGGACCTAACAAGTGGTATCAGAGGGAAAGGTTGAAAGTTGTTCTTCTCTCAATGGAGGTAACCAATCATAAAGGGATTCAGATCTTCGACGGATATAATTTTCAGATATGGAAGAATCAGATGCAACACTATTTCCGATCCTTGGGAATGGATGTGTTTTCAGCAGCTATGCATTGTATCACAGCTGATATTAATAGTGGTGCCTTATCAGAAGCTGAGCATAGAGAGTTGGATGCTGATTCCAAAGAAATCAATGCTTTAGGGGAGCCCTTTCCAATCCCATCTACACAAAGGTGATGTCATGCAAAACGTCACATTCCATGTGGGAAAAGCTTTTGAATATATATGAAGGGGACACAAAAGTCAGAGAGGCAAAGCTGCAGGTGTTGTGGAACAAATATGGAGATCTGAAAATGAACCTGAATGAGTCTGTTGACGCATTCTTTGATAGGGTAAACATTGTTGTGGAAGATATGCGAGGTCTTGGAGAAGTCATTGAAGACATAAAGATTGTAAAGCGCATCTTGAGGAAACTTCCACCTCGGTTCAATCCAAAAGTTTCATTACTAGAAGATAAAGATCCAAAAGAGCTGACATTGGACAATTTGCACAGTACCTTGGTTGCATATGAAATGAGGAACGATGATAATGAGGCTGTGGAAAAGGGGAAGTCTAAAGAGGTGGCATTTAAGGCCATGAAGAAGCTCACCATTGAAGATTCTAATGAAGAAGAAGAGACAGAAGAGGTGATGTCATTCCTTTCTTCGAATCTACAAAGAGGAAGAGGAAAGTTTAAAGGTAAACTTCCACTAGCATGCTTTAGATGTGGAAAGGTTGGTCATCTTGCGGCAAGATTCCCCAAGAAGTTTCAAGATGACGATGATGATGATGATGTTGAAATTCCCAAAAAGAAGACTTCCGCTTTTGTGAAAGGGAAGAAACAATTCAAGAGAAATTTCTTCAAGAAAAAGAATCTTCTTTCACAAGAATTTGAAAGTTCAGATGAGTCTGAGGATGAAGATGTTGAGGAAATAGAAAATTGCAAAGATCGTGGGGTAAATGCCTTGGTGGAAATTGTTGGTAGTTCTCAAAAGGGAGAAGAAGATGATGCTAAAGAAGAAGAAGAAATTGAAGGGAGAATTGATATGGAAGCCAAATTGGAAGCAGCTCTTGAGGAGATAGATGTTTGGAGAGACAAAATGAAGAAATCCAATAAAGTGGTTCGTGATGCCAAACTCTATATGAAACAACAGGATGAAGAAAAGTCTGAGCTGTTAGAAGAAATTGAAAGACTAAAATCCTCAACACCAGAGAGCTCAGAAAATATTGTTGAGTATAAGCTTAAAATTGAGGAACAAAAGAAGGAAATTGATTGTTTGACTAACACAGGAAAGGAGCAGGTTAGATGTATCAAAGAGCTTGAAGAAGAAGTGGTCAGTCTGCGACAAAAACTCAAGGATCAAGATAAACTCTTGACCCCCAATGTGATATCCGAAAAGCAGGCTATTCAGAAGACAGAGAAGATGAAAGCGGAGCCTAGCAGTTCAGTAGGAAAGAAACAGCAATTGAGCTCAGATGTTAAGGTCATCTCTGGGCTTAGTCAAAAACAAAAATTTGCAACAATTACATTCAGACTACGAGCACTCATCCCGAAAGTGAAGGTTGATTTGGGAACAAAACAGAATCAGAATATTCAAAGATCCCAAAGGGGAAATCAAAGTACTAAAATATCACGAGGGAATGCATCCTATATCAGGTGTTATTGCTGTGGGAAAATGGGACATTCACAGTAAGTGTGTTCCATAGCAAAGAGATACAGAAGGGAACATGAACAGAGACGACAGCCAAACAGAGAACGGTTTTCCAGAACACATTTTGAAGTACACTGTTTTTGGTGCGGAGGATTTGGACACATGGCTAGGTATTGCACTTCAATCATTCAGAGAAATGTGTCAAAGAATAATCAAAATGTTCGCAAGCAGCAGATCAATAAACCAACAAGTGAGTTAAAAGTTCAGAACAGATTTGGATCTCTGCAAGATGAGGGTGGTCCATCATACTCTGAGAAAGAACAGAAGCCTCAATCCATGCCGAGTGTGAAAGAAAAAGTATGGACCAAGAAGAAGAAAAATGAGAAGGCTGTGGTGGCGCAGATTGCCCTTAAAGCATCAGACCGATCTGGTGTTTGGATCCTTGATAGTGGTTGCACATCCCACATGACGGGTAATAAGGATCTTGTTACAGGCATCAAATATGACAAAGAAGGAGTTGTCAAATTTGGAAATGATGAAGGCCTGAAAATTGTTGGCTCAGGGAAAGCCAAGTTTGGGGGAAAAGAGATGAGACGTGCTGATGTCTTGGTAGTAGAGGGACTCAGTCATAACCTACTCAGTGTCAGTCAACTATGTGACTCTGGGCACTCAATCCAATTTACCAAGAAGATGTGTGTTGTGAAACGAAAAGATGGAGCAGCTGTTTTGCAGGGAAAAAGGTCAAAGGGAAATCTCAATCTTGTAGGTGGGGAAGAAGATACTTGTCTTTTATCTAGAGAGGAAGAAAACCAGCTGTGGCATAAGCGTCTTGGTCATCTATGCCAACCATCTATAGAGGATCTCGTTAAATGTGATGCTGCTAGAGACCTTCCCAAACTATCACGTGATCGCACTCATACATGTGATGTTTGTCAACAAGGGAAAATCATCAGAAAGACATACAGGCCAAAGGAACAGAAATCAACTAGAGTGCTCGAATTGGTGCATGCTGATGTATGTGGACCTATCTCACCACGAGCTATAAATGGGAAAAGGTACTATGTTCTTCTCATTGATGACTATAGCAGAATGGCCTGGGTATTCATCATAACCCATAAGACAGAGGGGTTCAGTTGCATAAATCAGTACAGGAGGGAATAAGAAAAGATGCTTGGGCAGAAAATTCTGATGTTTCGTACTGATAATGGTACGGAATTTACAAACAGCCAGGTTGATAACTATCTTGAGAAACATGGGATAAGGCATCAAGTTTCATCAGTTAGAACTCCCCAACAGAATGGAGTAGTTGAAAGGAGAAATCGGATTATCAACAACATGGCCAGAACAATGCTTATTGATAAGGACCTGCCAGAGAAATTTTGGAAGGAAGCAGTTTTGACATCGGTCTATGTTTCAAACAGGTCCCTGTTATGTCCGAAGCAAGGGAAGACTCCGTATGAACTGTGGTACGGAAAGAAGCCAACGTTGAAGTACTTTCGAATATTTGGAAGTAAGTGTTTCATTCTCAACAAAGAACATCATAGGAAGTTTGAGGCACGAGGAGATGAAGGGATATTCCTTGGCTATTCCGGGAAAAGCAAAGCATATAAATGTTTCAATAAAAGGCTGGGAAAAATCATTGAAAGCAATGATGTCACTATAGTTGAAAATGAGCAGAATACTCAACGATCCAGTGAACAGTTCCTGGATGAAAGTGATGATGAGGTAAGCAACCCAGGGGGAGCAGAAGTGGCAGAAGATGACTCAGAAGAAGATACTGATGATGAAGAGGAAAGTGTCAAGTCGTTGTCTGTGAGAAAGCCAAAGAGTCGAGCTGAAATTGATAGGCAGAATATCATTGGTGATCAAACAGCTCCAGTTCAGACTCGAAGAATGAAGTCATCACAGCAAGCATCGTTTTTGTCTCAAGTGGAGCCGAAATGTTTTTCTGATGCAGCTGAAGATGAAAACTGGGTCCAGGCCATGAACGAAGAGCTTGATCAGATTGAGAAGAACCAGACATGGGAGATTGTTTCGAGGCCAGCAGACAAGAATGTCATCGGGACTAAATGGGTCTATCGCAACAAGATGAATGAAGATGGAACAGTGATTCGGAACAAAGCACGACTAGTGTGCAAGGGATACTCCCAGATAGAGGGAATAGATGTTGATGAGACATTTTCACCGGTTGCAAGGCTGGAGACAATCAGATTATTTTTGGCCATAGCAGTGCAAAGAATGTTCAAAGTGTTCCAGATGGATGTCAAATCCGCATTCCTGAATGGGGTTCTGGAAGAAGAGGTTTATATTGAACAGCCAGATGGTTTTCTCATTCATGAGGATGAAAACAAAGTTTGCAGGCTGAAGAAGGCGTTGTATGGGCTGAAACAAGCACCAAGGGCATGGTACTCAAGGCTTGCTCAGTACTTGAAGAAGCTTGGTTTCCAGCGTGGAGGAGTTGAATCCAACCTCTATTTCAGCAATGAAAGTAATCAAAAGATGATGGTGCTAGTATATGTCGATGACATAATTTTTGGCGGATCAGATGAAGCTCAGTGCATACAGTTTTCCGAATTCATGAAAAATGAGTTTGAAATGTCAATGATTTGAGAGCTAACGTTTTTCCTTGGTCTACAGGTGACACAAGGAAGGAATGGAACATTCATTTATCAATCCAAATATGCCAAGGAAGTTCTAAGAAGGTTTGGAATGGATAATTCCAAGGAAATGAAGACTCCAGTTGCTACCCGGATGAAATTATCAAAAGACGAGGATGGCAAGGCAGTTAATATCTCAGAATACAGGCAAATCATTTGAAGTCTGTTATACTTAACCGCAACAAGGCCTGATATTGTTTTCGCCACATGCCAAGCAGCGAGATATCAGAGTAATCCCAAGGAAAGTCACATGCTTGCAGTGAAAAGAATACTTCGGTATATCAAGGGCATGATGGACTTCGGCTTGACATACGACGACAAATCTCAGACCGAGTTGTTGGGATATACTGATGCAGACTGGGCCGGTTCACCAGATGATAGAAAATCAACGTCAGGTGTTGCATTCTATCTTGGTGGATTGTGTATTTCTTGGCTAAGCAAGAAACAAGATTGCATTTCATTGAGCACCGCAGAAGCTGAGTATATTGCGGCCACTCAAGCATGCACACAGTTATTGTGGATGAAGCAGCATCTTGAAGATATGGGAGTTGAAGTGAAGTCTCCGATCGGAATCCAGTGTGACAACTCAAGTGCTATAAATCTTAGCAAAAATCCTGTCCATCATTCTAGGACAAAGCACATTGAGATCAAGTATCATTTCATCAAGGAGAAGGTTGAGCAGGGCATCGTGAAGTTGGAGTATGTGCCTACAGAACTACAGGTTGCAGACATTCTGACAAAGGCCTTACCCAAGGAAGCTTTTGAGAGGCATCGACTAGCTCTGGGAGTTCAGTCGATTCCCCGCACTTGAAATAGTGTGGATGCGGGACACCCCCCCTCTCCCCGAGGTATGATGTGTTTTTCCCTAATGTGCTGATTTGTTCTCTACTCTGTTACAGTCTGCAAAGGACTGCCTTTGGGTTCGTTGACAAAGGGGGAGAAAATAGTGATTGTTCAAGGGGGAGACAATGTGGAGATTTGATAAATCATGAATGATATGGGGAGAAGCTGACAGGTGGAGCAGCCAGATAGGGGGAGTTGAAGCTAGTTGAACGTGCTTAGCCAGAGCTTAGCTTGGACAACACAAGACATATGGCTAAAGAGGTGTTGAAGTTGTGAGCAGAAAGGGGGACGCATATTAAATCTGACGATGCTAGAAGTGATCGATCAATGAATAGATATCACGACAGCTGAGGATCGTGATAAAATCAGAAGAGTGGTGTTGGACAGTGGTAAGAATATTTCCAAACCAAACTGTGGTCTTCCAACAAGCCCATCAACAATTAGTACCAGTTTAGTACAAATTGGTATCAGCTTGGTGTCAATAGTGGATGTCAGAGATAAAGTGATTCATTGATGAACTCTTCATTTACTCTTGTTTCTCACGCCGAGCATTGCTCATGTGGGCTTAGAGTATGTGTTAAGTAAATCCCTGATCGCTATCAGAATCGCAATGAGGCGAATGGAGGCTGAAGAATCAATGGCGTATCTTTGTTTTGGAAGAGTTGTCAACAAACCCAAAGGGGGAGATTGTTGGGCAAAAATCCCTCAAGGTATCATTGAAGCATTTTTGAGGTGATTGTGTTTGTTGACAAAGTGGACATCTGAGTTGTGATTGTTGACAAAGAAAAAGCATGACATTCAAATTTGTTGACAAAGTGGATTTCATGATAGAATGTGGAGTTCAAGAGCTGAGTTCAACGATCCATGTTTGTTTCAAGAACGTCGATAAAAGGAATGGATTATCTGGAGGCGGTACAAAAGAACAGATACAAGGTGGCGTCGTTTTCCAGTGTTTGCCAAATTTTTGGGCCTGAAAATCAGCAAATGAAGAAAAGTGTTTTTGGCAAAGGGACCTGCGCGCCGCGAACATGGTGTACAGGAAACTTGCGCGCCATATGTTTTTCAAGATCAGAAGATCAAAATATGGCTAAGGAAATAGGTTCGTGCAAGTTTGGTAGTTGGTCGCTCAAGTGTCTCAAAGGAGAGAAGACTTGCGCGCCGAGACTGGGTCGCGCAGGTGACTTGCGCGCCGTCGCGCAGGGTGGTCAGATTGCCTATAAATTCCGGACCACCCCTCCTCATTTCTCACCGGAGTTCAAGACAAGAGCTCCCGTCGCGCAGGTGTGGTGGTCGCGCAAGTGGTGTGTGTGGTCGCGCAGGTGGGACTTGCGCGCCAGTGGTTGAAGTTGTGCGCCGGTGTTAGAAGTTGCGCGCCGGTTGGCAGTTGCGCGCCAATAGTGGTTTGGGCATAAAAGGCAGAGAGACGCGCAAGTTTGGAGTTTTGGAAGCTTGTGTCGCACAAGTATTAGAGGGTGACTTGCGCGCCGATACTTGCGCGCCGAGGTTGACTTGCGCGCCAAGTAAGGTTTGTTCCAGCAGTGTTTTTCGGGCTGCGTGGAAGCTGGAAGTTTGCCCGATACCTTCGGTGCAAAGAGATATTAATCAACAGGTGAAAGTTAAACTTCAACAGAGCATCTACATACAAGAGAAGATGCATTATTTCATGAAAATGAAGAGACCTACAGGTCTATAAACTGTGAGTGGATTCCATCCAAGAGCAGTGAGCTTAGGAAGAGGAAGAAGGTGATCCTCTCCACCGGCAGTGAGCCAGAGAGAGAGAAACAGGGAGTGACCCTTGGGAAAGCAGTGAGCTGACCCTAAACATTGTAAAGGCAGTGAGCCTGGGCATAGAAGTGATCTAGCCCGAACCTTGTAATCCACATCTAGTGAAGATTAGTGGAATTTGGTACGACCGGAAACCTGTCGGCGTATGCTCCTTGGACGTAGCCCTTAGCGGTGAACCAAGTAAAATTGATGTGTCTTGTGCTTGCTTTACATTCTGTTTATATCATGCAGCAGGAAAAAGAGAGAAGAGTGTTTTGTTTAACAGCGAAACAAGATCAGAACGGGCATTATTTTTAATTAGTCATACCCTGATTCACCCCCCCCCCCTCTCAGGGTATCCAGCCTAGTGGACCTAACAGAAATCTTCAGGAGAATGATCCAAACCACTAATTGGTTATGGGTTCTTCCAGGGGGATGTCATAATCAAAATAATTAGAAAATCGATTATACTAGTCCATTATGTATCTATTTTGTTTGACTAATACATTATACATGAATTTCATGGATTAACCATGACATTTATTTTCAATTACGTGGGAAGTTAATGTCTTGTGATGAACCATGGTTCTAAAATCGTGAAGAGTGATTAATGGAGAATTTATTATCCATGAAGGGGTTGAGTAAACTAAATGTTATTTCACTAACTAGTGTACACGTTATCGTGGCAAGGGGATGTGAAAAACCATTACACTAATTGTTTCCTAGAACAGGGTTCTAGTGGTCTATGATTTTAATTTACTAATGCCATAGAGAATACCCTATGATCACAATGAATTATTTATTTGTGCCTTTATTTTTTTCCTAAACTCTATAGATAAAGAGATTAGCTATTGAAGAGCTTACATTTTCTGATGTCACCATTTCTATGTTTTCAACTAGTCATGTTTTATTTCTCGTTTTCTAGTAGTTTAAGGTACATGATTTGGACAATCATAGTCTATAGTATAGGGCATTACATCCTTTAACAATTTTATTATAGATTAACATCATGACAGACATGCACCAGATATTGGGGATGTTACACAAGTGACGAATTAGGGTACCATGGATCAAGATCACTTCCAAATCATTCTAGTTATCAGACAAAAATTTTGTAATGAAAAACTTGAGGATATCATATAATGACTGATGACATGGGATAATCAAGTTAAGGATGACCTAGAACAACCTCAGGTGATGAGTTATGAAAAAATAATTTCAGGATCATACGAATCAAAAAAATTTCATTACCAGGGCAAGATGTCTATGGTTGATGGGTCAATTCCATTTGATATCAATATAATGGATGAATAAAGAGATATATTTTCCCTTCCATGATCCTTGAAATATTTTCCACATTCTAATACATTCATGTCATGAAGTGTGTTATATGGATTTAGATTCTTTAAAATTTGTCAAAAGCACCCCGGTGTCTGGTTGGTCAAGGTAAGGCTATTGTGGATCATCAATAAAAGATGATAATGTGTGATGACCTACACATTATGAAATCATGTAGTGGTGAATTAAATACTTTCATACAGTTTAACACCTTGTCAAAATTTATATATCGATGAAATTTATCATCATGATGTAAGGATTTTTTAATAGGTAGATTTAATGTCATGAGACCGGGATGTTTTCCATGAATTTTAACATCTTGTATTTTGGACATGGGAACTGGTGTTAAAAATATTTCATGATATAATGAATACATATTAAAGACATATATTGAATTGGATCATATAAAGGAAAAATGTGCTTTTATGAATTCAACCATATATAGTTGGGGTGTATTTTTTTTGGTTATTACTGTTGGACCTACGATTTTGGATCTAACTGTCACAATATGTCATGTGATGATAGGAATTAATGAACCCATAGTTCTTGAATGAGAAACATTAAAAATAGGTCTAACACAAATTTAGATGTGTGAATTTCATCCATTGACTGTTGTAGCAGGGACAAGGATTGGTGATCTGGGAATCACTGTGTATCCTATGGTGATAGGATTTAGGAAACATATAGTTATAGTGGGACCATGTAGTTGATCATCTTGTGTAGAGGGAGTTAGATTCCCGACATGAGAAGTTGTGAGGGGGATTTACCAAAGGATAGATCAAGGCATAATTATGTATCCAATAGTGATAGGAATCAAGACACATGTAGTATTAAAGGAAGGAGGTGTGGTAGGAGACCAGTAGAAACAATAGTGGTCGTATAAAGATATGTTCGTGTGATTGTGTAGATTTAGCCCAATCTAAGGAAATCAACCATGTTGTTTATTTTAACGAGGAAAGGAATAATTTTATTACAATTAATAAAATTCATTCATGGAAATGGTGGTCCTATCATGAACTATTATACCTTTTTTTTGAAATCCCATACCAATATTCCAAAGCTCAGGTAAGCTATGTTGAGTGTGAGAATACTGGAATATCATGAATTCCTCTCACCATGAAAAGAAAATTATGGATGTGATAGGGGAATTTTGTATCATATAGTGGATGGACTATGATATAGAATCAAGGGCTCCATACACATCACATTCAAAATGATAATGAAGACATATATAGTTTATGAAACCGGTATTGTTTAATGTCATGTGCTAAGGATATTGGCCACCCATTTTAATGTCATGCGCTATAGATGGGTGTAACCTAAAGTGAAAGGGATGTATCACTATATATCCACATTGTTTTAAGTCATGTGATATGGAAAAGAATCACCAGATATAAAGGAAAAGTAATATTGTGGCTGGGCACAATACAAGATGTTCGGAAATCACCAAAAATCCTATTATGGAAGTAATCATGCCATAAATAATTATTGGATCAATATATTCCAAATTTGAAGAACACTCTAACATGAGGATGGGGGAATCTCATCACCCATTTACAGAAATCAGGAAAATTCTATAGTGATTAATTAGTGAGACATTTCTTCCTTTGTAGTTTAATATCATATAGTGATTATGACCTTATGCAGTTTAGAATAATTAAATCAAGGCCTGAGATGATGTTCAAATAATTGTATGGATACTACGATGAGAGTTACTATGAAATTTAATGAATTTTTTCAAGAATTAACATACATAGTTTAAAATCATACTACAAGTAAATATCCATATAGATAAACATCTTGTCCTCAGGATGTGGGATATTAATGTGGTTAATGTATTACTTCTATGACTTGAGGTGTGGAAAGCTTATCATCTTCCTACCAAGACGAAAGGTGCTTGATGATATCTATGAATAGTATTTTATAGGAAATATTGTATTTGTTTGGTTTGTGAAATGATCCCCATCCTTTGTGCCCGGGGTGTATGCTCCATTATGATAGACCTTATGTATGATGTATAATACTTTCCATTAGGGTTCCAACTTTGGGAGATCCTTGTCTGTTTCATTATATCTATATGATCCAAAATGAATTCAACTTATATGAATGAATATAGGAAACCTTTTTCTAATTCTTGTGTGATTTGATTCTGATTGGATTCATGTATATGAAATGTATGCAACCTATTCACACTGAGGTGCTCCAATTCATCAAGTGATATATTTTATTTCTCAACATCTAATAGTTTTATAAAAATGTATATTTGGATTCCAAACAAATAGAAATACTTAGATAACAATACCATAGTCCCAAAAACCAATCAGTATGGAAATTCATGTTACATATTACATTTCGTGGTATTGTAGGTCTATAATGATTGGATAATCATCTTGGTACCTGACTTCTTATACTTGTTCACCATATTATACATTATTTTTTATTTATTCCCATTGAAGGCCTCCATCCATCAATTTGATACAACATGATAGTGAGATGCGTGATTGGAATCGATATTGTAATCCTAGTATAGTTTCTTCACCTCTATAAAACAGTTTCTGTGTTTTTGTCTATGAATATTGTGTGGGGGACCCTGAAACTAGGGATGATATCAAATATAACAATGTTTATGATATTCTTCATCAAAACATCTTTTATTTTTATTCCTTTTTCCCATTTGGAAAATAATTGTTTAGCAGAAATGATGTACTTGAACAACATTGATTTGGTACGGGTATATGGCACCACAACATCTAATCCCCCAAAAAAATGGCTACGAATATTTTGTAGCACGTTGAAATTTTGGGGAATTATGAATAAAATTTGCCTTCATATGAAATTTACGATATTTATCATTTAATTCCACATAGGCCTATACCATTTTTGGTAAATAATAATCCATTCTCTAATTGATGTGAGTGCATGTATCCATACAGATGAGAACCACAATATCCTATACGGACTTCTTACCCAACAACATGGATCTATCTTTCTATTATCCTTATGAGATGTATTTCATCAAATCCTGTATTGTAGAGGTACATATATATATATATGGAATCTCCTTTAGGGTATATTTTATAGCACTATGTGAAATGTATTCCATCACATCTAAGTCTATCCGAAGTGCTCAGTTTTAGATATAAATGGTTATGGGTTCCATACAGCCATGGGATTATATTAGTTAGTCACACTCTTGGAAATTGTTGACCTATTTTTTCCCGCCATATCATTTATGAATACCAATGGGATCATTCTTCAATGAATGATACAAAAAATTTCTTCCTCCTAATCAGCATCACCCAATGTTGTGGATACGTTAGTCCACACAACGACATGACCATTCAATAATTGGAGAGCATGTTGTAATGTGGTATCAAAAGGAAACACTTCCATTATTCCCCTAACATATATAGTGAGTTGGAATAGTTCATCCTATTTAATGAAATATTCTCCATTTTTCTATGTTGTCACCAATCTTGAATCACCACTCATATAATGGTAGTATCTATGCTGCTCTTGAGATAGTTCCAAACCGGCGATGATGACTTCAGATTTTCTCTCAATAGTTTTGAATCCATCATATAGTGAGAAATATTAGTGTAAAACAAATTTTTATAGAGAATAATATAAAATCATTAGTCCAACCCAATTGTGTATCATATTTTCTATCTTTTACCGATAATACATTGTAAGGGTCCATACATATCAATGTCCAGTGACTATAGAGTATTATGGGAATAAAATAACTCATCGTCTTGATGATTGATTTCTAATGGTGTATTTTATAGGGTAATATGTAAGAAAAGTAAATCATGAAGGGATTTATTTTTACCTGTTTATATGATAAAAACTAAATTTAATATTAATATATACTTTTCTCACATCTTTCCTAGACTTCAATCAACATACTATTCCCAATGATGTACTCATGAAGATCAAAACGTGATACCAACAAAATTCATGGTGTATCATTTAATGCTTCTTCATTTTCACTACAAATATTAGTGTAAGAATGTTCTTCTCAACATTAATGTACTAGGTATCTACACCAAGCATTGTTTGAATGAGGTAGTAATGTTTTTTCTCACTCTATGAATTTTTTTTCAATTTGATGATGGTGACCACTAATCATTATAAAACATCCAATTAAAGATGAATTCCCCCATTCCACCACTGGCATAATAACTTGTGGTTTTGTAAAATAGTAACTAACACGTTTGACGCATTCCTTGTAGTCAACATCTCATAGATGGGTGATTCCATTCTTTGTTAGTTTATTGAAGGGATATATTTCTCATCCAAGTTGGATATCAAATTCCAAATGTAGGCATCATTCCCATAGATCCCCCTCAGTTCATTGAGATTTATTTTGGGTAACATTACCAAAATAATAGTAGTATTATCTAGGATTATCTTGATGTCACGGTGGTATACCATTAAGCCAAGGAACATCAAATATAATAACATAATGTATAATTTCATTGTATTTTTCATCATATTATTCTATCAAACCATGTCAAATATTTTCTGATACTTCATGAAATTATCACAGCATAGTATGGATTTGATGAACATATCTTCAATGTAATAACTGACTATTATTTCGAAGAACATATTAGTTATATGATGTATGTTGATTAGATCATCAGATTTAAAATTAATTAATCCTATGTTGATTACCTGATAGAAAAATTTCCATTGGTGTAATTTAAAGTACATGACTTCATAAAATATAGTGTCCATATTTATTCAAATACACCAATAATTTTTCCATTATTCAAATGGATTGGAAGCCAGAAATTTAATCCATTATGTGTTCTATGACTGGAAATGTGAAAAATCCCATTGGGGTGTTCTGATTAAGGTATCTAAAGTCGTCATAGACATGAATATTAACATTTTTTCTTTATAGGGATGATGTATGTGGGGCATCATGATTAATTCAAATACCAGAAAACGATTTGATTGAACAATTTGACAAATTCCACTTCTACATTTGTAGCATTAGAGGGGTGTATCATCCTGGCTTCATGATTTAATCCTTGATGGTCATCAAGTCATCTATGATGGTGTGTAGCTACATCATGATACATTTTAGAGATTTCTAAATAGTTCTATGTGAACATAAATCAGTAATGGTTCTGAATTGAAATATACTTCTCTGGATCATAAAGGGGAATGGAGGAACTAATCAGTATAATGACTATGTATTCTTGTATTCCTTGATTTAAAAGTCTAGTCTTATCAATTATGCTAAATTTCCCTTCCCTGAATTATATATTATCATCCATGTGGTCATACTCCTTTCATATACTTTTATGTTTGTGGATACACATTCAAATGAAGTTGGAAATCTTGAGCTTCTCTTTCACCGTCAGGGATATATAGTCCATCATAAGAGAAATTATCATCCCTTACATCCTGAGTCATTCTAAATGGACATTGAAGATGATTATATTTTATATTATAGTTATTTAATGGAGGATCGTGGGTTTAAGGGAACAATTCACTAACTTCAACCTGATTTATGATGAGAACATACATGCTATCAATCATACTATTGGGATTTTTTGGGTTGGTCCATAACCCATTAGTCACTACCATCTGTATATAATCATCCACTATTTTTTTTATCAGCTTTTTAGAAATATTCCTCATCACATTTGGTATTGAAGGTCTCAAGTATTACACTATCACAAGGTATTATGATAATTTTTCTCTTAATGGGATATTTCAGACCTTGATGGAATGTTGAAGGTACATCCTTTTGTCCATGGAGGAAGGTCATCCTAACTAGGAAATTATATGGTGTATCTTGGTGGATAACCATAATTATAACTTCATATGGAGATAATCATCCTGATTTTAGAATTATTATTTGAAAATTCGTTTTATCACACCTTTATTCACTTGAATGGTCATCTTTGTGGGAGAAAAAAACAATTAACTATATCCCAAACATCATAGGGTTTACATTTTCTTATGATTAATCCTAGATCCATTTTCATTTGGAAACTGTCATATTTTGAAATTGTATTTTCTTCCAAAAACAGTTTTAGTTATGTTGTGTCCCTGAATGGACTCTTCCTAGTAATTCTATGTGAATGAGATTGATACATGGAATTCTACACACATAGACCCCATTCAAAAACTCCCAACTATCATGAATACTTTGTATATATAATTTAGGATTTATATGTATTCAAAGAGTTATTCTCTGATTTATTTTCCTAGATTTATTTTATCTAGAAACTTATATATTGTTTAGGATAATCAGATGATTTTTTTGAATGTAAACAATTTCTCCAATAAATTAGAACATCTGGGTGTGGGGTTTCTCTTTGGATTGCGGCATAAGAGTAGATTCATATGAGGTTTATGGGACCTATAATTTTTTTGAGGATGCGAGAGAATTTTCTTCCCACAATGTGGGTTGTTCTTACCTTCCTCAATTCTTGGTCGAATTGAATAAACGAACCCCAGCTAGGTTTTTATGCAAGAAAACTTTTTGCAGACGACCACTAAAAGATTCGGAGACACCTCCATGACATTGTAAGGCTTTCTAGAGTGACTTTCTATTGTTAGTATCTACGTATATGTCATTTTTGTGGACATGACATAAAAATTTGGTCCAAACACACACATGATGTCTTATGTATCCCAGGTTGCTACACATGTTGCTTTACATTCCTAGATTCTATACAAGAAATTGATACTCTGAATCATATTCATCATTGCACAAGGTTTATTCCCAGTGATTATTTTTTTACTGAATCAAATATGATCTTTTCATCTGATATTGGTTTTTTTGGAGGGGAGATTCAAATTATTTAGATGTTTTAAGGAATACATCTACAATAGTAAGATCATATTGAAAAGTTTAATACAACTCCACCTCTTCTATCTATTCCTAATTAGGATGACAGTGACAACTGTTGGAAGTATAATATGTTGTTATGTCCATAGGTGAGGGAGATATTGTTGGTCAATGTAGCTATTCACTCTGGGGTGAATGACCTCGATCAATTGTTCCCCATGTCTTCTAGTAGTTTATAATTTTTCACACATGGTTGTAATTTTTTTCCAATAAAAATTATCTTCGTACATGGAATATATGATGTACCCCATTATATAAGAGATTTTATCTATCCACACATGTGTAATGCCTTCATTGTTTACATGAAGTACTTTGGAATTTGGTGGAAAATATTTCAGGAACCGGGAAATTAGTCGTCGCAAGAAGAAAGGGAATAAAGAGCCTCCATGTAATGATATTAACAAAATAGTAAATATCTATAGTCTTGTGCACATAAATTATATTAAAACATATATAAATACCTCCTTGTGTCTTGAATCAAATTTATATGTCCATGGTTGTGTACAAAATGTCAGTTTTACCATAGTTGCACCATAAAAGTGTATGCAGTGGGAGGCTTGGTTGAGGAAAGGTTAGTGGGATTATTTATGGGATAATAATGAATTAAATGACAATTTAATTAGTTAATTAAAATATAATCATAAAAATTATATAACCCTCCCCCTCCCCTCACGAATGGTGCGGACGACCCAATGGAGAGACAGACATCCCATATCCCAATCCCTTTTGTGAAAATGGATACAACACCAGATCAATTTTATGAGGTTCTATTATTCCCTAATTATGATATAGATCATTAGAAGATAAAGAAACATAATTATCCATGAATTTTTATTGATCCAATATGTCATATATTCTCCAATGAGGTAGGTGGATTTGTGTTTTGATCCTGATCTGATGTTTTATGGATTGTTTTAAGGGTTGAGAGACCAAATACAATTTCAAGAGTTCCCTTCAAGTTAGATCTTTTTTTTTGAAGAAACCAGTCTAAATTAGAGGATTTTTGTGTGATTCCATATTCGAATCACTAGCCACATAACATGTAGTTTAGTGACACATGTTGTATATCTCTTCCTATTTAAGTAATATGATCATTTTGGACTGCATATTGGGTAGTACCCAAAACAATGTGACCATATGACATGGATGGGATAGTCACATTAGAACATATTTACTTGTACTAATACATGGTGATGATATCTAGTCATGAGTTTTTTTATATGGACATGGTCAAACTACACAGGTAGGTTTCTATTTATCCAAACATGTTTTGTAGTTTTGGATGCATGGCGGCTGAGGGACGTGGTCAGCTGGTCCTAGTGGAAAAGGAACAATGACTTGGTCCAATTAATGTGGCATACACTATGCACCTCATTTACATGTAGTGTACCCCTTACATGGGTTGGAACCTATGAGGACAAGATACACAGGCAGATGATCGGGCATTTTCATAAATCTTGTGTGCCCTAGTGCTCGTTGCTTACTCCTATAAGGTCCTTCAAAGAATATCCATATTCTGTATATCCTTATCTAGGACTTGGATTCAAGATTGTGAGTTCTCTATTATAATCAATTATACTCATATGATGTGATGGTGGAATACATTATATATTATGAGAAATATAGTGGTGTAAATCTTGAATGGTTCTTATCGAGAGGTACTTAGCTAATGTTGGAGATCAATGTTGTTAATATCGAGAAAATATAGTACTATTTATCTAATGATAGTAAGTGGAATGGGTTTTACATAAATCATTTATTAGGATGATATGGGTCTCCCCATGTCATTGTCATGAGTTCTTCACCTTTGGATAGTTTCTTCATGTGGTTTTTCTCCCCTGATATGCTAGGGCGTGGGTTTACTCATGACTTTTTTGAGGGTAGAGTAGGTACTCCTCTGTTGGGCCAGGGAATGGGTCCTCTATTTGTTGAGTTATTACTCCCCTATTAGACTAGGGTGAAGGTCCTCCATATATGAAATATATATAGGGTGTTCAATCCCCTATCATGATAGGTTTCAGGTCCTCTGTTCTAGGATTCAGTACTCCCATATTATTCCATGGCATGGGTCCTCCATACGTGTTGTTCCGGATGAGTCTATAATCATGTTTTATATCAAGGAGTATGTCATAAATCATAGGTTTGGTACAACCCTACAATGTAATGGTGCGGGTCCCCTGTTCTGATTGACTGAGAAGAGTCGGTACTCTCCTATCCTACAATGAGGCGGGTCATATAATCAATGAGTTGTACTCCCTTACCAAGTTAATGTTGATGACCTTAATTTAAAATTTGGTTCTACCCTATCATATTATGTGGTGGACATTTAATTAGTAGTACTCCCCTATTGCATCAATGTGAAGGTAATAACATACGGAGTAGTACTCCCCCATATATGAGTAGCTATGAGGATTAGATCGTCCATTGGGATTAGAGCTCCCCTATCTATGGGATATAGTTACGAGGGACATACCTATCCACATGATGTTAAATATACTATGATATGGTTTATTGATTCCTCGACGGATTGAGGTGTAGGCTTATCCTTATAGGAGTGATAAAGGTTTCACGTGTTAGTTAGTTGTAGCATTCACATGACTATGGGGAAGTGGGGAGGTGAGATTCCCTATGTACTCTCTTGTTAGATAGGATGCACATGGTGCATATTTTTTGGTATTTCTCCCTCAGTAGTGGGAAATAGTGATGTGCATGCCCATTTCGTTGGGCTTTCTTAGGTTGTTCAGGGAGAAAGGTAATGATAATAGCACCCCTGGTTTTCAAAACAGAGGGGGACCTTATAAGATGTTCCTAATGTATCTTGTTCTATTTTCCATACAATTAGTAATGGTATATTTATTCTTGATGGAGTTAATATCTCGTATGGGTGCCATCATAGACGGCAGAGCTCCTAGGTTCTGTTCTCCCAATTTTATGTTATGGTTAGGGACTACAAAGAGAACCATGTATCTTTCTGAAATGTTGGAACTTCATGGGACATATAGTCGAAGATGATTATATCTAGGTGATATATGAGATTCCTTATGGTATTTTAACTTGTTTGGGTTGACACCCCAGGTAGATCGAGATGACTTATCATGCACAACTGATGATGCTTCGAGATGGAGTTTCCCTCTCGATTAGGGTTTTATCTGGCTTGGACATTCATCATGTTTCCTTTTTTGTTTATCCCTTTCTCATTTTCAGGTTTTGGGGTGAATACATTGTATTTCTTATCCACCCCTACACAAGATTTTCCCACACATGTTTGTATCATTGAAAACCCACATACCTTTGATAGAGTACACGGAGGACATGAGGCAAGCCAAGCAAAGTGAACAACACATACCAAGGTCTTTAATGTAGAGTGGGTATGGAATTTCCTGAATTTTTAGTTGACATAAATCCCATATTTCTAAGTAGGTTGGAGGATTTTATAGTTTTCTTTGGTGGGTGAAGATTTTTTCTTATTTTACATTCAATACTTTTGTAGTTCTATGGTTGTGGGATATAGATGTATGAATGAATTTGTTTGTTTCTGGTCTTTGCATTTCATAATTTTGTGATATTGGATATGTGTGAATGTGGAAATGTATATAGGAAATTACTTCAATGAAACTAATATGCCTACTTGGCCTTGGTCACCATCCCCTAGCCTATTTGAGGTAGGCTTTGGGAGTTGAGTTTTAAGACCCATCAGGATGGGATGCAATAGATTGGGATCAGAGGTGGTTGGTTCCACTTTTGGACCTTAATGTCAGGATGTTGGTTTGCGTTGGATAAAGATAGTGTTATGATGTTTTGTGATCAAATATCAAGGAAGAAGTTCTATTTTTTGTTCACCAGATGATGTGTCCATTCACCATGACACAAATAAGCTAATTTTTGAATCGTTACATTAGGATTTTTTTTTCTTGGATATAAATAGTAAATTCATCATATAGGAATGGATTTTGGTTTTTATTATAATTATTGAGTTAGCTCCCGAAATATACTATATGACTATGGTACATCTTGATAATATTTTATGATGCCTTAGGTAAGACAATCATATGTGATTCTACTGCATTATTGTGATGATGATTCACCCCATGATGGGGATTCAGTATAAGGAATGGATTCTAAGGCGTTTCCTTTGTGTGGTGAGCCGGTAGTGACTCTGCCTATTGTGCATCTGGTGTTACTAGTAGTTCTGGCCAAATATGCATGCAATATGAGATTTGTATAAAATTTATTTAGGTAGTGACCTCTAAGGTATAGTGTTGATCAGGACCCCAGGCATATGATGGCTGGATCGAGGCAGTCACATGAGTTTTCATCATAACGAGGAAACCTATTGATTAGATATATATCCTAGTGGTGAACCTTCTACATGGTTCAACTGGGAAATGATGGAGTCTGGTGATATAGACTCCTGACAGGTCGACACTCACATGAGATGAGTTTGGGTTACTCTAAAGGGATGTTTTTTACACATCCTTGTTGGGATTAGTGCATATCCAAGAGAATATGTATCATTGACTAGGTATCCTGATGGTGGATGTGGTTTAAGTGAAGTTCACTTATATGTCATGATACTACTTGGATATGGTTTTAGATCGTGTTTTCATATCACATAGCTTCGAGTGGGGAAAGCCTTAGGAGATCATTGCATATATGATAACGATGTGCATTCCAACATACTCTAGAGTGTTAGATTGAGTTCTAGTGGTGAAATTATTCCAAGATGAGGAACATGTGGATTTGACCAGCAATAGTGGTCATGTGGTTGAGGTGTCTGTAGGAGATGGAAGATGAAATGTTACAAGATCACATCGTATGAGGCATACCCATTACCTAAAATATGCAATTTGGTTTGTAGATAATGAGCATCATCGATGATTATAACATCCACATGAGAGGAGGTGTTATGATTATGAATTCTAGGGGAATATCGCGACAAATATCTTGACCCATCGTGATGCTGAGAGGGAGAAGGATGATGAGATTCCTTGGAAGAGAATGTTCATGGATCATGTAGCTCTACATGGTGACATACAAGGTGGAGGAGCTTGAAGGGTGGCTGGAAGTGGTAGGATGTTAGGGTGTCTCCACCACCACCCTGAGGAGGTCCTCACTAGGCACAGTGTGCTTGATGATGTTGGAAAGGAAACTTCAGGTCATGGAGGCCTTTAATCCAGATTCTATGAGGTTGAAGAATGTAATGCCTTGTCTCATTTCAAATTTTTGTAATAACGATGGTTAGACACAATTATGGGATCTCTTTTCATTTTGTTCATTCTTGTGTTTTACTAGGGTGTTTCGGGTTGTTGGTAGAACCCCATATTGTACACATGACCCAAATGAGACATTAACCTATCCTCTCTTTCTCACTTTGGTGACTAATGAAAATGGATCAAGATATATGATACATAGTTCCGCCAATACATGTTTCTCAAGAAGATCATCATTAGATCGAGAATCAAAATGATCATTGAATCGTTCATGATCCAAAGCTTTAGTGTTTCACTATGAAGCTTGGCAGATTTGATATCTTGTCCCGATCGCATTTTTTATTCATTGTTTATGGTTTGGAGTCCGAATAAAATTTCTAGAGATCCCTTCAATGTAGATCTTTAGGTTTTGGGGTAAACAAAAATAAATTGGAGGGTTTTTTCTGGTGATTCCAGACTATAATATCCATCCAAAGGCTGTGTTATTACATTACACACATAATTTATATATTCCTATTTTGGGATGATAAACTTTTAGTATTTCTTACAATGTATATAATTTATACATTGTATAGTGCCCAAAACCATGTGACCATAGGAAATGGGATGGAATATCCGTGTGAAAACACATGATTGTGTACTAACACCCATAACAGATATACAGACATGGAGTCCATTACCTAGAAAAAGAAAAACTAAATAGGTAGGTGAAAATATATATGAAGACGCCATGTAGTATGGGATACACAACGTTTGAGGGAAGTTATCGGTAGGTCCGTGTAGAGGACAAACACGTCCAGAGGCCACGATATGTGGGACAAAGTGTGTACCTTCATTACATGTTGTGTACCACTACATGGGTTAGAACCTGGGTGGAATAGATATATGGGAAGCTTCATGGGTGGTCTCACATTCCATGTGTTCCCCTGTGCACGTTGTATACTCCCATAAGACCCTTTCATGACCATTCACGTTCTGTATCACCTACTTTGGGAGGATGATCCATACTTCTGAGGTGTCTATCCTGATGAATTTTCCATGTAGGATATGATGGTGGTATCTATTATATAATGAGAGATATGAGGTCGAGTAAATAGGTCATGATGCTTATGGAGTGATATTATGATGATGTTGGAGATTAATGTGGTTTGAATATAGAGAAACTAGAACGATTACATCCCTAATATACCAGGGTGTCGATTTTCCTTACCTCTATACATAAGTAGAGAATGGACTCCCACACCTTACTAGTGGTGTCATTAGAGTTGGGTAGCTTACTATGGGGTTGTTAATCCCATGATGGACTATGGTCTGAATTTTCCTACAACGATCAGGATGTTTGAGTAGGTACTCTCTTATTAGAGTAGTGCGTGGGACCTATATCTGTGGACATTGTACTACCATGTACGACTAGGCCTTAGGTCCCCCATATATTATGTATAGATAGAGTGGGTACTTCCCTACTGGGGTAGGGTGTGAATCCTCTATTCTTTGACATAGTACTTCCCTATCATTCTAGGGAACCAGTCCTCCTTGCGTGTTGTTAAGGAAAAGTCGATACTTCCCAAGAATGTCAAGGAGTGGGTCCTTAAACATGGGTTTGGTAATCCCCATCTATTTCAGTGTATAATCCCACACTGGGAAAGAGCTATAAGACTCGGTAATCCCATATCATAGTAGGGTGCGGGTCCTCTAGTCACTGAGTGGTACTCCCCTTCCAGGTTTGGGTGTTGGTTCTAGAGTTACAATGTGGTACTCCCCTATTATATGAGGGTATGGGACCTTCATGAGTACTACTCCCCTATTGGATCTGGGAATGGGTCCTCATTTATAGTGAAATACTCCTCTGTTTCTGAGTAATAGTGTGGAGTCAGTCCCCCGTTGGTATTTGATCTCCTTCCACTATGAGATATAGTTACGGGAAGAGGAACCATTGGCTAGATGTGATTGATAAAAAGATATGGGTTAGTTATCCCTCAGCCGACTGATCTATAGGCCACTCCTTACTAGAGAGAGTGAGGTTTCACATGTTAGTAAGAGGAAGTACTCCCTTGACTGTGAGAAAGTGGAGAGACATATGTCCATCCATCATCGCATGTTAGAGTGGATGCACACAGTTCATAGTTTGATGAAATTCTCCCTCAACTTTGTGCAGAGGTGAGGGGAAGTGCTCTACACACGGTTTTTCGTAGTCTATACTGGGTGCATGGTAATGATAAAAGGACACCAGGTGATGGGAAATAAATCAATATATATTAATATGTTCTTGTTGGTGAATGTTTAATCAAACATTCCATTATAAATGGTATATTTTCCCCTAACGGAGTGCATCTATCGGACATGTTCTATCTAGGATAGAAGAACACATGTAGTGGGTTCTCCTAATTTTGGGTTATGGTAAGTTCCTACGTAGAGAATACTATTTTAAGATATGTGGTTGGAAAATCACGAGACATAGTATATGAGACGAGTATATGAAGGTGATTTATGGGAGTCAATGTGGTGTGGTCACATGTAGTGGATGACAATTAGGGGTAGACCGAGCTGACATGTCATGTACCCCTATGGATGGTTCACAGTGGAATTTCTCTCTCAATTGGGGTTCCCTATAGTTATGATTAGGGGTTGGTTTCCTTTTAGTTTCATTTTTTTCTTTTGGGAATTTTTGGTAGCCAAAAAGTATTTTTATACTTACCCACACACAGTCATTCATAACACATATTTTGTGTCTTACGCATACCACATTGTTTTCAACAGAGTACATGGGGGACCCTTGGTTGGTAGAGCATGGTGAGATAGACATAAAAATGTGTTTACTAGAGCTTCAGTGATGAGTTTTCTAGTAGTTTTAGATGACAGTGATCCCATCCAACTGATCATGTAAGATTCTTTTATACTTTTCCTTGGTGAACATTTTTCACCTTCTTTTTCTTTTAGTAATTATATTATACTGTAGTTGTGGGATATAGATGTATTCATGCATTGGTTGCTTTTATTTTTTACATTTTATAATTTTGTGATATTAGAGATGTGTGAGTGTGTTTAGGTACAATGGAAATTCCTCCCATGTGAGTGATATGCCTACTTGGTACTAGTATCTAGCCCATTACTTATTAGAGGTGGGATTGGGGAGTTAATACTCGGGCCCCATCGGGTTGGGTCCTAAAAACATGTCTACAATCAATATATTAGTGAATGAATCATTGAATATATTGAATACCTAAATATTATATCCCATCCTTCTATAGAAAGGGGATATAATTGAGATAATCATTGAGGTTGACCACATCTGGATTCTTGGGTTTTGTAGAATGAGAATGTTAATGTCATGGGATTACAATAAACAATCATGGACTTTTTCTTTATAAAAGGCATCTACATTATTTTTTCCTTCCACAAATTTTTGTAGACACTAATTTATCTATAATTATAGGTATGTTTGAATTTGTGGTTGATGCTACTTACTCAGAAGTGTTGGCAGGTATAGGGCCTACCATGGTTCTTGGATGGTCATTAATACTATATAGTGATTGATATCTAAAGATTATTCATTGCATATAATTTTCCCATTTAATAAGTCAATGATTTATGATTATTGTCATGTTCACTGAATGGTATCCTCCTAAAATTGGTCCATATCTTGAAACTCATGGAATCCAGCTAGATACATCAATGTGATTAGAGGTTTCCGTAACTCATACTATATATTTTCATCACATATATACATTGATTTCTTATATGATAGTGTGATTTTTAGTGAATAAGTAAAACCATTTCATTTTCCTTTTATGTTATACACCCTATTAATGGTGCATTTTATTTCAATTTGTCTGTTTGATGATTGTCATTTTCCATTACATGGATTTAAAATGATAGAGGAATTGATGAAGGATGTCCCCCCATCCTACAAATGAACAAGATGTCAGACTATTGCACCCATAAAAATATGTACCTATCAAATTTTATAAAAAAACTCATCATTGTCACGTTCTATTGATTTTGATATCCCATCATAAGTCCACATTATTACATGATGTCTGTGAGATATTGTTTTAGATCTTCTAAATAGCAGTCGATAGAGATTTTAGGAATACTATAATTGAGTGGGAGATAAGGATCATATATCCATTTAGTATATAGATTCCTTTTAGAATGAAATGGTGCATGTATCCCTTCCATGGAATTTATTTTATTATTCATGGAATCAAAGACGTTAATCAACTCTAGTGGTATTTCATTATGAACTGGATCCTATATAAATGGAGATGGTGGGGCTCGATGAGGTGGTCCTACCATATTTTCCTACTAATAATTTATTTATCCAAAGAATAGATGATTTCCCAATAAAGGGAGAGGATACCACCGTAATGGAGGGAATGCATTATCATTTTCATCATCTTCTTTTATATTGACAAGGTACCTAGACCCTGATCTAGTCAAACACTCAAATTCTAGTCATTCTAAAATATTGGATAAAATAAGAGGAGGAATATTCACCTTGACCTTAAATAATATACCTAGAATGGATATTCAACCCAAAAAATCTATTTTTTTTCTTTTTTGAGAGTTTTCATGATATTATCATATTCTGAAAAATGATCCCATATTGAAAGAACTTCTACTCCTCTTACGTGGGATTGAGATATATCCACACCTCTCCTGTTTTATTTGGAATCGCTACACCAGATGGTTGAAAACTAAATATTCCAAGGATTCATATTTTGTTTTCTTCTTTGGTTCTTGGTGTTTGAAACCGCATTTGGTGCATCAAAATAACCCTCCTCTTGGTGTATATTTTTTGTGTTATGGCCCTCTGAATTTTTTCCTGTATCCAAAATATTAATTATGTTTACATTATTGACATTCACATAGGCATATCCATGAATGGTGGTTGACCCATTACTTTGGTTGAAATATGACGATTCTGTACTAAATTTATTATGGTCTCCATTCAAACACCTTTACATTTTCATCCCTTTTGTCTTGTGACACATGTGGCGTCTGATTACCAAAGCCAAAGGTACCTCAAATCAGTATCTATGAATATTGATTTTGAGAGAGTTTTTTTGTCTTGGATTCCAAATGGGCCTCGAATAATAGAATATTGTCTTGAATCAGGTCGACTATATGGGTAATGATCATTGATTTATATATCCCTACATTGAGAAGACATATTCTCTCTATTGTAATGGTGATGATGAAAATTACCATAGCTATGGGGGATTTGGATTATTTAGGGTTGTAGTTGGCATTGATTGATATTATTATTGAGGATCCAATTACTCCAATCGATTATTTGATGACTCTTGATATGAAAATTTTGATATAAATTCCCATATTCTAGTTGTATGGGGTTGATCCATGATTACCATTTATTTTATGATCACCATCCAAATGGATGATGGACCTTGTGATGGTGATTGAGATATTAATTCTACAAGACTAGTGGGATGGGTTTGTTCATTGATTATGATGATTTATCCTAAAATACCTTGAAAATTGATGAAAAAATAGGTATATGTAGTGGTAGATAATTGCACAATAACGTATTGTTGTGTTGATTCCAAAATAGCTCGTATGTAAACTATTATTATGGCCTATTGGATGTGGCATAGTTGTGATTGTATAATAGCTGGGTGCAATTGAAGTCCATTATGGGAATCGTTCTCTAATGGAATTTTTAGGGTCCATTCAATTTTTGGATTCAATATCTAATATGAATTGATGTTATTTTTAGGGACCTAGATTAAATCATTTGGGATATCCAATCCCTCCATTCATGAACTATTGGAATCATTAAATTAGAGAAATTATATTGTAGTGGCCAATTTCCCTAAGCATTTCCCTCTCCATTGAGTTTTCCAGAGGCTATGTTGTTATTGGATTCCATATAGTAAGGGTTATACTATTTCAGGGACATAGTGAAAGGAAACACTCCATATTTATCAAGTCCGTAAATAAATGAGTCTGGTTATTTTAAAAAAATTGAATTTTCTAAGGGTTTTTGTGATGTTGAGATGAACACTTAATTGGAATTTCTCATACTCTACCACTCATGGGATCTGGGATATTGAAAAGGTGTCCATATTTAGTTAAAAATATAGTATATTTATGATATGAAGTTGGAAATTCTACCCAAAACAGGGGATATGTCTATCCTTCATTCATTTTTTGGTATCCTATTTATTTTGTTGTAGATATGGAATGAAATCATTTTATATATCATGTTGGACCACATTGTCTGATGTATATAGGGGACAAAACATGTTAATGAGTTTTATTCCATTTAACTATTTCCATTTGTCAATGTTTTATTCATATTCCTTAGACATACATGCCTCTATCTAGTCAGACCATAGAAATTTCTTATAAGGGTCGCCTACTAACTATAGTGGAGTGATGCTGGAAGATTATGGGAAACAGTTCATGGTCAACCACAATTTTGTGTTAACCATTATATATGAAGGTGTATTATTTTAAAAAATATCCCTACGTTGAGGTCATTGAGAAAGGGGAGGTTTTCCTTTTAAATGGGAGATATCACTATGTGTAGTTTTACCATAGTGGACACTAGGAGTAGAGTCAACGTGATCCATATGCACACTACCACAAGGATGACTATAATGGATGTGGGGTCTTATTCATTGGATGAAGAGTTGATGGACCTTTGTGATGTTGAAAATGTACCTTGAATGACCTGAAGGACATTGAAAAGGAGATGATTAATAATATTTAATTAGTTCTAAATCATTTCCCTAATTTGAGGGATTCCCTTCCAAAATTGTGTTCAAATATTTTTCTACTATATGATAGTTTTTGGTAATTTATGATAACTGTCTATTTTTTGGGGTATGATTCTTTTTTTTGAGGCGATGCATTAAAATTTCAATAATATTCCTCATTATCAATAAAAATATGGTATTTTCTATAGACACATTCTATTATCACATGGTGATCCTCACTCAAAACGTGACTATGACAATGATCATAAGACTTTTGAATATACCACTTTTGTTTCATGGTAGGAATATAAAGCTACCCTGAGGCATGTTCAACTCACACCACGTGATCCTTAGTAGTAACAAAAATACAATCCTAGTCCAATTATTTACTCTAAATTTTAATATCTCGATGGATCTCTAGTATGAGAGTAAGGACATGATCCTCTTCCTATATTGCTATGGATTGATGCTTGTATAGTATTTTATTGACAGAAGTAAGAATATGTGTATGTCATACATGATTTACTGGAATATTCTAAGATGATTCAATAATATGAATATGAATATTTCATAAGAAATGTGTCATTATCACTTGGGTTTCCCATGTAGAATAATGATATAAGTCAAATATTGGGCATCCAATGTATTCTTTTGGAAATCATTGATGGTAATATGAGCCTATCCTGAGGCATGTTCCAATATCAAATAGTGATCCTTGACCAGAACATGTATATAAGATCTATCTGAAGAATTTGGAATGTGTTCACAAAATATTTTGATGGCATGTTCCCCTGTCCCGAGGCATGCATCTCTCTCACCTGGTGATCCATATTTAGAATTAAAATATAATCTTGATTTGATGTCATTACATTAATTGAGACATCATACTAATCCTCCTTGATGGGGTCAAGAATGATCAATTACGTTGGTGATTCCACTTGTTGATAATAATAAACGTTTCCACATTCCCTAGATATAGGGAATATAATATACACTATACCCTATATGAGTTCTAGTTCTATAATATTTTAAAAGATTTATGTAGTTTTTTCTAAGATGTATTGGATTTTTAGAAAATTTTGTGTTGTGATAAGAGCCTAAACATTCCCACTAAAACTATATAATAAAATGGTTCTTCAATTGAATTGGAAATATGAGACCAATTATATCCTCCTTGCGCCACTATAATATTATGAGTGGATTCATGCATGGGGTACAGATATTCATGTCCCCCATGTATGCAGAAGTAATAAGCCCATAGACATATTCTGAGTCAACAAGGATAGGTTCTGAATCACTAGTTACAAATAGAATATACTAGTATACTTGTTTAGAGGGAGTGGGTATTTTATCCCACTAATGTTTATCCATTTCTTTACCCCATTTTTTTATTCTTTTCTAGCCATTCAGGGGTGTTAGAGGAGGTTTTGTTTCTAGTGGTACCCTACATAAAAAACAATTTGGGTGCTGGTGGGATGTAGATGGTGATAGTGGTGATAGGATCCCTCATCCACATCCCATTTACATTAAGGGATTCTTATTTTACTCTATAGAGTATATTCGTCAATGTTTTAATGTGGTGGTTGGTGTGCTGTGAGGATAATCTTCTTAGGTTTCCATTTGTGGTGATGAGGGCCCCAAGCTTATCTATACCATTCAATGGATGATATAGACTCGTCTGTTTCATTACACAGATATCCTAATGGATTGCTTCAACGGTCCTGATAGTACCATATGGGTGGTATTCTTGGAACATTGTGTTTCCCAACTGGGATCAAAATTTTCAGACATGTGAGATCATTTTGTAACCCATAGGCATTGTAGAGATAGGTTATTTACTAGAGCAATCACAAGATTAATACATTTTCATAGATCATGATGTTTTTTATGGGAAAATTATGTGCAGTAATGATAAAGACATATAATATATTTATCGATTAGTGAAATTTCATAGCCATGATGCAGTCTCAATCAGATATTCATGGTTAACACAATTTTAGTTTTATTTCTTATCTATGCACTATGCTCAGATGGAATTATCCCGATTATGGATAGATTTAAAACCTGGGGAACAATATTATAGAGGATTAGTTGTGAGATTTATTTTTATCGTATCATATTTAAAAGATATACCAACAATGTGTCTAAATATATGAAAAAAACCATCCTTTTATTTGATGGATTTACATTGGTATCATTTTATACATTGGATATGAAAAGAAAAATGGAACGGCATACGAATAAAATTTCCTTCTTTAAGTTGAGAGATTCATGTCTGGTTGACCATTTTTATTTCAAGAGAAACTATTCGGCATTGAATACCTTATCTGATGAACATAATGGGTTTATGAGAACCATGATGTCAATCTATTCTATTTTAAGAAGGATATTTATTAATTAAATGGTTTTTTTGGGTTTTAAGTTTTATATAAAAAAATGATACCTCTATGAATTTTTCTTTTCTTGATGGTTGATTCTTGGGGGATTGAAATCTTAAAAAATTATTGATGTTAGATAACCTTTATATTTCTTAGATGAAACTGCAAATAATTCAACATCCATAACATGGTATATACATAAATTACAATGGAAGGTGGTTGGTTGGAATTTCATATCAAATGATACTTAGGAACTCACATTGGCGGAGAGGAAGGTAGGTTGGGATCATCACACTATTTTTGGGGAATTATTACAAAAATCAGGACACCCTTATATGTATATGATGTTACAATGAATCACTTTCAAATCCTGATATGTGACTGGTCACCCTAATGGGGAAATAATATGTCAAAACCTTTTATGTGAGGAAGATGTAGATCTGATTAGTGAATCTATTTTCTTGTATATAAAATTTCCCATTTGATTCCCATTAATGGGAATCTTCTTTTATGCTGAAGTCATTTAACCATGTCCTTCAGAATTTACTTCCATGTAGGGAGGCTGTAAATATCCTAAGTAGGGTATGTATCATATCTATATCAAGAATACAAATCCACATATTTCATTAATACCTATGAAATTAAACATTATCTGTAAAGGGACTATGTGTCAGAACATATTCACTAGATTATCTATCTCGATTCGGGAGGACACATCCAATTTATCTTTATAAAATAATGGATTGGATATATCATTTTTTTATCTGCCACTTGGGACAGACCACAATTTATATTTTCTTATATGTAAGAAAATATATCATTCCAATCATCATGGATTACACATTGAGTGTCCCCTACCTGGTGGAGGTTCATGATGTTAATGACCTTATTTTTGTAACTAGTTATTCTCATGTGACCTATGTTATTTGAGAGAAAATAGTTATAAAAAATAAATATCACTTCCTATGAATGAATGAATTATTTCATGGGAAATTACTTGGGATTTATTAATGTGTAACACATGCATCGAAGAGGAATCTTTGGTATCTTGGTTATGTAAGAAAGAAGATTCATCACAATTCATTTCAATTTTTAGTCTGCTGATGGATGTAGTAGAGTGATAATCCCATGGTAATGATTGGGTCCCGATGGTAGAGATGTCAAAGGAATGAGGATTTACAATTAATTAAATTCTTATTTGAGAATGGGTATAGAAATTAAGGCATACATATCCATGTTATTGAATGAATTATATTTCATTTATATCAATTTCTAGGGGATTATACACTGATGCCACCCTATATGAGGTACATAGCATATTATTACACATGATTGGTGTTACTATCTAAGGTTTACCATGCCTTTGTAGAAGATTATTATGTGAATGATATTATCATTGGGACTCCCTAACCTAATGTGATATATGATCACTGTGAGAAACAAGGGATGAAAAATAATCAGTCTCATAACATTTGGATGTGGTTCTTGTGCACTCTGATAGCCATTGGGATATTTGATATGGAGATCGGTTATTAAAAAGGGGTCGTACATATATTAATTTTTTTAGGAATCTGTCTCATCATAGATTAGCTTATTATGGAATACATACTAAGGATTACCTTTTATTTGGATCATACATATTGATGATGAATAGGGTAATCAAATCCTAGGATTTTCATTTGAACATTCCTACTTTCCTTCTTGACATGCATGAAAAAATTCTTGACATGCCTCGATTTTTTGGTTGATTTATCGTAGGATATCTAGACATGTTTTGTTATATCGTAGACATGTCCTAATAAAATGGAATGAGGCATTGGGATTATATGAGAGTCTTTGAATATCCTATATAAAATGATTGATGTTCATTGCATGATCAAGGATGAATCGTCATAAGGACATCGCAAGGCATGGATGGCTAATCCAGGAAGACATTGAATTATCCTAGCTAACACAGTTAGAGGGAGTCTCGTGATCCTTATAACATACCATTGATTCGCCATCAAATATAGATGACACACTTGAGTGGAATCCTGAGATTTAATGATACAGGTCTAGAGGGTCACACATGATCCATACCGACACGTCAAGAGGTCATTGTGAGATATGGCTTGTCTGCCTAGAGGGTGTCATGAGAACATGTTGAAATGTCTTAGTGCTAGATCCAGACTCATCGAACATGTGTGGTACTATTGAATGAGTTGGAAAACATTTTTTAAGGACACCACATGATTTGGATGGTGCGTTGGGAGGTCCTTGTTAGCTACATGTGGTACGTATGGAGGAACCAAGTGACTTGATTTTCCACATCCATATGACTTCAAATGACCCAAACAGTATACCAATGGTGCATAGTGAGATATATGAGACATTTTATGGTGTTCTATAATATCCCATATTGTTCATGTGAATCTCATGAGGATCATTGTTTCTAAAATTTTTGTAAGTATCCGATTTTTTATAGTTTTTCCTTTCTATAAGATTAAAAATGCTTTATACTTGTTTAGTTTAAGGTTGTTTTATGTCCCACTTGATTTTGTAAGAATGTAGAATTGTTATTACATTTTCCTCTTTAATTACTTCACATGTTCTATGAGTGATAACATGTATCAAATAAAAATGTTTCAGGATTTATTTAGTTTTTATCAGGTATCTTAAATGATTGAAAATTTTCTGTTGCGAGATTGGCCACTGTGTGAATTATACACTATTTCTTGGGTTCTCTAGTGAGTGGTTCTAATGATTGATGGAATTTCTATGTGTTGAAATTCAATCACATTTAAGGCCTGGGTGGGGCATTTATTATTGTTCCTATATTATATGTTCACTACCATGCAAGATACATATTTGGAAAATCCAGTCCAGTTCTGGCAGAGCACTTCAGCGTCCCGTGTCTTTATGAAGTGTTGTTTTAGGTTACTCAGGGGGTTTCACATGATTTTCAGTGACTTCAAGTTCATCCCCTCATTCTGACTTTTATTGGATTAATTCTAATTAATAGGGAATTGTTACGTAATGCAAACATGTTGAGGGAATTTTATATTGTAATATCGACAGGATGTAGGAACCTCATGAGATTAGGGTGACTGTCAAAATGACTTCATGTGACCTGAGTCATTTGGTCTAGGATATTTTTTGAGACAATGACTTATTTTCAAGGGGTCTCACATGGCCATGTTTTTGTACTAAATGGTTGTTTGAGTTCATGGTATGGAACGCTCAGGGTAATCATAAGAGTTTTATGACCACGAGTGGATCCCATCATTCCACTTGTTGTTTATAATTTTATATTTACAAAGGTTGGGGATCTCATGTGGTTTGGAGATTCCTGTTGAATAAAATAAATCTACATAATTGGGATGAATCACATGAAAAATAACGATTAATATGTATTTGTTTGATTATTTCATGTAAAAGTCCATCTATTTATCCTAACAGAACAAATGGGGGAGCACATGGTCTCTCGACATACTTGAGGCCCCTCATATGATGAGGATTGAATTCCTAACGGATTTCATGAGATGAGGAGAACATGTCATTAGTGTCGTGAAAATCACCGTTGGTGCATCAGATGATGTTTTTATACAAAAAGTGGATCCCTCGTCCCCGAATATATATACTTTTTTAAAGTATGGGGATCTTACATGTATTCATTAATATTATCATGGAAAATAATTCCACCAACTAGTGATGTGTCATAGGAATTTTTTGACCACAATATACTCCCACCTTTTGAATATTTTCCTATTATTATCACAAGACTTTTGGTTGGTTTTTTAGGAATTGACTTTTTGAAAATTATGATGACCTCAGGGAGATTATCTAGCTTCCATTGTGTGATCCTCGATTTTCTCAGGAACCTTCATGAGAGATTAGGCACATATATAAGGAGCTGTGTGGGTTATTCAGTAGGTTATGTGTCTAGTGGGACCTTATGTTGGTTATTATTTCACTTGTCTCATGAGGGTTCACATGATCCACATGATCAGATCTATATTCTTCTTCATTTTCATTGTGATTAAAATAATACCCACATCTTAGTATTTATTCCTTTGTGAATTTTTATATTCCCATTTTGCAGGCAGTAACATAAATTAAATAAAAACTAACCCTCAATCTATATATGTGTTAGGAAATAGTGGAGTGAATATTATGGGACATTCATACCTAGGTTGATTCCCACAATCCCATTAAATTTAATTTTTTTAAATGACGTTGAGAAATTTGGAAAATACGGGAATTTTATGATATATTTCCAGAGAGGGAAGTTAATTTCATTCTTTTGAATATTTTATTGGATTTACATTTGTTTTTTATCATTTAAAATCTTCTTGGTAATAGTAATCCATGAAAGTTGATCTATGTAACTATAATATTTATCCCTTTATTGCATTTTTATAGTGTTTTTGGACATTCCTTTGAAAATCTTGTGGTCACTTTCTCGTCCTTCTTTTCATCAAATTATAATTGAGGGGGTTTATCTTCATGATTTGGTATAAAAATTTCATACTTGTTTCCATTAGGTGTATCAGGATATACCACATGTCTAAATGGATAAGTATCCCTAAAACACGTCTGATGGTCATTCTCACACACTCCTTTACGTTTGGGATTGTTAGAGTGGGATGTTTTCATAGGATTTTGGACATAATTCCAATGTGAATTTCAAACATACACGACAAATCCATCAAAATATTTTTCATTCCCTCAATATCTTCCCATAGTTTTCATTTGGATAATGGTTCAATATTTACATGAATCACCATATAATTTTGACGAAAATGGCTATTTGATAAGATAAATATTTTTACAGTTTCAGGTATGATCATAGTAAATTATGTTGGTTTTGGAAATATTGTAGTGAAGGGTGATGATTTGAATATTGGATGGAATAGGTTGTTCTAGCCTGGTATAGTGGAAATCGATATATTAATAGGTATTTTGAAAATTCCATCCATCGTATATTTTATTGATATTTTCTTTTATGGATTATTATTTCACATCTCTCCATTTTTTCATTTCTCAACAAACTGACTAGTAAATTGGTGGGTGGATTAACAGAGACCACAAACCTATGTTTCGGCTAGTTGTACACTCACTTGTTTCCCAGCCATTTATCTAACTGGAGATGATAATTCTTCATGATTTGTTTCATAAATATTTTTAAATATATAATTTAATAAAATGTGAATACCTATTGTTCATCTACATCTTTCTCTGAGATTTTGGGAATTCAATACTATTTTCTCAATGAAGCTCTTAGCTTCTATTACTTATTTTTTCAATAAATGATCCTTAAGATGTTGCAAAAAAAATTTAGCCACATTGACATATTTTACTCGGTACTAAATAATATAAATTAATTTTATTCCAAAAATTTCTTATGAATCATTGTAGACCATTTCATGAATCATTCTCAATACCCATAATGGGTTTCTCTTGATGAAATTTTGATTGTGTAGATATAATTTTTTATATAATAAAGATGGTTGGGATAAATTTTCATAGGTATATTCATTAGATATCACCCCATTCTTAGATCATTCATTTTTATATATTATAGAATGACTCCTTGGAATATCCCTCAGGTGAAAAGTGCAATTTTGTCCACATGACTATAAATCCAACAACACATCATTGATTGAAACATTAACATACGATGAAAAATTCATTAATATCCATGATTGGTATCATCATGGGAATGTTTATAGAATTTAGGTTGTATGGGAATAATATAGAAACATAATTAAAAATGATTTCTCTATGTAAAATTATCTATCCATTTTTTGATAGAAAATTTTAAGGAAAAAATATACCATAGAGTATGTAGTTAGTTTATGTCCATATTTGGTTGCTCAATATCTAGATGTTTCTATCAAATCCAATAGATTTCTTTCAATAAGGTTATTATATAGATTAAAATTCATATTATTTAATATAATAGTCCTCTCTTTATCATGAACAAAAGAAAATAGTTCCTCTTCAGATTACAAATTAATTAAATTATCCACTAAATTAAGAAAAACCTTTCCAGTAATGACACCACATTTTGATACATAATTTCCATGACTGTTAAAAATATTATTTAATTTACCATATTTTTATAGTATAAGTCATAACCAATGTGATCTCAAATGATTTTTCCTCTATTCTGTTTTTCATTATGTAAATGTATTTCAAATAATAAGATTTATATGACAATTACAAAACATAATTTGAAACCTTAACATGGGAGATACATGATTATGTAATGGTCTATATTCTATTTTGTAATAATATCATTGTACTTAAACAAAATATATTTTATTGTTGATTTAATGTTGGATTCACAATCACTTTACCTTTTTGACTCATTATTATGTTTTATGCTGATTATATTATTCCTTGCAATTTACATTCATGAAATATTTATCTTAAAATTATTAAAATCTATAATGATTATCCTATTAAATATATAAAAAATAAGAATCAAGGATTAAAAATTCCAATGAAACCAAATTATATCACTAATTTTTACTCACATGATTGGTAGTTTCCAAGCATTCTCCCAATTATTCTAGACCAATAAGTTGATATGATATAGAAAAACTAGAGGGAGAAAATATTATTTATTATTTTATATAATTACAAAATAAAAATATTCATAAAATTTTTTATTCAAATCATATTAACAATGTAACTCATAAAAAAATTAATATTAAAAAATATCCACAAATTCAATTAATATTCTTACTCAAAAAAATGGGTTAAATCCCATTGAATCAATAAATAGTGGTTTTTTACCACAAAATTAGAAATTAATTAATGGGAGGATGAAAGGTATAAAAAATATTTTAATAAATGTATATAGAAAAATGTATGGGAAACATGACAAATATGTCGTTTGTCAATTTCCTCCTTCATCATGATTGTTCTACTGAGGTAGTCTCTTCTTAATCTACTTTTCTTGCATCATAGACCCCTACCCCACCCAGTATTAATAATATCATTGTAATAAGTGACATGGAATTTTGGGATCATAAAATTCCATATACAAATCATAGAACAATATCCCCACATGATTTGGTTATAGTAATCACATCAATAAAATCTAAATGAATAACTCCAAAATTTTTATATTGATATGATAAATAATGCATTATCTTTCCCGAATTGAAATATATATTCTATAGGATAATAAAATTGATTTCATAAATCCCATAATTTCAAAAAAAAAATAAAAATATTTTCCATGTGATTTATTGAATTATGTTGTCATATTATTCTAAAAAAATTCATATATCCAATATTTTTCAGAGGTAGTTCACAATTCCATTTTTATTTCATGGGTTCACATAACTGTTTTTATACATAAGAATTTCACATTTATAGTGTGGGACAAATATATTTTCCAAAAAAATATGTTTCATATAGGAAATTTCCTATATGTACCCATTTATTTACATGGTTTTTTATTCCTTAGAGACCCATCTTTATTTGAGTTTTCAGCATAATGTTTGTGGAAATAGGCCAATATTGCTCTTCCATCCATCTAGCCTTCACAGTCGCTGGTCCACACTCTCATTGTCATAAATGTAGTCAACCTATTCATATTGATATTTATTTTGATCATATGAGGTAAAATTTTTTTTCCATGGTTATATGGTCCTTGAATGTGCTCCATGCATCTGAGCAATTAGAAAAATATCATTTTGCAACATTCATAGATCATAACCTTATTGTGGAGATGAGATCCCAAATAAATTATCACGCTAAGAGAATTGAATCTAATTACATGCACTACATGTGTGAAATTTGGACCACATGTTATATTATTACAACTATTAAGGGCCTAATACCATCATGCCAATTCAGAAGGCCTTCACAATGAGAATGTTTGGTTGGATTACCCATAGATGGGATATCTATATGGATTATTTCCTATGGGATGAGGGATATCTTATAGTCATGGAATTTATATACATGTAAATTTTATAAAACACTTATTGTAATACCATCATGTTAAAAATAAAATATCACTTCCTAGAGTCAGTATTTTTCACCCTCTTCATTCAAATTAAATTTAAAACTGAAAATTTCCATACATTAATAAAACAAATAATTTCATAGGAAATTTAATAACCCACTATTAGAATTGTCAGGAACTGAATATGGTCGCCACTATTACTAGAACCAAAACTAGATCGTGGAAAGGCCCAAAGGGCATTTCCTATCCCCATGGGATGGAACATGTGTTTAGGTATCATTTATCATGGTTTGGGAATGATGTACCAAAATATGTATACATAAAACATAAAACATTTGATAAACAGAATCTGAAAAATTCATACAAACAAAGGATTATACAGAAATAATGAACTGAATAATTAAATTCAAATTATCCAATAAAGTACCACATACATAATGCATGAATAGAAAACTAGATTCAAGGACTCCACATGACATGGTTTCATCACCCACAAACCGTCTCCACAACTTTGCACCAAGGATGGGAGCTAACACCCTGAACTACTGTCACCCATAGACTTCCCTTTACCTAAGTCTTGAAAAATGATGTCTACTTACACCAAATGTGTGTATGTAGGGTGTGAGCCTAATCCCAATATGATACCACCCAATTATTCCAAATATCATTCAATACAATGTGAAAATGCAAGCGGTTTTAATACGCAATGAAAAGCAGTGATAAATTCCATGAAATGCATCATTCATTTGAAAATAGTTTTCAAGTTAAAATTTTCAGAATATTCACACATTTAAATAGGAATATTTTCTACGGTAAAGTGTTTCCTCAAACACCACAACATAAGGGAAAATACCTCACACATAATGAGTAACAAAATCAGGAACACCCCAAGGCACTAGATAGTCTTGGGCCCCATGCTCCTCGTACCTCAGTGTAATGTAACCATAGTAAAAAACAATTCATGTATGAACCACTCGTAGGGAACGTACCCATAACCTTGTGGTCCCCATTCATCATCCAAATAGTTTAGTTAAACTTTTACTTATCCAAATTTTAGGGAGAAAAAAGTCCAAACCCATCCGGTCCTCTTGCCGTACTAGTACACATCTTCCCCACCTAGGTACCCAGGAACCCCCTTTGTGATCAAATAGTTTCAGCATTCAACACATATACATTATTATATAAAACACCACTACTGGTCACATACAACTAGTACTGTAGCAATTACATTTTATACCACTTACAACACACAACAAACCATATGATTTTTAATGGAACAATTTCTCTAAATTCTGTATTGTTTTTCACACAAAACCCCTTAAGACACCAACTTGTATACAATGTGCACACTTTTAGGTTACCAAAAAGTAAAATAATTCCAAAAAATTAAATGAAAAAAAAAATCATTCTTAATGTATCTTTATGTTAAACAAGAAATGATAACTTTGTAATAACATTATTTTAAAACTAATGTGGCACCAAAACATCAATTTCTATACAAACACCATTAAAACAAATTTTTTCAGAAACAACTAAAGAGAATAATAATTCAAAATAGTATTTTCTACCCCATAACAGTTCAACGAAAACAACTATGTATTTATAGGGCAGCCCAAAATACACAAATAAAATGTTTCTTTGTAAAACCAATAATTTCACACCAAATTTGCATTAAATATTTAATTTCAATTGAAACACCACTTAAACAATTTTTTTACAAATAATATAATGGGATAAGACTATAGATATGATAAATACCACTTGATAATACACAAATATTTCAAAAAAATTGGAATCACCAACCAAAACAAAGGAAACCCTAGAATCACTAAATCAAAATCAAGTCGAACCCCCGCCACACCATGAGGGACATAGCTCGAACCTAAAACCACAAAAATTGACCAAGGAAACCCAATGATAAAAAATATATTTGAAACCCTATTCCCTGATCTTTTTTCTCTTCATGGAAATTGAAAGAAACATCATGGAACGGGACGATACTAAAGAGTAAAGACACATACATGAGATTATTTTAATTTAATCTAATAAATAAACCTCCTAGTGGGGTATCAAAGAGGTTTTGAGTGACTTGGTTGGATGAAATGGACATTAGGATCAAGAGGAGGAGGAATTGTCAACTTATGAACTGTAATGGAGGAAAAAGTGTATGAATTGAGAGAGTTAATAAGGAATGAAGTTACCTCTTCAAATATGGATGATTTGAGAATCCTTATGATTTTACGCACTAATACATGATTAACACAAGATCCAAAGATGTGGGTAATAGGGGGTTGCGTGGCTGGGTTCAGTGGGCTTTGCTGACACTTAGAATCACCTAACAATCATAAAAATTGATGTTTTTATTAACTAAACAACTTTTTTTAAACTAGAAATGGGCCTTTGGGATGGCCCAATTCTTCAAATAAAAACACAAATCCACAATTATTATAATTACTAAATGTTACAAATTCTAATGGTGGTTGTAAAAGGTTAGGGGATGCCATTTACGAATTGTAATGGGTGAAAAATATAAAAAAACAAAATAGTTATAAATAGAACAAAATTTGTTTTTAAATCTTGAAATGGGCTCATGGTTTTGCCCAAGTTATGAAAACTAACCCATTCATCCCAAAATGATCGCAAAACCCTAAAAAACAAAGCATGAATGGAAATTAAATGAAATTTAACTACAAAATAAGGAATGGATGTGGAAATTCTCCCCACTATGAAAGACTTTTTTCCCTGTAAAGTCAACCGAAATACTGATTGGAAAACAAGAATGAGAAATCTTCCTCAACCCATGACTTCTCCTCCCATGTCTCCTGTGTATCATTACCATGATACCAAAAAACTCAGACCAACGAAATGTACATCCCTTGAAAATCATTATCTTGGGAGTCCACTATTTGCACCGACCGCTCAACAATAGAGAAGTCATGCTCTATCTCTAGTTCGTCCCAAATCAGTTGATAGGACGAATCCAGGTTGTATTTATTCCAAAAAGAGACATGGAAGACATCCTGAATGGATGTTAACAGAGAATCTAAATAAAACCCATATGCCACCCTTCCAATATGCTCAGTGGTCTCAAAGGGCTGGACATACCGTGGCGTTAGCTTCCCTTGCTACCCCAATCGATGATGGACTAGACAAGGGGCCACATTCAAGAATACCCTGTCACCCACAGAAAACTCTAGGTCTTGATTCCTATGGTCAAAAAAACATTTATGAAGAATCTGACCTATCAACAAGTTTTTCCTGATCAATTTTTCCTTCTCATAAGTCTTCGGCACAAGGCTCGACCCTAATAGTGATGTCTCTCTAACCTCAACCCAACATAGGGGGGACTGACATGGCCGACCATAGAGTGCCTCAAATGGGGACATTTGAATCAAGGATTGGTAAATGTTGTGGTAAGAAAAACCGTCCAATCCCAAATGGCTATCCAAAGAACCTCTAATGTCTCAGACACATGCATAGAGAATTTCCACCAAATTCTAGTTTGCTCAATCTTCCTGACCATTTGTTTGAGGATGGTATGTCGTGATCAGCATAATATGAGATCCCAAGGCCTTCTGAAGGCCTTCCTAGAACCAATACATGAAATGGGGTCCCTATCTATGACCACTGTATAGGGAAAAATAGGGTGTCTCACCACCTCCTAAAGATACAGACATCCCAACTCATCCACTTTACATATATCCTTTATCGGAATGATGTGGGCAGATTGTGTCAGATGATCAATCTCCATCGAAATAGAATTCTTACCCTGGGGTGTACAAGGTAGGCCAACAATGAAGTCCATGGAGACCTTTTCTCACTTCTATATAGTAATGGCTAATAGCTAGAGAAAACTTGATGGAATTTGATGCTATACCTTCTCCTATTGGCATGTGTAGCATCTCAACAGAAGGTATGCTATTTCATGCCTCAAACAAGCCACTAGAACAATGTAAGAACATTATGATACATATTAGTGGCACCACGATTGATATCCCACTGAGACGGATGACCATCCTCATTCTCCACCTTCCCCAGAGATAACAAGACTACTGAACGGCCCTTGAAACAAGAGATTCCCTTGGGAGATGATGACCAATTAGAGGACATCTCTCCACCATAAAGAAACATCATCCACTGCTGAAAAAGCTCATCACTGGGCTGTTCTATTTTAATCAACACCAACAGAGAAGGAGTTAATTGAATTCTCACCAAGAATGATCCTTCAATATAATCCTTCATCTCCAAATGCATATGAGAAAAGATCCCCAACAAATACCACTCATCACTGAACATTCTCATGGCCTGCACTGGAACGCTTTTGCTCAAGGAATCCACGACTACATTTCTCATGCCTGGTTTGTAAACAACGTCAATGTTTAACCCCCGCAAGTACATGGTATAGAAACGTTTCCTCTTGTTGAGGTCCTTAGATAAGATTATATAGGACATGCATTTGTGATCAGAGTAGAAAATAATCTACTTACCAAAGTGGTAGTGATGTCAGGTCTCCAAATCAGGAATCATTACAACCAACAGCATGTCATGGGTCGGGCAGTTCTTTTGGTGTGGTTAGAGTTGGTGAGAGCCATATGACACCAAGTGATCATCTTACATAAGCACACCCCAAGGCATATACCTGAAGCATCACAATAGACCACATACCCCTTTCCAGCCTCTGGAAAAATCATAATGAGAGTAGTAGTCAAAAACCACTTTAGCTCCTCAAAGGATGCCTGATATTCTGGGCCCCATAAAAACATCACCCCATTTTGGGTAAGTGCTATAATCTGTGAAGCAAGCTTAGAGAAATCCCAAATGAATCGCCTGTAATAACCTTCCAGGACACGGAAACTCCTGATATTGAACACATTCTTCTGCTGGTCCCATGGTAGAAATGCACAAATCTTCTTGGGACCCATTGAAACTCCTTTCTCAGAGATCACATGTCAAAAAATACTCAATTCCCTAATTCTAATAGTTCACTTTGACAACTTTTCATAGAGGTGGTGATCCCGCAATGTGCCCAAGATAAACCTCAAGTGATGTTCATGTTCCTCTTTACAACTAGAGTATAATTAAATGTCATCCACAAACACCTCAATGAAGGAATCATGATAATAATGGAACACCATGTTCATGAGTTTCATAAATACCATCATAGCATTGTTCAATCCTAAGGACATGAAAAAATATTAAATGTGACCATACATACAGCAGAAGGATGAATTTGGGATATCTGACACCATTACCCAGAGCTGATGATGGCCCGCATACAAGTATATTTTTGAGAACCACATTCCCCCTTCAACGGATTGAAGAATTCATCTGTTATGGGAAAAGGGTATTTGTTCTAAAATGATTCCTTACTTAGCTTCCAGCTGTCAATGCACACCAGGAGGGATCCGTTATCCTTTCATGCGAACAAAACCAGAGCGGCCCAATGAGAAACACTCGATCGAATGAATCCTTTTGATTCTATGTCGTCCAATTGTATCTTTAATTCCCTATGCTCGGTGGTGGCCTTGCAATAAGTGCTAAGAGATATCAGATGTGTTCCCAGTTCCAGATCAATCAAAAACATCACATCCTGCTTATTGGGATATCATGAGAAACAATCTAGGAATACCTCTACAAACTCCTTCACTACATGAGGTAGTTCACCTTCAGGGGAAAGACTGTAGTCCTATAGTGTGAGTGATGATAACTGGAAGGTAAGAATTCCACTATCTGGGAGTGGAGGTCATGCATGACCAGACCGAGGATCCCAATCTCCCCAAAAAATCCGAGAACTCCCATCAGGTGTCAGGAGACTTACTCTCCAACGGTACCAATCAATGTGTGCCTGGAAGTGTACTAGACAATCCATCTAATGTATTATTTTAAACAGTTCCATATCTAGAACTAGGAGTTCCCACTTCATCTCAACCCCTGACACATAAAGCGCACACGTGGGGCACCTGAGGCCCTTCTCCATCGTCTTTCACTGTGTGGTCACCAACTACATCGCAAAATACATCAACCGAATTATAAAATTCAGCATGTAAACGATACAAGTAGAAATGGATGATACATTGGAGCCAGTATCAAAAATAGTAGCAGTTATAGAATATTTTATTAGAACGATACGTAGAACTATCAACGATCCGACCTCTAATCCTGCTAGTGCTTGATCCACTGCTTGGAGATGTCTGGTCTCACAATATGGATGACCGCTTTTCTTTGGATATTCCATTAATTGGATCAACTTAATGATGACCCATCCCTATAACAATGGCCTCCAAATCAAGATCCCCCAGTCCTCGATGGCTCAGACTGTTACGACACTCCTCCTGATGCCACTAACACTACCCCACTAATAAATGGACATGCCACCCCACAAAATCACTAAAAATTAGCTAAACCTCCATAATTGTAACAATTCTTTGGAGGAAGTAGAAATTTTAGTTGGATGTGTCTCATCTTCCCACACTGGTGGAACATGACCAATATCTCATCTAATGCTGCAGATGAAAACACAATGTAGGAGTGGCCTATACTGCCACCTCCAATCTTCACCTGATTCTCCCGCTTCCTATTCTTCTCTGAAAATCTACCATTTCCCACAGCGGACACCCACCCAGTTAAATTAGACATACCATTATAGTAAATCTCCACCATACATGCCTAGTCAATGACCTTAACAATGTTCCTCATATCAAACTAGAAAACATTGGATTATATCTCGAGTTTCAAGCCATTCTTGAACATCTGGGCCTTGAATTGTTCATTCGAAATGATTTCATGGGCATACCGAACCAACATAGTGAAACAGATATCATACTCTATAAAATAATGATTCCCCTGAACATGGTCTATGAACTCTTGGGACCCAGCTTACACTAAGAACTCAGGGAAATACTATTCATTGAAGATGACCTTGAAATATCCCAAGTGCATCTAGTCATTCTTCCCAGACTTAAGCATGGACCCCCAACACTTACGGCTAGGAACAATAAAAATAAAGGAGTAAAAATTCACCCAGATCTCCTTAGGTGTTTCCAGGAAATCTATCATACGCTCAATCTTCTAGGGATATTCCTTTGATTCTTGGGGTTCTAAGATACATCAGAAGGCAGGAGGATTGTTTTTCAGAAATTGATGTGCATTATCATTTATAGAAATCATCTCTTCTACCCTAGTAATGATATGATCAGGATCTAATCTATGTCATAAACCATGGACGGCCCGGACCAGAACTTCTTCTATCCTCTGATCGATCAGTGTGGGATAACACTCTCTGGTTTCCTCCTGTGGGCACATAGGAGCTATCCAGAGAGGCATGTTGCTACAAAAAATTCAACAATCAAATAGCAATAACCAATAAAACAATTCAGAAAATTTTAATCAAATACATAAAATTTAAATAAACTAAAAAATTTTAGTATAAAAAAGAACAAATACTCCACCCCTACCAGGTGTTTACGTTTGGTCTACAACCCACACATCTCACCTAGAAGTGATGTTAATAAGACAATTCCAACATCACCTGGTGACTCATGGTCTACCACAAGAGATGTGTACATAGAACCCCACTCACAACTAAAACATCGAGCCCCAAAAATCATAGCTTTAGTCTATCCTAACTCATCCTAAAATAGTAACATAATCCAAAAAGCATTAACCTCTTCTAATACCATTTTCTCACGAACCAATTTTGGTCGCCACTATTACTGGCACCAAACCTGACCCATGGAAAGGCCCAATGGGCGTTCCCAATCCTCACAGGCTAGAACAAGTGCATGGGTATCATTTCTCTTTGTTTGGGAATGATTTACTCGAATATGTATACATAAAACATAAAAAAACATTTGATAAACTGAATCTGAAAAATTCATACCAAAGAAGGTATATATAGAAATCCAAACATAATAAATAAGATTAAATGTAATAAAAAATTTCCAAATACAAAATTAAACAAAAAAAAATATACCCATTCACTCTACAAGACATGGGGACATCACCCACAATCCATCTATACTTCTATGCACCAAGGATGGGAACTAACACCCTGAATCGCCATCACCCATAGCCTTCCCTTTACCCAGGACAAGCATAAAAAAGACTACTTACACCCAAGGGGTGTAAGTAGGGTGTAAGCCTAATCCCAATAGGATAAAACCCAATTATTACAATGTGTATGAAATACAATGTGAAAAAGAAATTAGTTTTAATATGCAAAGAAAAACTATGACTAATTCCATGAAATGCATCTTTTAATTGAAAATAGTTTTCAACCTAAAATTTTCAGAATATTCAAAAATTTAAATAGATATGTTATATTATTTAATGTACTTCCAAAGATAGTCCAATACAATGGAAAATAACAAAAATACAATGAGCAATAAAATCAGGAACACCCCTTAGCACTAGATAGTCTCAGGCCCCAAGCACCTCATAACTCTCTATAAAGTAACCACAATAAAATCTTTTCTCGGGCATGATACACTAGAAGGGAACATACCCAGAAATTAGCAGTCCCCATTCATCATCCACATAGTTTAGTTTGACTGGTACTCATTTAAAGATTATGTGGAATAGGGATAAAACCCATATGGTCCACAAGTCGTACTAGAACACATCTGCCCCACCTAGTTACTTGCGCTGCCCCCTTTGTGCTCAAACAATTTCAGCATGAAAAACATATCTATTTTTATGTAAAACAATACTAATAGTAAGATACAACCAGTTTATAAGCTATCACATTTTATTCAACATAAAAAACAAAACAAACTATTTGATTTTTAATGATACAATTTCTCAAAATCTCGTATTGTTTTTCACACAAATCCCCTTAAAAACCCAAATTGTTCACTATTTTCACAATTTTAAGTTACCAAAACAGTAATTGAATCCCTTTAAATTTCAATGAAAATAAAAATAATCAATTTTAGGGCATCCCCATTTCAATAAAGTAGTGATAACTTTGTCAAACATCCATTTTCACACCAAAGTGGCACCAAAACATCACTTTCTTTACAAAGACCATTAAAACTCATTTTCTCAACAATTACCAAAGGTGATAAACATTAAAAATAGTATTTACATCCCTATTATAGTTCAATAAAAACAACTAAGTATTTATTGGGTAGAACACAATACACCAATGAAACATTTCATTGGAAAACCCCCAAATTTCACCCCAAATTGGCATTAAAAATTCAATTCAATAGAAACACCACTACAACTAATTTTTACAGCAATTAAACTATCTGAGAAACATGAAAATAAGATAAAAACAACATAGTAAGACACAAATATTTCATAAACAGTTTTAATCACCTACCATGACAAAGGAAACCCTTCAATCCTCGTAAGAAAATCTAGTCTCACAGCCATCACACCAAGAGGGAAATAGATCGATCCTAAAACCACAAGAATTGACCATTAAAACCTAATATAAAACCCTAGGATCGAAACCCTACCCCTTGGTCAGTTTTCAATTCATTGAAATTGAATGAAACATCATGGAATGGGGAGGGGCTAAGAAGGAGAAACACTTCCTTGAAATTCCTTGAACTTCCTTTAACAAATCCCCCTTCCAATGGTGTTCCAAAGAGGTATTGAGAAACATGGAGTTTTTCCTTGGATTTTAGGTTTGAAAAGGTGGAGTAAGGGTCAAAGTATGTATTGGAATGTAGGAAGAAGAGTAATTATTGAGTGAGTTAAGACGAAAATATGTTACTCTTCAAATCTGGATGATTCGAGAATCCCTCTGATGTTCTGCAATAATTTGCGATGAACATAAGATCCAAATAGGGGGAAAGAGGAGGGTCACATGGTTGGGTATAGTAGGCTTTGGTGAAACTTTGAATCATGGAAAATCATAGAAATTGTATTTTTTATTCATAAAACATTATTTTTAAAAACTGGATATGGGCCTTCGGGTTGGCCCAATTCCTTAAATAAAAACACAAATATCACATTATTTTGAATTATTAATGGTAATAAATTGAAATGGTTGTCTTAAAAGGTCAGGGTAGGAAATTAAGGAATTGTAATGAGTGAAAAAATTTCAAAAATCCAATATTTATAAAATAAAAAAAATTGGTTTTTATATCTGGAAATGGGTACACAGTTAGACCCAAATCATGAAAACTCCCTGTTCCACCCAAAATGATTGATAAACCCCCAAAAATGAAGAATGAATGGAAGTTAAATGAAATTTTCCTTTATAATAAGTAATTTATGTGACATTTATTTCAAAAAAAATAAATTTCCATTAAATATGAGAACATTAGTACTCTTTTGATGATAAATGACTAAATAAAAATATACTCTAGAAGCCCATTCCATAGATTATCCTCATATAAACATAATGATGTATCTATTTACCATTTAAAATTGTATGTGATATAATCTGAATCCTCCTAATGTAACGTTTTGGGATTTTACATGAAATGACTCACAACTCCCACTATAATTGAAATAATAGTTTCAGTCCAAACCATTTCTTAAATGAAACTTCAAAGGGATAAAGAATAGGTAATATTTTCTATATTATGTACTTATTCTTCAAATTATTGTTCTAGAACATTATAATTATTTAATTTTATACTAATGATAGTATATAAAATTATTCATTAAATAATTATAAATCATTATGAGAAAATATATATTTCTTTCAAATAGAGTAACAACAAATATCCCACCTTACTATCCCCCTAAATTATCATGATTTTTTCGTGGTATGTATATTGTTTTTCATCTCAAATGATCTTGATATATTCCAAAAAAACTACTCAATCCATTTAGATTCATGTCTCATAGAAAACATGTCATCCATGTACAATATCATAATAATGAATTTTTCATCATCCCATTACTTTTTATTTCATCAATGATAAGAATCAACGATTTAGAAATAATCTCAAAAACTGTTTTCTACATAATTTTGTTTCCATATTAAGGAGATTATATTTTACATAGAGAACTATAATTTTAAAGGAAATAAGTTTTTTCTTACTCTTATAATCATAAAAAACATTTGTCCAAACCCTTTTTATTTCCACCATCAAATCAGCATGAATAATAGTTCTTTTCATAACCACTTTTATTTAGTAGAAATTATCATTATCAATAATGATTAACACCATTTATATTGTATTGTGACTAAATAGAATTGAGATAATCTCTATGTAATATATTTTTTAATTAAATTAGAAACTATTCACCACTAATCATCTTTTTCCTTCATCTTCCATCATCAAGTTTTATTTATATGAAATCTTTTTTATTAAATGCTTTTTTACATATGAGTATTACTCATGCTACAAAATTTATTTAAAGTTCAAGAATTTAATTTCCTCCATTGTGGAAAACTCACACTACTCGGTGTCACAATAAGAACATGTGTATTATGAAATTTTTAGTTCCCTATCATTTGATAAAAAGAGAATGTTTTTATGAACCCCAAATCTCTATTCCAGTACCATGATTATTGTTGATCTCCTATAGTGAATTTGATTTTCAATTTAACATTGCTCTAAAAATCCATATAAAATCTTCTCATACAAATGTCTCTCTAACATAATTTCTTTTTTTGATCATTATATTTCTTCTAATAAATTGTTTTTAGTATCTAATTTCTAGTAATCACATTTCGGTAAATTTTATTATCATTAATCTGTTTCATCATTGCATCATTATTTGAAATGTTATAATATTTTAACTACTATTTTTCATTGAAGATAATATTTATACAATATATTATTTTCTCCATCCCATTATTCCAAAAATTATCTTAAAATATAATCACCACTATATCAGAAAATAAAACCCACTTTTTATTTAGCATATACCATATATCTATTATTTCAATCAACAAGATCATATGCTACACACCCAAATGTTTTGTGATGCATGACATCTTTTATTTTAACAAAAAACAACCTTCTGTATGTTCTAGACCAAGAATTGAGGGTATAATTCTATTAATTGTCATGTCTTCCATGTTTATTTAGAATACTATAATATCTTTAACAATTATTGAATAAATTTTCATTTATAAAAAACTATTTTATAGTGGATTAATAATTCATTTAATTACTAAATCATTTTGTGGTTTCCAAAGAACTTATTTCCTGTACATAACTCCCTTATTTTGAAATATGTTTTAGGTTTAATTTTCACTGTATTCAACAACATTTACTTTTAATCTTATTTTCTAAATATTATATCACTCTAATTCACATTAATATTTCTACATAAAATATTTAAAAAGTCACATTATAAGGAGATCATAAATTAGAAATAAAATTGGTAGTTCCCTAAAAATATGAATGGACAAGACCCTGATTTTTATTCAATGAGTCATATATACCCAAATGTTTATGAAATTTTATTCTATATTGTTAATATAGAAAACTCATAGATTCTGAAACCTATGTCATTAAAAATAATTGGGAAATATTCCCTAAAAAAACTTTTACTCATATCATCTAGGTGGTCACATCTATAAATTCACACTCTTGAATATAAATATAAAGTTCTTATTATAATGGAAACAATATATTTTCATTACTTAATGAATATAGTTCAATTCAACACCCCATGATAAATTAGGAAGTATCCTATAGTTATCATCCAAAATATATCTTAGAATGTTTTTGAAACCTTACTTCATCATTTTTTCCAACTCATCTGATGTTCTTATGGTTACCTAGAATGATTATAAAATATTTTAACTTAATGAAACCTTTAAGATTCATTTGAACATAAATTTATGTTTCCAACTATCATTAGAGAATATGATTCTTCTTCATGTAGTCATACCGATATTCTGTATACATAATCAGCCATAATCCACCACTCACAGGTTTTATAGAATGAATCACCGAAGTAAAAAATAAATAATTCACCAATAGTGTTTCTATTTATTTAAAAATTATTACCTTATTCTGTTGTAATGATATATTTTTTCATCCGTTAGTGAAATCATTATCCATGGATTCTATTCATTTTATACATTCCTTAATAATATGTACAATCATCCTAGAAATATATCTTGTTGGAACATGACCATGTGATCAACTACAAATTATTCCTTTGGAATTATATTTTAATGAAATCATATAATTTTCGTTCCATTGGGGGACGTTCACTATATACCATCACTAAGAGAACTTCAATAGGAAAATATGACTTCCTTCCATCTCACCTCTTCCTTATGTATCATATTAAAAATGATTTAAAATAATATTTCCATCATTCTCCTAAAATTACATACTGTAATCCAAATTGTATAAAAAACTCAGGATGTGATGATAAAAGATGAAACACCCTTGAATTATCCATGAAAGTATGTATCGCTAATTATATTTAGCCAAAGATCATGTTGAAATAATTCACCTGATTAGATATTTGAATACATTTCATTAATATAAATATGAATAGTCACTACAACATAAAGTCATTTTGATGTTCCACAACATTCTTAGAAATTTCATCCAATGCATTCACATAACCCGATGATCATTTAATTTACAGAAAAATTAACGAATAATTTTGAGTAGTATATATTATTTACAATGCTAGAACCTTCATTTCAAAATACTAGATATATTATTTATCTATATTATCTTGGAAAATTCATTAAACTAATTTATCTAGATATTTTTTAATAGAATTATTATCCAACTACATCTACCAGAAACCTAATTTTTTCCCACATATTATGTCAATCCGGATCATCACTTCAATGAAAATAATTTTATCTACATACATGAACTGTTGAACTAAATTCCCTAATACAATATTTTGTAGGTAAAACCCTTTTGACATTCTGGAACAACAACAAATTTCTGTATGAACATTCCTCTAAGATCTGTATAAACATACAATTTCTGCTAATTGATCCCCTAATATGATGTTTTGAATCTATGAGACATACAACATACTAATGAATAGAAATACCAATTAAAAAATTATTAAAATTTTCACGGAAATGAAATAAATGATCAAATTGGAAATACATTGTTCTAAAAAATACCTTATATCCAGTGTAGAATAATGAAACTAAAATGATATAAGAGTGTACATGTAATGGCCCAGACCTCTCTGGTCCACTCAATTGTGAAAATTAGTTGTATGAGGTGATTCCGGAGGTCAAGGTGACTTATCCCCAACACTTTGCAGATTTTCAAGTTCTGTGAACACTTCCGATGGTGGATAGTTTTCAGTGCAACGATAACCTTATTTGAATAGTGCATCGGTGACCTTAGGTGAACAGTGTCATCAGTAACATTCGATGAACAGTTCTATTGGTGAATAGTTCTATCGGTGAGGTCTGACGGTAACCATTCTTTCCTTTTCCAAATTTCCAATTCTATGAATAGTTTTATTAGTGAACAGTTTTATCAGTAACCTCTTACTATAACCTCTCTTTTCTTCGCCAAATTTCCAATTCTATGAACAGTTACCTTGGTGAACAGTTCTATCGGTAACCACTCATTCCTTTGCTAATTTTCCAATTCTATGAACAGTTCCATACGTGAAGACTCTATCGGTAATGTATAACGTTAACCAATATTTCCTTTTCCAAATTTCTAATTCTATGAATATTTCAATCGGTGAACAGTTCTATCAGTAACCTCTATCAGTAACCTCTATTTCCTTTTCCAAATTTTGAGTTCGTGAACAGTGTTTCCAGAATGGGGAGGTCTATAGGTAAACACTATTTCCTTTTCAAAATTTTGTGTTCGTGAACAATGTTTCTAGAATGGTGATGTTTATCGGTAACCTCTATCAGTAAAATCTATCAGTAACCTCTATTTCATTTCCAAAATTTGAGTTCATGAATAGTGTGTCCAGCTTCCTACAGTTTCACCCCTTTATCATTTCCGTTGATGTAAAATGATTTTAAAGCCTTATTTTAAGGACTCTAAGGACGATTCATAGGCCATAACTACTATATTAATTTTTCCTAAGGCTCATGATGTTTTTACATGGTCAAACCATGTGATTTAATGTGATCTGCTATTAATGGATAGCCTAGAATATCATAAACCACCACTCTGTTAAATCTTCGAAAGGGATGGGATATCTTCCTCCCTAGTTCTTCCTCTTAGTTCTCAGCTATGACTCATTAGAACATTTTATTCTATTCCATAGGGGTTGTGCAATCAAACTTTTCTCATAGGATTGGTTTTACTCTGTTTTCAGGAAACCAAGCAGCATTGATGAATCCTCAGTATAAGGTAGGGTCTATCTCCATTTTTGTGGGTTCGTCTCCTTCTGTTTCTCATTTCCCTATAATGGTATATGATCTCTATAATTACAATGGAGGTTTCTTGGGTTTCAGTTGATGTGGTCGTACCGCAACAACCTCAGGTGGATATAGTTGTCACGGGAGGAGGGGATAGTGATTGTTTGTATGGATATTTCATGTATAAAGAACGAAAAGAACCGTTTGAGGTAGGGGATTCGATTCTTCTCTTTTATTTTATTTTCAATTGTATAGTTAGCATGTTTTATCCCAATAGATTGCAATTGAATTGACATAATAAATATTTGTGCCGGTTTAAAAATTGATATTGATAATATATTATTGCATCTTGTTTATCAAGATAGTGAGATATCTATGATTTCTTTGTATAACTGTTCGTTCTTGATGGATGTTGGTAAAGAACATAAACCAGAATTAATTGATAATGGTTTGAATAAAGATAAGGAGGGATGTAAATGAATCTGGTTCTCCTTGTTGTAATTTTACGTTAATCGAAATAGTATAGTAAGCATGTTTAATTATTTGTGATTTCTTACTGTTTAGGTTTCCCAATGTTGAAATATATGATTAATAAATTGGTTAATCCAAGATCGATTAAAAAAAAGTGGTTTGATAAAACATAATCCCCTTTAGGGTTCTGAATTACCCTCTTGGTTGTTTAAGGGCCAATATCCCATTTTTATATGGTGTTTATTTTTTGCACTTCATGTGTTGTGTTGTGAGCCTGGATGGCTGTTGTGATATGTGGGAGCAATGAGGACTATTGATTATGGCAGTAATTAATGCATTAGGTGGAGAAATGCATCGGTTTATGCATGTGGGTGTCGGGGAGGACCCCTAGGATGATAGAATGGGATGGATGTGATTGATGGTTTCTTGCTATTTCTTTTTGGTTAATTATCTATTTTACTATTCCCCACTACCTATGGTTGATGGTCTTGATTACACTTCTTCCAAAAGAGGCGAAGACGTGCGAGGTAAGCTACGCACTTTCTGTGTATATCATTTCAAGGGTGGATGGGTCTACCCTCTTACTATAGGAAGTAACAACTCGACGGGTAGTACATCTACTCACCGTGTTGAGCCCCTTGTGTTTAGTAGCATAGAATGTTTTTCTAGAATTCTTCGGAATTTGGGAACAAAATTTAGGGATGACTAATTGAATAAATTGTGTTGACCCATGGGGTAGGAGTTTTCTGGAACATAATGACGAGGTTTTAATTTTAAATGGACAGAGGACTTTGGGTGTGATGCTAATGAAATTTAATGTGGAATTGTAAAATTTTATTAATGATTAAATAATTACTTAACATAAAGTAGAACTGATAAAAAGGGAAATAATTTAGGCAATAAATTTTTTTAAATGGTTGTGTGCTTATAGGATACCTATTCATAGAAGTGGCAGCCGGGAGTCCGAGGGATGTTAGATGTAGTTGAGTCTAAGACTAGGTTATGCCCATAGTGTGGTTGTGAGATATAGTATATTTTGTACATTTTCTATTTCTATCTGCTACATGACCCTGTTAGTAAGGTCAACTAACACCCCAAGTATTTTGAGCTATAGGGGGGTGTTTTACCCAACATTCTGGTGGGAGGATGGATGGCTAACTACCCCCTTTTTCCCCACTCTTTTATCTTGGTAGTTACTTGTGCAGGTAGGCACAGTGGCTAGTTTTCCACATATATGTGTGTAGAGGGATGTAATGGATTGTGGTTATTCACACACATATATTGTAGATATAGTATCATATGGACTACTATAGGTGTAACGTTTATAGGGTGTTATGACTTGAGGATCCTTACTCGGTGTATGGGATGTAATGGCTTAAGGTATAATACCCAATGTATGATACACGTTATGCGAGTAGTGGTGGATCCCATAAAATACCTAGTTGCTTTCTTGCACGGATGTGGTGGTTTTGTTGCATGAGGTGCATATTGTGGTGCTTCTCCCATGTGTCTGCAGGAAAGCTTTTTTAGAGAGAGATGCATAGGACGTGCGACATTGGAGAAAATTGGTAAACCAGTGGGGACGTAGTAGCGGGGTACCCTTGATATTCCTTATAATATTTTATACACTTGTATGCGTTACTAGGTGGGAGTATCCATGGTGAGGTTGGAAAATTAGTTTAACTATTTAGGTGGCAAGTTTGTTTCAATTCGTGTTCATTATGATTTAGCATGATTTCATTACTTCTTCATGAGATTATTCGGGGAGGATCCTACTGAGTGTACTGTTATACTCACCCTATGTATATATAAACTCTTTCCAGTTCACTTGGAGCAGGTTTGAGATCATTATTATTTCTACTACCTTGGGGTTGCAGGAGCTGTTCGAACTTGTGGTTGCTGTTGTTTTCACATTCTTTTCAGTACGTTCAGTTTTTCCCCTTTCAGTTGTAGTAGTTTTGTGTGACATTTCATATGTGTACTGGGAATTTCTATTATCTTTCTGATTGAGTTAGAGTTGGTTGGTGTTTATCTTATCTCTCTCTTCCGCATGTGTTCTCTTAAAGGGTAATGCCTCCCATTTTTCTGTTCTCTATACCCCCAGTGCTAGTTTCCAACCCAGGGCCTACTAGAGGCGGGACTCGGGGGTCATTATCTCTATTCTCACATTGTCGGCCCCTGAGGGGTTCACATTTTGGGGAGTCGGTCATGAAAGATTGGTATCAGAGGCCAGGTTGAGAGATAGGATGGAGGTTGGAGTTAGGTACAGGTGAGGATGCATTTGTTGGTAGGGAGACGATGTCTTTCATGTTTATAATGTTATGTTAACACTAGATACTGGTTGAGATATATGAATTTAGGTCCCCCTATGATCGGATGTACAGAACATTATGTTTACAATGGATTCTAAACAAGGTGGTACTAGTTACATGGTAGAGCCCTAGGAATGGATCTTGCATCATTCTACATTGTGCCTATTTTTGAATGGGTAGTCTTTGGGATTGGTTAACCTGAAATCAATGAATGATGATAATTAATTAATTAATGCTATGTATTTCATATTCCAGGTTTATGAGATCTAACTATATGTTATTTTTTAGGTATGGAACTAGGTCGACGTCCCAGTCAGGTTCTTATGGAAGATATATGGCAGGATGTGCCAGCAGATCGCCGCTGGGTAGAGGTTGACGATGATGACACTTGGAGGAGGACAATCTGAGAGTTTCCACGCCTGAGTCTGCAAAAGTATGAGGTATTCGTTTCACATGCAGTCTCAAAAGATAGGATGGAGGAGGTCTAGATGTGCTTCAATTCGATTTTTGCTCGGAAGGAGCACTGGGTGTCCTTGGTTGTGACGGTGCTGCATGAAGCAGCGATGAATTGTTGGTTTCGGTTCCTTGGGGATCGCAAGGAGTAAACGATCTCATGGGAGGAGTTTTGAGACATGATCAGGGTCGAGTATCATTCTACGACCATGAAGGTGTCCAGTCTCTAGGAGTTTCATACCCTTCGATAGGGGAGCTCTAATGGACGAGATTTTGGAATCTGTTTTAGGATCCTTTAACGATATGCTTCAGACCTTTTTCTAGATAAGGATGCCTAGGTGAGGCATTCCAAGGAGGCTTTGTGTGTAGAGATCCAGCGCCAGGTCACCCCATTTATGTTTAAGTCATATCTTGTGGTGTTGGCAAGGTCAGAGGTTATTGAGAGGACATTGGCTTGAACCAGATCAACCTGAGAGGGGAGTCTTCCTGATTCCTCATGAAGCAGAGCAGTGGTCCGGGGTTCCCCGTTTACAGGGCATAAGAGTCTTCATTCGGCCGGGGCTTGGTCCTAGCCTTTAGCATCACCATTATCTAGGGGCATAAACTCTCAGGAATATGCCAAGTGATCAGGTGCTTGCTTTTCTTGTGGTGGTTGACTTTATCAGCAGCGAGAGTTCCCGAACATTCATAGTAGTCCTCGTGCACCAGGATTTCCTCTTCAGGTTCCTCCGTTGAAGTAGTTCCAGTCATCACAACAATAGCAGGTTGCACCTTCAATATATCAGTAGAGGGTAGATGTGGCATATAGAAGAGAACCTCGTGACGCTCCCCATCCGTAGAGAGCAGAGCGTGGCCATGGTGGTGGTCGTCATTAGGGTTAGAGAGGTCGTGGAGGTGGTTATGGTCATCTTCTTCCTTTGGAATTGCCGGCACTAGGTGAGCCAAAAATCGTTTGAGGCACACTTTTCTTATTTACATCCTTAGTGAATTCCTTGTATGATTCAGAAGCGACACACTCGTTCATATCACCTACCCTTGTCCATGATTTAGGACTTGAGGAAGAGTGGCTTCCAGTTCCTTTGGCGTTGACTACGCCAGTTGGAGCTCGAGGTGAGTTATTTTATGTTTGTAGAGACAATGAGCTAGTGTTAGGGCAGCACTGATCTGGGGGAGAATTCATATGTTTACAAACACAACCCTATGATTTCATCCTTGGAATGGATTGGATGTATTCAGTGCAGGCTATCATGGATTTCTTCAAGAAATAGGTCATTTTCATCAATGCAGATGCAGAGTCGGTGGTGTTTTTAGGCGAGCGAGACCCTAGGATGGTTCATAGGCGTGTTACATCCTTATCATCCATGATGGATGAGATGATACTGATTTCTTCAAAGGTACAAGAGGTAGCTTTTCCTAGTCTCATAGAAGAGTACCATGATATTTTTTTTAGAAGAGGTTTTAGTATTAACCCCTCGACGTGAGATCGGGTTTGGGATCATGTTACAAGAATGAAAATCTCCTATCTCTTTAACTCCATATAGGACGTCCCTTTCTGAGTTTTGATAGCTAATTATACAGCCTGATGGTATGTTATAGTGCGGTTTTGTTCTACCAAGCGTGTCACCGTGGGGTGCACCAGTTTTGTTCGTAAAGAAGGCTGACAATAGTTTGCAGTTGTGTGTCGATTATCATCCCTTAAAAAAATTAAAAGTAACGAATCACTAAACTATTCTGTGTATTGGGGATTTATTTGATCAACTGAAGGGTGAAATGTAGTTCTCAAATATCGAATTTCAGTCAGCATATGATCAGATTCGTGTGAAGGATAAGGATATCCCGAAGACTGGTTTCCGTTGTCGTCATGGAAATTATGAGTTCATTGTAATGCTGTTCGGTTTGAAAAATTATCTAGCTGTGTTCATTAGACTGATGAATGCTATGTTCCCTGAGTTATTGGAAAATTTCATGGTGGTATTCATCGATGGCATACTTGTGTACTCCACATCTGAGGAAGAGCTTGTAGAACATCTACATGCCATTTTGGGAGTTCTTCATCAACAATAGTTGTTTGGGAAGTAGTCGAAATGTGAGTTTTGGGCTCGAGAAGTCACTTTCGTGGGACATGTTGGGTCCTAGTAGGGAGTAGTCATGGATCCATCAATGATAGAAGAATTGTTTTCTTTGGAAGCACCCAATATAGTGTCAGAGGTGCGCAGTTTACTTGGTCTCATAGGCTACTACAAGAGGTTCGTAGATGATTTTTCTCGAGTTGTGACTCCTCAGAAAACATTGAATAGGTAGTACCAGGCATTCATATGTACTGATCAGTGTTGGGAAGCTTTAGAGTATCTAAAGTAGAAGTTAGTCAGTTCTCCAGTCTATTGTATTCCAAAAGAACGTGTTCAGTTTGATGTTTTCTACGATGCTTCACATCTAGGGTTAGACAGTTTTCTAACGTAGAAAAGATAAGTGGTTTCTTAAGGGTCTCGACAAATTAGTCCCCATGAATGTAACAATTCCACTAACAAAATTGATATGTCATCCATTGTTTTTTATATGAATTTGTGGAGACATTTCTTCATTGGTGAGTGCTTTGTTGTTTTCTCCAATCATAAGAGTTTAAGGTATTTTTCATCCATCATGACTTGAACATACAACAATGTCGGGGGATGGAGTTTTTATATGAATACGAATTCGAAATATCATATCCACCTAGAAAGGGGAATGTTGTAGGTGATGCACTGAGTCAGAAGTCATGTATTGATGCAGTACATGAATCTGGTGACTCCTGGAGAGTAATGGAAGAACTTTCAGCATTACATCTTGATATGGGAAAATTTGGTGGCAGAGGTTGTATTTTTCACATGATGGTGTATTCATCTCTCATGAATGAAGTTGAAGATTCCCAATTGGGTGATCTTGAGGTGGAGGCGTGGAGAGACCGAGTTGTTTGTGGTGAGGCCCCTGAGTGTCGGTTGAAGGATGAACAACACCAAGTGTTGTATCACTGAAGGATTATTGTTCCTTTGAAAATGCATGGGATGGTTCTTATAGAGTTTCATAGATCATATTTAATGGTGTATCCAAGTGTGAAAATGATTTCCTGAGCCTTGAAGAGCCAATTCTACTGTCCTAGGATGAAGCGTGTGATTGTGGAGTTTGTGTCTCGATGATTGGTCTGTCAGAAGGTGAATGAAAAACGCCGTGTTCCCGGTGGTTTACTTCAGCCATAATAGATTCCTCAGTGGATGTTGGAGGATATATCAATGTTCATTATTACTAGTTTACCTTGAGCTCTGGGAGGATGTGATGATATTTGGGTGGGATTGGATCACTTAACAAAATCATCCCACTTTATTTCATTCAAGGAGTCGAGCCTAGTGGACGTTTTGTCAAGGATGTATCTTGAGGAGGCGGAGAGACTTCATGGAGTCCCAAGGATGATAATTTATGATCGAGATCGCCACTTTACATCTAGGGCATGGAGAGGTGTACAGAATGCTTT